>CM062294.1:73537601-74256139 GCA_031216915.1 Pictodentalium vernedei | reverse complement strand
CGTTTTTATTAACAAAAATCGTAAATTCTGCCGCTGAAAAATCATGAAAAAAAACAAGTGCCATAAAAATTTTCCCTACGAAGGATTTCGGAGGATTTTGGATATGTTGTTCCTGGCAACATTCCGCGTCGAATGATCCCAAATATGCCTTTTTGCAATTTTTTCCGGGTTGAACCCTAGATCGACCGGACTATAATGAAAGTGTGAAGATTGGGCATATCGGCAGCAACACATTGATTTGAGTTGCAATACTCCTCGTGATATTCCAACGATTCTTTGCAATGGAAGGAATTCAAACAGTTGAAGCAAAAAACACTCTCTCCATAGTGTTTGGTAGTCTTTTTCGCCAATAATAGACCTATGTTCTTGATCTAACAGTAATGTTGATTATCGTTTTCTGTAATTAATAATAAATTATTTTTTTTCTCGCAATTTGTTGTGGACTTATCCTTGGGAGGAAATATTAGTTTTTTTTCTGAATCGTCATATCCCAAAACGTTCAATGTAATTGTGGTTTTGCGATTTTCAAAATGGTCGATGTCGCATAGACGAGTCAGAAAATTAAATCCCGACCAACCTAAACTCTTAGACCTTTCCACAAACTTTGATTATCTATGCGGATTCATTTCTATGGGATATAAGGCAGGTGTGACAGCCCATTTGAAACAATGGCTGTCCTCTTTATTTTCTACGTAAATCACAGCTTTTTTCATTTTTTTTATAAAAGCACACAATTGTATATATGAAGACATTCGAAATGGATCATACTTGTCGATATGAACTTCTAGATTCAATACTTCATCGAATCTCCAATTGCTATCTCCGTTTATATACTGTGCCATATATAGAGGATATGGAACGAGTGTTTTTATCATATAATATTTATGAAACGAGTCTAAGAATTTTCCGTTTTGGCGAGCCTCTGGCGAGCCCAAACGGAAAATTCGGACGAGTTTTATAAATATTTTGTGAGAAAAAACACTCATTTCATATTCTATTTATCATATGACACACACACGCACAAATTAGCCACTTAGTATGACTTCTTAACCCATCACCTAACTTAAGTTGCAGACGGCACTTGAAAAAACATCCTCGTATAACTAAATATTTTCATTTTTTGCTTCCAAAACATAGGTTATGACCCCTCACTGGAACGAGCTCGTCGAGCTCGTTCCAATGAGGGGTGATAACCTATGTTTTGGAAGCCAAAAGTGAAAATATAAAAAAAATGAATGGCGTTTTTCTTGTAGGTAAAAGATTAATGCAATATAACCCACCCTAAATAGGACAGATAATGTAAATTCTCCCTACTGAAATTATGCAAATGTGACCCAGTTGTTTTGTGTTTGGCCAATCAAATTGTCTAGTTTTGAAATTGACCAATGAAATTGACGGAAGGCTTTATTTATCACTGATTAATATGAAAAAAAAATCAAATGTTTTAAAGTGAACAAAACGGACGAGTCATATGATATATTGTAGTATGCTTCCTTTCATGCTGTTGAAGAAATCGGACAAGAAGAGCTTTCAGTCACGATGTTTGTGTGAGATTGAAAATAAGCCATTTTTCCACGACTGTACCCGTATCTAGATAAATCTTCTCCATCCGTCATTTCAATACCATTTTCGTTTTGATACCCACACCTAGCATCTGATGAAATAAACCCAACACGCTAGGTTTTATCTCGTTCAAGAAATTTTTAGGATGAAACTTTTGTATACCCTTCACCTCAAACGTTTTGAAAAATTTAACGTTTTGAAAAATTTCCTTGATGGCTAACTCTCGTTTTATGAGAGTGGGCAACAATAGTTTGCATATGACTTTAGCTAGTTTGTCTTCCATGTCACCATCATTTTTCCCAGTTCAGTCGTCGCTGCTTTTACAATAGTCGTTATTTGATCTTCTTTTTTTTCTATATTTTATTTCTGCTGTCTCTGATTCAATCGGAATCTTTTGTTCTCGTTTTCTCTTTTCACCCATTTGAATTGTTGTTTTTCATCCTCCAAGCATCTATTTTATCAACTCATTTTTATTTTGCGACCATGTACCTTTCAAACCCAACAGACGTGCTTTGGATCTCAATTCTGACTCGGTTTTCTCAGTGGTCTTGGCCTTTATGACTCCAACCATTTGTGGTTTGGTTCTTCATAACTCGACGATTTTGCGATGCCGAGATTCTTCACATAATGTTTGAATTGGGCTAAACTGCACACTTCTAATGAAGATTACATTTTAGTAAATTATTAAAAATTGTTTTGAATGTTAAAAAATGTTTTTAAGTGTTATTTTTTTATTTCCTATTTAGAATGTTAAAATTAAAAAAAATTACTGATTTTAAATTTTATTTTCTCTAAATTAAAAAAGATTCAATAAAAAAGAGTTTTTCAACTTAGGTAATTTCTCACAATTTTTTAGTTTATTATTCGAGAAATTATCAGAAAATTCTTTTTTCCACTAAGTGATTTTTTTTTTAACTTAAAGAAAATGAAATTTAAAATCACTCATTTTTTTCCATATTACATGTGGGAAACAAAGAAAAATAAAATAAATTTTAAAATTATAAACAAAATAGTAATGGAAAAAAATCGAATTGAAAAGAATCTCTTCATACAACGATAGTGAAACGTTTTATTTGAAACCTATTCGAATCCAACTGAAAGATGTCGAAATAACAAAGTTTGAATATAGATACTACAATCATAGCATGGGATTAATACTGAACGAAGATCAAGTTGATGTATTTTCATATTTAGAAAATGTGTGTTGCAAACTCCTGAAGAAGAAGAAAAACAATTCAAGAAGTTTAGTCCGATCTACGCAAAAACAAAATATATCCGAAAATCGACAAAGGTGTCATAGATCGACTCAAAGAAGAAGCTCTGAAACGTGGGAAAGTGGACACGGTCATCGAGCATCTACACAAAAATTAAGAGAGGGAAGTGACAGCTTGCATACAAACTAAAGACATCACTTTGTTAAAAAAAAGAAATTTTGATTTTTTTTTTTATTTTCCTAAATAAATGTTTATAATATCGATTTTTTTCATATTTTTTATATTTCTTTTTGTTAATTGTTTAAAAAGGTGTTCTCTTTTATCTCCTTTTACGAATTGAATAGGGAGCGTGGTGGCTCACTGGTAGACAGTTGGACTTCTATGCTAGATGTCCCGAGTTCGATCCCCGTACGGAACGAACCACATTGCGTCCTTGTGCAACGCACTTTATCCCGGTTGTCTACAAGGGGGCACGATGATGCAGTATACTAAGGCGTACTGCACGTCGATGGTGCACATGTCTTCAGCCAATGTAACCCTGCTTGAGCGAACCTTGAAAAGAGTTAGAATGTTGAGGAGCTGACAGTTGCTCATCGATGCTCGATGGTTCTTTCCGGGTACTCCGGCTTCCTCCACCCGTAAAACTGTCACGGTCACGATTCGCCATTGTGCATACAGTACGTGAAGAGAGTATTATCTCTAAATCACCCGTAGAGTGGAGATTCCACCCGAGGAATAATTGCAATTTGGTTGCAAAGCAAAACCAGCACCAGCAAAGTTTCAGCCAATGGACCTCCGGGTTAAACCCGGAGGTCCATTGGCTGAAACATTGCCTGTGTTTTTTGTCGATATGTACAAAATTTGAAAGTTATAGCCTGGGTGATAACTCCACTTCATGGGTGGTTTAGTTACAATCCATTCTCATCGTACTGTAGGTATGTGACCTCAAACACCCATAAACAAATAATACGAATTGGATACAAAATCATACTACTCTCTCCTCTTTCATTAACCAATACAAGTCTGCTGAGACAATAAGTGTCATCACACTCATTGACTCAAATTCATTCAGGAAAAGTCTCACTAAAATATATCTCTATATTAGATGTCACGTGACATTCCCGCATTCTGATTGGTTGAACAGAAACACCCTATTTTCCGATTGTTCGTCAGCGAAATCGCACAGACCTACTATCATTTTTGAAAAAAGAATAGTGCACGGTAATAGGGCACGGTTATAAATAGTAACATTCGAATTCGCTTAGAAAATTCCATTGAAGCGTAAATACTTTACAAGACATCTCGTCCCATATACATTATTACATTTAGTTTGGAGAAATAAAAATATGTGTATCGAAAGTGATGTTTGTAGTAGTGTTGGGGTGGGTAGGGGGTTAATGGAATAATGGTATTGTGTTTCTTGGGGTTTTGGTTCTCTACCTCTCTATCCCAGAACTATGAGTGGCAGAATTAACTTAGTTTATCTGTTTAAACCCTGAACCATTTTCTTTTCTCTTTCGCTGTGAATAAGAATATAATCTTGCATATATGACCGATGAAGAACCCCCCCAACACCCCCCCCCCCCCACACACACATCTAATATAATAAATATAGCATGACTTTTCGTTGACTATGCCAAAATAGTCGTCCTCGAGGAGAGAATAGTCCCTCCGCTACGCGTCGGGACTATCCTCTCCTCGAGGACCACTATTTTGGCACAGTCAACTCAAAGCCATGCTATATTTATTAAATAGTCCTAGGAAGATTGTGTTTGTGTTCTTTATAATATTCCATCATGATATCGTGATATTTATCATATTTTGTATAATCTATTTTTTTCCTTTTTTTATTTTAGTATATTTTTTCTCTTTCACAATATCTGAGTTGGATATTATCTATCCAGTAATAAATGCAAAATAGTTCCTCGATCGTAATTCATGAGATTTCTCGGCATTTCCGAAACTGCTCAATTTCGAAATCCAACGGCTGTGGTTGCCCACGACACTTAATCATTATCTTCCACGATCCTATCACCTCATCCTCATCGAACCTTTCCACCGCTGATGCAAAACAGGATTATGGCGTCTTTGTGTTACGTGGTGTAACTTGTGTGCACCTCGATCAGTCACTTCGACATTCAACCCGAACATCTCTCGCTCATCTCTTTGGGAATGTCAAAATCCACAAGATGGGCTCATACTCTGTAGCTGGCATCTCTGAGAAACTTCTAGCGCGCAAGATCTCTCTTCATATTTTCCGATTTCTCCTCAGGATTTTTTATCTTTAAAAATGGCATGTTTTTTAAATTTTGTTAAAGTTTTTTTTTTTCACATTTATTTTTTTTTTTCTTCTTCACTAAATTTAATAAAAAAAAAAAAACAGCTGATAATAGTTCTCGCTTTGTGACAATGGCGACATCAATATTCCTCTCAACTTGGCGATGTCTCCGAAGAGGAGAAAACAATATGTTGCCGCTTCTTACACTTCTTCAAAATTTATCCACAAAAATAACAGGGAGCAAAACGGCGATAATTGGAAAAAGTACGAATGCGACGTATGCGAAGGCCGCGGCACATTACACATTCCTATGGGAAATGTGTATGGAAAAAGAGTTTTTTTCGAGATCGTCTTCTCTGTCCCACTTGCTGTCTCTAACACTTCTTCAAAATTTCCCATTTGATTAACACTGAGCCAAACTGTGACAATAGAAAATCTGAGGGGTGTCGAGGGCCTGAAAGGAGTGAAATGAAAGAAGGAAAATCATCTTTTCTACAATTCTCTAAAAAAATCCACATTAGAATAACACTGAGCAAAAAGGTGATGATAGGACAAAAATTCTCTTTTGCACATTTTGAGGCGAGCGATCTTCACACTTTTACACATTTCAGAGGAAAATTTGTATGAAAAAAGTATTTTTTCGAGGTCGTCTTTTCTAGCACACTTCGAGTTTAAATTGTTTTTTATTTTCTAAAATAAATCCCCATTGGATTAACTTTAGCCGAAATTCAAGCACGGGCGAAAATTGACGAAGACTTTGTTGTTTCAAGCTAAATTCCCATTGTGTGCCAGAAATAAGTTTTGGCTGTGATAGAATGCCCAATTATCCACTACTAATGGCTTCTAGCATTGCAGATTTGATGTAAGCGTCAAAGATATATTGGGTTCCGAGAGCTTGAGTTGAATACATAATAAACGAGAACTCCGTACCCCCACACCAACAAGGGTTGTGAGTATGATACTTCATGGAACCGTAATTTGTATCCGTAATATTAGTTTGTTATCGTTAAAATAAGGATATAAAAATATAGGTATATGTTAAGCAACCACAAGTGGCGTTTTTTTAACTTCCAATTGGAGGTTGTCAGCCTGAGCAAAACGTTTGTGCTAGTTTAATATGTGCCGCGAGCTTCTGGAGAGGTTTCGTGAAAATTCACTTAGAAGGAGTTATAACTCCCTTTCCAGTTACTAAAGATGTAACTATTCATGACGTTCAAAATGGACGATAGATTCATTTCAATACAACAAGTGTTGTTAATCACTCTTGCTTAACGACCAGGAAATAGATTTCTTAACTCACCTAGTTGAGGAGTTCATTTAACAATTGTCGTAGTTAGCTCAAGGTAGGTTTCAAACCTCTTCAGAATTATCTTTTTGTCCAGTTATATTCATTTTGTGGGTCCTGAGGTAATTGTTGAGTACTGTCCGCTCAATGGGGCGCTCCTGTTGATGATTATAGTTGCCCAATTCATGTATAAAAAATTGTAAGTTTCTGTAAAAGTGATTATGGCGCTTTTAGTTCACTTTGGACTAATTATGCTATGGAATTGATCCTTATTGAATTGACACCGTGAATGCAAAAAGTAAACAATTGTAGCATTTATTATGTCTGCCCCAAGCCTCCACAATATTCAGATCTTCGGACTAGGTCTGGAGCTACGCCTTTCCTCACCAACTGATGATAGGGTGAGTGTGACCCTGCCCAAGGTTCTGTCGTAGGTTCAATATAGGTATGCATAGAAGGCGTGCGGGCATTGGTTTTATTTTGGGGCGATAGGGAGATGTGTGACTTTGCTTAGAGAGAAGAGAGAATTGGGAATGCAGGATTTTCACCCAAGCCGTTAGAGGTAATATTGATTGAAGAATGATTTTGGTGTGTCCGTGGTAAAATATCTACTTGACAAAATTTATTATCAAGATCTTTGTTTGCGGTATTGGCTTACTGCTGCATGAATGTTGGTCGGAATAGAGCTGACTGAACAACTTATCGCTTTTAGTATCGCGAATAACATAATTTTATTAAAAGCTGGCCTGTGAAGTATCGCAAGTTATCTAAAAGATATTTCTCGATATCTATCGACTTGATAGATATCGAGAAACATTCCTGAGTAGCTTCCTAAACGACGTCACGCTTCGGCCCATGATGTCGCCTTGAAGGAGCGATCAGCTAAGCTTTGTTATTGTTTTGAAACGTACGCATTCGGGGTCGAATTGGGCTGAATATTGTGCAATAAAATGTCTCGTAGCATTTAATAAAAAAGAAAATCTGCTCTATTTCAGACAGTTTCGGGAATTATCTCATGTGTGTGGACCTGAAAGTTTTATTTTTCGTGAGCGCTTGCGCGAGTGAAAAATAATACTTTCAGGTCCATACGATAATTTTTTTCAGTAGCTTCTTAAATGACGTTACGCTTCGGCGCATGACGTCACCTTGAACGTCGCCTTGAAGGAACTGTCAGCAGTTTTTTGTTGTCTTGAAACTGTTTGCAGTCGAACTGGGATGAAAATATTGCAGTAAAATGTCAAATAGCATATAATAAAATGAAAATCTACGCTGTTTTAGTGAATATCTGGAATTATCTCATTCGTGTGGACCTGAAAGTATTATTTTTCACTCGAGCAAGCGCTCGTGAAAAATAAAACCTTCAGGTCAACGCTCATGATATTTCCGATACCCACGAACAGCGAAGATATCCTCAAAATATAAGTTAAACATTGAGAAGTAATTCATACGGTTCCATGGATTAGTGTCGATGGATGCAGGCGAAAACGGCACAGTGCAAAAACGGCACCAACTCTCGTTGGCGAAAACGACACCAACTGGCGAAAACGGCACCAAGTGTGTCTGGCGAAAACGGCACCAACTTGGTGAAAACGACACCAAGTGTGGCTGGCGAAAACGGAACCAAACCAAAAAAAACAACACTGTGGTAGACGATCAAATACTTAATTTTCCCAAGATCGTCGTTTTGATTTTTTTTTAGCTTTTCTTACATACATACAATAGCATCGAATATGAAGACAATATATTACACATTTGGCCACGAGTTATTCTCATCAATACAATATACAACTACAACATTTACACATATATACTGAGACGGTGTAAGTCTGATGAAAATATGTGTGGAGGGGCCAACTGAACAGGCACGTAACCAGGGTTTGCTTTGGAGGGGGGGGGGAGGGGGCGGCGCCAAAAACATAAATAATTCTTCACATTTTAATATATTTTTTATTAACAGTCAATCATGGTACACCAATACTGGCTACAACTGTCAACGTAATGATATTCTTTTATTACCATTTCGTTTTGCAAATGTATCAACCACATCATATGGATTTTCGAGTAATAAATTACCTCTTTCAGGTGATAAATATATGATCCCTAAGTCTGACAATCTTTGGTTGACCATTTTGTTTCTCAGATACTTTTTTATATATTGGAGAGCCGAAAAACTGAGTTCACATTACGCGGAAGACACTGGTAGGGTGAGTGCTAGCTTAACTGATTTTTGTAAATTTGGCAGTGTTGAGCAGGGAATAATTGTCTTTTCAAGTACTAGTTCCAGACATTCTTGTTTGAAATCGGTGGCGTTGTGTACTAGGGCGTGTGGAGTTAGTATGTTGGGAAGCCTGGCAGTTGCTCGCCAATGGTTCTCTCCGGGTACTCTGGCTTTCCCCTCCCCGTAAAACAGTCCAACATGAGGTGACCCTGGCTGTCAAAAGTGCCGTTAAACTCCAATAAATAAATGCACACCTACATGTTCAGAGATATGGGGCTGAAATTTTGCTGTATTTCTTCAAAGGGATTAATGTTTTTGTACGCCATGGAAAAGCTTTTGATTCTACAGAATCACTCGTCTAGTACTTTATTTATTTTTTTTTGATTTTCCTAAAAGGAAAATACATTTGTTATTGAACGGGGAAAAATTGTTATATTTTTTTGGCTTTTCCTAAAAGGAAAAGACATTTGTTACTGTACGGGAAAAAAACTATTTTTCTTTCTTCCTTTTTTTTCTTTTTACCAACACTTTATAAGAGTGGAATTCTAGAAAAAGCTCCTACAGATTTCGTTAAAACTTCGCAAGGTTATAGACGGCTATACCTTGTCTTGACAATAAGTTTTTCACTGTGGGCGTTAACTTTTTTCTGACAAAACCCAACCAAAAACTCCCAAGGCAGCCAAACGTGGAAAAAAAACGCCCAAATTTTCATTGACCAATATCACCTGGTCCGAATGGTCTAATGACCTGGAATTCTGACAGATTTGTCTTAAATACACTCTTCCATAACCAACTGGTAACAAGTTTACTAAAATTATTTTGCTGTCAAAGTTTTCCAAAACATCAATAATAGACCCGAAAGTCGGACATTTTGGTAGGCCTGCACGATATTCAAAACTGAATACCGGTATCGGTATTCAAAAAAAATACCGCGGTATACCGGTATATCGAAAACTGTTCAGATATATGAACACAAGTACCACAATCGAGACTCAAGGCATCACAGTCGGAACGAATTAGCATGCCTTGATGATGCGGTTCGAAAAACCTTTGCCCAACGCAGACAATATCAAAATGAATTATTTTCAAAATTAGTTCATCAGACTTTCCTCAAAGATTCCAACAAAACTATATCATGTGACACCTCATTGGAACGAGCTCAATGAGCTCGTTCCAATGAGGGGTCACATGATAAGTTTCGTTGACATTTTTGAAAATTATTTTTTTCAACTGCTGAATTTGTATATTACGAGGGCACAAACAGGCGATTCGTTGGATAATGGGCTAATATTATTCATTTGGGGCTACAGTTAAAAAATTCAAGACATCTTGAAAATTAAATTGTAGATAAAAAAATAAGGACGATAAACCGATATTTTTGTAATTGCACCGGTATAAAGTCGATATTGGTTTGAATACCGGTATATATCGGTTTATCGATATACCGTGCAGCCCTATATTTTGGCCTACAATCTCGGAACTGTGAATTAGCAGAACACCAGTAATGGATTGAATAATAAGAATGTAATGTACAATTATCACAAATGCAAAGGAAATTTCGATTTTAACCACAAAATGTCCAAGATGGCCACCAAACCTCGCGGTTCAATGACTGTGCACAGATGTTTTGTTTCAGCGGACGGCAGATTTTCGAACGAATTTTTAGAACAGAAAATCCAAGTTTGATGACAATTATCATGATGTAAAAGAGGGGATGTTATCAATGGATGTTCTTATTATTGACGAAGTATCTATGCTTTCCTTAAAACTTTTTCGACAAATGGACACAATTTTTAAGAGATAAAAGGGAATCACCGAAATGTTTTTGGAGGCATCCAGATGATTGTATGTGGACATTTCGTGCCGCTGTGAATGTTAATGACTCTGGAGACTTCATATCTGCAGAAGAACTTAGATTACAGTGTTTAAACTGACCACTGTGTATCGACAGACTGAAAGAAAGTGAACAATTCAGTTTGAAACATACTGCAAATGATTTATTGAATATTATCCAGACACTGAAGGATTTGATTTTCTCAAATAGCTTTTTTTTCTTCTCTTTTTATATTACAGTTTAACGACACATTAACAGCCAAGGTCATATCGTGTCGCTGACAGTTTTACGGGTGGACTCAAAAAGCTTGAGTCTCGACATTTATAAGTAGAAAGAACAAAACATCTGAATTTCAGCTAATGGACCCCAACCCTTGTATCTATCAAGCGGTCTGCAGAGAGCTGACTGAAAACTTTGATTCAATTTAGGCAATAAATGTAAGATGCATTGTCGCTGATAAACAGTCTAATGGGCCAACACAATGTGGGATGAGAATGTTTTGTACATATGTGTGTGTGGTGGCAATTGGGGGGGGGGGGGGGGTGTATTAGTAATTGATAATAACTAAGGTAGCCAGACAAAATATGCACAGACAAATACCTACGAGCGAAATGTCCATAGAATGTTCCACATTCAAAGATGCATTCACTTCACCATAATTAAAAAAAATAGAAAGCATAAAGTTAAAAGCTTTTTCAGAGTAATAATATGAAGTTTAGCAATTTATTCTAAAAATAAGTGACAAAGAACTGAGGTTGTTTTTAGAAGAATACATTTTTGAGAAATCTCTTTTTTGTTGGGAATTTTTTTTTTATTTCTGTGGGACCAAATAGGCCAGCCAACAGAATAAAAGAAAGTTAATTGGTTGTATGTTCAGATAAATGAATGCAAAGAAAGATCAAAGTGACCACATTCAGTTAATCCACCACATAGGGCACAAGGTAATACTCAATACATACATGTTGAATGAATGTAGGACAGAAGGAAAAAGCACAAAGAAACAAACAAAAGGAAACATTAATAAAAATAATTCATAATTATTTGTCTACCAATTCCTTTTTGACAAATAATAATAATAATAATAATAATAATAATAATAATAATAATAGATAATGTTTAAGCCTAAATTCCACCTGAAGGTGCTCTTTGGCTTTACAGTAAAAGTAATTAAAATAAGTATATATAGGTTCATATCACATTTCCCGATGAAATGCTTCACGATATAGATGGGGTTTTAATCCCAATTTAAAAATTTCAATGCTTTGTTTAGTTTTTTAAATACTCGGCAGGAAATTCCAAAGTGCCGGGGCTGCAACCGAGAAAGTTCTATCACCCGCTGAAATGAGTTTAGAAGCTGGATGAGCCAGATTATTTGAGTCAGATGAAAGTAGGTTATGGCTTGGAGCATGATGTGATATCAGCTCCGCCAGGTATGACGGTGCGATGTTGTTAATGCATTTGAAAGTAATAAATATATTTTTTTTATCATACGACTCGTCCGTTTTGTTCACTTTAAAACATTTGATATTTTGTTTTCATATTAATCTGTGATAAATAAAGCCTTCCGTCAATTTCATTGGCCAATTTCAAAACTAGACAATTTGATTGGCGGAACAAAATACAACTGGGCCACATTTTCATAACTTGCATAATTAGAGTTGGGAGCTTTCATTGGTCAATTTCAAAACTGGACAATATGATTGGCTCAACAAAATACAACTGGATCACATTTGCATAATTTCATAAGGGAGAATTTGCGTTATCTGTCCTATTTAGGGTGGGTTATATTGTATTAATCTTTTACCTACAAGACAAACGCCATTCATTTTTTTTATATTTTCACTTTTTGCTTCGAAAACATAGGTTATGACCCCTCATTGGAACGAGATCGACGAGCTCGTTCCAATGAGGGGGTCATAACCTATGTTTTGGAAGCAAAAAATGAAAATTTTTAGTTATACGAGGATGTTTTTTTCAAGTGCCGTCTGCAGCTTAGGTTAGGTGATGGGTTAAAAAGTCATATTAAGTGACTAATTTGTGCGTGTGTGTGTCATATGATAAATAGAATATGACAAGAGTGTTTTTCTAATATAATATTTATGAAACTCGTCCGAATTTTCCGTTTGGGCTCGCCAAAACGGAAAATTCTTAGACTCGTTTCATAAATATTATATGAGAAAAACACTCATTCCATATCCTCTATATATTCTATTCTCTGTTGGACGGGAAGCCAGTTGAGGTCCCTAAGAATTGGAGTTATTCTAGAAAATTTACGATTACGAGTGACAACCCTGGCCGCGCAATTTTGGATATTCTGGAGCTTATCAAGTAAAGATTTTTTACACCCAAACAGCAGTGAGTTACAGTAATCAAAACGACTGGTGACAAAAGCATGCACGAGCTGCTCGGCGGTTTGCAGGTCAATAACAGGTCCTATCTTGCTGATATTCCGGAGTTGAAAAAATGCTGTGCGACAAACTTGCATAACATGTTTGTCTGCAGCAAGGTTTTCATCCAAGAAATATCATAAGTTGCGAACAATGATACTGGGCGAAATTTCATTTCCCTCGATTAACAGAGATGTTTTGTCAAAGCTAGAGAGTTGGTGAGGCGGACCTATGTATATAACCTCAGTCTTATCAGCGTTCAATTTCAGATAATTACTGTTCATTCAGTGATTGATATCAGCAACACAATCTTCTAACTGTTTACGTGACACAGCTCCCATATCTGACTTGAAGTGTATATACAGCTGAGTATCGTCAGTAGTGGAAAAGTGATTTTGAAAACCGTGTTTACGGATGATGTCACCAAGAGGTAGAATGTATATCACGTAGAGCAAAGGCCCGAGGACAGATCCTTGGGGGACCCCATATTTTAATGTAAGTTCAGATGACGATAAGCCATTTATATAAATACTCTGGGAACGATCGTTTAAATAAGATGAAAACCAGTTTAAAGCGGTGCCGGAGATATTTGGTAGACATCCACCCTCTGCATAAGTACCATCTGAAATAATTTGTGGGATAACCACAAGAAAATTTCCTTTACATTTTCCCTTGCTGATAATTCCAATCCTTGACATCATATCCTGGGAAGCTCTCAAATGATTTCAAGGTTCAAATGGTATTAGTAATAGGGAGAAAATGAGATCAAATTGTTTAATGGTTATCTATCCAGTATCTTATTTCTACTTATTCTGTTCCAAAATATTCAGTTCACATGCCGAGTAACAAAAGAAGAATTAATATTTCATACTCATTCTTTATTTAGTATACATAAGTGGGATTTTCCATGGAAGATGGGGAAGTGGTGTTGAATCATTTTAATCTGTAGTCCTAATCTATCCACACCTTAAAACTTTTCTATAAAGCTTTACACAAATAATAAAAGCTGTTTATATCAATGTTTAAAGTGTTCATTTCATTTTTCCATCTGTTATAATTTGTGATTATATGATTCACAGCTAGTATTTTATTTTTCCCAGATTTGAATGTCCATGAACATTCTTTTTGGCTACCACTTAAAATAAATAATTATAAGATATTGAGAATGATATATGTCTGTCTCTCTCTCTCTCTCTCTCTCTGTCTCTCTTCTCTCTCTCCCTGTTTCTCTTAAATACCAGATTATGACAATAAACCTTGATAAGTAATAATTAACAGCTTTCCAATACTAAGTGTCAGGGGATGGTGCCAATAATGAGGAGGAATCATATCAGAAAGACATTTCATAGAAGGGATTCCACATGTTTGCATTTGCAACTAGTTTTGTAAGTTGTTGTACATGCAGTGGCAGCGCCATGGAGGGGTATGTGGGGATACTTACCCCTCCACCTTTTTCACCAAGCGTAGTAAAACAATACTATCATTTTAATTTTTGCTGTATTGAACGTTGCGGCGTAATGGTCGGTATGGCTTAATCTCATATTCCCAAATGCACTAAATCAGAAAAGTTTTGAAATTATGTTTAACCCCCCCCCCCCCCCCGCCTCCCCACACACACGCTAGCTGCAAACAACAAACAAGAGTCGAGGGTCTAAATTGCAACAAGGCATGCCGCGTTTGAACGGACTGAAACATAGTGCTTAAGAGTATTCGACGAATGCTAGAATCGAGAGCGTACAAGGCATCCGTTTGGAATTCAGCCTACAGCAATTTTAAAAAATAAATAAAATTTAATATTTTAGAAAAATTCTCAAAAGTATAACTCAGTAAAATCATGCAAATATGAATATCATTGGAACCGGCTTGTTCAGCCGGTTCCAATGATATCCATATTCGCATGATTTGGTTGCAAAGCAGTTTAAAATTTTCTCAACTTAGGGATAGGACCCCCCCCCCCCCCGAAACCCACCCCAGCTCGGCGCTGCACAATCCCCAACTGTACCCCCTCACTTGGATGAATTGTCATTGGTGTGAATAAATTACATGAGCATTATAATAACTGGTGTCAACTTATATTTCAGAGATTTATCCACAGGTTGGAACAGTTTTGATCAAAATGTTTGTTTCTTGGACCCTTCCCAAACAATGGTGCTTGTTGTATGCACACATAGAGGATATGGAATGAGTGTTTTTCTCATATAATATTTATCAAACGAGTTTTTAAGAATTTTCCGTTTTGGCGAGCCCAAACGGAAAATTCGGACGAGTTTCATAAATGAGAAAAACACTTATTTCATAGTCTGTTTATTATATGACACACACATGCACAAATTAGCCACTTAGTATGACTTTTTAACCCATCACCTAACTTGAGTTGCAGATGGCACTTGGAAAAAACATCCTCGTATAACTAAAAATTTTCATTTTTTGCTTCCAAAACTCGAGCTCGTTCCAATGAGGGGTCATAACCTATGTTTTCGAAGCAAAAAGTGAAAACATAAAAAAAATGAAAGGCGTTTTTCTTGTTGGTAAAAGATTAATACAATATAACCCACCCTAAATAGGTCAGATAACGTAAATTCTCCGCACTGAAATTATGTAAATGTGACCCAGTTGTATTTTGTTTAGCCAATCAAACTGTCCAGTTTTGAAATTGACCAATGAAAGCTCCCAACTCTAATTATGCAAATTATGAAAATGTGGCCCAGTTGTATTTTATTCAGCCAACCAAATTGTCTAGTTTTGAAATTGTCCAATGAAATTGACGGAAGGCTTTATTTATCACTGATTAATATGAAAACAAAATATCAAATGTTTTAAAGTGAACAAAACGGACGAGTCATATGATAAACAAAAATATGAAACAATCAAATTGACTTAAAATGCAATATGTGGTGTTCATCATCATTCAAACTTTTATGTATTTTCATTTTTTCTTTCATAAAACATTCCTTATGGCCCCTCATTGGAAGGTGCGAATCAAGTTCTTTCCAACTTTGGTCATAAGCTCTGTTTTGAAAGCAAATAATGGAATTCTTCAGTTATTCAGGAACAGTATGGCAAGAGTTGTACCTCTTTCTCTTGTATTAGGTAAAGAATTATAGCAGCACGCTATAAGGGTTTCATTCCCGTCGAAGCCCACCTGATCATATGGAGGTGGGCAGTATGGATGAAGAAAATTCCCGTGTACAGATGCCCATAGTACAAAATGCCCTACAGTACCAAAAATCCCATAGAACAAAAAATACCCATGGTAAAAATGATAAAAGATCATTGGTAAATATCAAAAAAAATGTAATTTAATTAATTTATTTATTTATTCACAAACTGTAAGTGAGTGAGTAAAACGCACAACACTCAAGTAATACAGTACTAGTTGAAATAAGTTGTAGGACATCCATTAGATAATCTCTGATAATCTCTCTCCAAGAGTTTTAGAAGTATCATTGTACGAATTTGATTAGGCGGGGTAGGGGAGGGGGGGGGGGTCTTAAGGGAGAAAACCTCTGGCTGCTCCCTTCAAATTTTTCTTCCCACGTAATTTTCATGTATTTAGGGTGTAATGATAGTAACTATATGGCAATAGAAACTAAGAAACCAACTGAAATTCTGATTCAGGGTATCATGTTAACTTGAGAATGTTTTGTAGTTTGTATGTGGATGACACACGAACACCCCATCCCCTAGCTGGAATTCCATCGGAGAATAGCTGATTTTATGATTTTGATATTTATGTGCTATTCTCCTTTGTTTGCAGCCAAAAAAAAATATCCGATTTTAACCCTTTGATACTTTTGTACGTCTCATGACGTACGAAATTAAACAGCGCGTTGATACTTTGTGGTAATTTGTTTTGTTATTATTTTTCGATTTTTTAAAGTTTTAACCTCAATTCCTATTTTCTCCCGAATTGTGCTCAGTAACAACCGTTGAGCCAAATGTTATCGCAGCTTAAAATACTGATATAATCCTGCTGTCAAGACTTCTTAACTGGTTGAGTGATAGAAGCCGCTATCAGGACTTTCAAAAACGAGGATACCAAAGGGAAAGCCAACACTTCCCTTGCTTATATTTCATATTCAGTCAAACACAAATAATATTTTGTTTCTATAAATTTGTTTTCTTACAAATTATTGGAGAGTGCCTGTGGGCACTCTCCAATAATTTGCAATAAAACAAGTTTTGAATAACAAAATCAGACCACTAAAAATAATCTAGCCCTCAAACAGATAATCACTTATGTGAAAAATATCTTGTTATTTGTACTTTCCGACGTTTGACGCCGCATTTTGAAAAACGTTGAAGAAACTAAATTCCCAGTGACGTCAGGATAATTAAAGTCTCAAAGGGTTAAATATAAACTGCAAACAAAGCTCAAAAGTTGAGCCACCCCTCCCCCTCCCCCTTCCCGCAAACTTCCAGTTAAAATATCAATAGCATGACTAGTAAAGTTAATTTTAAGTATCTGTATATGACATGCTACCATGACACCGTCATTGTTGCTTTTGACATCGCTTTTCGATCGATTAAAATGTTTTTATAGAAGTTAAGTTGTTGTGTCGTTTTGAATTGTATTGAGTGAAGCATAAACAGACATTTGAATTTCCCACAGTTGTGTCTATAAGTAGACGACCAATGAACGCGCGGCGTTGCATTCATTGCTTGTTCACCGGATAACAGCTGGCGGAGATAACCGTCTCTGTGGGTGTGTGGATGATGATGGCTCTGTCTTCTTGATTTTGTGAGAAACTTTCCTTTCGGGGACAGTAACATTAAAAAGTGTGGAACTCACTGTCTACAGTGCGACAAATGTTCAGTAGTTGGCCTCCGACAAAGACTAGCACGGCCCAATGTGTTATTTTGAATGACAAAATCATGTTTTGGAGGAATTTAGAATGTTGGTTTCTGAGGGTGGATGTTGGGGGGTGGTCTGTCTTCCCGATTTTGTGTGGACGTTTTTGTTATTGGTTGATATCACAAGACTGTGAGTGTAAATATATGCGAGGGTGGATGGTAGTGGGCCTGTCTTCCAGGTTTTGTGGGACGCGTTTGTTATTGTTTTATATCACAATACTGTGAGTACTCGGATGTGTGAGGGTGGATAGCAGTGGTGTCTGTCTTCTGATTTTGTGGAGGACGTGTTTGTTATTGTTTGATATCACAAGACTGTGAGTGTGTGGATGCGTGAGGGTAGATGGCTCTGGGTCTGTCTTACTGACTTTGTGGAGGACGTGTTTGTTATTGTTTGATATCACAAGACTGTGAGTGTGTGGATGTGTGAGGGTAGATGGCTCTGAGTCTGTCTTCCTGATTTTGTGGGGGACGTGTTTCATATTGTTTGATATCACAAGACTGTGAGTGTGTGGATGTGTGAGGGTGGATGACTCTGAGTGTGTCTTTCTGATTTTGTGGAGGACGTGTTTGTTATATTCGATATCACAAGACTGTGAGTGTGTGGATGCGTGAGGGTGGATGGTGATGAGTCTGTCTTAATGATTTTGTGGGGGACGAGTTTGTTATTGTTTGATATCACAAGACTATGAGTGTGTGGATGTGTGAGGGTGGATGGTGATGAGACCATCTTCTCGATTTTGTGGGGTACGTGTTTGTGATTGTTTGATATCACAAGACTGCGAGTGCGTGGGTGTGTGAGGGTGGATGGTGATGTGTCTGTCTTCCCGATTCTGCGGGGACTTGTTGGTTATTATTTGATATCACAAGACTGTGAGTGTGTATATGTTCGAATGTGGGTGGTGGTGAGTCTGTCTTCCCGATTTTGTGGGGACGCGTTTGTCATTGTTTGATATCACAATACTGTGCATGCATGTGTGAGGGTGGATGGTAATGGGCCTGTCTTCCCGATTTTGTGGGGACTTGTTGGTTATTGGTTGATATCACAACACTGTGAGTGCGTAGATGTGTGCGGGTGGGTGTTGATGAGTCTGTCTTCCCGATTTTGTGGGGTCTTGTTTATTGTTTGATATCACTAGATTGTGACTGTGTTTATGTGCGATGGCGGATGGTGGTGAATCTGTCTTCCCGATTTTGTGGGGACTTGTTGGTTATTGTATGATATCACAATACTGTGAGTGTGTGGATGTGTGCGGGTGGAGAGTGATGAGTCTGTCGTCCCGATTTTCTGGGACTTGTTTGTTATTGCTTGATATCACAAGACTATGAGTGCGTGGATGTGTTAGGGTGGACGATGTGAGTCTATCTTTCCGATGTTGTGAGAACCTAGAAGATTGTGTTTGTGTTCCCAAAAGAATTTCCCTTGTCTTTCCATGTCCTCATGAAAACTCAATGGACTAGGATTGGTTTTCCCAATTTTGTGGGGATGACAAAATATACATAAAATTGATTTAAACTAAGTGATGAGCTTAGAACTGGTTAAACTGACTGGCAATAATTGATGTTGTTCATTGATGGACTCTAATTTAGTCCTTACACGGATGTTACGCAAGCTTTTGTTTTTCTTATAGGCGATGACAGATCGAAGGTTCAAAGGTTCATTTCATTTAGCATTGGTTAAACTGATATGTTCACACCAAGCGGCCAGAGGGTTTGAAGCGTATTGATCCAAAAAGCTTCACGTTTTTTCCAAATTCATCTGTTTCTTCTAATGTGTCATTAATTGATGGTTGTTAAGTAGGATGGATTTCAAAATCGTCCAAAGAATGGCCAGGAAGGTTAAAATGTTGTGAGACTGGGGCATCAGCGTTATGTTTTATATCCTGTTTGTGTCTTGTAGCACGTTCTCAGAAAGGATTTTGACTTTGACCAACATACTGCTTCCGACAGAGTTTACAAGTGATAAGGTAAATAATATTTGGTGAATCACAATGGAGGGAGTTACGGATCTGATAATGATTTTTCGTCTGTTTGGATGAAAATTCTTCTTTCTGATCAGGCATAAAATTATGCAATCTACAACGAGGCCTTTTACAATTAAATACCGCGCCACTACCATTCTGCAACGGTCTGTTGTGTTCAATTTGCAGTGGTTCGAAATCAGTAGTTTCGGCTGGACTTTCGAATTTTTTCAGAGTTTGAGATTTCAGGTTACACAAAACACGCAGTGAGTACCCCCTCGGTCTGAGGGCGCCAAATAGAGTAGAACAAGCCTCATTGAAATTTACCTTATCATTTGAATTGCGGTGGAAACGAATGAGCTGTGATTTGATGATACCTTTAAATGTATGTTGAAGATGAAATTAATTTGTGTGCAACAATTGATGTGAATCAGTTGGTTTAAAATATATTTTATAATCTAAATGACCGGACGCCTGAAATTGCATGCCTTTATACACGGTCACATCGAGAAAATCAACAGAACTTTCACTGATAGTAGCTTTTAATTTAATGTTTGGATCATGATTGTTTAAAATTTTCAAAAAATCACCAAAATCTTCTTTTGAATGTTCCCAAATAAAAAAAATGTCATCTGAATATCTGAGATATACGAGAAGATGCTTTGCGCATTTGATAAAGGCATTTTCCTCCCATTCCGCTACATAAATGCTTGCAAAATTCGGGCTGAATCTTTTGCCCATAGGACAACCCATTATTTGTAGAAAATATTCTCCATTGAGTTGAAAGTCATTACCTTTTAAAAGATTCAAAATTTGTTCATCCGGGCGTTTCGCATCAGGATATTATTCAAATGCATTTTTAACCGATTTAACACCTTTATCAATATCAATGTTCGTATACATAATGTCGATATCCAAAGTAGCCAGAATTGCATTTTTCGATATTTTCAATTTCGAAATTTTTGATAGGAAATCCTGTGTATTTTTTAGATAGCTCGGATGTCTATTTGCTATAGGTTTCAGATGATAATCAATTAATTCCGAGATCGCAAAAGATTCCGAATTACAATCTGATACAATTGGCCTCCCGGGTGGAGTTACGTTATCCGTCCACGAAGAACGGTCCTTGTGGATCTTTGGTAGGATGTAAAACTACTATTGAAAAAAAATACTCCGAGCTGAGTGTGTGTGTGGGGGGGGGGGGGGGGGACACCCCCCTCCCTGTCGCCACATCCCTGCGTGTGTGTTTTCAAAGCACACAATCATGTTTTAGAAGAATTCAGAATGTTGGTTTCTGATCCCCCAGTTGGATTCTAACCCTTGGCAACTCCGCCTGGCAATCATGTGCCTATCATCTAAACTACTAGTCCATTGCACACCATTACAAAACGATGGCTGGCATCTAGCTCTTTAGATGAAGTTTTCATAATTACTTGGTTCATATTCCTCTCGGCAGCAGCGATAGTGGTAATGTGCGTGAGAGTGAGATGGTGTGTGGGTGAGAAAGGGTGTGCGTCTGTGTGAGTGTGTACAGCGTTGCCATGTAGCGATTAAGGAGTTTTGTATTATGAGTGCAAACTAAGATACATGGCACGTCACACGTGCTGATTAGCCAGAAGGAACTCGACAACTATTATGCACGATTATGAACACGTTTAACTCCCTGCACACTGATGTCAAAATATCCAGATTTGAAGTAGCAATTTTTTCCCATAATGCAACTGGGAATTTAACCAATTCAATCTTGTTTGACAGAGCTCATTGAGCTCTGTCAAACAAGATTGAATTGGTTAAATTTCTAGTTGCATTATGGGAAATATTTGCTCCCTGAACTTTAGATATTTTGACATCAGTGTGCAGGGGGTTAAAACGAACTCCACTTGAAGTTGATTTCTTAACAAACTGATATTATGTACACACGACCCCACGGATAAAATGAATCGATCACCTGCGTTTTTCATGTGTGTTTTCTTTGTTACTCGTCGACTCAAAACTCTTTCAAAACTCCCAAGCATTCATTCAAATTGCATGTAAAAAGGAGGGTGCTGGAATGAATGTACCCTTTATTGATTCGCGTGTTACGAAAAGTAAACAATAAAAGTGTTACGATCTGATATAACTTTTATTCGATACTTTTTCCCAGGCTAAAATCGTTTACCTAAAGTAATTCTAAAGAATTTTGTAAATATTACCATTTGATTCATTTTGAATAAATCTCTTACTTAATATTGGCTCCTCAAAAAAAATTATCATTTCATCGGAACGTGATTGTTGTGGTCGTGTCAATAATGACTGAAGACTGCGCTTAGTTTTGGAGGATAAAAATACAATCGTCTCATTAAGGGAGAGGTTGTGCGTGGTACGCAGGGAGTCGATTGTCACTGTATACCTGCATAGTTGATATTTTTCTCAGACAGTAATCTGAATTCTATGAAAATCACAGTGAACACATTTTTTTATTAGGGTTTAACGACACATTAACAGCCAAGGTCATATCATGTCGGTGACAGTTTTACGGTTGGAGGAAGCCGGAGTACCCGGAGAGAACCACCGGGCAACGAGGAGCAGCTGTCAGCTCTCCAACTTCGTAACTCTGAACTCTGCACCGCGGCACAGGCAGCGTTAGTTTGGTTGAAGAGATGTGCACCATCGACGTGCAGTACGCCTTAGTACACAGCGTCATCGTGCCCCCATGTAGGCAATCGGGGTTAAGTGCCTTGCCCAAGGACACAATGCGGGAGCACGAATCAGTCGCTGAAATGGTCACCCATCCCAACTACCAACCGCACTCGACGTTGCTTAACTTCAGTGATCTGACGAGAACCAGTAAACATAATCGAATTTTCAGCTAGTGGTCTATTTTTACCGCGTTTGTTTAAACTTTGACTTGCTTGTCACTTTTACAAATTTTAAAACAGGAAGCTCGGTTAACGGGTGTCTCAGTAGTAATACACTATATGACTGCTGTAATGTGAAACTATTAACCCTTTACCCAACGTAACGGCCAAAACCGCCCAGTGCGATTCTCAAAAATCGCCAATTAATTTTCATTATTTTTTTCATTTTTTGTCTCAAAAACATAGGTCATGACCCTCATTGGAACGAGCTCGACGAGCTCGTTCCAATGAGGGGTCATAACCTATATTTTTGAGACAAAAAATGAAAAAAATTAGTTATTCAAGAATTTGTTTTGCAAGTGTCGTCTGCTTTTCATGTTAGGTAAAGGGGTAAGACATAACACAAATTGTTCTTAAATTTCACATGCTCCGAAGGCGCGCGCGATATACAGAAGAATCTCCACAAGGGGTCGTTGATTTCTGTCTACCTTACTCTACCCGAGTTGTGTTCTGTACTTATACCACGATTAACTCTTTTGGCGCGGAATAATCTGAGAAACAGAATTCTTAGCGCCTAATATTCATCAGGAATTTTACAAAAAGTATAGGTTGTTAGACTAAAGCGTCATTTTTTTAAAAGATGTTCTAATGATCTCATTGAAAGTTTTTCAAATGATTTCCTGTATATATTTAAATGGCACCTTTATACTTTCATAGGACGATATCGTTATTCATCGATAGGACATAAATGGTGCATGAAACATTGGAATACGTATGTTTGTTCAACCCTTTACCCAACGAATCGGCCGCATCCCCCCCCCCCACCCCCTGCAGCGTAATATGCAACTTCAGCAGTTGAAAAAATATTATTTTTCAGAAACTTTCAACAAAACCATATCATGTGACCCCTCGTTGGAACGAGCTCGTCGAGCTCGTTCCAACGAGGGGTCACACGATATAGTTTAGTTGAAATTTTTTGAACAATTTGAAAAAAAATGATATTAAAAATAATAAATTTTGATATCGTCTGCGTTGGGTAAAGTGTTAAAAGCACTTGGAAATGGACACACACAGTTGGCTAAAATGACTACAGCAGTACCTTTCTGCGGTCTGCCGTCTGTCGACTTTAGTCGCATGTCGCACCAAAAGAGTTAAACTTGAATTTAGTGAAACATTTTAAAGAAAAAAATGTCACGTTAGGCTGTCTGATAACTTTCTTGCTAGCCACTATTTTGTGTGGAACCAATTCATTCTCACAACGTCGAACACTTAACTTTCAATCATATGCGTTCTTACTAGACGAGGTTATGCGTACAGTTAAAAGTCCTGTCATAAAATGCGCACAAATAACACGTCGATTTGCGCGTTAATCTACGCGTTATGACCGTAGTAAGGCTACCAAACTCTGTACATATGCCCTGTGCATAAGCAATGTTTCAGCCAATGGACGTCCTGGTAACCCGGAGGTCCATTGGCAGAAACATTGCCTGTGTTTGCTATGAGTAACCAGGAACATCTGTCGTGCTTTGGATGTCATTCGATATGACAATTGCGCACAATTCCTGCACGCAATTAAGCCTAAATAAAAGACAGTTCGTGACAGGACTTCTAGTTTTAACTGTAATCAAGATCCCACACATAGTGCATCCGAAAAATTTCACGGTGTTTGTATTGCATCACGTGACGCGGAATTAGTCCACTTTATTGTTAACTCTATACTATTTTTCACTTTTATTCCGGGGGAAAGAGTTATTCCAGCACAGGTTTGATACTGCAGACAACAAATACAGAAATTACCAAGTACCCCGATTTTCTACTTTATTTTTACCTATTTATGTGATTCAGAACAGCTTTCTTTGGAAGAAAATACCAAGGAAACTTGAGATCTCATATTCGATCAACAAAAAAAGTTTCGTCTGTTGAACTGATCTCACAAACATTTTATTATTTTTCGTAACTTTCTTTCAAACTTACTCTTGTTTTGGTGAATAAATAATCTTCCATACATTGACAAATTAAAATTTCAACTGACAAATTGTTTACAAAACGAAATAAAACTTGCAATTTAACCAATTCAGTCTTGATTGACAGCACCCATTTGTTAAATTTTTTAAGTTGCTTTATGGGATACATTAGCGGTCGAAATTTGGATATTGTAACATCACTGTCTAGAGGGTTGAATGAAAACCACGCGAATGTCCCCTCCTGGATGAAGTAAAACTTAAACCGTATTAACTCCTCGCTCTTCGTTGAAATAAAAATGAAATTTTCTCTTTGATCTTCGTTTTGTTCCCTTTAAAGTTTATTTTGTCCAGTTCACTTTGTTTTCCTTCAGTATTCGCTGTGTCCAGTCTTTGATCCTAGTTCCCTTCCATCTTTGTTCACATAATTCTCTTTGATCTTTATTCTGTGTTCATCGTTTATGTGGCTTGATCATAATACAGTTTAAAACTAGAAGTCATGTCAGCAATTGCGCGCAAACACCTCGCTATTTATCGCGTTTATCGGCGCGTTAGGTCATATGGAAAGGCTATCACATTCTCCACGCAACCTATGCACAAGCAATGGTTCAGCCAATGGACCTCCGGGTTTAACCCGGAGGTCCATTGGCTGAGACATTGCTTGTGTTTGCTGTGAGTAATGGCAAGACTCTGTGGTAATTTGGGTATTTTCAATAGGAAAATTGCGCGCAATTCCTGTGCGAAATTGTGTCAAGATAAGCGCGCAATTCATGAGAGGACTTCTAGTTTTAACTGTAGCTTCTGACGCCTTATTGTACATTTCTCTGTATCTTTGTAGGATAGGGTTTACTTTTAAGTATCGTTTCGTGTTTATTCAAGGTTCGTGACTCCATGATCTCTCTCATTTGTCTGTCCAGTTCCGGGGCAGCTCCTTCGTTGAAGTCTCTATCTGTACGTTCTTGTAGGCTTCCAGGAGTTTGAGTTCCACTAAGATGAACCTCTTCTCTTCTTAATCCTTCGCCGCTGTAATATGGTGTTAGGGTGGTCCATGTGGTCGTTTGTTTTCCACTGGAAGCTTTGGTGTCCATGGATTTCTGATTGCTTAGACATTTTGATACAGCTGTCCCATCTGTTCCTTAGTAATTTATCTTCGTTTTTCTCTTTAAGCCATACATGTCCAAGGGTTTCCAACTGGCACTCTGTCTGGAGTTAGCTAATCTGTTGTATGTTTTCTCGTGTCTTCTAAGGTTGGTGTCTTTTCTGTTGAATGCGTTTGCACTTGAGCTGGGAGGGTATGATTTTGCAGATTCGGTTTCGGTTTCAAGAAAAAAAAACTCGGTTTCGGATCGGTTTTCTATGTTTTAATCCTTTACCTAACATGAAAAGCAGACGACACTTGCAAATCAAAATCTTGAATAACTAATTTTTTTCATTTTTTGTCTCAAAAACATAGGTTATGACCCCTCATTGGAACGAGCTCGGCGAGCTCGGTGGTTCTCTCCGGGTACTCCGGCTTCCTCCACCCATAAAAAATGTCACGGTCATGATTAGCCATTGTGTATAAGTATATGACCTTAAAAACACCAATAAATAAATAAATAATGCTACCTTAGAAATTGGCGGCCTCCAGTATACAAAATGGCCGACGGAAACGCGTATAACTTTACCAACACGCGCTGTGCATGCGCACCAACACCACGTATCACTATGGTTATGACCTCACAAGATGGCCGCTCGCGCGGGCTACCAGGACAACCAAACCTGACGTCACTAAGTCACGTGACAGACGTCAAATATGAGATCCCGCATGAAATGCGGCCAATCGGGCACGATCGGGTACATAATCTACTACTCACGCTTGTATAAGGTGGGTTAGTTGCACTAAGTGCAAACAGTTTTTTGCTGCCAGTTGAGAAAAGTAATGTCTTACAAAGCCTGTGTTTTTCTATGACAAAATTCGTGACTTCTGTTTATGGTAACACCTGACGATTTTATTTTTAAAGTGGTGATCTATGACAAAACATAGCGATTTTATTATGAGAAGAGTCGCCATTTATTACAAATGTGGGCGTAACATATCACTGACTGCCTTTGTTCGACAGAAAGACTCAAAATGAAGGCTTCGTATTGTTCGAAATTAAATACTGGAAAGAAAAGCTCATATTTGCTTACATTGTCGCACCGCTAGCTTCGTATCAAATGCCTTTCGCCAAGTTTTGCCCAAATTTCGAAGGGCCTCTGACGCCACGCCCACCTTCACGCACACCCTTTCTCACCCTACCAGACATACACTCTCATACCCACTCAACTCCCAACAGATATGCTCCTCACAAACCCTCTCAGTCACACATAAAAATTCTCACCTACCCTCACCCAACTTACACACTTTTTCCAATGGACATGATACATGATAAAACCCTGAGTATAAAAAACTGAGAGCATTTAAATATGTTTATACACAGGAATTCCTGTAATATAATATATATATATATAGATGTAAACAAACTTAGTTGCTCATGGCTGACAATTTTAGTCATTGGAAGAGACTTACGGGAAAGTTAGCTTACCTTAGTTTCCTAAAGCTGTCAGTAAATTTAACACTAAAAGTATGGGAATTTATATACAGTTTGAAATTTGGAAATGTTAGAGAATTTATGTTATCGACACGGGCATCATTTCACAAATTCCGTCCATTTTCCTGTAGAGTATTATATACTATATATAAAATATATATAAAATGAAATAAAATAAAATAAGCTGGAATCTTACAATTTCTTTCGCAATAAATAAATTTGAATGTTTGACTATTATTTTCTGTCAAAACCAGTTTTAAAAACAAACCAACAACAACAACGAAATTAAAAGAAAAACCAAAACGTGCTGTAATTTTTGTCGTGTTCATTATATCAGATCCACAGTGTGCACATCGTGGCATATAATACATACACTGTTCTTTCCATTATATAAAAGGAGGAGAGATTTGTGTTTTTTCCTCGGACAAAAATCAATAAAATAGTGTAAAAACACATTCGCTAAAGTAGACGCTTGGTATTGGAAGGTGTGATACTGATAGATATTCTTAATGACGGGTCAGCTGTGAACTTTTTGCTTGTAATTAGCTTGTCATGAAAGCCAAGTTTCCTTTTGTTACTTTTAATAAACGAAAACAACAGGAACCTCGTTTATTAAAAGAGACAAAACGAATCTTGGCTTTATTTTCTACTGACGTCATAGGACATGCAGTTAAAACTAGAAGTCCTGTCATGAATTGCGCGCTTATCTTGACACAATTTCGCACAGGAATTGCGCGCAATTTTCCTTGCCATTACTCACAGCAAACACAAGCAATGTTTCAGCCAATGGACCTCCGGGTTAAACCCGGAGGTCCATTGGCTGAACCATTGCTTGTGCATAGGTTGCGCAGAGAATGTGATAGTCTTTCCATATGACGCAACGCGCCGATAAACGCGATAAATGGCGAGGTGTTTGCGCGCAATTGCTGACAGGACTTCTAATTTTAACTGTATGTGTCGAAGAATCTCAAGGGAGATAACTTCATCAAGAATCGATTGTCGTGACGATATAAGTCAGGGAAGTATTGATCAATGAATACCGCCTTCAGCTGGTTCTATCGACATCTTCAACTATGATGCAACCAGAAATTGTTCGTACATGTACTGACATACGACTATTTTATGCAGCTTCACACGACAGAACGCTCTTTGTGGGTTCGAAGGTATCGTATACTAACCACCCCCCCCCCCCTCTGTGGAGTCGCCAAGGAGTCGCTGACCTCCTCCCCAGTAATTATTTCCATTCAGGACATATTCATATGGATTGAAGTATTAGATATTAATTCACTCTATCTGTAGTAATCGTGTACTTTCTAACGACACTACATTAGATATTTGGAATTATGTCACACACACATTCGGTCATACAAATGGAGGTCTGCAGTACACGATTCGGGCTGTTGGGGGCAGCACAACCAGGACTACTATTCCTAGAAATGTTAGACCTAGGACTATAATTCCGTGGAATAATAGTCCAGAGGGACTAACGTTCCTGCGGACTTCCATTCCTGTCACACCGGTACGGAACGTTTTAATCCTTACCCAACGCAAACAATATCAAAAATTATTATTTTAAATATTATTTTTTTTTTTTTATTTTTCAAAACTTTCAACAAAACCGTATCATATGACTCCTCTTTAGAACGAGCTCGTCACATTATATAGTTTTGTTGAAATATTTTGAAAAATATTTTTCAGCTGCAGAATTTGCACATTACGCTGGCGGATGTGGCTGATTCGTTGGGTAAAGGGTTAATTAAATAAGATGTAGCGTCATTTTGTTTATAATATATCCGAAAATATCATACACATGGAGGGCTATGTACAGTGCCCGATTCTGGCTGTTTGGTGGGAGGGGGCAGCAAGACCAATTTACAGTACCGGTACGGAGCGTGTTAATTAAATAAGATATTGCGTCACGCCTACTATTTATATATCCGAAAACAAATTTCAAATGAAGTTTTGAGTTTTTTTAAAAATATAATCCCTTCTGACAAAATTCCATCTACAATGAAGGCATACTTTGATGATGTATTTGTGGTTAGCAACCGCGTCTTGAGCCATCGTAGTCGGGATAAATCAGGTTTACACTTTCAATGGGTGGTTCATAACGCCTCTGCCCCACCTACACACATGGCGTGATCTAACTTCGGTAGATCTAGTTCGTCTGAGGCATTAGTGCCTCCTAACGCCCCATTCCCATAGACATAATCTTCTTTCGTTGAACTCCAACCGCCTCAGGCAGTGGCGGCGCCAGAGTTACAGAAGTGAGGGGGTACAGTTGGGTATTGCCCGCCGCGCGTAAGTTTTAAAATTTTTTAAAACTTACGTTGTACATGGTGGTGTTCTCTGGAGCATTCTCAGACAATTAAATTAAAACAGTTTTATCCTTTTGAAACTTACTGGTTAGGTCTTTCAGTTATAGAAAACGTCGTACATGGTGACATTTTAACGGATGAACGATGTTGTAAAGTGCGAGCACAAAGCACCAAACGACTCTCAAATCGAAAATGAAAGTAGGCTGCATTCC
This sequence comes from Pictodentalium vernedei, assembly GCA_031216915.1. Classification (NCBI taxonomy): domain Eukaryota; kingdom Metazoa; phylum Mollusca; class Scaphopoda; order Dentaliida; family Dentaliidae; genus Pictodentalium; species Pictodentalium vernedei. The sequence goes on along the minus strand of CM062294.1, from coordinate 74,226,647 downwards.
AAACGGATGCGTTGCATGTTCTCGATTCTAGCATTCCCCGAATACTCTTAAGCGGTATGTTTCAGACCGTTTGAACGCGGCACGCCTTGTTGCAATTTGGGCCCTCGACTGTTGTTTGTTGTTTGCAGCTAATGTGTGTGTGGGGGGGGGGGGGGGGGGTAGGGGGGGTGCACACACAAACATAATTTAAACACTTCTCTGATTTAGTGCACTTGGGAATATGGAATTGAGCATACCCACCATTACACCGCAACGTTCAATACAAAAATTAAAATGATAGTATTTTTTTACTACGCTTGGCGAAAAAAGTGGAGGGGTAAGTACCCCCTCCCCCCCCCCATACGCCCATGGCGCCGCCACTGGCCTCGGGCAATGTTGCTGGTGGTATTCGTAGTCTAGGAAACACCCTTCCCATCTACCAAAAACTGCACATGAAAATTATACCTTGCATTTTCCCCCATATCACTGAAGACTTTCGTTCTTTATTTAAATCCCGTCCATTATTATATAATTATTACTGTACTATTCAAAAAGGTACTGTACGTGGAGAGTGGATTGTAACTAAATCACCCGCGGAGTGGAGTTATCACCCAAGCTATAACTTTCAAATTTTGAGCATATCGACAAAAAACACAAGCGATGTTTCAATCAATGGACCTCCGGGTTTACCCGGAGGTCCATTGGCTGAAACGTTGCTTGTGCTAGTTTTGCTTTGCATCAAATTTGCAATTGGAATCTCCACTCTGCGGGTGATTTAGTGATAATACACTCTCCACGTACTGTAGAAGATATCCAAACTGATGTTAATATTTTCGGAAACTGTTATTGGATACGCGTGATTGGACACATCAATATGTTACCAAGTTTAGTGTGGACCATGAATATCACCGGCCTACGAAAACTTCCTGCAGGTTTTTCGTACAAGCGCCGCGTTAATTTCTGTGGGGTACGTTTTGAAATTTTCATTTGTACTGGACGGGCTTTTTCGAAGGTCTCATCGTTATTTTCTTGGTATAAACTCATTCATCAATAGTTTCTGGTCGAAGCGTAACTTGTGTGGTATGCGGTTACTGACACACGACGAACGTTTACGTGCCGTTGGCATGTTGGAAGCTGACAACAGACAGACTGCAGTGGCTCAAATTCTCAAAGTTACTCAATCGTTGATTAGCAGGTTGTGATCATGCTACCGTCAGACAGGCAATGTTGATGATAGACGTCGGTCAGGTCATCCAAGGGCTACAACTGCTAACCAGGATCGTTTCATCCGAACCATAACATTACGTAACCGCTACCAATGTGCCTCAGAAATTGGACAGCAGCAGCACCGAGCGACAGATGTGCGAGTTACTGATCAGACTATCCAAAATCGCCTACACAGCTGGAATTTGTACGCTCGACGACCTAGAATAATTCCACGTTTGACTGAACGTCACAACACAGCAATGCGTAATTCGTGTTGAGCACGACAGCGCTGGGACAATCGTCGATGGAGCAACGTCATGTTTTTCGATGAATCGAGGTTCACTCTCGAATTCCACGACAGGCGAAACAGAGTGTGGCGGCTGGGGAAAGAACGATAGCATGACGTAACCGTTAGGCAGCATAATCGTTTTAGCGATGGATCGTTTATGGTGTGGGGAGGCATAACCATTACAAGCAGAACAGCTTTACATGTCATCCAAGCACTTGTTACATGGCAGTACTACCGTGACAACATGCAAGCAGCTCACGTGGTGCCATTTGCGCGACGTCACAGCCATTAATTCATTTTCCAAGATGACGATGCAAGGTCACACAGGGCCCGTGTCGATACAGAGTTCCTCCAGGAGCAAAACATCACTACACGGCTTGCACGAAGTCCAGACCTTTCACTAATCGAATATGTCTGGGATATGCCTGGCAGGCGCCTAACAACGCCAACAGCCCCCTACCAATGCCAACAGCCCCCTACCAATGTCCAAAAAACTTGCCGCTGCATTACAGGAAGAATGAAATAACATCAGTCAAGCTGATATTGGACGTTTGGTGAAGAGTATGCAGCATCCTATCCGCACTTGTCTCACGAACCGAGGAGGATTTACAAAGTATTGAGGTCTTGGACCGAATGTGGTAAATTCTCTGACTGACCGTCCATATCTTCTACAACTCGGTGCGAGGAATGTGTGCTTGCCCGACACCCAACTATCGCTGACATCATTTACTGGATGTCACAGTACAATGCCTCAACTGTCTTTCTGATGAAAATATAAATGAATTTCTTCATATATCTCACTTTTATCAAATATCCCCTACTTTTAAAACTAGAAGTCCTGTCACGAATAGTGCGCTTATCTAGGCTTAATTGCGCGTTGGAATTGCGCGCAATTGCCATATCGAATGGCATCCAAAGCACGGCAGGTTCTCCTGGTTACTTATAGCAAACACAAGCAATGTTTCTGCCAATGGACCTCCGGGTTACCCGGAGGTCCATTGGCTGAAACATTGCCTGTGCATAGGCCATATGTACAGAATTTGATAGCTTTACTATGGTCATAACGCGCTCATTAACGCGCGTATCAACGTGCTATTTGTGCGCATTTCATGACAGAACTTTTCGTTTTAACTGTACTTTTTTAATATAATGTTAGCTCTTCTTTATAGCGCTCTCTGTGTTTTGGAGATTGGTTAACAAAAACTATGGTTGCAAAAACGTCAGTAACTTCATATTTATCTTGTATAACTGGATGGTAAACAACCTTATATTAGAATGTCAGTCACTTCATTACTTCATTAATAATAACCTCTGGTGATTTCTATTTGTAATCAAACAAACTTTTCACTGCAGCTCTTGGCGACCCTTTAAAATATGTCTGCGTAGTTTGGCTTTCAATAGATGTTTTGTTGACTTTCAAAGTAAACATAATTCTTTTCCCCTTTAAGTGAAGATTGTTGTCTACGCTTACAAAGCTGTTTAAAAATGATTTTTTCAGTTAGATTTCTTCACAGTCGTCAGAGATCGCCACGATGAAACTGTACCTGTCAGCGCTGGTTCTTGTTATCGCCCTGCTTTTGACCGAAGCCAGGCCCAAGAATGATGTAAGTTGTAATTCTACCGCAACTGTTTTCTTTTTTTTTAAGTTTTTTAAAATTATTTTTGTTCGCTTTGTTTTATATTTATTTTTCGATTTGTGTTTTCTGTAGGAACTCAATTAGCGATATTTAGATTCACGAGCAAGGGCGGGTTAGCTTGGAATTTGTAATTTGGAGGGTGTGCGAGAGTTCAACCCAAATTGTTGAAAAGATTCTATAAATGCCATAATTTCACGAGCATGGGAGAATCTGTGAATTGTTATTGTGGAACGGGAAACAACTCCAAATTGTCGCTGAGTCCCGTTCGCTTGGGGAATCTGCGTAACATTATACACATACAACAAGTACACCGCATTATTATTAGAGCTGGGACGTGGTGGTTTTTCAGATTCGTTTTCGGTTAGGTTCCAGAAGAAAACGTCGGTTTCGGTTCGGTTTTTCTATGTGTTAACTCATTGAACCCTAGCGGCTGCTTTTCCGACCAGAAACATCATACGTCATAACGTCATTAAGTAGAATGCTGTTTAATAAATGTGTGGGGTAGACCAATCAATATTTTTAACGTGCAGTCTTAAGGCTGCACGTTGAAAATATTGCTTGGTCTACCGAAATAATTAATATGGACTTTTCTAGTTTGGCTTTCAGTAGATTGTTGCTGACTTTTAAATTACAAAACGGTTGAAAATGATTTTTCCAATTAGATTTCTTCTCAGTCGACAGAGATCGCCACGATGAAACTGTACCTATCAGCGCTGGTTCTTGTTATCGCCCTGCTTTTGACCGAAGCCAGGCTCAAGAATGATGTAAGTTGTAATTCTACAGCAACTGTTTTCTTTTTTTTTTAAGTTTTTGAAAATTATTTTTGTTCGCTTTGTTTTACATTTTCAATTTCTGTTTTCCATAGGAACTCAATTAGCGATATTTAGATTCACGAGCAAGGACGAGTTAGGAATTTGTAATTTGGAAGGTGCGCGAGAGTTCAATCTAAATTGTATTAAACGGTTCCACAAATGCCATAAATGCACGAACATGGGAGAATCTGTGAATAGTAATTGTGGAAAGTGAAACCACTTCAAATTGTCGCGGAGTCCCGCACCCTGGAGGGATCTGTATAACCTTATAGACATGAATCAAGTACATCGCATTATTATTAGAGCTGAGAAGTTTTGATTTTTCAGAGTCGGTTTCGGTTCGGTTTCAGGAGAAAAGCGTCGGTTTCGGTTCGGTTTTTCTATGTGTTAAGAGCATATAATGGAATCACCGGCCGAACCGTTTTACCGTGTTTCGACATAAACTGATCAAACTATATTACTGGGGGTGGGGGGTGGGGGTGGAGGTCTGGACTAGTACCCATATCGACTATCCGGCAAAGAGGGAATAAATCGCGTTCTCATTGTCACATTGTCTACCGCCCACACGCGAAAATGTGACAATGAGAAGAAAACAAAATTTATTACACCCCTAACGTCTAATTATAATAGGAATCGGTAAAAAAAAAAAAATTACGTTCTCCCCTCACTAGTGAGATCAAACACCTCGGTGATTAACATTTCGTGTGAACTTGAAATTTACAAACGAATTTTCACAAGCGCAAAATAAAAGTTGTTCTCGCTCCACTAGTGAGTATAACAAGACGTCATAATTACGTCATTTCTCCAACAATCCCGAAAACAATTTTGTGCGGATGTACACAACATCCAATGTGATCTGTGTCAGCGCAAACAGCGATCAGCTGATTGTGTAAACAGATTTCTTGCGTGGTATGGGCGTCGGTTTGGATCGTTTCAGTTGAAGCTTCAAACGAAAGGGGTATAATAAAAAGAAAATCTAATGTTTTCTTGTGAATACTGGGATTAAAGTCATTCGTGAGTGAGATAAATCCCGGTATTCACAAGAAAACATTAGATATCCTCTATATATCAGGTAAACCTTTTCTGACTGAATAGGCTTAGTAACTGATTCACTAGAACCCCTAAGAGTGACCAAAGAAAAATTAGTCTGAACCCAAAGTTGACACTTGCCGGTCGGGCTTTTTGAAACGGGTGGTGTCGTCGGCCTACAGACTATTACGGATTTTATAGAGAGTAATCAATTTTGTTTTGAGCGTTACGGTAAATAATTCATCTCGAGACGGGACTGTTTCGTAAATCACTCGGGCGTTAATTATAATTAAAATGAATTTAATCAGTTAATTAAAATGAATTTTCCTTCTGAATATTTTTAAAAATCATTTCTTTCCTCTATGAACAGGTTCGTTAGCACAGTTGACAAAATCCAAATAGAAATGTTTTTTATCTTATGGCTGAATGCCATTCCCCAAATGCGACTGGAACGCCACATAAAATAGTAAAACATCGAACGAAAGTCACAAAAATAAAACTGGGCCATTTCCAATCGAAGATTTGACACAGAAAGTGATGTATTCATACGCCCTAGCCCGAGTGATTTACGAAACAGTCCCGTCTCGAGATGAATTATTTACCGTAACGTTCAAAACAAATTGATTACTCTGTTTATTACATGACATTTGGAATAAAGAGGACTTTTACTATAATAATTCAACCCAAACTATTGTCAGATATAATCCAATTTAGTGTAAACACGGAAACATTTCTAAAATTAGCAGGAAGGAAATACGAAATAGTCCTGTCTCGAGGCGAATTATATACCGTAACTTTCCGTAAGAATGGGTCACTCTCTTTAGTAAATGACATTTTAGACCAAAATGTCTTTCATTAAAAATAATTCAACACAAAATATTCGCAAATGCAACTCTGAAATACTTTTGAAATTAGGGCGTATGAATACATCACTTTCTGTGTCAAATCATCGATTGGAAATGGCCCAGTTTTATTTTTGTGACTTTCGTTCGATATTTTACTATTTTATGTGGCGTTCCAGTCGCATTTGGGGAATGGCATTCAGCCATAAGATAAAACATTTCTATTTGGATTTTGCCAACTGTGCTAACGAACCTGTTCATAGAGGAAAGAAATGATTTTTAAAAATATTCAGAAGGAAAATTCATTTTAATTAACTGATGTGGAACTGGAAAACAAAACATCAACAAATCGGTGGGGGCGTGGCTTATATACGTCAGTCGTTCCAAAGTTACTATTGAAGTGACATAATTCACTCGTGACATTACCACTTTTTAATCAACATTAAATTCAATGCAAAACGAACTGAGGAATGTAATAAATTCTAGTAAAGGATCCCGCAGTGTTATTAAAAATATGTTCTTAACACAGAAAATTGACCCGAAACCGAGTTTTTTTTCCTGAAACCGAACCAACCCGAAACCAAATCTGAAAACTCAAAACCTCCCAGCTGCAATGTGAATTATTTGTCTCCAAATGCATGCGTCCCATGCTTTTTGTCATCTGTAGTTGATACCGAGATTCTGCAGTTTTCTAGTTACTAACCAATTTTTCTAGTTATTATAGCATTTTGTATGCTGGCCATGAATCTTTCACTCAAAGAGCAAGAAGCCACTTTCAAAGACGTCCCTTGAACTGGTCAAAATTTAATTTTAACATTAACATTGCTGTGACTTTTGACTGTTTGGGATAGATCAACGAGATCGTTTCAATGAGGGGCCATGGGGTTATTTTCTTCTTTTTTGCGAGAGGGTTAAGACAAAATTTTAAGAAATAATAAAATATGAAACGGCATTTTTGTGAGAAGCGCATGACATTTCAGTAGGGCACTTTGGACAAAGGGTTTATGAAATGTTTATCGTGACATATCACATGGCGGTAAGCAATGTGACACTTATTTGTTACGTCCGCAATTAACGCTCATTGACAAAGTTCTGTCATAAATTGCTGATTTGACAAAATGTCAGCAATAAAGAGAACAGTCCTGAACAATTAAACAATTCGCCTGAACCTATTCACGCGCGCATCCAGGATTCTATAATTGGGGTTGCCTTTAGCCAGTTATGTGTGTGTGTGTGTGTGTGTGGGGGGGGGGGGGGGGCATAATATTTGGAAGACCGTTGTTGGGGCTTCGGGAGCCTCCCCTGTTCGTAGCTAGATTCCTACGGCCGTTACCGCTTCCTCCCACTTTGGGGGAGTGGGAGAGGGGTAACGACCGCAGGGTCCTAGTAAGGACTAGGCCTCCCACCACCAAGAAAATATTGCAAACCTCAGTACTCTTAGAGCGAATGTGAGGTATTTATAGAATGTGTTGCCCTATGTTGGGGCTATATAGGGCTTCACATGTTACGTGGAAGTTGTATGGAGTCAGTTTTAGCTCGCCTGAGCGAAGCTCAAGGGGAGCTTTACTAATCACTTTCCGTTCGTCGTCCGTCGTCGTCCGTCGTTTGTCCACTTTACATTATCGACTTCTCACAAACTACTCAACCAAATTGAACCAAATCTGGTGTGCATGTTCCCCATCCTATGTCAATTTAAATTTGTTCAAATCAAGTTGACCCGCCCCTTGTTAGTGAGCCTAAAAAAGTGAGCCTAAATCTTAAAAAATCTTATTCTCATGAACCAGCAGTAGCAGAGACTTGATATTAGGTGTGCAGCTTTCTTTTGGGGTATACACTCAGATTTGTTCAAAAGAAGTTCTAGGGGCTATATTTGCCATCATTATGGGAGGGGCAAGAATTTTTGCCACGCCCAAATTTTCTATTTTCCAAACCGAGAGGCTGATTTGAACCAAATTTGATATGAGATTTTATTGGGACACAAGTAGTTGATTTATGCCCCAAAAAACTTTCCCGTCGTCACAAAGGAACCACAGGACCTAAAAATAGAAAGCAATTAAAACGCTCCTATCTCCAAAACTGCACGGCACTGAGAATTTTTATTTAGTGTTAAGCTTCCTTAGAACCAAACAGAATGGAATGGTAAAAAAAGTGCTATCGGTTTTATCATGGGGTGCTTTTCTGGGACTTTTGAAAAAGTGCTGAGTCAGCATTTTTTAACACTGTGGGTAATGGGAAAACATTTAAGACTACTTTTCTCCCAAACCACTGTTCCAAAAGCTTTCAAATTTCACATATAACATCTTTGGAAGATTGTTTCACATGTTTATTGAAATCAATTCCCTGGGTCCATATTTGGGCTCTCTATGGGAGCCCCAATGTTTAAATTAGTGCAGTATGAAGAATATTTCCTAAAACTCTTCTTCTTCAGATCTACCAATAATAATCTTTTGATATTTGGGATGCAGCATCCTTGGGGGGGGGGGGGGGGATTCAAGTTTGTTCAAGCCAAGTCCCTGGGTTCATATTTAGGCTGGAAATTTGGGGTCCCATTCCGGACTTAGAAATTTAGGACCAAAATCCGGAATTTTTTTTTTACACTGAAAATTTGGACCCGGGTGGGACTTAAAAAATTTCCGAACAAAAAATTTTAAAAATCTGTTTTTTATGCGTTTATCTCAATTTTAGGACGTAAAAGTGCCTGGTTTGATATTTAGACTACCATGTCAGGAGAGCGCCCTCGGGCCCCCTGGGGCCTCTTGTTTTATAGGGAGTGGATAGCTAAAATTGTGGGGGGGGGGGGGGGGGGGGGTAAGACCACCAAGGCCTCTGTATCTAGGCCACTGTTTCAGGTTCAATGAATACACAATATTTATAAATGAACAGTAAATAATTTATCTTCTTTCAGAATTTGAAGAGAGGAGTACAAGACGGAAGACTCGAAAAAGTAAGTAATCATCCTTTCATTTAGCTGAATAAAATAATTCTGGTGCAAATAAAGGTTACCCACGGCAGCGCAGAGCCGTAACTGACCTTTACTTATTGTCGTATAAATACAAGATAGACTAGAAATTACAAGATACTGGCTTGTAATTACAAGTTATTATCTTGTAATTTCAATTTAGCCAACATGTAATTTCAAGTTAGCTAACTAATAATTACAATTCAATAACTTGTAATTATAGTTTAATAACTTTTAAATACAAGTTTTTAGCTTGTAATTATAATTTAGCTAGCAGTTAAAATTTAATTACTTGTAATTACATTTTAGCTAACCGCCAGTTCCTTGTTTAGGTCCTTGTGTTTGTACATGAGTGTGAGGTTACTCTCGAGGTAATCGAACACACCTTGTTGTTTAAGTAACCAGTTCGTCATTTTGTAAACAGTCTGTCTGTCATTTATTGTTCTCGTTTAGCTGGTTAATAAAAGTGTGTTTAGTAAAATGTCTGATGTTTTCCATGGATATGGTGATTGTTATTGAAGTGTTTATCATTACCTCTTGAACTGGCGAACGAGTAATTGCAAGATAATAACGTGTAATTACAATTTAGTATATTGCTGTGCGGTTATGGGGGATTCACTTATTTGTATAGTATGACTACTCATGTTATGCTTTTTACTACCCTTTGGTTGGTATGGGTAGCACGCAATACTAGGTCATGCGGTGCTGTTGGTTCTACTTGGTTGTATAGTATGGTATTATAATATAGTCGGGAATCTAGGTACAACCCATATGGGACCCCCCCCCCCCCAGGACCGAACAAGACCGTTTTTTTCAGGTACCTGGACATCTCGAGAGTAGATTTTCAGATGTTAACAAGAAATCATCCTAGCCGGATATCACGTAATCCAAGATGGCGCCCATGAGGGTGGGCCAATTTCGCCATTTTACACCATTACTAATTTTTCTCGATTACGGAAAAACTATATGAGATAAGGAACGGGAATTAACTCATTCGTATTTCTGATACCATTCCCCGTATAATAATATCAATCAAGTGAGTGAAAATCCAAGATGGTCTCCAAAATATGCCCCAAAATAGACGAAAATCGAGTCTTTAGACACTTTTTTCGCAAAAAACTTATACAATCATGATAAAAAAATTAGGAACCTGTAAACTTTTAGATGTTAACTTGATTGCAAATTATTCTCCGATAATACCCAGCGTGAACATGCACCATCGAATGCCGATGTGGAAAACAAGATGGCTGCCAGTGCCATAACCTGTGTTAAGTTATCCCGCTTATGTAATGGACAAGTTTACACTATTGTACGATGGTTGCGGAAAAAAATGTTTGATAAAGGGCACAGGAATCAACTGTATAGTATTTTGGACACTTATAGCTGCACCATATTGGACCCGTTTAGCTTTGGAGACACCTGTTGTTTATCTGAAGTCAAACATCCTACCACAATGTTGATTTTATATGCTATTTCCCTGCAGTTCGATTATTCTGGTGTGTACCATAGAATCGTGGAAGATCCCCCAAAGCTCTTACATTATAACCTTTATGACTCCAAGATCACATATTTTAGCCGTCCTTATATCTCTCGTGGACCAGCCAGGACTAATGTTTGTGGACTATGGAGGACCAACCTCGGAGGAACATGGTTTGGGGACTGTTCGGACTACTGCAGATATATCTGAAGGCAGTAGTTTCGGGAATATTTGGGGACCAAGTTTTGTGGATTGAGATAAGTGGTTTGTGGGTTCAATCGGTACTTTTAGGGACTGAAGATAGTGGTGACTTGAGAACTTTCAAGGAGCACTTGGAACCACAGAGAACTTAGGATAGTTATTGATAATATAGCGGTCGTTGGTGTAGAGGTTTGTTTGGATGTTAGTTTAGTGGTTGTTGTGGTTGGTGTAGTAGTTGGGTGTTTGCTGTTGGGGTTGTTGGTGTCGTAGCTGTAGTTTGTTGGTTTTGTGGTGGTTGTTGTTTCCGCGTTTAGTGGTTTATTTGAGGTTGATAGAGTCGGATCTTTCGGTTGATGTAATAGCTGTACTGTTTAGTTTTTGTTTAGTTCTTGCTATAAACATGGCAAATGTTTAATGCAATAAAGTATAGTATAGTATAGTATAGTATAGTTTAGTGCTGACGGGACCTTCGTAGTAGTTGAAGTGACACTTGATGTTATTGGTGCTGTAGTTGAAAAGTCCCCGAATCACTGTCTCCCTCAGCCCCAAATATCCCGAGTAGTTCCCAAATAACTTAATCAATCCCCACAACATGGTCCCCAACAGTTATCAAACCACTATCTTCTGACATCGGTCCCTAGCAGTCCGAAGAGTTTCCAAACATATTCCTTTGAGATTGATCTTAAATAACCAACAAATGTCCACACCAGTCCGTACTGGTCGATATGTGTCACAAACACGGTTATAATCTGGGACCTTGGAGTCGTCAAGGCTATAATGTAGGATTTATTAGGGCTTATCTACGGTCATAAACCCGGCTATAATCTGTGACCTGGGTGTTATAAAAGTTGTTATTTAGAATCTATTAGTCTGGACTAATGTTTGAGGACTACTCAGGACCACCCTCAGAGGTACATGATTTGGGGCTATTCCGACTACTGGAGATGCATATAATATACCCATAGTAGCTTGGTGTACCAAATGTTCACTACGAGTGGTGAAGTGGTGTTAACCGCGAGCCTGCGGCGAGCGGTTAACACTACTTCACCACGAGTGGTGAACATTTGTTACACCAAGCTACTTTGGGTATATTTTATTTAAACCATGGTCGCAAGATCATAAGGACTCGCTATTGTTTTTTTCTCGATTTACTGAGCAGCAGACATACACACTTCCGAGTCTGTTTTGATTACATGAGCACCGGTGGGCGGTACTTCCGCTGTCGATTTTATCCACGAAACGAAATGGAAAAAGAAACGCGAAAATCACAGGGCCTTTTTCATGTTAATAACATACATAAGTTTTCGAGTTATGGATGCTTTATCAACGTGAGACAACACATGTTTGCTAGTTTTTGGTATCTTCTAAGGTAAACTCATTTAAAACGTAATAAATAATTGTCGTTTTTATTTCACTCTTCGCGAGGCGACGAGCGATAAATTTAGACAAGTTTGTATTCAGGTCGAAGTCACCAAAGGTCAACTTGGATGTAGTTCTAATATAGGTGTAAATTTTAACTATTGAAATCCCATTGCTGGTGTGTTCACCACGGTTGGTGTGTAAAGCTAAAATTTACATCACATGCTTTTTATGTATAGTAGGTTAGGTAATCATGGTATACATTTCTGTGAATAGTAGTATGGAGACGCTTGGGGGACCACGTTTTGTGGATTGATGTAAGTTGTTGGTGTTTGTGGGTCCAATTGGTACTTTTCTGAACTGATGACAGTGGTGATTTGTGAACTTTCAAGGGACACTTGGAACCATGGGGAACGTTGGATAGTGATTGTTGATGGGGTGGCCGTTGGTGTAGAGGTTTGCTTAGTGGTCGTAGTGGTTGGTATAGTTGGATGGTTGCTATTGGGGTTGTTGGCGTCGTAGCTTTATTGGTTGGGTTGTGGTGTTTGGTGTTGGCGTTTTAATGTTGTAGTTGTGGTTGCCGGTATCGGGTCTTTCGGTTAATGTAAGAGCTGTACCGTTTGGTGTTGTAGGATACTTCGAACTAGCGGTTGAAGTGATCCTTGATGTTATTGGTGTTGTAGTTAAAAAGTCCCCGAGCGACGGTTCTCCTCAGCCCCAAATGTCCCGGGTAGTTCCCAAACAACTTAATCAGTCCCCAAAACATGGTTCTCAACAGTCACCAAACCACTATCTTCTTGCATCAGTCCCTAGCAGTCCGGAGAGTTTCCAAACCCATTCCTTTGAAATTGGTCTTAAATAATCAACAAATTTCCACACTAGTCCATACTGTCCCATATGTGTCACAAACATGGCTATAATCTGAGATCTGGGAGTTATAGAGGCTACTATTTATTCCGTTTCCACCACTCAAACTCATCTATATCCCTTGTATCTTTGTACACATTACTTGTTGCTGGAAATGAACACTGTTTAAACTAACTGACTAAACTAACTAAATAATCAACAAATATCAACAAATATCCTGAATAAACATTCTACACCAGCCCACGTTGCCCCATAAATGTCACAAACTACATAGAGAGTAATCGCTTGACTGGACTGGTCACGTGAAATAATTCATGAGAGGTGAGGGACGTTGTACAAACACCAGTGCGCGAATACACACGAGTGTTTTACAATATAGTCCTTCGCCTCGAAGGAATTATATCACGTAACCAGTCCAGTCAAGCGATTACTCTGTTTATTACTTTTCATTATTAACGATAATTATATTATTTAACCCTTTACCAAAGGCGACGTCCCAAACCAGCCAGCGCTATTTTCAAAAATCGCCACTTAATTTTCATTATTTTTTTTCATTTTTTGTCTCTAAAACATAGGTTATGACCCCTCATTGGAACGAGCTCGTCGAGCTCGTTCCAATGAGGGATCATAACCTATGTTTTTGAGACAAAACTGAAAATAATAGTTATTCAAGAATTTGTTTTTGCAAGTGTCGTCTGCTTTTTGTGTTAGGTAAAGGGTAAAAAACCAAAACACAATGAAGTCCCCATTACACCCACGGCAACGCGTCTTCGTTTGCGCGCACGGATACATCACCCAAATGTTGATTGCATAATTCACTTGTGAAGTTATCGTTTATAATCAATACCGGAAATCCCAGTAAATCACACTTTGGAAAGTAATAATCGGTTATAATCTGGGATCTGGCTGTCTTAAAGGCTATAATGTAGGATCTATTAGGAGTCATTTACGGTACTGGGGTGAAAATAGCACAAAACCACAGAGAGGTACATTTGGTGGCCTTATACAACCAACCGGTGTCCTCATGGCAAAGGGTCGAAAAGGATATAGTAAAACCACCCTCTACTACCATACCCAAATATTACCAACAACACCGAATGACTTGTCATTACAAACTACCCATAACAAGCATAGGATAACAAATGACACAACATGAGTAACTGGTAGCAACGGCTAACACAGAATTAAAAGTGGTACAAAAAGTGCATCCAAATTATTAAACTGTACGTACGTTAATGTTGCATGTTATTAGGAAATGGTAAAATCATGTGGTGTGATGGGTATGCTTGGTTGTGCAGATTGGTGCATTGCATGGATGGGCTATACCCATTTAGATTCATTTAGGTTATGGGGACATCAATTAACCCTTTACCTAACACGAAAAGCAGACGACATTTGCCAAAAAGATATCCGAAAAACTAGTGTTTTCATGTTTTGTCTCAAAAACATAGGTTACGACCTCTCATTGGAACGAGCTCGACGAGCTCGTTCCAATGAGGAGTCATAACCTATGTTTTTGAGGCAAAAAGTGAAAAAATAATGAAAATTAATTGGCGATTTTTGAAAATAGCGCTGGCCGGTTTTGGCCGTTACGTTGGTTAAAGAGTTAACTTATCTTGAGCCATATACTGTATTCCCTATAATAACTTGTAATTGCAAGAGATAGTAACCTGTAATTAAAAGTTAATATTTAACGACAAAATATTGTCTTGAAATTTCAAGTTAGCTCACTTGTAATTTCAATTTATCTCACTTGTAATTACAAAAAATAACTTGTAACTGCAATTTAATAGCATGTAATCATAGGTAATTAACTTGTAATTACAATTTAGCTAACTTGTTAAAACAATTCAATAACTTGAAATCGCATTTTAGCTAATTTATTTGTGCCTTGATATACAGTTATTTGGGGAAAACTTTGATTGGCTAGTGCGGTAGTATAGGATGGACTGTGTGTATCCGCGTTAGTCTAATGTTAGCCTTCGGTACTAAACTAATTACTGATAATGTTATGTTTTTACCGTCCTATGGTTGCTTTGTATAGTTAGCTCTTACTGCTTGGTCACGCAGTGTTGTTGATAATGTTTGGTTGTCTAGAGAGATAGCGTAGTGTGGATTTGCCATGTCCCTTTTGGATCCTTTAGCCGTGGGCGTACCCGTGGTTGTCGAAAATCTAATGTACGACACTGCTGATTTTGTTCTATTTCCCTACATTCCGATTCTTCTGGGGTGTACAGTACTCCAGTACCGTAGATGAGGCCAAATAGTTTCTACATTGCTAAATTACACCTAGATTCCAGATTATATGTGGCTGTTATGGGCTAGCCTGGACCAATATGGATATACGTGGATATTTGTGAACCAATCGCAAAAGAACATGATTTGAAAACTATTCAGACTACTGATTAGACGATGATGGTTTGACGACTATTGGGGACCAATATTTGTGGACAGATGTGAGTGGTTTGGGATCTAATCGGGACATTTGGGGCTGAGGAAAATAGTAGCCCAGTGACTTTCGATACTCGAGTACTTGGGTGTGTAGGGGACTTGAGATAATAGTTGTTGGTCTAGTAGGTAGGGCTGAAACGGTTAGCTCATTTTCACAACCGACTAACCGAGAGCTGTAATCGGTTAACCGTAACCATTATTTCACCGAATCTGGGATCAAAACTATAGGAATTGGAAAGCAGTATTCTCAGAAACTATTCCGTAGTGTGTATACAAACGAACGTTGTCGAGTACTCGACAACGTTCGTTTGTATACATACTACGGAATAGTTTCTGCGGTTACTCAGTATTCACAGAAATTGCCGATCATTAACGAAGTCTTGAACACCAAAGTCGATTATTTCTCAATATATACAGCGCTGCTTCGAGGAGTAGTCTATCCAAAGGAGAAGCGGCAGATTTACTACATTTTAACCGTTGAATGACGAGCACTATCGATATTTCAGATAACCGGTTGTCGTTTTTTAGTCGGTTAGGAAGGTAACCGGTTTCAAACTGGTTATCCGGTTAACCATTTCAGTACTACTAGTAGGCGTTGTGGTTGTTGGTGTAGCAGCGTGGTTGTTTAGTAGTTGCAGTGGTTAGTGTAGTAGTTATATGGGTTTATGTTGAGTTGTTGGTGTTGTAGCTGCAGTGGTTAGTGTTGTAGTGGTTACTATTGCTGTATTTAATGCTGTAGTTTTTGGTTGTTGGTTTCATAGCTCTTTCGGCTATGTGTCGTTTGGTATTGTAGTGCTATAAGTACATTGTAGTGGTTGAAGTATTGTAGTAGTGGTTAATCACTACAACTACTTGCACCAAAACAAATAGTATTTGTTTTGGTGCAAGTAGTTGTAGTGATTAATGTGGTCGTGGCTATTGTAGTTCTGGTTGTAGTTGTATAAGAGCAGTTGGTGTGGTCAGTTTAGTGTGGTAGTGGTTGGTATTGTGGATGTTGTAGCTGAAGAAGGTGGTGTTGTTCTGTTTGGCGTCGTACTTGTTTGTGTAATAGTTGGTGTTGTAGTGTTGTGCTGTAGTTGAAGTAGTTGGTTTAATCATTTTAGCTGATGGTGGTATAGTTGTTGGTGCAGTAGTTGTAGTGTTTGGTTTAGCTGTGGTAATGATTGGTGTTGTAGTTGTAGTGGTTAATGTTACAATTGTTTTTGTAGTTGAAGTGGTTGGTGTTGTTCCGGTTGATGTCGTAGTTGTTGGGGTAATTATTGTAATAGTTGGTG
Source organism: Pictodentalium vernedei (assembly GCA_031216915.1). NCBI lineage: Eukaryota > Metazoa > Mollusca > Scaphopoda > Dentaliida > Dentaliidae > Pictodentalium > Pictodentalium vernedei. Next base: position 74,210,265 of record CM062294.1, on the reverse strand, counting down.
CTGTAGTTGTAGTAGTTAGTTTGGTAACTGTAGTCGTTGGTGTTACAGGTGTTGGTGTTGTAGTTGTAGAGGTTAATATTATAGTTGTGTTTGTAGCTGTAGTGGTTGGAGTAGTGATTGGTGTTGTCGTTGTATTGGTTAATATTATAGTTGTGTTTGTAGCTGTAGTGGTTGTTCGTGTGGTAGTTTGGTGGTTGGTAATCGGTGGTGTTGTCATGGTTTCGGTGGCGAAGAAGTGGTGGATGGTGTTGTATCAGTTGTAGTGGTTGCTGGTTTAGTAGTTGTGAGGTTTGATGTCGTAAAGGTTGGGTGCAGTAAATGTTAATTTGGGTGAAGTAGTTGTAGTAGTTAGTGTGGTAGTGAGCGATAGTGTAGAGATTGCGGCGGTAATTGTCGATGTATTGTAGCATTTAACATAGAACTACGACATCAAACACTACAAATACTACACCAACCATTACTACACCAATCATCACAACTATAAATTCAGCAAACATTACAACTGAAACGCCGACCACTACTCCACCAATAGCTAGAGCTGCATCACCAAAACCATCCACAAGTACCATTTAAACCACTACATTTACTAAGGCTCCTGCTGCAACACCAAAATCTACATCTACACTTCCAACAGAAAGAGCTATGACATCAACATTCACAACTACAGCACTACACACTGCAACACCAACCACTACAACTCCAATCACTGCAGCTACGACATAAACAACTTAATCAACAAACCACCGCAACTACTGCAAAAAACAGGGTCACCTCGTCTCAGACGGTTTTCGGGTGGAGAAGCCGAAGCGTCCGTAGAGAAGAAGAGAGCAGCGGCGAGCAACGGTTAGCGTACTAACTCTACACAAGCAGGGTTAGCATTGGTTGAAGCAAGTGTTCCATCGACATCCAGTACGCCTTAGTACACAGCGCCACTGTGATACCTCGGGGCAGTCGGTATTAGTTGCCTTACCCAAGGATACAACGCAGTTATCCATGAACAGGATCGAATCGTGGACCTTCGCTCTGAGGTCCAATGGTCTAACCATTGAGACTCCACGCTTCTACACCATCCACTACAACTACTAAACCCACGATTAAACAAACCTCTACACCAACAAACGTAACAAATACTGCACAACCAACCACTATCTTAAGTCCCCTATGGACCCAGGTAGTCCACGAGTCATCGAAAGTGCCCACATCACCACTGCCTTCAGTCCATAAACCACTTACATCAATCCTTAAAACTTGAACCCCAATAGTCCACGAACCACTGTCTTCTGAGATCGAACACCAGTAGTCCTTTTAGTCCCCAAACCGTGTTCCTCTTATATTGGTCTCCAATAGTCCACAAGTGTCCAAATTAGTTCAGACTGATCCATGTGAGCCCTACAATGGCTAAAATCCAAACAATGTTAAATATGACGGCATATTGGAAGAGCATATCAAGGTTTATTGAAATCTAATGTTTACGTTTAAATTAACCACATAACCAATAAAAATCAAAGTAAAACGGAGCTAACCAAAGGCAATAAGTTCGAAAGTTCAGTCTTTATATGAAGTTTCCACACTCCTAGTGTTAAGTTTACTGACAGCGAAATACACAAAGATCAATAACTGTCTCAATGTTCGATTTTATCCAAGACGATGTTAATATGACAGCATAATGGGACAGCATACCAAAATTTATTGAAATATAATGTTTACTTTTTTAGACTAACCACATAAACAATAAAAATCCAAATAAACCGGAATAAACAGACGTCAATAAATTCCCTGTTTTTCAAGAAGTGATTGTAAAGATTTAACTTGTCTGAGACATTATTAATACAAAACAGGATGTCAAAATCAATTGATAATTGATGTCTATTGTTCAAGTTGTTGCATAAAAAATAAAATATCAAGCAAACTTAAACAAATACAGGACAATAACTCTGGCTGTTTCGGGCAAATCACTGTGGTTTTGGAATTTATCCATTACAATGTTAATATAATGCAGCATATAAAATTTTATTGGAATGAAAGCTGAGATCTACTGTTAAAGTTATTACAAACGAAATGGAATTTGGAGCAAAAATAAACAAAGGGCAAGAACTCCGCTAAATTTATTTCATCAAATAATGGAGGTTATTAAACTTATCAAATAATTTGCTAATATGTTGTAGCACACCAAACTTAATTAAAATCCGAGAACAATTTTCAAGTTATCGTATTAACAAACTTTTGTACGGGCGGATGGAAGGGAAGGTGGAGGGAGGGAGGAGACGCAACTATTTACTATATCATCTCTTTCCGGGAAGGGGGATAATTATCAAGTTATTGAGGGAAGCGGGTGGATAATTTCAGAAAACCAGTGATGAACATTGGGGCTTCTGTCAGAATGACAGTAGTCCAGTAGATATATCGTCGTCTGAGTGCTAGAATGTTCTATGTCCCATAGGGGACATAGAACATTCTAGCACTGAGGCGACGATATATCCGGATGGGTTTAGGCCCTGGTGGAGGGGAGAGTGGGGAAGGATAACAAATATCCAGAGATCTCAGGGTACAATTAGCCAAGTAAAAACTGCAGCTCTTTCCACCTATTAATGATAAATGATAATCGATAGACTTTTTGGAATTAATGTCGGTTTGTCAGTTTTGTTTATGTAAAAATACAGTTCTAGCATGAATCTTACATTGATATTTTTTACTGTTTACAGAGATGGGATTCATGGGGAGGAAGTTATGTGAGTATCTCATTTTTTGTGATTTCATTCTATCAATCTTCACTTTTCACCATTTGATTTGGAAACTTAATAATATAAATAATAATAATAATTTATTTATATAGCGCTTTTCCCAGCGAAACGCTGCTCAAAAGCGCTGAAAACATAGGTGACGGTAACAATGGTAAAATCAGCGGCCGAAGGCTGCTTGAAAGAGACAGGTTTTCAGAGCTTTCTTGAAGTGATCTGCATTTTGGGTTTTTCTAAGGTTCTGAGGGAGGGCGTTCTAGAGTGAGGGAGCTGCAAAAGTGAACGATCTCTTCCCTGCCGTGGATCGAATTCGAGGTACAACAAGGAGACTCTCAGAAGCTGATCTGAGATTCCTCGACGGTGTGTGTACTTTGATGACCTGCTTAAGGTAGATTGGTGCTTTGTCGCTATGTAAGATGTTGTGTGTCACCGCCAATACCTTATACTTAATGCGATACTCAACTGGCAGCCAATGCAAAGATTTCAGGATTGGTGTAATGTGGTCATATTTTTTCGCACCGGTAATGATCTTAGCTGCTGTGTTTTGAATACGTTGAAGCAGGTACATTGATTTCAGAGGAAGGCCGAAATAGAGAGAGTTGCAATAGTCCAAACGGGACAGGACCAAAGACTCTTTACCCAACGAATTGGCCGCATCCGCCCGCGTAATATGCAAATTCAGCAGTTGAAAAAAATATTATTTTTCAAAAAATTTCAACAAAACCATATCATGTGACCCTTCGTTGGAACGAGCTCGTCGAGCTCGTTCCAACGAGGGTTCACATGATATGGTTTTATTGAAATTTTTTGAAAAATTTCAAAAAATGATATTTAAAATAATAAATTTTGATATAGTCTGCGTTAGGTAAAGGGTTGAATGTTTCTGCAATTGTGAGGGCATAGTAAAAAACAAACCGCATATTTATATATTTACTAAAGTTCCAATTTCCGTGAGTTTATTGTTTTGCGTGCGCATGTTGATCACATGTTCCAATACGCAGGCGTTTGGTGGTATTGATGATGGAACTAACAATGCCTTGGCAGTAGTTTTTTAGTGAAGTCTTGGCTTCCTGTATGGTACTAGACATCACTGCTACGTCAAAGTATTGCCTTGTGATGAGGGAGCAAAAATAAGAATTGTCGCCAGGTTTTTAACGACACCTTCAGAATCTGCGACAAAAATCAAATGAATATCTTACGAGAATGAAAGTTCATTCTCATGGTTTTCCTTGCGAGAATAATTTTCGAGAATCGGTTCTGAATTTTAGGCCCTACAACATGCCTATATTGTGTGTCCGTGTGGACAATTTGTATTGGAAATAATTCAGTCCTGCGACCCTATACTACTCAAAGTTTGCTACGCACCAAGTACATCCTACTACCTGTTTTACGATTTAGTTGAAATATTGTTATGAAAAGTGTTTTTATTTAATTATATCTTTAATTATTTAAGTACAGAATTTAAGATTTTATTTGTGTTTGACATTATTTTTTAGCTTTTGAATACGATAACCATGGAAAATGGATATTTTTGGTAAAAGAGGAAATTTTTCAATATGCCAAAAAATTGACGGAGCGAACTGATATAGCTTACATATCGAGTATGAGACCCATTACTGTTAATTACAGCTTGCCAATGCCGTCTCATGCTCCCAATCAGATTCCTGGTGGTCCTTGGGATGCTCTTCAATTCTTGGACCAGCATGGCACCAAGCTGCTGGACACTTCTTGGCTGGACGGGACGGGCTGAAATTGCAAGCTGCAACTGTTTCCAAACATGTTCGATTGGATTGCGGTCAGGGGATCTTGCTGGCCAGTCCATACGTTCAATCCCCTCCCTCTGTCGGTACTCTCCGGCAGCATGGGCATCATTAGGACGGGCATTATCGTCCATCAGAATGAATCTATCACCCACTGCACCTGCATACAATCTGACGTGGACATCCAGGATCTCATCAATATACCGTTGTGCAGTCAATGTACCACGTTCAAGGACACAGAGCTCTATACATCCATCCCATCTGATGCCGCCCCAGACCACGATTGACCCTCCACCATAGCGGTCATGCTCAGCAATGTTGGCTGCAGCATGGAATCGCTCTCCTGGTCTTCTCCATACTCTAGAACGCCTATCTTGGCTCGTCTGTAAAAAGGACAGGTCGCCAATCTTCTCTGGTCCATCCAACGTGGTCCATGGCCCATTCATATCATGCCTGGCGGTGGTTCTGGGACAGCGGAATGCGAATACATGGTCTTCTAGATCGGAGACCACATTCGTGCAACCTTACCCGGATGGTCTGCGTCGAAACATTTACCCCTGATGCATTCTGAAGGTCACTACGAAGCTGGGTTGCTGTCGCAAAGCGGTTCCTACGGGTCTGAATGATCAAAATCTGGTCTACAGCTGGAGATGTTGCCCTGTCTCTGCCACCACCATGCCGTCTTACTGTTGTGCCATACTGCTGAAATCTTGCCCAGGCTCTGGTGATCACCGTATGGTTCACACCAAGGGATTCACCAACCTGACGATGGGTAGTCCCTTGCTCCACCATCCCTACAGACCGCCACATTTCTGCTTCAGACAAATGTCTTCTTACATTTGCGTTTGCCATATTCAATCATTAAATCACAAGGGTTTGTGTTGAAATGAAGAGTGAATACCCTACACATGTCATGTACATGTAGATAGTACACGAAAACATCATGAAAATAAAGGGGTACATGCTTTCCATGACTGTTAGATTAGCTCTCTTCACAGGAAGCCTTTTCGTGACAATACATTCCTCAATCATATCCACCAAATATATCGCAAATATGTCACAAGCAAATTTCACAATGATGTGTCAAATATTTGGTGCTTAGCAAACTTTGAGTAATATAGTTCCTTTTCATTCGAACTTGAGCTTGTTTCAAATGGTTTCTAGCAATGCCTTGAGATCATTCAATAACATCCTCAAGCTCGGACACAAATTCGGGGATACTTCTATCTTTTGAAAAAGACACACTTGTTGGATAAACAAGATCCACGGGTTAATGAACCTCCCGACCCAACATCAAACAATTTGGGAGTAAATCCTATCTGTTGACAGACCGAAGTTCGGAGAGCCCCATCAATTTGTTGAAGAAAAGAATACCAATTATTTTGTTTTTTATTCACAAACCACCGAACAGCCCCCATTAAAGTTCTGTTATATCTTTCTGCTTGACCATTACATCGCGGTATGTAGGGAGTTGTCCGTGTCTTATGAATTTCAGCTAATTCACAAATAGCTTTAAACAGACTGCTCTCGAAATGTTGACCCTGATCCTTAAGTATTTCAAATGGAAAGCCAAATCGTAAAAGAACTCATTTGTAGCGGGGGAGGAATTCGCTAGAATTGTGCACTTGGTGATACCTTCCTGAAATTTGGCATGATGTAAGGGTAGGCATCAGAGATTTCAAAATCGATCGGCTACAAGTTGGCACCATCCTCTAGCCACCACTAGCAGCGAAATCCAAAATGGCCGCCAAGCGGATCGAAAAAAAGCTATTTTCGCCGATCGCACAACTGAAGCTCCAAACCTAACACCATACATGTGCTGTAATTGATGTGAATGATGGAGTGAAGCCCTTGGAACAAGTTGGGGGGAAGATTAATGGATAATGGGATCAGAATTTCCGTCGATGTGTGCGTCTGTGTGTCTGACTGTCAGTATGATCGTCCGTCCGTAGATAAATTAGTGTTGAATGTTTCTCGGGAATGCAATGGTCAAATGAACATGGTATGAGAGATTCCTGTCAACACATGAACAAGGGTACTCGATAGTATGCAGCAGTGGGGATACTTGGACATTTGATAATCCAATTAAAGTGACAGTCTATTCTCAACTTCCGGCATTTTCGATAGATTTATTTTCTAAGAAAATAAAACTATCAAATTTCTAGAGGAGTTCTGGTTCAATCTCAACACCATAGCGACACGTCTGCCAGCAAGGGCAGTGCTGGAATGAACTCGGGATGCATTAGTTCCCGTTGTTAATTATACAATGTTATCTTGCCAGTATAGAACATTGGCAAAATGGGACTAGAAGGGGTGAGTGTATGTTTGCAGTCATTCGAGGTACAGGAATATTTTTTGACTACAAGTAGTATTCTTCATTTTCGGCCAGTTAAGATGTGGTGTGTTCCAAGTCAGGATTAATGTTGCCGACACTTAATGCCCATCCCTCATGGTATGCTACTTTACCAGGGATATAGAGATATAGCCACCACTGGGAGCCAAAACATGACCTTTGATGTCGATGAGTGGTCGAAATGTTTTAGCGAATAACTTATCGAAATATGATCCGGTATGGCAATTTGATACCTTACGTTAGATTTATTAGATCAACTCAGGTATGGATTCATTGAGACATGAGTGCGCTACAAGATGAAGGATTTCCAAGTTGATTTGCTATGGAGTAGGAACTGACTAGTCACATGTGGCCTATGGCCAGAGAAAGACAAGGATACCATAGATGAACACACGGGTGAACGAAGGTATCAACTGTTGTACAGAGGCAAAATAGTTGGGGATATTGTATCATGCTATGCATGAATTAACACCGTCTTGTGCAGTAAATAACAGACTATTTTCCGAAATCTAAAACTGTATTCCTATACCCCGGACAATGTAGCAAGCCACATGGGATGAACATTTGTTAGCAAAATCAACTCAACTAGAAACATGACATGTGTTAACTGGCCGAAAATGGAAAAAAAAATACCAGAATAGGAGATGACTGGTCCTAACATGACAGTATACTACTCAATATTGTTACAACAGCCACCTTCACACTTACACAAAGGTGTGCACCTTAATCCAGCTTTCAAGCATTTGCAATTGCCCTTGCAGGCCTTGGCACAACTACAGTGGAGCATCAGTGCACATGCAGCACTTGCGTCTCCTAGGTGAGTCCAAAATGGGACCAGAATATTGAGACGTGGATTCCACTCCCATCCGTACTGTGATGGGTCTGGCACACATAAGTGTTTCTGCAGAGCACGATGCCAAATGAAAGATGACACAAGAATTACCCTTTTTACATGTTGATACAGAGCTGCTTTGGTGGGCGGGATGTTTTCCATAGACTTAAGGCCATGTGTGAACATATGCCGTCTCGCATCATTGACACGTGTACTGACACAACTGTTACTGTACATCTGTATGGTGAGTTTTTCGATATGCTGCATATGAGGGGAATCCTCTGAAAAGACTTGCGGATTCTCAGTCAATTCTATCATCATTTCAGTTGATGCGGGAAAATTCATCCATGCATTCCATCCTGTCTTCTTCCCAATGCCGAGCATGCTGGATGTTACATCACAACCTGTGAAGGCGTGGAAGAAAGTCAGGGCCTTACAGTAATCAGGTCCAAGTTGTGAAGCTATCTCATGAATTGGCATATCTTTATATGCCTTTCCAATTCCAAACCCAATCCACAGCTCACTGAGTCCAAGGTCACGGAATGTTGCGAAATGGTGCAAAGACAGAATGACGACATCAGAATCAACCGTGCGAAGAAAAGCTATTTTGTGACCTTGTGAGACTGCATGGTTGAGATGAAGCATCATGCGCGTGTCTGCTTCCTCGTGGTTCGATGGAGATATGTCACATAAGCTAACATCCTTATTGCATAGTACATATTCTCCTGATGTCGTTAACAACTGGTACTCGGATGTTGATGTTAATTTCAGCAGTTCAGCAGACAGGAACTTGAAAAATTCGTCTTTATTCTCACTAACTTTCAAGAATGCCTGCCAATTCTTCCCTTTAGGTAAAGGGACGTTCTCGGACACCCGTATCAACCTAACTGCTGTCTCACCGAGGCGTTTTGCTCGCGTCTGATTCTTCAAACTGCCTTCGGGGTAACAGTCATAGATCGCATCAACCCTTGTGGTGTTCGTGTTAATCAGAGATTCGATGTATGGCAATAATTGCAATCGAGCATATTCTCCAAACAGATCCGCTTTCTGTGGTTTGATTACATGGACTACAGCAGGCATATCCAAGATGACAACTGAAGCTTGTCTAGCTGCTGAATTCTTCCCTTGTGCAGGAATAGCTGGTAAACAATTGAGAATTTGAGATTTTGTCCCACTCCGTAGCTTACCTCTATCGGATAATGCTGGCGGATCACGTGCATTCTCGTGCATGAAAAACTCATCCATGTTTGAATCAGGCCGGGCTTGCAGTGAAACGAACATCTGGGTAACTATTGCGGCAGTTGCTTTACTTGACATGAGTTTGTCTCGGCCTTTGTCCAGGTTGGCTGGGGGTGGGTTAAGGAAGGTATATATATTTGCCTTGGGAATAACATCATTCAGGGGTACGGTGCATTCCACAAGCCTTTCCTTCAAGAAAGTGGAATATAAATGCTTGCCCCTTTCGGGTAATGACCGTAAACTCTTACTAACTTCGGGGTCCATATATTCACCAGTATCTAATGTCACCAGCTGACCACTAGTTTCATCATAAGGGTTGATAATGAGTCCCTGATTCACCAGATCGAGGAGAGATTTCAATTGATTCAGAAATTTTTTCTGCTCTGATACCGAACTTTCCGGGTGTTCCGTGTTATCTGATGATGTTGTGTGGAAACTTGCATATTCATACTCATCTATAACACGCAGAACTTCTGACCTTGAAAGCTCAATAACGACTTTCTCTTCAGCCTGGCCATAGAGACCTTTTGGACCACTGTCTTCTTTGAGTAGTTGGATACTATGTTCTTGGCTCTGATCTAAACCCATCATACTGAACTTCCTCTCACTACGCTGGACCACAAAATGGCCTTCCATGAATTTGTTGTGGATTGAAGGATGCCGCCTGGGTAGCTGAGACATGTCTCTCAGAAATACGGGGACCCACCGACAATAATTTGTATGTCCTAGGGCAAAAAAGTAACTGCACAACTCATCGATAGAACACAGTGTACCAGGCCAGTTACCGATTCGTTGGTTCCGAACGAATTGACAGCTTGTCAAGAGAAAGTTCCGAACGATTTCACCCCAATAGCGCGCAGTTGGAGATTGTGAAAGAATCCTCTGTTCCCACATTTCAAATGACTCATGGGGCCCAGTCTGCTGACAGTAAATCTCATAAGCATTCTTTCTGAGGATCTCAAGCCAAGCTAGAGTGAGAAGATATGCCTGTCGCGTCCTCTTGACATGTTTCCCACCAAGTAGGGATGATGCTACACCGGGTGTGAATATCTTTGCGAGGTGAAACATTCGCTCCCAACCAGAACCACCCATAAGCTTACCACCAGCTTCTTGGGTGCACATTTCAAGATGCAGGAATCCAATCATACACACCATTCGATCCTCACCTATCTCCTCTGGGAACAGCCATTGACATTTTTTCTGCCTGGCATACAACGGACAGTCACCTTCAATGACAGGTATCTGGCCGGGGTTTACGAAAGCAGTAGCTTCCCTGACCACATACATAGCATGCTTCTGCATACTGAGTGAGTCCGCTTTCTGCTCACTGAAAACAGGGAATACCCCAATAACTGCACGAGGTTTGACATTGTCTTGATCTTCATGTTTTGAAAAGAAGCCTGAAAAGGTCACAGGGACTTCATCAAGCTGCCAGCTGCCATCAACCTTCCCTTTATTGCTGATCTGTGACACATGAGACAACCAGTCATTCTCTCCCACGTTCAAATCTGCATATTCATTGGGCCGTACATTACATTCATCTGGAGATTCAAGCCTGATGTCCCCACCAAAGTCTTCAACGAAAGGAACAAATGCATAGTCGTCTGGGAGTTCAATTTGTGTGTCTTCTGGAACATCTAAACTCAGTGGTGGGGGATCAGTACCCACATTGTCCCTGCTCAGTTGACCAATGAGTGTGATGGACGTACCATGCATATCAGATCTACCAGATACATCAATGTTATCAGTGGTTCCTATCGAGAAAACATTACGTTTGCAGTTAGCTGGGACTACAACACCTTCGTTCTTGAACCGCAGTGAAACAGCTCTCGCGAAACTCCTGCGAACATCCATTACGCGATCATAAGAGACAGAGAGTCCCATTTGATGAAAATCTCTGATAAGATTTTTCATACGATCATGGGCATGCAACTTCAAACCCACATAAAGAGGCATTGGAGTTTCTCTGTCACGTCTCTGGTGAACATTTTGTGCATGTTCGGAGCGTTTCGCTGAATTGCTGATCAACATCTGTGAAATAGTACAAGCCACTCGAGTCTTGGCATTAACAGTCTCATCATCGCCTAAGTTCTGTATACTACATGTGCCCTCAAGTAGAACTCTAAGAAGAGTCAGGAGTGAGTTGGGTACAGGCTCGCTCAAGCAATAAGATGAAAATGATCCCGTGAAAGGAGCTTGAGATATGAGTATGTGTTTACGCAGAAGAAGACCCACATCAACTATCTTTTTTGCCTCTTCCTCAGACACTATACGAGTTAAAGATTCGGACAACAAGGAGCCAACTCGAAACCTACTTGAAATAAACACATCTCTACCCTGTGTGAAGGCGTCCCAGCCATCGCCCAATTTCTGCAACAAATGTTCTTTGAATCGAGTGGAATGTATTTCTTCACTAAGCCAATCAGAACCGACTTGCTTCAACCTCCGACTGTACAGATTCTTGAGATCGACAAGCTTCATCGCGGAATCGTTGTGTTCAACAAATGTTATGAGCTCTGCCATAACGAGAGGGTCATAGGGCAGGCCTGACGCGGAATGTTCGGCGTTCTTCGACTTTTTAGATTTAGCCGCTCGTGCTTCATTGGCAAGCTTACAATAACAGGTTTTGTGATAGTAAAGATCACTAGCAGCGGAATCAAATGCTGCATTGACCCGAGAAAAAACAACCCAGTTCTCGGCTTCCTTTGCCATAATTTTGAGTTTATTGTTATCAGACATTGATCTGCAAATAGGCTCACTGCTGTCACCTTCGCGTTTGTGACAATAAACACACTGGGGCAGTTTCCTGTCACAGCCAGATTCAAAACTTGTCCGTGTTCTTTTAGGACTCAGCGTGGAGCAGGATGCCACTGCCTCATTTCGCTCTCGCTTGTGTAGCACGCGCTGTACGATGTGAGTCCGAATACTGTCACGGCATGTCTTATGATATATTGCCTTATTCGTCAACAGTGACATCGACATACACTCATCACTCTCTCTCATCAAACAATCAATGGTCAAATTATATGGAAGCTCAACGCCATTATCTAGGAAGCGCGTTATGTCTTCCTCAATAGCTTTATAGGCGTCATGAAAACGAGATTCTCTATACGGACGCATCAATTTCTTGGAACTGTCTTGCTGGCAAAAGCAACAACGTTCCCAGTCAGTACTAGTCCGTACACGAAGAGGATTCTCACTCATTCTGTGAATGATTTTTGTGAACAATCGCGTTCTCGAATTAATTTCGACAGACAAATCAGAATTGCTTGCGGAATTACGCCAAACAAGAGATTGTATGGCAAAGAGACTGCTTCATAAAGAGCGTTGTTTCTCCGGGATCAGCGTCATTCAGGTTTGCCTGAATGACGCTGATCCCGGAGAAACAACGCTCTTTTCAAGTTCCAAGAAATTGATGCGTCCGTATAGAGAATCTCGTTTTATTCTACATCATCTCCCACGTCTGTTTCCAACACGTGCGTGGATCAGAGTTCACTTTCGCGCCCTTACAATCGGATGTATAGTCGGTAGACCGTCGAAAAGGAGGTTCCCTTCAGCCGCTGGCGGCCATTTTGGATTGTGCCGCTACTGGTCGCCACCGGTCGGTGTCAACTTGTAGCCGATCGTTTTTGAGAACCTCATAGCCTACACTAACAGTGTGCCAAATTTCAAGAAGGTATCACCAAGTGCACAATTCACCTGTATGTGACGAATTCCTCCCCCGCTATTTGCACATGCTGTCGTTATTTCCCCTGCCGTTTGAGATGGCAAAGGAACACACTCGACCCATTTAGTAAATTGATCGACCATCATTAATATGCATTCAATTCCCCGTTCACTCTTCGGTAACGGTCCTAAAAAATCCAATATAGAAATCATGGAAGAAAAAAATCTTCTTATTGTATACTGTTAAATAATGAGAGCTGTGAATCAGACAATAGACTTACTTTCGAATTAAAAAGAGAATTGGTATGACGTAAACATCATCACTGCATTGTGTTACCCACAAAGATATAAGAAGTACTTAATACTTTCACTCATTAACCACATCTGTGGTACAATAGGTATATGTAAAACAAAAATATATCGATAGATAACATAACACGGTTTACGGCGGCTGATACCTGACATGCATTATTATTGTTTTTTCGAATTTTCACCATGCTGCAAATTACTTTTCACCATGGTGCAAGTTACTTTTCACCATGGTGGAAAGTAATTTGCACCATGGTGAAAAGTAATTTGCACCATGGTGAAAATTCAAAAAAAAAATAATAATGCATGTCTGGTATGGGCCGCCGCACACGGTCGCTGTACATGTATAATTAAATAACGGTAGTGATTATCAATTAAATTATGATTACACAGGGGAGTTTCCAGCTTTTTACTTCATGTGCTCCATTGTCAAGGCACGCCTCGCGACGATTCCCGAGTTATTTTATTAATTGGAAATTTAAAAAATTAAAATTTTGGAATCCTTTACTAATATTTGTGGATTGAAAACAGCCAATCTTGTAACCTTCGCAATTGTTTTATTTTAGATTTATACATTGATGGGACGAGGAAGGGGAAGATTCAGAAATAGACATTCTTAAAACCTTTCAGAATTGTTTTGACACAAACGGAAGGGGGGCAGGGGAAGATCTTCTGGCCTGGTTATCTCCCACCCCCAATTGTCAAAATATATCACAGTAATGGAAAAGGATGATAGATATTTATTTTAATGAGATACTATTAAATCTTATCTACTGAATTAAAATTAGCTACTTTTACAATCTTTGTAACAGTTTTTTTCAGATTTTGACAGGGTGAGGGTGGGGGAAATTTCCAGGCCTGGATATCTTCCCCCTCACCTTATGAACATATTTATCAACTGTGAAAACAAATTTTGGAATGCTGTTCTAATATTTGTACACTAATGAATTACAAACATCCTATCTTAGGACCTTTGTAACTCTTTTTAAAGAGCTTGACAGGGTGAGGAGGAAGATGAACTGTTTCCAAAATTCATTCAAAATATTTCTCTCCTTAACTTCCACATTTTCTTATGTGCTTCCTGGGTAATTTTATACAAAGATTTAGCTGTTTAACCCTTTCCGACTACGGTTATCGTGGCGTTTTAACGTCACGTAGAATCAGGTTTTGGCGACGTCAAACGCAATCGTTAGCCCTTTGAATTCTGGTGGTATCTTCCGTATCAATTCAATGACATCAACAGGAAGAGTCCATATTCATTATTTGGGGGTAGACCAATTAATATTTGCAACGTGCAGCCTTGTGGCTGCACGTTGAAAATATTGATTGGTCTACCACACACATGCATTTAGCATCCATCACATTTAATGAAATTATGAAGTATCATGTTTCTGAACGAAAAAGCGGCCGCTCGGGTTCAAAGTCGGAGTACGTATTATTACGTACCGTAGTCGCAACGCACGGCAATTTTCGTACGTAATATTACGTACCGTAGTCGCAAAGGGTTAATATTATATGTAATCAAACATTGTGAAATAATAGTAAAAGAAACAAAATTAGATGAAGCAAATTAGTATGTGTTGGAGGGGGGGGGGGGGTATTGGCAATATCCGCGTATATCTCACCCCCGGGGAGGGTGGTCATGTCCAGGGGGCAAGGTATCCCGCTATACCGGTTTCTGTACTCAGCAAAAATTTTACAAAGTCATCTTATCCAAAATCACTGGGCCAAATTTAACCAAATATGGTAGGTATAATATCTAACACCCGACGATTGAAGCTTGTTCAAACCAGGTGACTCCACCCGCATTGGGCTCGAAACGGGGAGATACCTCCAAAAACTCTCAGAAATCTTCACCAGAACCACTGTGCAGAATATGTTTATTTTTGGTATGCAGCATGCTTGACTCATGTACATTCAAGTTCGTTCAAGCCAAGTTCCTCCTGTGTCCATATATGGGGGCATTCTTAGAGGGGCAAATTTCGTAGCCCCACCCATATTTTATATTTTCATTAGACCTTTACCGACTTTTACCAAATATGATAATGGGGTTCATATAGGAACATGTACCTGATTTAAGTGAAAAAAAATATATTCTCTGCCCATGGTGGTGTTGCATGGGCTAAAATAATAACAAAATTCAAACTCCTATATTTTTAGAACTGCCCAAGAAAAACGTTTCTTATATGACATGAAGCATCATTGGGGGGGGGGGGGGGGGGGGGGGGGCGAGGGGGGCTGAATCTAAGAAAAAATGCAGTGTTTGCACAAAGGGTGCTAAGGAGTAGCACCCTTTGTGCAAACGCAGAAGACAACGTTTGCACAAAAGTTGTCTTCTGCGTTTGCACAAAGGGTGCTACGCACCCTTTGTAACCCCTGCCCTTATTTTATTTTTGTAAGCTTTCGACCAGTTGTAAACAAATTTGATAAAGTTGTTTATTAGTGGATATGGATATTTAATTGCTTTATGTTAAGAAAATTCAACCTCTGCCCCTTGTTAGTATTTTTGACTTTGTGATAACAGTAATTATCCTTGGTTGTCCTTATATCCCGATAAATTCGGTCTTTGGATTGGTCAGAATGCCTTGGACAAATAGCCATGGCAAGGGATGCACCCAGCATCCAAGGTATATGAGAGCGTGCAACATCCAGGGTATAAGCGCACGCGAAACATC
This sequence comes from Pictodentalium vernedei, assembly GCA_031216915.1. Classification (NCBI taxonomy): domain Eukaryota; kingdom Metazoa; phylum Mollusca; class Scaphopoda; order Dentaliida; family Dentaliidae; genus Pictodentalium; species Pictodentalium vernedei. The sequence continues at coordinate 74,194,693 of CM062294.1, read as the reverse complement.
GGGGGTACATGGTTTAAACGTAAGCTTTTCGCTTTTGCTCGCCTCGAAATAAAAATCGAACCAAAAAACCCGAAAATAGTAGAAATATCAACAGATTTCCGACAATTCAATCATAAAAATAAAATAAGAGCAAATATTTTGTCCCCGAGTACCAATGTGTTCTATGTGCCAGCAGACACAAAGAACACGTTGGAACCCAGGGGACGATGCGTCAACAAAATACTGTTTACTCGTTTCCTTAACGACCCAAGGGATATAACTCTATCTGTTGTCTTCTGCGATTATAAAAACAAAATAATTATCACGAATTTTGTCCAACTGATTGTGGAGCTGAGAAATGCGTCCACTAAATTATTTCCTCTATGTTTCTATTGGGTTTCAAATGGGGAAAAAACGCTATCTCCGCCAACATGTATGATATATGGAGATTTAATACCTGGATGTCTCATTTAAACACCTCGCCTGCGGCTCGGTGTTTAAAAACCGACATTCAGGTATGAAATCCCCATATACCATACATGTTGGCGGAGAAAACTTATGTTAACATGGTCTCAGGTGGGGGATTCAGGCTCATTGGGTCCTCTTGTTTCCATGTAGTGGAAATATTATTTTTCCTGCAGTGTTTATATTATTATTATTTCTTCTGCAGAGACGTTCGATCGCATAAGTGGTAACTTTTTTGTCGCCTGCACAGAAAATGTTATGGCAACAAAATTTACATGAAAGTGGTTTTCAGATTATTTTCATGTTAGAAATAGCTTTATTCTCTTCTTCTAGTCAGATGTTTAACATTTAGTACCAAATTATTTTTTAACATTTCAGAAAAGTAATTTTAAATCATTTTATAATTACATTCATGCCCATGTTATCTAAATGCACTATGCATGTTTTTTTATCTTTTCATAAATATTCTTGTTTGCCTTGGGACAAAAAGCCATGACAAAAGGTGCACCCAACATCCAAGGTTTATGAGAGCGTGCAATATCCGGGGTATAAGAGCACGCGAAACATCGGGTATATATGGTTTAAATGAAAGCTTTTCGCTTCCGCCCGCCTCGTTATAAAAATCGAACCCAAAAACCTGAAAATAGTCACAAATATGTCAGATTCCTGACAGTTATATCATATTTTGCCGTTATAAATTAAATAGTCGAATAATTAAATGAAACAACTTGAGAAAAATAAAGCAAGATCAATATCGTCCCCTGAGTTCCAATGTGTTCTATGTGCCAGTAGGCACATAGAACACATTGGAACTCAGGGGACGATAAGTAAACAAAAGACTGTTTACTCGTTTCCTTAACAACCCAAGGGATGTAACTCTATCTGTTGTCTTCTGTGTTTGTGAAAACAACGCATTTATTCACGAATTTCGTCCCACTGATTGCTGAGTGGGAGAAATGCGTCCACAAATTTATTTCCACAATGTTTCTATTGTTTCAAACGGGACAAAAACGTTATCTCCACCAACATGTATGGTACATGGAGATTTAATACCTGGATGTCTCATTTAAACACCTCGCCTGTGGCTCTATGTTTCAAAACCGACATCCAGGTATTAAATCTCCACATACCATACATGTTGACGGAGATAACTTATAATGCTTTAAAAATACTAACCAGTACTAAGCAAAAAACTTTAAAAATATAGATATCATTAAAAACAGTTCATTGTACTTATTTAATGACACTTGTATTTGTACAGTTCTCTACAAATGTTCAAAATTTACAACTTAACATGGACAATGGGTTTAAGTGGATAATAGGTTTAGACATTGTTTCCCAAACTATTGTATTAATTCTTGCTGTGGAAATTTATTCCAACGACATCAATATCTTATTACTTTATTGATAAATTTGTTTATTGGTTGGTAAGTCAATACTGAGTTTAATTTATTTTGCAAGAAGTGTAAACTCTATGGAAACTATTTTAATAAAATATTAACAATGCTCAAAAAATTGGTGATCCTAATTTAAAAGTACGGAAACCGGTTATAGGTGATTAAATGTTTTTTTACATCTTATTATCACATCTTGAATAAACTTGGCTTTATCCCCATATTCTGCACAAGATAACAGATGTTGGCATCCATGGAAAAAAACTTTGGTAGGATGACATTATATTTGCTGTTCAAGTGTGATATCTTATTTATGTCTATCACTCCATTCAATCTGGGTGTTATATGAAGTGTTTTGTCAGAGTTACTGCCCTTTGTAAACTTTTAGTTTTGTTTGAGATATATGCGCATCGAAGCGTTAGGTGAGAACTAGGCTTTTTTTAAAGCTTTATTTTTGTTTTTTTTTTTTTACAGTTATTTTCATTCCGCAATAGTTCCTTTTTATGTTTACACATTCTAGTTGAATCATGGAGGATCTATCTTGCATAATTGCTTTTGATTATCACACTGTACACTTTACTGGTTAACCCTTTACCCAACGAATCACCCGCATCCGCCTGCGTAATATGCAAATTCAGCAGCTGAAAAAATATCATATTTCGAAAAATTTCAACAAAACCATATCGTGTGACCCCTCTTTGGAACGAGCTCGTCGAGCTCGTTCCAAAGAGGGGTCACATGATATGGTTTTGTTGAATTTTTTTGAAAAAATTTAAAAAATGATATTTAAAATAATAAATTTTGAAATCATCTGCGTTGGGTAAAGGGTTAACCCTGGGGTATTCAACATCATTTGTCCATTAAGCCTACCGTCCTTGTAGTGTTCCCAGATAGAAACGAAACATATTTTGGGGACAAAATCCCCTTACATTGTTCACATTATTCCTACTAAATAAATACTCTGTAACATGGTGTGTGCTTATAATAACTGATCATTGATGATGGTGAGTATCCAGATTTCTTTGTGTTTTAGTTACTATTTATTTATTTATTGATGTTTAGGGTCACATATTTATGCACAATGGCTAATCATGACCGTGACAGTTTTACGGGTGGAGGAAGCCGGAGTACCCGGAGAGAACCACCGAGCAACGACGAGCAGCTGCCGGCTTCCCAACATCGTAACTCCGCACTGCAGCACAGGCAGGGTTAGATTGGTTGAAGACATGCGTACCATCGACGTGCAGTACGCCTTAGTACACGGCGTCATCGTGCCCCCACGCGGGCAATGGAGATGAAGTGTCTTGCCCAAGGACACAACGGTGGGATTCGAACCGAGGACTACTCGGCTTGCAGCCTGCACCTCTACCTACTGAGCCATTTTTTTAGTTACTTGAGTTAAAATAGATCTGAGTGTAGCTGTATATTGTAGTTCTGGAAAAACAATACTCCATCACTATGCGTCTGCTTTAAAAAAAAGTTGTGATTGAAGTTGAAACAGGCTATGTCAATAAAATGTTAATTATTCTTGACTCCAAGCTGAAGTGATTTACACAAATGATTAACAAACGCTATTTCTCATTGTTAAACAGAAAGCATCCTCATTTTAAATCTGCTTTTCGCTGCTATCATTAGGTCTGGTGGGCTTTGAAGATGGTAGCTTGGTACATGATCTCATGTAAAATTCAGCGTTTTCAAAGAAATATTTTGAAGGCAAAAAGAAATACGTTTTGCGCCGGAATTTGATGCCATGCCTCACGGTTTTCTTGTTATGACAGATATCAGACAATACATCTCCGGAAGTAAAGCTCGTTGTCCAATAGGTTTAGATCGACCCGACATCACTGCGCATTTCCGGCATATGGGTATTTTGAGTGTTTTAATTGCAATGAGAATATTTTAATTGCAATTGAAACACCGCAGAGTACAACAAAAATACACAGATAGAATACCTACTGTTTCTTAACCGAGTTTAATCAATAGGCGATACCTAATGATTTAACCAAATTTAATTAATAGGGGATTCCTGATGATATTGAGCACAGACTCTTGTCGTATCAGCATAATTTAATGTTAAGTGTAACAAATATTACTCTATCAATACTAATAATAGATTTCGAAACACTGTCATACGACGAATAATTCACCGATCTTACGACAGAATGGCGTTCAATTCAAATAGCCTACGCCATTTCGAGATATATTTGTGCAGAAACGGTCTTTATCATCATTTATTTCCAATTTTTTCGATGCGAGGTTAATAAGTTGGTAGCCACGGGCACTTGGGTTCCTGTTCACGTGGAATAAATTCTCATTCTTTCGCCGGTTGGTCGGATACAAGACATATCAGCTCCACTAAGTCCGAAAATTTCAAAAGCCTGTTTAGGTTCAATAAATGTGATAAAAGACGCGACGCCAGTGTTCTAAAGACGAAAACTAACAAAACAAACCCCCCAAAAAACCCCAAAAACAAAAATAAAAAAACCGAAACTAAGCTGGCTATTAGTTGCAATCATCAATAGATATCGCGAAACAGTTTCTGAATCTGCAGCCACTGACAGTATCATGGTAACATGCGATAATGCCCTGTAAACTACAGTTGCAGTGATGTTAATCTGTTAACCTGAATGGGGTAGATGTCAGCTGTGAGGTGGAAGGATATCCAGTCCATATTCAATGGCTTCGTGTAATAAAAGGCTCTCTTTGTTGTCTGTTTTACCTTTCCTCCAATTTTCTATCAGTATGGCTTGAACACTACAGATAAAATAAACTGTAGTTGACAAGACTTCTATAAATTGTGTCAACTCTTCACTCTCTACCCCTTCTCATCTCCTCCATTCTCATAGTACAGGTACTGATCACAGGGGAGCTATTAAAAAAGAAGGGAGCTTCTCACGAATCACTGCTACATACCTGTATTATCGGTACCAAAAAACTGAAAACGTTTGGTACTTAGCAGATGTTTTATATTCTTTCAAGTGATCTATTCAATTTCTGTTCACAATGTACAATGTAGGGAAAGAACAAAGGAACCCGTAGATTTAGCAGAATTTGAAATATGCAGTAAAATATATAGTTTTATTCTAGTGTCAGTGGCAAAGAAAACTATTGGGGTATATTTATTTATTTATTTATTGGTGTTTAAGGTCACATATTTATGCACAATGGCTAATCATGACCGCGACAGTTTTATGGTTGGAGGAAGCCGGAGTACCCGGAGAGAACCATCGAGCAACGGCGAGCAACTGTCAGCTCACCAACATACTAACTCCACATAAGCAGGGTTAGCATTGGTTGAAGACAAGTGCACCATCGACGTGCAGTACGTCTTAGTACACAACGCCACCGTGCTCCCACGCGGGCGATGGAGATGAAGTGTCTTGCCCAAGGACACATCGCGGTTGCCGCAGGTGGGATTCGAACCGAGGACCTCTTGGCTTGCAGCCTGCACCTCTACCCACTGAGCCGCCGCACACTCGTATTGGGGTATAAATATAGAATATACCCATAGTAGCTTGGTGTACCAAATGTTCACCACGAGTGGTGAAGTGGTGTTAATCGCGAGCCTTTGGCGCGCGGTTAACACCACTTCACCACGAGTGGTGAACATTTGGTACACCAATCTACTTTGGGTATATTTTATTTATACCATGATCGTCGCTATTATTTTTTCTCGATTTTACTGCGCACCAGATGTACATACGAGCGAATATGGTTTTGTTTACACGAGCATCGGTGGACGGTACTTCCACTGTCAATTTTATCGCCAAAACGAAATGAAAAAAAAGAAACTGAGCCTTTTTCGTTTTAATAACATAATGACATATTATTTCGAGTTATGCATGCTTTATTAACCTGAGATAATGCATGTCTGTTAATGTTTGGCATCTTATGAGGTTAACCCATTTAAAAACGTAATAAATAATTGCCACTTCCATTTCACTCTTCGCTAGGCGACGAGCGATAAATTTAGACAAGTTTGCATTCAGGTCGACGTCACCAAAAGTCAACGGGGATGTAGTTCTACTGTAGGTGTAAATTTTTATTACTGAAATACCATTGCTGGCGTGTTCATCACAGTTGATGTGTAAAGCTGAAATTTATGTCATAGGCTTTTCATATATAGTAGAATAGGTTATCATGGTATAGATATAATATACTAAATTTTGCGTATATGAGTGCCGGTGGGAATTATTACATGCATTGTCACTATGAAAATCACTGTGATTTTTTTAACATAAACCAGGAGAACACCCACCCTTTCCGTGATGTAGTGGTTTTGGTGTTTGATGTCGTAGAGGATGGTGTAGTAGTTATTTTGGGTGAAGTAGTTGCAGCTGTTAGTGTGGAGGTGAGCGATAGAGTAGTGGTTGGGGTGGTAGTTTTCGATGTATTGTAGCATTTGACATAGAACTACGACACCAAACATTGCAAGTACTACACCAACCTTTACACACCAAATATGACAACTACAAATACAGCAAAAATTACAGCAACTGAAACACCGATCACTACTCCATCAACAGCTACAGTTACAACACCAAAACCAACAACAAGTACCACTTCAACCACTACATCTACTAAGGCCCCTGCTGCAACACAAAATGCTACAGCTACAACACTAACCGACAGAGCTATGACTCTAACAAACACAACTACAACACTGAACACAGCAGCTACGACATCAACAACCTAATCTACAACCAACGGAACTACTACATTTATTTATTTATTTATTTATTTATTTATTTATTTATTTATTTATTTATTTATTTATTTATTTATTTATTTATTTATTTATTTATTTGTATGAGGTATTTCGCAGGCAGGGTCACCTCGCGCCAGACAGTTTACTGGTGGAGAAGCCGGAGCGTCCCTAGAAAACAACAGAGCAGCCGCGAACAACGACCAACGTACTAACTCTGCACAAACAGGATTAGTATTGGTTGAAAGCAAGTGTATCATCGACTTGCAGAGCGCCTTAGTACACGATGCCATCGTGATCCTTCGGGGGAGTCGGTATTAGTTACCTTCCCCAAGGATACAGCGCATTTACCCCTAAACAGCGTTGAATCGTGGACTTTTCGGTTTGAAGGCCAATGCTCCCTCCACTGAGACTCCGCGCTCCCACGCGCTCCACTACAACTCCTAAACCCGCTATTAAACAAAACACTACCCAACAAACATAACAACTGCTGCACAATCAGCCGCTATCTTAAGTCCCCTATAGTCCAAAGTAGTCCTCAGAAGTGCCCAAATCCCCACTGTATTCAGTCCCTAAATGTGTCGTGTAACTCCCAAACCACTTACATCAATCATCAATAGACAATAGTTCCTGGACCACTTTCTTCTGAGATCGAACCCCAGTAGTCTATATAGTCCTCAAACCATGTTTCTCTGATATTGGTCTCCAAAAGTCCACAAGTGTCCATGTTAGTTCAGACTGATGCACAGGAGCCTTAATATGGCTATAATGAAGGATCTAGGAGGCATAAAGGCAAAAAATGTAGTAGGTATGATTGATCGTTTACGATACCTGAGTGCACTGCAATACGATGAAATTGCTGGGAAGTAGCAGAAAATCAGCAGGGTGGAAGATTATATGGTTCTCGACTGCCAACAGGTGCCTGTCTTCGAAGCTAAAGGGCACAAAGGGGGTATAAAAATCCATATTCTGCTCCCACATTAGACAACAAAGTAGAGTAATACAAACAAACACTGCGTGACCTAACATTACTCACTATCCAAAGGAAACATAAAGTAGTAAAAAGCATAACATGACTAGCTAGTGCCAAGGGCTAATATTAGAAGAATATGGACACACACAGTCCATCCTGTTCTACCGTGCTAGACAACCAAGCATGTCCCACATAACTGCTTGGCAATGTTCTAAATTATATAACAAGTTATTAAATTGTAATTACGAGTTAGAGAACATGAAATTACAAGTTAGCTAACATGAAATTACAAGTCAGCTAACATAAAAATTTTAAAAAAACTTGTAATTAGAATATAGTAACGTGTAATTAAAAGATAGTAACTTGTAATTACGTTTTAGTATCTTGTAATTACAGTTTGGTCTCTCGTTATTACAAGTTAGTATCTACTGCATGATAAGTGATAGTCAGTGGCGGCTCTTCGCATGAAAAGCAAACGACACTTGCAAATAAAATTCTGGAATAACTACTTTTTTCATTTTTTGTCTGAAAAACATTGGTTATGACCCTTCATTGGAAAGAGCTCGATGATATAAAATCGAGTTTCGATAAAGTTATTTCTCTTGACATTATTGTACGCGCAAGAACAGTCCAATTAAGCTGGTAATTGTTTAGAAGACGCCTGTGACATCAATGGAAAATAAAGAGGACCCACAGAGGTATATACCGCCCATACTATACTGCCGTTCTATACTACCAGGCACAACCCCACCCCCACCCCACAATACCACTTGACCTGCCATAACGTACTACCTGTACCAGTCATAGAATAATACAAAACCAATCGGTTGGTTAATAATACCGAGGACTAACAGGGGACCTACAGGGGTATATACCGTGCATCCTAAGCACCCGTTCTGAACAACTGAATATAATACTGACTGACCTAGCATTACGAACTACCAATACCAGCAATAAGATAATACAAAGGATTCGATAGGTTAATAGCTGTACTAATGGGGTAATAGACTAGCGGACCACTCATCCTATACCGCCAATCTAAACCACCAGGGACTATCTCGCAATACCACACTGGGCGACCATGCATTACCCCCATCCCCACAATACTGCTTGACCTAGCTATAGCAGACATAGGATAATATGAAGGTTCAAAGGATATATACCACTACTACCATATCACCCCCCCCCACCCCTTACACGAAGCCCGACGCCCCCTGACCAGAACAACGTTATGTCAGATTGTATAGTGGACAACAAGTGGTGGACGTCTCTACGACCTCGCGTGCGCACCTTGACGTCACGGCAACAAAAGCAACGTCAACCGTTTCACGCGGAAAAACTTTCAAGAAGAATCTCGCCTTCCCCATTAATTTTCCATCACATATCCATACTATATACCCAGAGCCCTGTGTTTACATATATCACTATACATCCCATAGCATACTATATATGTCAATACATGAACTACTTGCCGGATCCAGCTCGGTGAATCCGAAGATTTAAACCAAAAAAGTTGCTCCGGCAAAAGGCTCGGGTTCCTATGGGGATTTAACACTAGCTGCTCCGGCAAAGCTCCTGGTAATAGGGCACGATTCATACGTGCTACACTACTCTTCTCTTTACGGGGTGGGGGTAATTATCGAGCTATTAAAGGACGCGAATTGATAATGTCAGAAAATCACTGATATACTTTGGGGCTTCTGTCAGATTGACAGTTGTCCAGTCGACATATGTCCGGGTGGGTTTTAGCCCTGGTGGAGGTCAGAGTGGGGGAGGGTAACAAATACCCAGGGTACTTAAACTGCAGTTAGCCACGTGGAAACTGCAGCTCTTTCCACCTATTAATGATAAATGTTAATTGATGAACTTTTTGAAATTAATGTTGGTTCATCAGTTTTGATAATAAACATACAGTTGTAACATGAATCTTACATTAATATTTTTCTATTTACAGAATAGGCCATCATGGGGAGGAAGCTCTGTGAGTATCTCATATTTTTTATTTCATTCTAACAATCTTCACTTCCACTATTTGGTGTGAAAAGGTTTTACGTTCGTTTAAATAATTCTATTATTTTTAAATAATTTAATCATTTGCCCCGCCTCTGCGTTTGATTGGTTGAAAGCATACAGCGTGAAAGTCGTCAAAATCGTATAAACCAAATCACGTCATGATTTGGAATGTCGCTACACGTTCGCACGTCCGACCCAACTTTGAAGACAATGGAAGCCCCGCCCACTCAATCCAATTGTCACCGTGAGGGCGTGACGGCAGACTGATAGATGGACAACAAGCTTGTAAACAAAGATCAATGATCGATTTTTCATCGCCTCCAGTCAGCGAGACTATAATGATAATTTCTCAGGAACAATTGAATTTCATAAAATATACCGAAGTGGGAGACGAATAAAAGATTATATACCCAAACACGATTTTGGGGGAACTTAAAAAAAATGTTTTTAATGATATTCAGATATTGTTACGTGACTTGCTAAATATCTGTCGTCTGCGATCGAAAATCATAACAACAAACAATTTGACAATGATTGACGTGACCTGTTTGTGGCACACATTCCTGAGTTTGACTGTTGTCTTATGCGAAAATTAGAAGTTTTTCGTTCACGTTCACATAGTTTTTATATTTTAATATTACAGCCGGATTAAATTATAAGAAATGATTGTTGTTTTCCTTCGGTTTATGCGATATAAACCGACAATTTTCAGCACAAGTATAATCATTTTCGGTTTATATCGCATAAACCGAAGGAAAACAACAGTTATTTCTTAAATGAGTGAATAGCTGGCCTTAAACCTTGTCCCGATTCACTAGAACCGGTTTTGATTCCCGCCAACTCCTGCTATGAGAAAGAATTATCAATTCTTAAATGATTTAAATTTGAGAGTGCTCCTACACACTTGTGAGTTTAACTAGGGACCAATGCCTGCCTGTCTGCCTGCCTGCCTGCCTGCCTGCCTGCCTGCCTGCCTGCCTGCCAAAAAAATTAAATAAAAAAATAACTAATTATTAAAAAAAGCATGTCATTTTTTAACATCAAAGATCCTAAGGAGAAATCAGAAAATTTGAAGCGAGATCTTCTGCTTGAGAAGTTTTTCAGTGATGTCTTCTACAGATTGTGTGCGCATCTCGTGGATTTAAACATTCCTAGAGCGATGAGCGAGAGATGTCCGGGTTGCATCTTGGGGGGGGGGGGGGGGGGTGGATCGAGCCGCATACCTGTTACATCGCGGAACACAAAGATGCCAAAGTCCCGTGCTTTGAATCGGTGTTGGAAAAGCTCGACGAGGTCGAGGTGATAGAATGGTGGAAGACGACGATCAAGTGTCGAGAACAAACGGACCTTTTCACACAACTGAAAATCGAAGTCGTAGTTTGCATTTATTACTGGATAGAGAATATCCGACACAGATCATGCGAAGGAGAAAAAAAATTGAAATACAAAAATGGAAAAAATGGATTATTGAAAATATGATGAATATCACAATATCATGATTGGAATATTATAGAGAACACAAACAAAATCTTCCTAAGACTATGGATAAGTATTTTACCAAGACTTCATCTGAATGTGTTTGCATAAATGAGTGTGACGATACTTATCATTGCAACATACTTTTATTAGTTAATGAAAAAGAAGAAAATGAAATGATTTTTATCCAATTCTTCATGAGAAGATAAAGAGAAAAAAAACAGAAAAAATTACAAAATTTAAAAAAAATAATACAAAAAACAATTTTAATTTTGTTTTTTTTAAAACGATATTATAAATATTTATTTATGAAAATAAAAAAAATAAATTCAAAATTTCTTTTTGTATGCAAGCTGTCACTTTACCTTCTTCATTTTTGTGTAAATGCTTGATGACCTTGTCTACTTTCGTTAACTTTTCCACATTTTTAGTACTTCTTCCTTGAGTCAATCTACAACACCTTTATCGATATTTCAGATATATTTTGTTTTTGCCATAGATCAGAGTAAACTTCTTGAAATTTTTCTCTTCTTCCTTCGGGAGTTTGCGACACGAATTTTCCAAATCTGAAAAAATTGACTTGATCTTCGTTCAGTATTAATCCCATGGTATGATTATCACATTTATATTCAAACTTTGTGCCTTCGACATCTTTAAATTGAATTGGATTAGGTTTCAAATAAAAAGTTTTCCTGTTATTGTATGAAACGATTCTTTTCGATTCGATTTTTTTTTTACATTGCCATTTTTTTCCTATTAATTTAAAAAAAATATTTTTTTCTATTTCCTATATTTTTAAATAAATGTTTTTGATTAATTTTAAATTAATTTGTATTATTTTTTTTTATTTCCTTTAAATAATATGAAAAAAAATCACTGATTTTAAAATTTTATTTTCTTCAAGTAAAAAAACAATAATTTAGAAGAAAACAGAATTTTCTGCTGATTTCTTGAGAAAATAAGCTCGAAAATTATGAGAAATTACTTAAGTCGAAAAAACAGGTTTAAGTTATTTTTTCTCACACATATATATAGGAAATAAAAAAAAAACATTTAAAACAATTTTGCACATTTAAAACAATTTTTATTTATCAAAGAAATTGTCAATTTTGTTGAGAAAATAAGTTCGAAAATTGCGAGAAATTACCTAAGTTCGAAAAACTGTTTTTTAGCGAATTTGTTTCTCACACATATATGTAGGAAAAACAAACTTTTTTAATACTTAAAAACAAATTTTAATTATTAAAAAAAATCCCATTTTCATTGAAAATGCGCAGGCTAGCTCAATTAAAAAGTGATGTGAAGGATCTCGGCATCGAAAAATTGTCGAGTTATAGAACTAAACCACAACTGATCAAAGTCATACGAACCACGATCAGTCAGAAAAAAGTACCCGAATTACAATTGAGAGAGTGATAGCTGGGTGTGAAAGGTGTTGGATCGTTGAAGAGATTCGAGTTGATAGGCTATTTGTTCTCTCGATGGTGGAAAATGTGAATCAATTAGGTGGAAGAATGGGGTAAAAACGAAAAAACAATTCGATTCAATTGGCGACAGCAGAAATAAAGAAGAAAAAAAAGAAGATCAAATACCGAACATCGTAAAAGCAGCAATTATCAAACTCTAAAAAAATGATGTTGACATAGAAGAAATACTAGCTACAGTCATGGGCAAACAATTGTTGCCCACTCCCGCAGAATGAGAGCAAGCCGTCAAGGGATTATTCAAAACGTTTGATGTGAAGGGTAAAAAAAAAGTTGGATCCTAATTTTTTTTTGATTGAGATAAAACCTGGCATGTTGGATTTATTTCATCGAATGCAAGACGTTGCTATCAAAACGAAAATGGTATTGAAGTGCCGGATGGAGAAGATCGATCTAAACACTGGTAAAGTCGTGGAGAAATACGGCTTATTTTCAATCTCAAACAAAAAGCCCTTCTATGTCCGATATCTTCGATAACATGAAAGAAAAAATAATACAATCTGTGGCTCAGTATCAAGACGAAGGTAGCGATTGGAGATTCAGTGAAGTATTGGATCTTGAAATTCACATTGACAAGTACGATGCATTGAGAACATCTTCGTAAATAAAATTGCCTTATTTCATAGAAAATAAGAACGCTGTGATCAATGTGCGGTGTTCACGCGGCTCAATATTTTAATGTGCTAAATCTGAATAAATTTTGTGCCAAATGAGATGTTTTGTACCTTGGGTGTTTTATGTGGGAGAACTATAAGAAAACATTTTTTTCATATTTTATTCAAGGAAGATTAAAAGCATAAAATTACATAAAATCAAATATAACATAAAACGGAACATAAAATGATAAAATATCATGAAACATACAGTTTACCTATATACCAGAATCACCAATAAATACCGGATTCACCTTAAACAATTATGATGTGAATGAATGTTCACCTTTATTTTATCGCCGTGTCCCGTAAAAATTACTATTCTATTCCATGTTTGCGGCTTTTGTGGTGTTTGAAGGTCTCAAATATAAATTATAATTTTTCGAGGTGATTCCGGTATTTATGGGTGATTCCGTTTGAAGTAATGACCTGAAAATATTTATTTATTTTCTTCAAAAGCCTTATCATATAATGATGGTCTTCTAATGATGGCTTGCTAATTCTTACTCTTTATATAACAAATTATGATGTAATATTGAATTAATCTTAAAAAATAATCGGGATTCCAGTATTAATTCAAGACAGTCTCTTAATCAAACAGTGTTTTCATATCCAACAAACATGAATCAATTTGTTGCTTACACAATGCTCCACTTCCAGGCGAAATCACCTTTAAATAACCTAATAAAATAAGATGATATTTTGCCTCGCACAGTTCAAGAGTAAGACCATCATTCTATAATAAAAAAAAGAAATAAAACAAATAAGTATTTTATCTTCGTTGTTAATATAATTTTTAAAAGTTTTAATGGACTTTTCACGTCATTTCTCTGAATGGAATCACCATCAGATAACGCAATCACCTGATAATTCGTATCTCCCTCTCATTATTATTGAGTTATCTCAGTTATGTGACAGGTTTACAAATTCCTAAACTTTATTTAACACAAATTACCATGCGATATTGAATCAATCTTAAAAAAATAAGAGTGACTCAGGTATTTACTGGTGATTCCGGTATTTATTGGGTTTCCGGTGATTTCGGTATATAGGTAGACCCTGAAACATATATAGTCCTACATATAGCAGGTCAATGACCTAAAATTTTTCCAAGAACAAACATGTTTACATAGCAATTCGCATCTCGACGATCTATATGGTAACTTATTGACATGTGGATTGAAACCTTTGAAACCTTTTGATTTTGGTCAATGAGGAAAGTAACTCCAGCAATTAACTGGTAGAGTGCTGGAAGCCCATATTTGGGCTTTATTCTGAAGTGCAGATGCCGCAACTTAATGGTTTCATATTTTGTGGAGGTGTTTCATATTATTTTTGAATTAAAATAATTTAATCTGAGAGCATTTGCCTTGTTACAATTTATGGGAGAGTGCCAAGTGGCACTCTCCCATAAATTGTAATAAGGCAAAGAGACGTGGACTAATGTGGATGGCCAAAAATAATTTAGCCCTCTTCCAGTTAAAGGCAATTGATAATCGGGTCTGTTATTCGCTTGTGAAGAAACAAAGCATGCATTGTTTACACAATACAGGACTTCTTAATCCGGGGTAACTAGTAAGGATTGGAGAGTAACTGGTCATTGTGCACACAGTTGAACGAGATACTTTTTTGTAATTAATGATGTGGGCATTCATATTGTTCGCTTTTCTTTGATAAAATGCCCAGAGTTAGGAGTTACCAGCTAGATGGATAAAAATCAAGAATTTACCAGGTTCGTGATTTTGAACTTATGTGCCAAACTGTTGTGCCAAACGCTCACATGCAAGTGCCAGATATTTAAAAAATTTGCTTTTGGCACATTTGGCAGATGCCAGCGTGAACATTGTCAACGTGGAAAATAAAGAAGACAATCAATGCTTCAAATGGGCCGTCACATCTGCCTTATATCCCCTAGAAAAGCATCCATGGAGAGTATCGAAGTATGTGAAAACTTCTAAGAATTTGGAATGGTCGGGAATAAATTTTCCGATTCAGCTGCGTGATATCGATCATTTTGTAAATCAAAATCCTATGATCGCCGTCAATATTTTGGGAACATATTTCCTCTGAGGATAAGTTCACAAAAAATTCCTGAGAAAAACATTAATTTATTATTAATTTCGGAAAACGATAATCAGCATTACTGTTGGGTCAAGAATATGAGTCGATTATTGCCGAAACAGACTAGTGGATACCATGGAGAGTGATTTGTCTGCATTAACTGTTTGAATTCCTTCAAATGCAAAGAATCCCTGGAACTTCACGAGGAGTATGGCAACTCAAATCAATGCGTTGCCATCCACATGCACAAACCTCACACTTACAGTTAAAACCAGAAGTCCTGTCATCAATTGAGCGGAAACACCTCCCCATTTAGCGCGTTTATCGGCGCGTTAGGTCATATGAAAAGGCTATCACATTCTCTACGCAACCTATGCATGAGCAATGGTTCAACCAATGGACCTCCGGGTTTAACCCGGAGGTCAATTGGCTGAAACATTGCTTGTGTTTGCTGTGAGTAATGGCAAGACTCTGTGGTAATTTGGGCATTTTCAATAGGAAAATTGCGCGCAATTCCTGTGCGAAATTGTGTCAAGATAAGCGCGCAATTCATGACAGGACTTCTAGTTTTAACTGTACATCAAAGTCATTTATTACTTTCCAAAGTGTGATTTACTGGGATTTCCCGCTTTGATTATAAATGTTAACTTAACAAGTGAATTATGCAATCAACAATTGGGTCATGTATCTGTGCGCGCAAACGCAGACGCTTTGCCGGATGGGGACTTCATTTTTTTTTTTTTTATCCCTTTACCTAACATGAAAAGCAGACGACACTTGAAAAACAATTCTTGAATAACTATTATTTTCATCTTTTTATCTCAAAAACATAGGTTATGACCCCTCATTGGAACGAGTTCGACGAGCTTGTTCCAATGAGGAGTCATAACTTATGTTTTAGAGTCAAAAAATGAAAAAAATAATGAAAATTAATTGGCGATTTTTGAGAATAGCGCTGGTCGGTTTTGGCCATAACGTTAGGTAAAGGGTTAAATAATATAATTATAGTTAATAATGAAAAGTAATAAACAGAGTAATCGCTCGACTGGACTGGTAACGTGAAATAATTCATTCAAGATGAGGGACTATATTGTAAATCACTCGTGTGCATTCGCGCACTCGTGTTTGTGCAATGTCCTTCACCTGTCATGAATTATTTCACGTAACCAGTCCAGTCAAGCGATTACTCTCCACGCATCACAACAGGAGACTGAGAGTGCCTTTTTGTGGTATATGTCGATTTTGAATGTTTCACGATCCAAATGAGTTGATGTCAGCTTGACGATCGTCAAAGTTACACAGAGAAACATTAGAAGCACACCCCCGTTTGGTTATTATTTTTACCTAAATTGTTTTTCGTCGATCGATATTCTTTGGGCCCATACACCTACATGAAACATTCGGTTGATGATGATATGGCTCAAGAATTCCTGGAAGATTTGGAATATCAACTCAAAAATATATTATATGAGCAATTTAAAACTCCAGAGAAGATGATCATCACAGATGAGCAAACGAAAGACTATAAGCGAGCCACCAAATGTCACATCTGTAGACTACGACTACCGTTATCCGAAACATCGGCACCTGAATGCTAGAAAGTAAGAGATACGATCATTACACGTGTAAATTTCGAGGTGCTGTACACAGTAATGGCAATTTACAATATCAAGATGCTAAGTGATTTCCAGTGATATTTCACAATCTGTCAGGTGACAACATTCATCAGTTCGTGAAGAATCTCAGTAGTGTAAGTGAAGGAAAATATAAACTGCATCATGAAGAGAGAGAGGAACAATACATTTTGTCGCGAAATGGATAGTTGTAGATAAAAAGAAGAAAGTAAACATAGACGGAGTAATGCCCGCAGTCAATTGAGAAACACATGACATAGATAGGTTAAAATTCATGTCGACCTGTCTCGAAAAATTAATTGGTAATTTAGGAAAATAGAAATTCGAGATCACGATCAAACATTTTAAAGATAAGCATCAATTGTAGAGCGTATTGGGGAAAGGAGTCTATCCTTATGATTATGTGGACGGTTTGCGTAGTTTCGTCGAGTCACTGCTAACTTCCAAAGATCATTCTTGTTCAAAATTATACGATGCTGAAACTTCTAATGTCGACTATGAACACGCCCAAAAGGTATGGGAAATATTCGACATGAAATCCACGAGAGATTGTCCCTATATCCCGATAAATTCTGCCTTTTGATTGGTCAGAATGCCGGGAACAAATAGCCATGACAAAGGGTGCACCCAACATCCAAGGACTATGAGAGCATGCAACATCCAGGGTATAAGCGCACGCAAAACATCGGTGGTATATGGTTTAAATGAAAGCTTTCCGCGTTTGCTCGCCTCGATATAAAAATCGAACCAAAAAACCTGAAAATAGTCACAAATATCATCAGATTTCCGACAATTCGATCATATTTTGTCGTTATAAATTAAATAGTTCAATAATTAAAATGAACCAACTTGAGGAAAATAAAATAAGAGCAAATAATTCGTCCCCTGAGTACAAATGTGTTTTATGTGCCAGTAGACACATAGAACACGTTGGAACTCAGGGGACGATATGGCAACAAATTATTGCTTACTCATTTCCTTAACGACCCAAAAGATGTAACTCTATCTGTTGTCTTCTGCATTTGTAGAAACTAAACAATTAGCCAACTGATTGAGGAGCGTGAGAAACGCATCCACAAATTTATTTCTACTATGTTTCTATTGTGTTTCAAACGGGACAAAACCGTTATCTCCACCAACATGTATGGTATATGGATATTTAATACCTGGATGTCTCATTCAAACTCCTCGACTTCGGTTCGGTGTTTAAAAACCAACATCCAGGTATTAAATCTGCATATACCATACATGTTGACAGAGATAACTTATATTATCACGGTCTGTATTATAAAAGCTATGTCCTTCTCTTCGCACATGTGTTCGAAAATTTTGAGACGTCTGTTGGAGACATTAGGTCTAGATCTGGCTTGGTATTACATGGCTTCTGGCTTGGGCTGGGATGCACGTCTCATTCTGAATCCAACAGGTAATCTGGTGTTTGCTTCGAGGATCTTGAAGAGTTTCATTCTTTGCGCGTCGTTCGGTAGTACGTGTGTCATGAACCACGATGCCTTGCTCAGATGCACTTTGCCTGCTTCTGTTCCGGGAGCTCTCACGGTGATATCGGCGTCGTTTTTACAAACTAGCATGAGATTGTGTTTTAATCCATAGACGATTTTATCGTAATTTCGGCGAATCCAAAAATGTGTTTTAGAGGAATCCTAAATGAGAACGTTCCTCTACGCAAAGACTCTTGAACGATGTGTTTAAATCTCGTGGCTGCATCTGCATTGTCTTCAGTTGCATCGCAGCTACCGTCTTTCATCCACAGTTGATTGAGTCCTTTAGATTTGAAAAAATCGACTGGATATTTCAATAGTCCAAACATCATGGTTGCCTGACCGGAATATACCAACGTTTCTATCTCGTGACCTGAGAGTTTATATTATATACTGTTGAAAAGGTGCATTATACTGTTATGAGATAAAGTGATGTCGACATCGTCGGCGTTCTCGCTACCATCCTTTTTCGTCAATCGTCCTTCTATTTGAAGATAACTTTCGCTCGGATGGAGAAGGAGCCCTTGTGTTTTAATATTGAGTCTTATTTCTTTATTATTGAGACTAGTTCCCACCACGGGTACATATCCATGCACTTCACACCCTTGAATACTTTCGTATCCTATTATACCTTCCATAATGTCTAATATGTTCCTTATTTTTTATATTTCGCTCTAATTTTTTACTTATTTTGTTTATTTTTATTTATTTTTTTTCTTATTTCTTACTTAAATATAAGTTACAAAAAAATATTGGTTGCTCTGTTTTTTTAAAATGCAGTCTCTTGCAATTGCTGGTAATAAAGCATTCCCGTGCTTTCTTCACCATCTAATGCTTCTATCACAAACAAAAACAGATTCGCTCGTATGTACGTCTGTTGTTCAGTAAAATCGAGAAAAAATAATAGCGACTCTTAATAATCTGACGATCATGGTGTAAATAAAATATACCAAAAGTAGCTTGGTGTACCAAATGTTCACCACTCGTGGTGAAGTGGTGATAACCGCGCGCCGAAGGCTCGCGGTTGACACCACTCCACCACTCGTGGTGAACATTTGGTACACCAAGCTACTATGGGTATATTCTATATATATAACATATTTTTTTGTTTAAAAATTACTCTTATGTGAAATCACATCATCATATGTTCCTATGAAGATCTAACAAGCCTCCATTTTGATCCGTTAATTCAGTGGTAATACTGTATAAAGTATGAGTTATCACATCAGATAGACTAGATGTCGTGTTCGCTCTATGATCTTGTAGCCAGCAGAAAAGTCCAGAAAGAAATAGTAGATCGTGGGCTGTGTGCTACCATTCACATAACTTCCAGAGAAAACGTCAACGTTCACCAAAAGGCTGTTGATGGAGAGAATGTCCAACATATGTTCTGATCTCACAAGTCCTTCGTACGTGTTTCTATTGAATCCCAACATCTTTCCAAAAGTGTTGTTTCCTCTGAACTCTCTCTCGTGTTCAGTATCGTTTGGAGAGTGTTGATGTTGGCAGTTATGTTGATAGCGGTTCCGTTGTGACCACTGAGCTTCATTCTAGTCTAAATGACGTCGTTTATAGCGACTATGTTGTAACTGCTTTTGGGAATGCGAATCATGAACCAATCCATTCCGTTCGAATATCTGAACGTATCATTGTTCTCCGTGATGCTGGGGAACGAACAGTACGTCTCCAGATTTACCAATGCCTTCTCGTACCTCTTATCCCTCTTAAATTTGATTGGCGGACTGAATTTTGTCATGAATCGAGTCTTGTCATAGCTCACACGATCGTAGAAGAATGTTTTGGGGTCGTATTATCGGTTGTTCTTTCTGTGTCCTCGGCGAGTTACGTATTCTCGTGGCATTTTTTTTTTTTAATTTTTCTAATTATTTTATTTTTTATTTCTTTTTTTTACTTCTTCCTATTTAATAATAAATATTAATTACAATCATCCAGAAAATAAAAATCGTTGAATCTATTCCTATATTTTTCGTAGTATTTACTACTCGTCAGATCGATGACCACGAAATTATAAGGTGCACAATCCCACACCAACTTACAAAATCTCTTAAATTCTTTTTTGTTGAAAACGTTGGTTAAGTGATCATCGTACCTGTTATTGAGAGTCTTGAGATCTTGATGAAACAGGCACACAACATTGGCAGTCCCTCTTATGGTCTGTCTCGATAATCTGAAATAATTTTGAGATAGAAACAGTCCACGTTGCCATGACGTCCTCGAACGTAGTAAGATTCGCATCAATTCTGTTTCTCCAACATCAAGTCATCGAAGATCATGAGATTTCTGTGCTCTGAATTCAAGACGCGAGGATCGCACACATCATTCCCATTTTCAGAAAACTGACATTCCACATTGTACGTTTTAATATTTCCGAGTTCTCTTGATGTCTCTTGCAAGATCGTTGCAAGCGAGGGATCGCATTTTTCAAACTCGTCTCGTTGATCGAAGATTCTCATTATAATGTCCTTCGATAAGGTTGTACTCAGAGCTTTTCACAATAATTCATATTCAGGTTGAAAGAAACTCTTGCCAAACACGAACAATCTATCATAATCCATCAGCTCCTGGCGCAACAACAGATTCAGGAACAGATTTGTCTTTCGACTTTCCACAATTCGATTTTCCCACTATCAATCCTCTTATGCTTTCATTTTATCACTCAGTCGTTGATGTATTCCACGATAACTCTTTGATTTCCATTCTCGTTGTGTGTTTTTTTTAAAGTTATTTTTTATGCTTTTTTAAACTATATTTTTATTTATTTGTTTTATTATATATATTTTCTTTTCCAATATATTTCTGACTTTTTTCAATCCTGATCCGCTGCTGTTATTCAACTTCTTAGCAAGTTCCTGTATCGGTACAACACTATAACCCTTGAAATCCCCAAGTTTCTTGTTCTTCTTGGAATCTCTTCCGAATTCGATCGTTTAGCCGGTGGCGGTCTTAACAACTTCTGAATAAAATTGACACTTTTCCTGCCAGCTTCCAAAGAGATTCTAGTTCTGCTTCCGTCAAAGCTTTTCACCCACATCCACCGCGGTCTTCGTTTCGACTTTCACGATGGTTGAAGCGATCTGTTTCACAATATCACCAGTGAAGGCACACGTCAGATCCCCCATCAACGAATCCAGCAAACCCGATCCGCCTGGACGTAAAGTCTCATAAATTCTCTGTTCTTTACCACTAACATTTTTTTTTCTCTTTCGTCTTATTTTTTTTAAATAATTTTATTTTTGTTAATTGTACTATTTTTTTTCTTCCTATTTTATTTACTATTATTTTATATCTCTTCTTTCAATGCGTTCATGATCGATTTATACTTTTCTCTATTCAACAGCTTCTGTCACAACAATTCATCGCATATGCTCACCAACTCGTTTCTCACGTCGGTATTCCCTGTCCGGTGACTGATTTGACGAATGCTTTATTGGCATCCCATATGGGTTTCACAACGTTCTTCCACTTCGAACTTTTGCTCGCTTTCTCATCTCTCTGGAATCGTTGTTTTGTTTCTCATGACACTCGTCCGAACCAGGAGATCGCCGTATGTTTTGTAAAACCTCTTCCTCATAATAAGTAGTTTAGCCAGCACAGACAGATTCCACAATCCTTTAGTGCCTTCGTATTCTCGATCTTCAACAATCAAATTATAGTCGTAGGTTATTTCCACTCTTTTGTCACCTGCTTAGAGATTGCCATCGTCTCTCTCGCGCAAGCAAAAGACAAGAGTCCGAACTCCATGGATTCGTCTTATACAAATTCACATAATCTTCTGGTTTCATATTGCTTGGCATCGTGCTCGCAGTAGTAACCGTCGATAGTTCACTCTTCGAATCGGTCTCACTTCTGTCTATCTCAGAAGGACTCGACGGAAAATGCTGAACAGAAAGCGAACGAGGTAAATAAATACTAGTTGTCTGACCTGAAGGTTTGTAACCATAAGTCGGATGATAGGGTTCGTAAATTGAGGGATTGTAACTAGGTACCCTGCTTTCTCTGAAAGGTTTTAATTCTTTGACGATCTTTTTTTTCATTTCTTTTTGAGTTTCTGTCACGGGTTTGAACAACTTTGTCGTCTCTCGTTTCATCTCGATGTCATCCGTTCGTTTAGCCAATTGTTCTCTCGAACATTCCTCTTCAATTCTAGAAATCGACGAACCATCTCGTCTCTCAACTTTGGGTCTTTGATCTTTAAAAATGACATGCTTTTTTGAAAAATTAAATATTTTTTTATTTTATATCTTATTATTCATTTTGTTTTTGATTTCCTTCTACTTAATAATATAAAGAAAAAAATGAATATATAATATATTATATATTCCCTCCGTCATAGAGATCGCTCGGTTCAGGTCTACGGTTGGAAAATTGTCTCTCGTCTGAGGGTTAGCTGTCGAATCGACCACATCCATTGAAGAGACACTACAAAACAGAGAGAACCACGATCGATCGAATTTGAGGGGAAATATACTCACACATCCGAGAGATTTCTGTCGAATCGACCTCGCGACCTGTAAAACACTACAAAGCGCAAATGGAAAATTACATGATTTTGTACTTTTGACGATTTGGAATCTTTCATATTCGAGAGAACACCAACAAATCGATGGCATACTTCCAGGAGACACTTGAGAAAACCGACAAAAAATTAAACGTTTTGATATTTTGTGTCGCGATGTGTAATTTCGCATCAGAGAGATCTCAGCGAAATGGATTTCAACGATCAAGACAACACTTAAAAAGTCGAGTAAAGAATACATGGTTTGGCTTTTTCGTTAACTTTATCTCAGATTTGCGGTATTTTTACCGTTTTCGCAAATTTTCTAATACTTTCTAATATTTTATTTTTGCTCGATCTCCGAGATTCGACCCATAAGACGGAACGAAATCCGCGTAGACTCTCTGTCGGCGATTCGATTTCCCATTCGATTTCCGACTCGAAAAAGTCGCGGGTCGTCTCGAGGTATACGGCCTCAATTTTGCGACAAGTCTAAAGTAGGCCAGTATTGCGGGGCTTTTGGCCTTTTTTCAAAAAGTCAAAAGGGCTTTACTGGGCTACAATGCCCATTTCCCACTATTCCTATCTATACTATACTTTGAGTTATTCTGTTTGTCGCGAATGATGTGTCCAATCTCAGATCTACTTCAAACTCGGCAGGTAGATGTATGTCTACCCGCAAAAACTAAATAGACATATTTGGTGACAAGACTTTGCGTTGTCCCGAAAATCGGCAATTGTGTCGCAAGATCGGGTTATTTAATGCATGTAGTGTTCTACTGGTATAAGGGAGGTAACTCGAAATTGAAATTGCCTTATTTTTCGCGCTATCAAATTTTAAAAAATGTTCAACCCTGAAATGCCACCCATCGTAAAAGCATGTTCCATTCGGCGTAACATTCCATGACGGCAACGCTATACACACAACTTGCTGGTCAAAATTTATTATTTTTTTATTTTTTTGCATCCAAAACATAGCTCTTGACCCACGCATTGGAACGTGCGCATCGTGCATCGAGTCATAAGTTATGATTTGGGGGCAAAAAATGGAAAAAAAAACTTAGTTGTTGGGTTAAAAAGTTTCTTGATTCTCACACAATCCCTCATTGAATTTGAACCCCCTCATTGGACATTTTTATTACCTTTCAGCTTCTTCCAACATTGGTACAGACCCAGGAAACCCGAAACCTTTTACATTTTTTGATTGATGCATATTTATTTAGGTGCGGCTCCAATATGTTTGCCTGGTTACCATTTATGGAGAGTGCCTATAGATTGCAGCAAGGCAAATCCCCATAGATTAGATATTTTCACTTCAAAGATAATATGAAGAGTATCGAAAGAACATGTAGCCTTTGAATTGCAGTACTTGCACTTTGCTTTTAGAGGAATGTTTTTTTTCAAATTAAAAATGAATTTTCTTCTTTAAATATGCACCTTCTATATTTTTGTGTGTAAAAAGACTGTCCATGTTGGCTCAACTTTTGCAAAAGAGAAATGAAAATTAAAAATAAAACCCTCCTTCACTGATTTGTAAAAATGCTTGCCTGAGAATCAATTAATTTATTTTATGTCGCCTTGGAAAATCTTGTTTAGTGAGCCTCGTCCCTTACTCTGCTAAGATTAATTTGGTTGACTTGGTAAGGAGGTCATGATAAATTCGATTTCTCTGTATAGATATGAAATCATCATCGTGGCAATATACTGTCTAAAGTTTATAAAAAAAATATCGCATGCTATTTAATAATACTATTTTAGTCAGAACCTTCATACCACCAGTTCGGAGTAGGCCCCCTAAATGTTTCAGTCCAGCTAACTCACCCCCCCCCCCCCCACACCCCTTCCCGCTCACTGATGAGAGTGACTTGTATATTGGGCCTAAATTAGCTTTTTTTATTGAGCTCGACTTACCTTTTCTTCTTCCCTTAATACCTTATCTGTTGTTAAAATTGGTTGGGCATTTTTTTTTAAATGTTCCAAATAAAATCTTTATAATTCTTTTTTCTAAAATTGATGATTTTTACCAGCTATTTATTTTTGTCACTGATGGTGCATGGGAAGAATGTTGAACGGAAAGGGCGTACAAAACCCCCCAAAATAAAATACGGTCTTTCAGGCCATGTTTGGACCAGATACACATATCCCAATAGACAGGTGGTGGATGAAATAGAGGTAGCAGTCGTTAGAGTTGGCGAAGACATTGCTTCATTCGACTTGCAAAGCAACTTATATCAATACGCAAAAAGTAAAGGTCTTTGCACACTCTACGGGAACTGATCGTTGTGATGGCGCTGTAGAGTAGAGGGTTTTGGGTGCCAACTCTGGGAATTCGTTCTGGGGTCAATCTTTGTGTAATGGTTTTGTATGGAATTTATTGTAGATATTTATACGTTATGAAATATAAGAACTTATTTCGTCGTTTATATGAAATTTCAGAAAACTGATTTTGATTGACAAAACTCTATGGAAAACGGTGACACTTTCCATTATGATGTTGTTATGCAAGTCTCTATAAGTTTGCTGAAAGATATATAAAATACGCTAAAAACTGCTCAAATAAATTATAAAACAAGAACTCTAGGGTCTTGAGTGACCGAATTGCGAAAATATTTACTATGGAAGTCCCACAGAGTGGCTTCAAAATTCCTTAGACCTATAAAGAGAACCAAACACAACTTGAAGTCACAACTAACACTTTTTAGCTCCACCTGACAAAACGTCAGGGGAGGCTTTCTAATGTCTGTCCGTCCGTCGTCAACATTTTGTTTGTCCAGCCATAATTTCTTAACCACAGAATAGAAACCATATGTATTGCAATTACACAGTGTGTCATCTGTCATAATGAGGTCTGTACCCTCAAGGCATGGTCACAGACAGCCAGAGATCAGGTCACAGCCAAGAAAACGTTGATATTGTTCTATCATTCTTTACGGGCCATATTATTTGACCGGTCTATATACTTGGGTATGATTGGCAGATCTTACTTATACTTGGTACAACTATTGCACCTGACTCAAAGGTGAGTCGCAACTTTGTTACAATGACATATCATCAAGGGCAAGGTCACAGACACCAAAACTTTTATATTATTAAACAGCACTTGTCTGGTATGTATAACTGAATCTATGTGGCAGATCTTGTTCATGCATCACACTATTGTTTCCCATAACCAAACAATGCGTCATGACATTGACCTATTGTCATATGAAGGTTAAGGTCACAAGCAGTAACACTTGGATTCTTGTCCTGTATTTAGCTTCCCCTTAAAGCATTCACCATAGGAGGAGCTGTCTAGCCTCGAAAAGTCTGGCACGTAGCATGCGATGTCTGTGATCTACACCTTAATGATGAACAAAGAACTTGATAGCGGTAAATATCTTCTGACATCTGTTATTACGATAGGAATTAGATAATATATCTCCGGAAGTAAGCCTCTTTGTCCAATACGTTTAGATCGTCTTGACGTCACTGCGCGTTTCCGGCAATTGGTTGTTTTGGGGGTTTTAAGTGCAAGAAAGACATGTCATTTTAATTGCAATTGAAACACAGAAGAGTACAAAAAAAGAATACACAAATGAAATACCGACTGTTTCTTAACCTAGTTTAATAAAAAAAAATATGGGATGCCTGATGATTTTGAGCACTGACGCTCGTCGTATTAGCATAATTTCATATGTTAAGCATAAAAAATGTTATACTATCAATACTAAGAATATATGTCGAAAAACTGTCATAAGAAGAATAATTCACCAATGGCGTTCATATGAAATAGCCAGCGCCTTTTCGGGACATATTTGGACAAAAACGGATTTTACCATCATTTATTTCCAATTTATTCGACGCAAAGCGAATAGGTTGGTAGCCACCGCCACTTGTGTTTCTGTTCACGCAGAAGGAATTCCCATTCTTTCGCCTTTTGGTCGGATAACAAAAGCATGAGCTCAACGAAGTGAGGAAAATTCAAAAGCCAATTTACGTTCAGTCGATGTGACAAACGTTGTGACACCAAACAAACAAAGCCAAAAACAAACAAAACACAACAAATAAAAAACAACAAAAAAAGAAAAATACAACAAAAAATACAAAAAAACAAAAACTAAATAAACAAAAATAGTTTCTGAATCTAGAGCCAATGATAGCATCACGGTAACATGTGATACATGCCTTGAAAAGGTCAGTTGTAATCACGTTAAGTCTGTTAATCTGGATGGGATAGAAGGTAGTTTTGAGGGCGGGGGTCCACAACAGATTCAATGGCTTCGTGTAATGAAAAGATCTTATATAGTCTGTTTGACCTTTCCAATTTTCCATCAATATGGCTTGAACAATTCATATAAAAAAAAACTGTAGTTGACAAGACTTCTATAAATTTTGTTAACTCCTCACTCCCTCCCCAATATGCACCCCCTCCCTTCCCAATGTATATCACATATGCAGTAAAACATATTTATTTATTATACTGTTAATAGTAAAAAAAAAAACTATTGGGAGTATAAATATATATTTTACTGAATGTATTAAATTTGCTTATATGAGCGCCGGCTGGAAACATTACTTACATCGTCATTCTGAAAATCACTGAGATTTATTTAACAGTAACCAGGAGAACAGGCACCCTTCAATGACATAGTAGTTGTGGTGTTTGATGTTGTAATGGTTGGTGTAGTAGATGTTATTTTGGGTAAAGTAATTGCAGTGGTTAGAGTGGAAGAGAGCGATAGAGTAGTTGTTGGAGTGGGAGTTCTCCATGTATTGTAGCATTTGACATAGAACTACGACACCAAACATTACAAGTACTACACCAACCATTACTGCACCAAATATTACAAATACAAATACAGCAAACACCACAACAACCGAAACACCGACCACTGCTACACCAACAGCTTCAGTTACAACACCAAACCCAACAACAAGTATCACTTCAACCACTACATCTACTAAGGCCCCTGCTGCAACACAAAATGCTACAGCTACAACATCAACCGACAGAGATATGACACAAACGACCACAATTACAACACAGCTTCACCAACAGCAACACCAATCACTGCAGCTACGACATCAACAACCTAATCTACAACCAACGGAACTACTACATTATTTATTTATTTATTTAGTTATTTATTTAGTTATTTATTTATTTGTTTTTAAGCGGTATATCGACACTTTTGACAGCCAGAATCACCTCGTGTCAGACAGAGAAGCCTCGTGGTGAAGTGGTGTTAACCGCGCGCCGAAGGTTCAAGGTTAACACCACTTCACCACCCGTGGTGAACATTTGGTACTCCAAGCCACTATGGGTATATTCTATATTTACTGTATCCTCTCTATTCGAGGGTAGGGGGATAGTTATCCATCGGTTGAAGGACGCGACTGGATAATGTCAGAAAACCAGTGATATACTTTGAAACTTCTGTCAGAATGACAGTTGTCCAGTCGACATATGTCCGGGTGGGTTTAAGCCCTGGTGGAAGTGAGAATTTATTATTTATTGGTGCTTAAGGTCACATACGTCTGCACAATGGCTAATCGTGACCACAACATGGAGATAAAATCAAGGCCAGTCAATTGTTTATACCCCATGTTGCCTATTTTAGAGGACTTACACCCCAAACATTAGTGATTGAGTCCTATTTTACCAGGAAAACGGAGCTTCTTTACCATAGTAAACAAGCAGTGCCTCACTTCCCGGGGTTCCCGCGGGGGGGGGGGGGGGGTGAGAGTTGGGAAGGATAACAAATACCCAGGGTACTCAGAGTACAAGTAGCCAGATGAAAAATGCAGCCCTTTCCACCTATCAATGATAAATGATAATCGATAGACTCTTTGCAATTAATGTCTGTTTAACAGTTTTGCTTATTAAAAATACAGTTCTAGCAATGAATCTTACATTGATATTTGTTCCTATTTACAGGGTGGAACATGGAAAACAGTCGATGTGAGTATCTCGGGGTTTTTTTATTTTACTCTAACAATATCCCTTTTCACCATATGATTTGGAAAAGTTTTGTTTTTGTTAAAATATTTCTTCAATATGTAAATGAGTGAATAGCAGGCCTTAAACTTTATCCCAATTCACGAGAACTGGTTTAGAATCTCGCCAACTCCTGCTTTGATGAAGAATTATCAGTTCTTAAATAATTTAAAATTTGAGAGTAATCTTAGACACTTGTGAGTGCAGTCAGTACATACACCATAGTAAGAAACAGACCGCATATTTATATATTTAATACGTACATACAGTTAAAACTAGAAGTCCCTGTCACCAACTGTGCGCTTATCTAGGCTTAATAATTGCTCGTAGGAATTACGCGCAATTGCCATATCGAATGGCATCCAAAGCACGGCAGGTTCTTCTGGTTACTCATAGCAAACACGGGCAATGTTTCTGCCAATGGACCTCCGGGTTACCCGGAGGTCCATTGGCTGAAACATTGCTTGTGCACAGGCCATATTTACAGAATTGGATAGCCTTACTATGGTTATATCGCGTAGATTAACTCGCATATCGACGTGCTATTTGTGCGCATTTCGGGACAGGACTTTTAGTTTTAACTGTATTATCGCTGCAGTGAAGTGATCTGGGTCATAGTATCACGTTGAGTTGAGGAGGTAGGATCGCCGGATCGAACGAGCTGCCGCAGGCAGCGAGTTTGATCAGGGCGATCTGACCTCAATGAGACGTGATGCGACTACCCAGTTGACTTCACTGTAGCGATAGAAGTTTTATTATATGAATTATATGCTACTCAAAGTTTGCTAAGCACCAAATATTTGACACATCATTGTGAAATTTGCTTGTGACATATTTGAGGTATTTTTGGTGGATATGATTGAGGAATGTATTGAGATGGTCCCCAGTGTTTTCATTAGCTCTCTTGACAGGCAGACTTTTCGCGACAGTCACGGAAAGCATGTACCCCTTGATTTTCATGATGTTTTCGTGTGCTGTCTACATTTAAATGACATGAGTAGGTAATAAAGGAGAGTTTACGACCACTTGTACATGTACGTGTACAAACATACACACACGATGCGTTCACCAACGTGGAATTCAGTGTTAAATCACACGCTTGTTCACAAAAACTGTACATGGTCTTGAATCCCCCCCATGTACAGTTGTGACTCCTAGATCGCACTTTTACCGTTCAAATACTCGTGGTGAACGCGCGTTTTTAAAAAAAGGGTGAAATTGTACAGTTCACTTGTATCTTGTACGTAATTTTTCGTCGACGTTCCAATCGCAGATCAGACCATCGATCCATCGTCGGCGAACGCGATCAAAAGCAAAAGATTCTGGGTCATCATCAAAAAACAGTTTTGGGGACTCTAGACCAGCGGTCCAGAACCCGCAATTGTGTTGGTACAGATGGTCCAGAACTCTCCCCTGTTTTTGAGGTGGTGGGTTTTTTTTTCCCATTTATGACATTATTATTAGGGGAATTCCTCCACTAAGAGAAATTCTCAAAAAAAAACCACTCAGCTGATCGAGCGATCGGATCGCTCGATTCTCGTAAAAACTCGATCTGAACGAAGAGTGTTGTTGTCGTCGGTGTGGTTGGAAATTCGCGAGCCCGCTGTCACGTTTTTGATTGATATATATATATAGGGGAGAAAAAAAATATATATAAATAATAGTTATTTAGAAAATTAAATATATCAAATCGAATAGATAATGAAAAAAAAATACGTAAATCATGAGCGATTCTCAGACTATTAGAGCGAGGTTTCTTTTAAACATGCTGATGAGAGCATACGCAATATGCGTGAACGAAGAACTACGTCCCATCTTGTTAGAACGATGCGTCGGATGTCGGGATCATCTAGACTTCGATCACGAGAATCATTCGTGTCTGACGATGGAAAGGGAAGATATGGTCGTCATGTATTTCGAACCAGCGTTCGAACGCGTTAAATTCAACGATGTGATCACGTTTTGGAAGAGATTAGTCTTCTGTAAGAATCGAGACAGGCCCACAGATTCGGAAGAACTGAAATTGGTGCAAAGAAGTTTAACTTTAGAAGACAAGGGATGCATCAAGAAATTATTGCTGAACGAAGCATACGTCTAAGTTTTTTTTTCGTTGATATAAAAATAAGGGAGAGTAGAAAATAAAAAAAAATAAATGCACACATAATTTTTTTTTTTATCTAATATTAGAAAGAAAGAAAAAAAAACACAAAATGAGAACCAGAAATAAATTGTATCCGACGTTAGTGGACGACGAGGACGAGAAGCTGAACGGCGTTTTGCCGATGGCGCCGTCACTAGAAGAAAGAGAAAGAGGAGAGAGGTATCGCATCGATCAAATCAGTAGAATCCAATTGTATCTGACTCGAGAGAGAGATTCTCGTCGTTCCCTCAAGAAGAAGTATTCGCATTTCGTGAAATTCGTCAACGCGATCGACATGACACTCATCATGATTTCCATGGGTTTACACGCGGCCGGCATCAGATTGTTGTCGACTGCGGTCGGCATTCCGATTGTGCTGACCGTAGAAGGAGTGGCTCTCTCCGCCGGATTGTTTAGCACGGTCGGAAACTTTTTGAGTAGTAAATTATATCTGAAGGCGAGGAAACATGACAAGATTCGCATCTTGGCCAACTCCAAGACTGACACGATATCCGAAATGATCTCTATGGCGTTGAAAGACGGTAGGATATCGGACGGAGAATACTTCGCGATATTGAGCGAGAAAACGAAATACGATGCCATGAAAGAAGCCGTGAGAATCAAGACTCGTCAGATCATCAAGGAAGAGATGAAGGATTCTATTGTGGAAAAGGGGAGGAAAGAGGCCAGGGAGGAATTCAGTAAGATGATAGAACTCAAGAGCAGTGATTGAAAAAAAAAATATATATATATAATAAGAACAGAATTTAAAAAAAAAAAAAAAAATTAAATTTATATATAAAATAAAAAAAAACGAAATTAATTTAAATAACTCTTAAAGAAATGTATTGCGTAAAGTGTAAGAGAGTTACCGAGACGAGTAATTCTAGAGAAGTGCGAACTAAAAATGACAGATGGATGCTTCGCGGAATTTGCGACATGTGTGGTTCTATCAAGACTTGATTCGTCAAACAAAAGAACGCGAGCAAAGGTAAAGGCATCGTGAATAAAATGATCAACAATCTACCCTTCGAAATGCATCTGCCCGGTCACAGTTTCACGGGACCCAGAACGAAATTGAACAAGAGACCTAACGCCGATCTGACTCCCAAATCTTGGAGCAAACCCGTGAATAGGGTGGACGCAGCCATGTACGATCACGATCTGTGCTACGCCAGACATCCCGACACCAAGACTCGCAACGATGTCTGCAACAAAAACATGTTGGGGAGATTGAGAGGCATATCGAATCCGACCAGGAGAGAGAAGATGGAACGTTTGCTGGTCGGCAATCTGATCGGTACGAAACGTCGATTCGGATGGGGCGTTCAAAAAAAAAAGCGCATCTGAAAAGAAGAAAAAATGATTATTGACGAGCGAATTGGCCAAGGAGTTACACAAACCCATAGTGCATAAATTTCGAAAGAGAAGGGTGTTCGTGAAGGGTCTGGATGACATTTGGTCTGCCGAATTGGTCGACATGAGATCGTTTTCGAGGTGGAACGAGGGCGTCAAATATCTATTGACAGTCATCGACGTGTTTTCCAAATACGGTTGGATCAGAGCTTTGAAGGATAAATCGGGACCTTGCGTCGCCGAGGCTCTGAAGAGCGTGTTCGACTCGTCTTCTCGAAAACCGAGTAAATTGTGGGTGGACAAGGGAAAGGAATTCTACAACAAGCACGTTCGTCGATTGGTAGACCTCTACTCGGTCGAAAACGAAGAGAAAGCCAGCGTGGTGGAATGTTGGAATCGAACGATGAAGGAGAAGATGCACAGATACTTCACGGCGAATTCGACCAAGAAATACATATACGCTCTGAACGGTCTGGTCAAAGATTACAACAACACCCGACACAGATCGATCAAGATGACTCCCGCGGAAGCTAGCGATCCTCGAAACGAAAAACGGGTCTACGCGAATCTATATCCCGAGAGATCTAAGATCAGGAAGAGGTCTAGAAAGCCGAAATTTGCGGTCGGCGATCGAGTGAGAATCTACGCTTATAAGAAGCACTTCGAAAAGGGTTATACTCCTCGATGGACCTCGGAGATCATCAAAATATTTCACACCGATCTGGTGACTTACAAAATCGAAGCTTTGGATGGAGAAGAGATCATCGGAAAGTTTTACGAACAACAATTACAGAAGACGAAGTTTTGATGAAGAACACAAATTTTTCTTGTTTACACAAATATATATATCTAAGAGAGAAAAAAAATAATAATAAAAAGTAATTAAAAACTATTTTTCTTAGATAAAGAAAGCAAGTGAATTAATAAACAAAAAAACAAAAAAAAAACTAAAAATCCTTTAAAATGACAAATATACTAGATATAGCACAAAGCATAGTGAAAGATGAAAGTATTCAAGAATATGAGGTTCACGAATATGAACCGGTAACCGGGACGAGTTTGAACAATGCGGGAGAGATAAGAATCAACGTCGAAACTCAAGATCTATTCGTACATCCTAGCGAGAGTTACATAGTGGTGCAGGGACGTCTCACCAAGGAAGATGGGAGCGACTACGCCGACGACGACACGGTTACTCTAGCCAATAATGGCATCATGCATCTATTCAGTAACATAAAATACATGCTATCCGGACAAGAGATAGAATCTGTGTTTCATACCGGTCAGGCCACCACGATGTTCGGACTCTTTATGTATCCTGATGATTTTTCGAAATCCAGAGGACTTAATCAGTTGTGGGTGTAAGACACCATCGGCCCTGCTAGCGTAGGCGCCGCCACGATATTCGACTACGTCGTCAAGACGTCCAGACCTAAAGGAACGTTTCCGTTCAGGATACCTTTGAAACACATCTTCGGATTCGCAGACGATTACAACAAGACCTTGTACGGATTCAAACACAATCTGACGTTGATTCAAAAAGGAAACGACGATGCAATAGTGAAACTCACCGCGACCAATGCGGGTAAGATAACTCTACACAAGATATCGTGGTTTGTTCTGCATGTGGAGCCTTCGATCATGGAGAAAGCGCATCTCTACAAGATCATAGAATCCAAAAGTAAATTACCCGTGGGATTTAGAATGAGACAGTGCGACATGGCTAGCATTCCTCTCTCCACGAATCACTTCGATTGGAGATTGATGGTGAAATCCGCTTCCGAGAGACCGCGTTTCATCGTGGTTGCGTTTCAGACCGATAGGGACGGGTCTCAGGAAAATAATGCGTCGCTGTTCGATCACTGCCATTTGAGAAACATGCAAGTGTTTCTGAATGCCACGAGATATCCAGCAATCGATTACAATGCGTCGTTCGACAAGAACGATTTCTCCAGACTGTACGGCGACGCCGCTGATTTTAGAAAGAAGTATCACGGTCTAGACGAATTGATGAGCAATCCCAACATATCTCCCGGCGAATACAAGTCGATGTATCCCATGTTCGTGTTCGACGTCAGTAAACAGAGTGAATGACTCAAGAGTAGCGTGTTAGACATTCAGATCAAGATGCAATTCGATAGGAACGTGCCGCGAAAAACCGAAGCCTTTACCCTGATCCTGTCGGACAGAAAATTACAATTCGAATCAGATGGAAATAAGATGTTGATCATTCGATGAAAGATGAGTGTGTGAAAAAAAAAATAAAAAACAAAAAAAAAATAAAAAAGTAATGAGTCATTATTAAAAACAAAAAAAAACAGAAAAAAAAAAAATAAAGTAATGTGATCTAGAGAGATTGAACATCTCTCTATATCTCATTACTTTTTTTTTTGTTTTTTTTTGTTTTTAATAATCACACATTATTTTTTTTTAATTCATTATTTTCCACGTGTTCACTGTTTGTTCAAAGGATCCAGTTCGATCAGTAGACTCACCACGGAAGTGGCGGCTTTGGGATTATTGGTTTTCGTGACGAAATTAATCCTGTCTCTGGCGTTCACTTTGAGAGGCGTGCCGAACGTGCTAACATTCGCGTTTTCATTCTCAGTCTTTTCGATGCTGTATCTCTTATCGCTCTCCACACCATTCACCATGAGATAGACGACCGCTCTGTTATTCAAATCCGAGGAAGCCAGACTCATTCGAAGGATTTCACCTCCCAGCGGCATGGGATATCCCACCTGACCGTGTTTCGATCTGCTACCTCCATTTCCGAAAGACCACTTGGCTTTTCCCTCTTCTAAGGCGCCGGCCTCTTCGGCCCACACAGTGATCAATTGTCTAGCATATTTGACTTTCTCCACCACCGAAATCAGGGTGCAGGCATCCATCATGTGCACGGGTTCCAGTAGATTCGTGAGCGCGTGTCCACCCATGTCTAGTTTACCTTCCATGATGTCACCCTTTCTCCAGACTGAGTTGTCATCCATGTACTTCCTGCTGACCGTGCTGGAATCGAATTCGGGATCGTGATCGAGACCGAATAAATTGTGACCATTCGTGTTGATGCCACCCTCCATGGTTCCGCCAGATTGTTTGTTCAGGTAGAGATCGTCCACTTGCGATTCTAGGTATTCTTGCGATTGTATCACGGCAGAATCCACGTAGCCCTTGTTGACCGTGATTGAGTCTGCATCTGCATCATCGATCTTCGACAGATTCAATATCTTGTGGATTCCCGCATTCAGATCCGATTTCATTTCACGTCCGTCAGACTTTCTCTGTTCCAGATCTACGTAGTGTTTGGGTCGTCACGTCCTTGAGATTCGTGGGAGTGGCCACGTTCGTTATCTTGTTATAATTGGCGTTCAATTCCGAGTGCATCGTTTTCGTAATGTATTTTTTTCTCAGGTGTTTGCTGAATCCCGTGTGAGAGTCATTCGCGTATTTCTTGGTCGCGGCATTGGTGGGATCTACGGGATTCGCGATGTTCACCAAACATTTGGATTTCAGATCGAGATCGTCGGTCATGGTTTTATCCACGTAATTATCCAGCAGGATTCGTTCGAAATCGGCGTTCCCCCTGTTGACGTATTTTTTAGTCGCAGCATCTGCGAGATCTATCAGCTCGGGAAGATTGTAGAGCTTCTTATCGTTCATGTTCAAAGGTTCTTCTCGAGGTTCGTATCTCCAAACGTAACGTTCATCCAAGTTGGCAACGTCGTAACCATCGTCGACTTCGAACGTCTTCCTCTTCTTTCTCGGGTTGACTTTTTCGTCGTCACTTCTACCAAATTTATCGACTGGCATGTTGTTGTGGGATTTCTTTTTTGTTGTTTAGAAAAAATATGTTCAAACGCAGTTTATTAAAAATGAACTATGTTATTTTATTTTTCGTTTTTATTCGATTAAATTTTTTTTTTAAATAATTTTTTATCTTTATATATATACTATAAAAAAAAAAATCTCTCTCTAATGTAAATCATTGAGAATGTCTTGAAATCGATCTCCTTCAGACCATCTCTTGAGAACGTAGAGACACAGGTGACCGCAAAACACTTGATCTGGTGATTGCACTTGTTCCGTGTTGTAACGAACCATCGATTTGTTGAAACAGTTCTTTATTTCTTTTGGCAGCGAGATTCCGTAGCTGTCGAAATAATAATTTTTCTTCTTCCCGTTCTTCATCCACGCCACCCAGTGAGTGCCTTCACCCGATGAATCGTCTAGATTAAAAATTCCGCATTCCGATTGACGAGGTCTTCTCTTTGGCAAGGCATCTCTGGAAAACACTCCTAGAAAATCTTCAATTTTCAAATCTTTTGCTGCATTCAACAGATCGATGTTGGATAGGGGTTCGTTGGGTAAGACGACACCTTCTACGGATATCTTTATTTTCTTATTCATAGATGCGTATATATTTTTTTTTATTTATTTTATTATAATTTACTAAAAATGACGTTATTTTTTTTTTTTTTCTATTTTTTTTCTTTTTCTTTTTAAACTAACTTTCTCGATGTCACTATCGATTTCCATAATTTTGTGTTCATCTAATTCTTCTTGATTTTCTGGAATCCTATCATCCACAATCGTATCTGGAATCTTATCATCCACAATCGCATCTAGAATCCATTCATCCCCATTCATATCGTCTAAAATTAGATCCGAAGTCCAATGTCCGAGTGCCAAAGTGCTTATTTTATCGTCTAACACGAATCTCGTCATCGGCTGTCAGCGAAATCTTGTTGACTATTTTGGTATACAAGTCATGATTTTCGCTTCGAATCGATTTCATAGTCTTATACACTGGACCACTTCCTAACAGACAATCTTTATACTCTTGGAAAGAGATGTTTTTTTTCACCACGCACGCTTTAACTCCTTTGCACTTCTTGATCTCTTCATAATCTTCTAGACGATAAGCATACAGTTTGGGTCTCAAGCCCACGAATTCGACGATCTGCTTACCGCCGCTCTCGTCCTTAAATTTACCCAACACCTTCTTGTTGTCATTCGATTGAATGTTGGACGGGTGATCGACGGGATAATTGCTCATGTTGAACCACTCGGCCACGTCCGGAGATATATCTCGGTAGACATCTTTTGTCTCTATCTCGTAAACTAAACTGTCCGTGTCAGTGAACAGTAGTTTGGCTTTGTCACCAAATTTTCGTTTGACGTAATCATAGTGAAACTCGTACATCAATTGTTTCCTGATATCTAAGATGATCGGTCTGAGATAATACGGTTTGTCAAACTTCAGATGCGTCTTTTGCATGTGAACGGCCACTAGATTTTCGTCGAATATGGTTCGGTGTTTGTAATTGGGTTTCGCCACTAATTTTTTAGCTCTTTTCTCAGACGTGACGAGTCGAACGTCAGTTCTCTTCCTGATGTTTTCCATCAATTTGCCATACACGTAGTTGTTCATGAGTTTGAAGAAATCTTTTTCGAAATCGTTCTCGGCTCAAGTTCTGAGATTCGTGTTGAGATCGATGTATTTTTTCATCCATGGCTCTTCGTCGAATCGAATGATGCGATGTATGTCGACTAATTTCATCCCGTAATCGACGTACTGTTTCAAATTCTCGCTGTAGATGACGTAGTTACGTTTGTTAAATAAATTGGGAATGAGTTTTTCCTCGTCTCCTTCGTTCGGTTCCATTCGTTCGGGAGCCAGCGGATAATCATTGTGTGGATCGTGTAATCCTTCCGGATAGTTCAAATCGACTTCTAAAATGCAAGGATAGTCTCTCCATTTTTGCATCTCTTCCGTTTCCTTTACCCATTTGAAATTTCCAATCGGTAAAGGATGACTCATAGCCCAACCGTACCGATTATTGGCGTCCCAATATTGTATGTATTTAGTCGACCATTTCGAATCGAAACCTTCTTTCATGTAGGGATTGTTAGCCTCAGAATGTCTGTGGGAGATCATCGAGACGCCACCTCTCGCAGCCCTTTCGAACATGAGCAACATGTCCACGTCGGATAATAATTCCAATTGGACTTTGGTGGTCTTCAACAGAGCGTCCCACGCCAGACCGGGTGTGGTGAAATACCAAGCGGGATCCAGATCGTAATTTCGACGACAGACGTCTCGAAAATTTTCGAACACGTCTGCCTAGAGCAGAACGTCGGTCTTCAGATAGAGATCGTGATAATCTCTCATGGTTTTCATATCGAATGATTTCCACACGTTTTTGGCGTGTTCATAATTCTCGTCGGAAATGTCGGATTCGTATAATTTTGAATAAAAATCTTCTTTCGAAGGTAGTGCGGTGTCTTCGAATCTCTTTAGATCGTTCATGTAATCGTAAGGATAGACTCCTTTCCTCAACATGACGTCTACTCATTCTCCAAAATGTTCGCTCATGATTTTAAATTTATCCTTGCTCATGTTATCGACTAATTTTTCCAGAGCGGTCGACATGAATTTAAAACTGTCGATGAAACGTATGCATCTATGAATGGATTTCGTTTTTTCTTTCAACGTATTTCCGTCGATTACTCTTTTCTTCTCCATGAGCTTCCATTTCGTGAAGGAAATGTATCTTTCTTCACTGTTCGCGATGCAATTTAATTCTTCGTGTGAGGTGCTGAGATTTTTCACGAACAGATGACTGTCGTAACCCGAGAGATTGTGAAACATCACCGGATAGAAAGCGGCGTCTCGATATTTTAAATTACACTTGCTGTGAGCCGAACCGCGATACAGACCCGTGTAATGATCGTGGTCTCTGACCTTCTTATTTTCCTCCGAATTCTCATCGAACGATTGTCTGCATATGTGACATTCGATGGCTCTGTTATTTTCGTCCTGCTGCTCTCGCGTGATGATCATTTTCGCCGGAGTTTTGAATTTGTCGTATAGCATTTAAATTTTTGATTCTAACTCTTCCACGAACCATTGAGCCACGTTGTCGTCTTCGCACTGTTTCATGTAGGTGAAAGGACCCATGTCGTGTTGCGAGTCGAAAGCACATTTCACGTAAATGCAATAGCCCGAAGGTATGTGTTTTTGATATCTTTCGACATAACTTTGAAGAGCGTTGGGTTGACAGGAACTCATTTTCACGGTGAAACATTCGAAATCGGCGTACACGACGAATGCTACTTTTAACCTTCTATTGTGATTTTCAAACTTCACGATGGTGTTGGGTTTGGGCATTTCGACGGTGACACCTTGATTTTCGTTGCAATATTCCTGATGTTTCGCTAATGATTTTTCGGTCTTAAATATGTTCATGCAATTGTAACATAAAGATATCTTTCTGTTATGATTATTATTTTGTTTCGACAGTAATCGGATCGGATGTTTAACCCAACAATAATGACGATTGTCACCATTCGAAATCAATAATAAAATAATCGTCTTTTCTCTTCCGCGATACGAAGTCTGTCTGAGAGGATAAATCTTTCGTTTTTCGTCGTCGTATCCCAGGACGTTCACCGCTATTGTGGGATTTTGAACCTCGAAACGTTCGATGTGTTTTAACTCTGTTAGAAAAGTCACTCTGGTCCAATCGAGATTTTTAGAAGTTTCCTCATAACGAGAAACTCTATCGGTGTGTATTTCGACAGGGTATAAAGCGGAGGTGACTGCCCATTTAAAACACTGATCATCTTTATTTCTCACGTTGACCACGGCGTGTTTCTTAGTCAAGAAATACGGTAATTCCAAGTAGGAAGATCCTTTCAATGGTTTGTTTTTATTCATGTGAATTTCGAGTTTCAACACCTCACCGAACGTCCAGTTACTACCTTCATTTTGATAATTTGTGAGAGACGTCAACATCTTGTCTTTCATCTTTTCGAAAACGTCCGATAGATCTGAACCTCGAAATATGGGTTTGACGTTAGATCTGAAATATGCATTTTTCACGATGCTCTCGCCGGACTTCACGTCGATTTTATTCATTATGCAATGGAGTATCATCTTAATTTTTAATCCCAAGTTCATGAATTCACGAAACAAATCCAATACTTCTTTCTTCACCAGTTCCATGAACAATTTTGGATCGACTTTCTTCAACGAGGGAATCACGTCAAAAGTTTTAAAAATGCCTTTGATTGCACTCTCCCGTTCTATGGGTTTCGATTGGAATAGTTCCGCAATGAGTCGTGTTACATATTCTTCTCCTTTCTCTTCGTCGATTGCTCGTTGAATTTTGCTCGATATATCTCGTTTGTCTTGAATCTGAAGTGCATCACTCGTTTTCATTTTAGTTTTTCTTTTCTTTGGAAACTTGATGTTCTTCGACGGCTTTTCGTTTAGTCGTCTTCTTATTTTTCACAACCGATGCATCTTTTGACGTCGTTGCTATCGACATTTCGTTTGCCTTTCTAGCGTTTCGCAAATATTCTTGTATGACTTCAATTTTTTTTGATTTCGTTCTATGCTTTCTGAAATCTGAAATTTGTAATAGTTTACAAATCTCGTTTAACTGAGGTATGGTTTTCTCATTTAAATTTACCATTGTTTTATCTGTTTGCTTCATTTGTAAGAATTTTTTTTTTTTTGAATTTTGTATTAAATAATTTGTTAAAAAAGTTTTGCTTTTTTACTCTTTTTATATATATATAATAGAAAAAAAAAAAAAAAAAAAAAAAAAAAAAGTTAAATTTAAATTCAATTTTTTTAACACAAAATTAAAATATACATTATTTGTAAGAATTCATAAAAAAAACAAATAATCGATCATGACAACAACACCTAAAAGATGCGAATTGAAATTGAAACGAGACGAAAGGTATGAGAAATCCAGTTTTAATATCTATATATTACAACCACATAATCCCATCGAATTGAATGAGGTCGAAATGGTGGACTTAGAGCGCTACTACCACAAATATCGAATGTGTTTGAAAGTGAATGAAGCCACGCTCGATTTGTTTTACGAGTACCAAAGCGAATTGCTGAATAATATCATCGTCGCCGAAGACAGAGAATTCGACAGGGGTGATTTATTATTGTCCCATGGAGATTACATATATCCAATAATCTCACCCGAACTCGTGAAGAAATCGGGTGGTGAGAGCGCAATCGCCTATGAAAAAAAACTCAAAAGAGTAAAGATAAACATTCACACCATTTTCGTTTGTGGAAAAATGACGAATGTTAACTTGCTAATAACGGACTTGGAAATATAAACAATAGAGAGATTGAAATTAAAATTTAACTTTTTTATATATATATAAAGAGAAAAAAATCTTTTACTAAAAAAATTTTACATTAAAGAAAATTAAAAATTAAGAAAACAACTTTTTTATATATATATAAAGAGCAAAAAAAAAAAAAACTTTTTAAACAAATTATTATTTAAATACTAAATAATCGATCATGAAGACAACAACACCTAAAAGATGTGAATTGAAATTGAAACGAGTCGAAACGTATAAGAAATTCGGTCATAAAATCTATAGATTACAACACGATCCCATCGAATTGAACGAGGTCGAGGCGAAGGGCTTAGAGCACAAATACGAGAAATATAAGATGCCTCTGAAATTGGACGAAGCCGTGCTCGATTTGATTTACGAGTACCAAAGCAATCTGCAGAACATCGTCATCGCCGAAGATAGAGAATTCGACAAGGACAATTTGTCGTTGCCCTATGGAAATTACATATTTCCAAACATCTCATTCGAACTCGTGAAGAAATTGGGTGGTGAGAGCGAGTTGACCAATGTAAAAAAACTCAAAAGAGTAAAGATAAACATTCAACACGTTTTTGATAAAGGAGAAGACATGAGCGTCAACATGCTAATAATGAACTTGGAAATATAAACAATAGAGTGATTGATTTTTAGCGAAGAAAAATGAAAAAAAAAAAAGTAATAAGATCATCTTTAGATCTCATTTACTTTTTTTTTTTTTTTTTTTTTTTTTTTTTTGTTTTCCTTCTTTTTCACTATCATCATAATATATTATAATAACGTTTCCTTTTCTCTCAAATTTCAGCGTCGATTCTTCTTTTTCTTTTTTTCTTTTTCTTTGTGATGTGATACGTTTATGGCAACATTTTTGTTTATCCGAATCATAATTATGAACGAATGTTGTGTATCTCTTGGTAACACTCGCATCATTACCATTCTCTTCAGAAGGTAGTGGTGACCGTGGAAAGCATTGTCTGACTCTCAACTGTCTATCCCACGCTTCATCTATCTCTTTCATTAGTTCTTCCCTTAGATATCCATCATTAGCATCTAACCATTTTTTTATTTTTTCGC
Organism: Pictodentalium vernedei; assembly: GCA_031216915.1. NCBI lineage: Eukaryota > Metazoa > Mollusca > Scaphopoda > Dentaliida > Dentaliidae > Pictodentalium > Pictodentalium vernedei. The sequence continues at coordinate 74,152,135 of CM062294.1, read as the reverse complement.
TCTCTGGCTCGCTATGTTTGTCATTATCGTCAAATTGTTTCTCCACCTTTTCATCCAGGTGATAAATTTCTTTCTCCACCTTTTCATCCATTTTAAATATATTATTTTATACTTTCTATGATTTTATATATTTTATATAATTTTATATTATAATAACATATTCAAAATTGGTATGTTCTTAAATGGCGAATTCTCACCGAGCAACAAACCCTTGCCAAGTCGCTCGACGTTCCGTCCACTCTTCAGATAGAGACCGTTTCCTCTCAGAGAGTTGCCACCTTTAACGTGTTCTAGATACAATCCTTTACCGCTGTCGTCTACGTGGACGCAACACACGGCTCCTCCCTTCTTCTAAAACAGTCCGCTGCCACCCATTAATTTCTCAACTGCCGAACTAGCGAGTCCCGTGAGAGCTCCCACGCCAAGAGTCTTTCCGAGAAAGGGTAGCGCCTTTGCGGTGAAGGGTAATGCTTTTGCGGCTATTCCTGCCAATAGCGGTAGGAAACCACCTTTCATTCTCAAATTGTATCTCAATTGAGCGGGACTCATTCTCACCGTCAACCCTCTTCCATCGCAAATCGCTTTCTCCATCCTTTTGATTTGACTTCTGGTCCAGGCGATCGAATCCTGACCGACTCTCGTCAGATCTTCGTGAGTGAATTTGAATCTCACCGCCTCTCCTCGAGTTGTTAACGCTCTCTTAAGTTTCTTCCTCTGTCCTGCGGATATGTTCACGTTTTTAACCACGTATTCTGTCATAATTTTGTTTTTTTTTTTAAATATATTTACTTCAATTGTTTCTTGTTTAATAATTATATTAAAATAATTTTGTAAAATTAATATTGCGTTTATTTTATTTTTGTTATCTATATATATAATATTTTTTTTGTTTTTTTTTTTTGCTTTTATATTTCTCTTATGTGAAATCGTATCGTCACTCTCTCTCCACGAAGATCTAACAGTTCACCATTTTGATCCATCAACGTGGTTTTCAGACTATACAACGTGTCTAAAATCACTGGTAGATAAACTAAATTTCGAGGTCGCTCCACGATCTTATAACCCGGCGACACGTTTGGAAAGAAGGAATAGATCGTCGGTTGAGCGCTACCATTCACGTAGCTTCTGGTAATCACGTCCACGTTCACCAGAATGCTATTGACAGCGAGAATGTCGACCGTATTTTCAGATGCCGCGTGGACTCGATACATCTTTCGATCGAATCCCAACATCTTGCCTATAGAATCGTCCGTGTTGAAATCCACACGAAACTTATCTTCCAAATCCAACATCGTCTGTAAGGTATTAGGATTGGGAGCGAGTCTGATCTTGTTGCTTCCCTTTCCATCCGTCTTCATTCGCGTCTCAATGTAATGGTTCAAATCGTCTATGTCGTAACTCCCTTTGGGAATTCGAATCTCCAACCAATCCACTCCGTTGGAATACTTGAACGAGTTATTCTTTTTGGTGACGTTGGGAAAGGAATAATAAGTCTCCAGATTCACCAACGCCATCTCGTATCTTTTCTCTCTATACAATTCGATGGAAGGTTCGAATTTCGTAGCGAATCAAGTCGAATCGTCACTCACCACGATTTGAATGGATTGTTTCGCAGCCGTATTCTCGGCTATCCGTTCTAGCAATTCTCCATGTTCAAACATTATATTTTAATTTTACTTTTTTTTTATTCAAAACTAATTATTTGAAGATTTATTATTTTTCTAAATTTTATTTTCACGCTCTATCTTATTATTATTACCATCGGAAACATAAAACTTGTCGAATCCGCACCGATATTTTCCGCGATTAAATTCGCTCGTCAAATCGATCACGACGAGATTGTAAAGTCCACCATCCCAAACCATCTTGCAGAATCTCCTGAATTCCGCAGCGCTCATGTCGTTTGCGACGTGATCGCCGTAGATGTGATTGAGATTCTTGAGATCTTGGTGAAAGAGACATAGAAAATTAGCGTTCTCCCTTATCGTCTGTCTGGGCAATCGAAAATAATTCTGCGACAGGTAGAAACAGTCCACGTTGCTGTGTCGACCCCTAACGTAATACGATTCGCATCATTCTGTCTCTCCAAAAGCAGATCGTCGAAAATTATGAGATTCTTATCTTCCGATTTCAGTTCTCTAGGATCCGGAACGTCGCTAGCGTTCTCATAAAATCGACACTCGACGTTCGAAGATGCATTTCTCTTCATCAGCTCCGTCGCCGCGCCGTCCAAAATGGTCGAGAGTGGAGCTCCGCTCTTGTCGAATTCCTCCCTACTGTCGAAGATTCTGGCTATGACGTCCTTGGGCAATCTGCGATCCATGCACTCTCGAAGCAATCTGTATTCGGGTTGAAACAAGCTCTTGCCAAACACGAACAATCTGTCGTAATCCAACCAGTCGGGTCGGGACAACAGATTCATCAACAGATTGGTCTTTCCACAATTCGATTTTCCCACTATCAAACCTCTTATGCTCTTGGGAAAGAACTCGTTATTCGACCTCTTGGTCGCGGCGTCGTTCCAAGACATATCTTTAATGTTCATCTTTGTTTTTTATTTTGTTTGTTATTTTAGATTCTTTTCAAACACAAATTTTTTTTTATGTTTTTCAAACTCTGTTTTTAATGTTGTTATTATTATTTATTTATATCGCACCGTCGCGAGTTCTCTTCAATCCGGATCCACTCGTCATTTTGGCTAAATCTTGTATGGGCACCACGGCATCCTTAAAATCTTTCCAACTTTTCGGCGTTCGCTCTAACGCAGCTCGCTTCGCCGGCGGACTGATCAACTTGTCGATCAACGCGTCGGCTGCCCTCTTGCCCGCCACAGAAGCTATCCTACCACTGGCTTCGGAAGCGGCTTTCTTACCAGCATCCAAAGCCGTCTTCTTACCGACCTCAAACGCGGTCGATGCGAGTTTTCTACCCGCATTGCTCGTGAACGCTCGCATTATAGAATCGACGATGCCAGAACCGCCTTGAACGTAAGTTCTGACGTATCCCCTGTTCTTTATCACCAACATATTTTATTTTTTATGATATATTTATTGTTTTTTTTCACTGGTAAATCGTTTTGTCGTTTTTAAATACTTTTATTATTCTAGTGTAAGAATTTACTGTTTTATATTTTTTTGTTTGTTTGTTTGTTTTGTTTCTCTCTACTTATTATATACACATCAATCCTTCAATTCGTTCATCAGCCTTTTATACTGGTTTTTATTCAAAACCTTCTGTCTCAACAATTCGTCAGATACAGCAAGTATCTGATTATCTAATCCCGTGTTACCAGCCCGTCTGCTCGCCATCAACAAACTCAATCTCTGAGACAAAGCGTCGGAATCGCTCGGAAGAAAAGTGGTTTTCACCCCTTTGCCGGTCACCGATTCGACGAACTTCTTGTTCATGTCCCATATGGGTTTCACCACTTTCGTCCACTTGTAACCTCTGTTGGCTTTGGGTCTCTACTCTCTGGCATCGTTATTTCACTTCATGGCGTGAGTCTGAACTAGAATGTCGCCGTAATTGTCGAAATTCTGTTCCGTGTAATCTCCAGGCTTGTCGTAAAGGAGCAATCTCCGCAGACCATCAGTTACTTTATATTTATTCGAACCCACGATCAATTCATCATCGTCCATTTCCACTAACGTATCACCTACAAAAGTTCTACCCTCAGAATCCTTATAAATTCCATACGACTGATCTCTCTCACCGCCATCATCATCGGACGATGCGACGCTACTAGTGGTGATAGTCGAAGCCGTATCGGTGTCGCTCTCGCTCATATCTGTTTGAATTCCCGTGGGAACGTAGATTGAACGGAATGCCGATTTCCAAAACTAGGAGGCAACGAACCCATTCTCAAAGAACTCTCCTTTATGGGTCTCAATTCTTCGACTATCTCCTTCCTGCTTCGCTCTTGACCCTCCGTCACGGGTTTAAATATTTTTGTGGCTTCGCGTCTGAGTTCCATCTCACCAAGACGTCTGCTCCTATCAGCTGACTGAATCCCCTTCTTAGCACGTTCATACTGTTCTAAAATTCGATCTCGGTGTCTAGAATCCATCTGTAAAAACATCTTTCGTTTTAATTGTTTTTATTTATTTTTCAAAATTAAATGTTTAATTATATTTTTATGTTTTCTGTTTTAAGTAATAAAAAACTCTTTCCGTCTTAATATAATAATCTGAAAATATTCACATCTCAACTCTCTGTGTTAATTGAAGTTTAAAAAAATACGTTTAAACAGTACATGACAAACCGGTTTCTGATTTAACGCATTTTTGACAGTAGTGTTTACATTTGTCAAAAAGATCTTCATTCATTCACACATCAATTCACCGAGTGTCGAATTAAGAGAGAATCCTTTTTGATGACTGCGATTGCTCTCATGAATATATTAAAAATTTTACCACTCAAAACCTAATTGAGCGGAAAATGCGTTTTAAACATTCCGATAAGTGTTTTTGACAAAACACGAATATCTATTACATATCAACGCCCCTTCGAACAAGAAAACCCCTCAAAACTCAATTTTTATCCGTCCCATCAACAGAAAACATCAATGTCTATAATACAGACTATATTCATAATCGACTCTTTTTGAACAAAAAACCTAATTCACTCATTACGATAAAATGTGTTAGTTTTTTTACTTCATGAAGACGTGACTGGATTCGCGAATTTCCAACCACACCGACGACAACAACACTCTTCGTTCAGATCGAGTTTTTACGAGAATCGAGCGATCCGATCGCTCGATCAGCTGAGTGTTTTTTTTTTTGAGAATTTCTCATATTGGAGGAATTCCCCTAATAATAATGTCATAAATGGGGAAAAAAAACCCACCGCCTCAAAGACAAGGGAGAGTTCTGGACCATCTGTACCAACACAATTGCGGGTTCTGGACCGCTGGTCTAGAGTCCCCAAAACTGTTTTTTGATGATGACCCAGAATCTTTTGCTTTTGATCGCGTTCGCCGACGATGGATCGATGGTCTGATCTGCGATTGGAACGTCGACGAAAAATTACGTACAAGATACAAGTGAACTGTACAATTTCACCCTTTTTTAAAAAACGCGCGTTCACCACGAGTATTTGAACGTTAAAAGTGCGATCTAGGAGTCACAACTGTACATGGGGGGGATTCAAGACCATGTACAGTTTTTGTGAACAAGCGTGTGATTTAACACTGAATTCCACGTTGGTGAACGCATCGTGTGTGTATGTTTGTACACGTACATGCACAAGTGGTCGTAAACTCTCCTTTATTACCTACTGACATGTGTAGGGTAATCAATCCTCATTTCAACACAATCTCTTGTGATTTAATGATTGAATATGGCAAATGCAGCTGTAAGAAGACATTTTTCTGAAGCAGAAACGTGGTGGGCTGTAGGAATGGTGGAGCAGGGCCTACCCATCGTCACGTTGGTGAAGCCCTTGTGTGCACCATACGGTGATCACCAGAGCATGGGCAAGATTTCAGCAGTATGGCACACCAGTGAGACGACATGGTGGTGGCAGAGACAGGCCAACACCTGCAACTGAAGACCGGTTTTTGATCATTCAGGCCCGTAGGAACCGCTTTGCCACAGCAACCCAGCTTCGCAGTGACCTTCAGAATGCATCCGGGGTAAATGTGTCGACGCAGACTATCCGGGCAAGGCTGCACGAAGGTCGACTCCGATCGAGAAGACCATGTATTCGCATTCCGCTGTCCCAGAACCACCCCCAAGCACGATATGAATGGGCCATGGACCACGTTGGATATACCAGAGAAGATTGGCGACCTGTCTTTTTTACTGATGAGTCACGGTACTGCCTAAGCCACACAGATAGGCGTTCTACGGTATGGAGAGGACCAGGGGAGCGATTCCATGCAGCCAACATTGCTGAGCATTACCGCGATGGTGGAGGGCCAATCATGGTCTGGAGCGGCATCAGTGCAGGAATTGACGTACAGAGCTCTGTGTCCTTGAACGTGGTACATTGACTACACAGCGGTATATTGATGAGATCCTGGATGTCCACGTCAGATTGTATGCAGGTGCAGTGGGATATAGATTCATTCTGATGGTCGATAATGCCAGTCCTCATGTTGCCCATGCTGTCGGGGAGTGCCGACAGAGGGACGGGATTTAGCGTATGGACTGGCCAGTAAGATCCCCTGACCTCAAACAAACATGTCTAGAATGAGTTGCAGCTTGCAATTTCAGCCCGTCCAGTCCAGCCAAGAAGTGTCCAGGAGCTCGGTGCCTTGCTGGTCCAAGAATGGAACAACATCCCACAAAGAACCACCAGGAACCTGATTGGGGCATGTGAAGGCGTTGTCAAGCTGTAATTAACAGTAATGGGTCTCATACTCGATACTGAACCCATACCAGTTCGCTAGGTCAACTTTTTGGCATATTGAAAAATTTCCTCTTTTACGAATAATATCCATTTTCCTTAGTTATCGTAATCGAAAGCTAAAAAATAATGTCAGACACAAATAAAATCTTAATTTCTGTTCTTATATCATTAAAGATATAATTATATAAAAAATATATACACTTTTCATTACAATATTTCAACTGAAACGTAAAACAGGTGGCTGGATATACTTGGTTCTAAGCAAACTTTGAGTAGTATATAGTTCAACATTGTATGCCAACGCTAGCAAATCCCCCAACATTTTTTCTTTCTTTTTTTTTTTGGGGGGGGGGGGGGTGGGGGTGCGGTGGTAAATTGGATTGAAGTAAAAAAGAACTATTTCAGTTTACACTTTTTTTTTGTAACTTGGTGTTGTTACATTCAACTCGAACAATGACAAGCCACAATTGCCCAGAAATGCTTCTTCAACGTCCCAATCATCTCCACAATCCATTTTAATTGCGTTTATAAATCGAAAATTGAAATTTTATTTATTTTTTACGAAGCCGAAAAGAATGATTGCTAGCAGACGAAACTGTAAACAAACCCGGACCGCCGATCGAGCGCACCCACTCCAGCTCAGAGTAAACTACTATCTGCCCCCGGCACTGCTAATTATGCGAATTCGAAGGCACCTGTAAATAGTCCGTCATACTATAGTGATACGGAATCGGATTCCATACTGTGGATTTTCCGGGGACCAGAAAAAAGATCGTCAAATTGTAGTGATATTTAGCTTTTAAATTACATAGTCATATAATAAAGTTCCAATTTCTGTTAGTTTATTGTCTTGCATGTACATGCAGATCACATGTTCCAACACACAGGCTTTTGGGGTCTTCCTAATGGAAATAACAATGCTTTGGCAGTAGTTTTTTAGTGATGTCTTGGCTAGGGATGTGGCTAGAGGGTTTCAGCAATGGGGGGGGGGGGGGGGGTGCCACCTGTGTAAAGTCCAACTGTGAGTAGTTTCGATAGGTGGTTGCACTGCCGCGCTGGGTGATACCTTTTAACCGTTTAACCAGCGCATCGCCCGCATCCGCCCGCGTAATATGCAAATACAGCTTCTGTAAAGTATTATTTTTCGAACAATTTCAACAAAACCATATCATGTGACCCCTCTTTGGAACGAGCTCGTCGAGCTCGTTCCATAGAGGGGTCACATGATATGGTTTTGTTGAAATATTTTGAAAAAATTTAAAAAATGATATTTAAAATAATTAATTTTGAAAATCGTCTGCGTTGGGTAAAGGGTTAAAGTGATTATATATATATATATATACTCATGCTTATGAACCCTTCCGAAAATTTTCACTAGTCCTGAAACGGAAAAAGCATCATTCATAATGTGTCTGGGTCAGAACATTTACCGGATTGATGTCAGAGTCGAGATTTTGAGGTCAATGTCAATTTTAGAGTAGGAAATTTGAAACTCAAGTTTCCAGTTGGAAATAAAAGATCAAAATTTCTCATCATTAAGTTGGAATTTTAATATTTTTCATGAACAATGTTAATTTATTGAATTTTCAACTATTTGATTTTTGACCTCGGAATTTCCAACTATTGAAAAAAATACTCCTAGCTAGGGGGGGGGGGGACACTCCCCCCCCCCCCCCCCTGTCGCCACATGCCTGGTCTTGGCTGTTTGTATGCCCCTAGGCATCACTGCTAAGTCAAAGTGTTGCCGTATTATCTTATTATTTTTGTTGTTGAGCAAACATAAGAAGATATCGCCAGGATTTTAATGACAGTATCAGAATATGCGTCAAAAATCAAATGAATATCTTGCGTGGATCAAAGTTGAATCTCCTTGTTTTCCTTGCGAGAAACGTTTTCGAGAATCGATTCTGATTCTCGTATGAATTTTAGGCCCTACAACGGGTCTATAGTGTGTGTCCGTGTAGACAATTTATACAGGTAATAGTTCAGTTCTACGATCCTATAGTAGCTGTATTACTAACTTATCAACTGGTTGATCATATTCATTGTTTTTATTGGAAGCCGAGACCATAAACATTTCCAACAGAAATGAGTAATGCAAGACATCGCTCCCTGTATAAGTGACGACTGGTGATGTAACGTCTCTAGTCTCAATCCTCCATATTAAGATGGGTGTTTCCTGCCTCTGCCTAGAAAAATGGATATGCCGTTTTGGAAAGCTGAAAGGCACCCTGCATTACTAGTTTTGTAGTTTGTCTGTTTGTTCATTAGGGTTTGTTTGCTTGTTTATTGGGGTTTAGTGACACGTTTAACAGACGGGGTCACACCGTGTCGGGCAGTATTACGGGTGGAGGAAGTTGGAGTACCCAGGGAGAACCACCGAACAACGGCGAGTAACTGTCAGCCCAGCACAAGCAGAGTTAGCAGTGACAAGTGCACCATTGACGTACAATACTCTGTTTGAAGTTTGATTATGTGAAAGCGTTATCACTGTGACTGTAGTTACAACAGAACAGCTTTCACATCATCAAACGTCACCGGTGGGAGAAGTTACAAGTGTGAGTTGACTTGGCACTATCTTGGGTATGTGCTTTTTAGGGGGTGGGTGGGGTGGATCAAATTGAGTTGCGACGTTTTTGTTGACATACCATCAATCCATTTCAATAGAGATCAGTGGACTGGGTGAGTACAAAATACAAAATGTCATATTATGATAACTGGCATGTGAGAAAAAGGGCAGCGACGATTATTGTACAAGGCATTGACAAAAATGTCAGAAAAGCAACCATGTGACAGAATGAAAGTGTTCGAAAATGAAAACACTGATGAAAAAAATAAGTAAACGTATATAAAATGAAAGAAGAGTAGCTGTACACATTAACTATGTTTTGAGTGGAAAATCACCCATATTAAATTTTGCGAAACTAAATTCTTTGCATCAGTTTAACCATTAACCCCTTACCTTACCAGAAAGGCAGATACTTGAAAGGCAAATTTCCTTATAAATACTTATTTTTCATTTTTGCGCGTCAAAAACAAATCTTATGATCCCTCTTTGGGACCAGCTTGACGAACTCGTCCAAATGAGGGATCAAAAGCTATGTTTTTGACACAAACAATTAAAAAGAATGAAAATTAAATGGTCTTTTTTGTGAATAGCGATGGCTGGTTTTAGCCGTTACGCTGGGCAAAGGGTGTTATTTCAAGGGCCGGACTTTTTCATAGATTGATGGCTGAGCAGCTTGATTTTAGTCAATATGATTTTCATCACTGCCACTTTTGCAGCTCTCATTTTCGTCAATGTGATTTTCGTCATTGTTATTTTCGTCACTACCATTTTCGCCCCTTTAATTTTCGTCCATACCATATTCGCCTGTGTAATTTTTGTCACTGTCATTTTCTCTCTTGTAATTTTCGTCACTGCCATTTTCGCCCTTGTAATTTTCATCACTGTCATTTTCGTCCCTATAATTTAACCCTTTGAGACTTTAATTATACTGACGTTCAAACGTCACTGGGAATTCAGTTTCTTCAACGTTTTTCAAACGCTACGTCAAACGTCGGAAAGTACAAATAACAAGATATTTTTCACATTAGTGATTATCTGGTTATGGACTGGATTATTTTTTGTGGTCTGAATTTGTTATTCAAAACTTGTTTTATTACAAATTATTGGAGAGTGCCCGTGGAACTCCAACAATTTGTAATAAAACAAATTTATATGAACAAAATAGTATTTGTGTTTGTCTGAATATGAAATATAAGAAAGAAGAGTCTTGGCTTTTGCTCTGGTATCCTCATTTTTGAAAGCCCTGATTGTGGCTCCTAGCACTCAACGAGTTAAGAAATCTTGACAGAAGGATTATATTAGTATTTTAAGCTGCAATAACATATGGCTCAACGGTTATCACTGAGCACTATTCGGGAGAAAATAGGAATTTGAGGTAGAAACTTTAAAAAAATCGAAAAATAATAACAAAACAAATGACCACAAAGTATCAAAGTGTATTTGATTTCGTACGTAATAACACATACAAAAGTATCAAAGGTTAAAATAAACAAAAGATTTCATACGTAAAACACATACAAAAGTATCAAAGGTTAAATTAAACAAAAAATTTCATACGTAATAACACGTACAAAAGTATCAAAGGATTAAGTCGCTGTCATTTTACCCAATACACAATAGTTCGAGTAAGATCGTTATTAAACTCGAGATTATTATTATACTGTTTTTGGATGAGGAAATCCAACCCGAGAAGGCAGACATTTGATCGAGACACGAGGCTTGCCGAGGTATGGTTCAAATATCTTTCTACGATGGTGAGGGTGAGATTTACCCATTACACCCCCAGACAAGGATGGTGTTTCTCCATCACGTCATTGCAGTATTGCTCGTGTGATGAAAATGTACTGTTCTGCCGATTGATCGTAGTGTTAAATGGTTTGCAGCGCTTAGAAAAGTTCCGCATCTATCTACACTATACTTTGGGTAATTCTGTCTGCCGAGAGTGATGTGCCCCATCTCAAATCGACTTCAAACTCGGCAGATATATGCATTTCAATCCTCTAAAACTAAATCGACATATTTGGTCACAACATTTTGCGTTGTTGGCTGAAAATTGGCTACAGTGTTGCAAGATAGGAGTATTTACTGTAGGTTGTGGTATATTGTTATAAGGGAGGTAACTCGAAATTGAAATTGACCCATTATTCGCGCGATCAGATTTAAAAAAAAAATTCAACCCTGAAATGCCACCTATCGAAAAAACAATTTTTATAGGGCGTAATGTCCAACGCCGGCAGCGCTATACACTAAACTTTTTATTCAATTTTTTAATTTTTTTTTGCACCCAAAACATAGCTCGTCGCCCACTCATTGGAAAGAGCTCATCAGGCATCGAATCATTAGCTATGGTTTGGAAGCAAACAAATGGAAAAAAATCTTAGTTGTTGGAGAAATCTCCATTGCAAAATTTAAAAAGGATTGTCGCTTCTTCGGTTTAAATTTGTCAAATGATTCTTACGAGGTAGTTCTCCGTTATAACATAACTGAACAAACGCATGTTCGAGTGCAGCATGGGTGATGACAGATATATAAAATAACAATACGCAAGGCGTAAGAAGGAACCCCAAAGTAACCAACATATTGAAATATTTCATTCCGCAACCATTACTCCAAAAACATTTTATGCAATCGAATTCCTGCAATTGTTTAATTTCAGCCAAACATATACGTATCACAGTACTAAATAGTTTCCCATAGGCGACCATTATAACGTTCAGGCGAACAAAATATGGTCACATCATTTTAAATTTGGCATTCAAATATCTTTTGAACAGGTATAGCCCTTCAGACAACCTTTTTCTGATTCTTAAACTGGGGGTCATGCAACAAATAAGAGAGAAAAACTAACAGAAAGGGAAGTGCTGGTCACATGTACATATTTCTCAGGGAATTCCCAACCAAAACACACCAAATAGTCAAATGAATTTTTGGGTCCAAAAAGTCCTCAAATCACCCTCTTTATTCATCTGGAACATTCATCAATAATGCAAGATGACAGTAGAATTCTTTAAATATTTATTGAAGCAATATATTTTCCCAATAGTGTTTAGTTTTTCGAGGCAGGTAAATCAAATTAAAATATTTACAACAATTCTACCTATGAGCAAACCCAACTCTATTAAAGATACATTTATCTCTTTCATGTGATGAAAGACACATTTCTGCAATAGAATTCAACTTTTGGCTTCTGCCTAGTCAAAAGCGTGGGGACTTTGTTCTTTTGAAGAGAAGTGTCCAATCTCTGTCAAATGGGCTTAAAAACTAGTATTGCCTCCGACAGAATCCCTACTCTGTTACCTAATGAGTAAGCTGGGAGGGATAAGAATTCACAGCTTTCTTTGAAAACTTCCCTAATCCCAACATACAACTAAAATCTGCATCAGCGCACAAAACCTTTTGACAAAATCTGTTTTAATTAACCATACAGCAAGATAAATAGTGACCCACCCCCATGAAACAATATGTCAATTTTGTTTCAAAATTGGGGTTGTACAGGGCTTAGAATTCCTCTAAATGTGGGAGAATCCATTTGGATTCTTGCGAAAATCGTTGCGAGAATTCAGATCTGTTAGGCTCCCATGAGGCCAATATGGTTGAACCCCTGTTGCATACTGATAATACATGTTAACCCTTTACCCAGTACAGCTTTTTAATTTTGAACACCCCCCCCCCCCGGGGGGGGGGGGGGGGCTCAATCGCTCACCTGACAAAGTTGTTCAGAGAAGTACTTTGGGTGGCATTCAGTTAGTCATGGTTCATCAACACAACATAGGAATGATGTTATGAAATTATTCATAACTCTGGTGTCCATGTGAGATGATTATTAGCATAGGTCGTCCTGATTGCTTCCAGTTCCGTCAGCTGTAGACAAATACTGCCAAACTTCCAAGGGTTGTTGTGTCACTGCAGCTTGAAAGGCAAATTTTATGGCAAAACTCTAAGGGATGGATTTGAACAATAATGAACAAACTTGAACCTAACCCACCCCTGCCCAAATTTTAAGCCAAGGACTCGAAATGAACAAACTCAAATCTGCCCCCCCCCCCCGCGATACCAAATCTGAAAGGATTCTGACTGGCAGGAACCAAATCGGAACAAATTTTGATCTGACCTCCCCAGAGATGTACACCAAATATTAAAGCATTCTAACTGGTGGGTCTGAAGAAAAAGATTTTTAAAGAAATTTTCTCATGTTGCGCTGAGTTAATTTGAGCTCCCATAAGTTACCATACAACTTGGTATGATTGACAGATCTTATTCGTAGTTGGTACAATTATTGCTAATGACTGAAAGGGATGTTGCGACTTTGATCCAAGGTCATATCATCACGGTCAAGGTCGCAGGCAGAAAAACCTTTATATTGTTATACAGCTCTTTTCCAGTCCATGTAATTTGATATGATTGACAGATTGTATTCATTCATGGAGCAATTAGTGCTCTCTAATCAGGGGTGTATCGCGACCTTGACACAAGTTCATATCATCAAGGTCACGGGCACAGATATCAAAACCTTAATATTGTTAATCAGCCCTTTTATGGTCTATATAACTTGGTATGATTGACTGATCTCTTCATATTTGGTACAATTACTGCTCATGACTCAAAGGTGTGTCGTGACTTTGAACCAAGGTCATATCAAGGTCAAGGTCGCACGGTAAAACTTTTATATTATTATACAGCCCTTGTCTCGTATGTATAATTGAATCTATGTAGCAGATCTTGATCATACTTCACACTATTGTTACCCATAACCTAACGTTGTTTCATGACCTTGTCCCACTGCCATAATGATGGTTAAGGTCAGAAGCAGTAACATTTGGAATCTTGTCATGTATTTAGTTTCCCATAAAGGCAATGACCCTGGGCGGAGCTGTCTAAGCTTAGAGTCTTCTTCTTATCTTATCAGCTCGCAAGTCTGGCACATTACATGCGATGTGTGTGAGCTACGCCTTAATGATGAAAAAAGAAAGTGATATCGGCAAATGTGGATATTTTGTTCCATCATCTGTAGCGGCGTTTGTGTGTTTTGGGCGTGTTAATTGCAATGAAAACATGTTTTTCAATTACAATTGAAACACCGCAGTGTACAAAAAAGAATACACAGATGGAATGCCCACTGTTTCTTAACCGAGTTTAACTGATATGGAATGCCTGGTGATTTCGAGAACATGCGCTTGTCGTATTAGCATAAGTTAATGTGTTAAGTATAAAAAAAACATTATACTATCCACACTAATAATATTTTTCGAAAAACTGTCATACGACGAATAATTAAAGGATCTTCCTCAAATAAACGGCAGAATGGGGTTCAATTCAAATAGACAGCGCCATTTCGAGACATATTTGGGCAAAAACGGTTTTTATTATCTTTTATGTCTTATTTATTCGGCGCGAAGCGAATAGGTTGGTAGCCAACATTGACTTAGGTTCCTGTTCACGCGGAATGAATTCTCATTCATTCGCCAGGCAACATTAGGACGGGCATTACAGTCCATCAGAATGAATCTATCACCCACAGCACCTGCATACAATCTGACGTGGGCATCCAGGATCTCATCAATAAACCGCTGTGTAGTCAATGTACCACGGTCAAGGACACAGAACTCTGTACGACAATCCCAACTGATGCCACCCAGACCATTATTGACCCTCCACCATAGCGGTCATGTCCAGCAATGTTGGCTGCATGGAATCGCTCTCCTGGACTTCTCCATACCCTAGAACGCCTATCCGTGTAATCTAGGCAGTACCTTGACTCATCTGTAAAAAGGACAGGCCGCTAGTCTTCTCTGGTACACCCAACATGGCCCATGGCCCATTCATATCGTGTCTGGCGGTGGTTCTGGGACAGCGGAATGCGAATACATTGTCTTCTCGATCGAAGACCACCTTCGTGCAACCTTGCCCGGATAGTCTGTGTCAAAACATTTACCCCGGATGCATTCTGAAGGTCACCGCGAAGCTGGGTTGCTGTTGCAAAGCGGTTCCTACGGGCCTGAATGATCAAAAACCGGTCTTCAGCTGCAGATTTTGTCCTGTCTCTGCCACCACCATGCCGTCTTACTGGTGTGCCAGGCTTCTGAAATCTTGCTCAGGCTCTGGTAATCAACGAATAGTGCACACCAAGGGCACCACCAACCTGACGATGCGTAGCCCCCTGCTCTACCATCCCAACAGCCCGCACATTTCGGCTTCGGACAAATGTCTTCTTACATTTGCATTCCCCATATCCAATCATTAAATCACAAGGGTTTGTTTTAAAATGAAGATTGAATACCCAACACATGTCATGTACATGTAGACAGTACACGAATACATCATAAAAATCAAGGGATACATGCTTTCCATGACTGTCACGAAAATTCAGCTTGTCGAGAGAGCTAATGTAAACACTGGAGACCATCTCAATACACACCTCAATCATATCCACCACATATATCGCAAATATGCCACAAGCAAATTTCACAATGATGTGTCAAATATGTGGTGCTTAGCAAACTTTGAGTAGTATAGATATCAAAAACAGTTTCTGAATCCGCATCCAATGATAGTATCACGGTAACATGTGATATATGCCTTGAAAACTACAGTTACAATCACATTTAGTCTGTTACCCTGGATGGGATAGAAGATACTTGTGAGTTGGGTGTGTGTGGAGGGGGGGGGGGGGGGGGTACACACAGATTCAATGGTTTCGTGCTGCATGTAGTCTTTTTTACATTTCCAATTTTCTATCAATATGGCTTAAACAAAACACATAAAATAAACTGTAGTTAACAAGACATCTATACATTTTCACAACTCCTCACTCCCAACCCATTCTCACCTCCTTCCTTCCATTGGGGAGCTCTTGAGAAAAGGAAGAGAGCTTCTGGCAAATCACTGCCACACACCTGTATCATCGGCCCAAAAAAACTGAAAACGTTTGCGAATTAGCATATTTTTTTATATTCTTTCAAGTCATCTATTCAATGTCTTTCCACAATAAACACTGTAAGGAAAGAAGAAAGGCACCCGCAGCTTTATCAGAATTTAAATTATGGAGAAGATATAGATTTTTGTTATACTATCAATAGAAAAAAAACTATTGGTTGTATAAATGTATACTTTACTGAATACACTAAATGTTCCTTATATGAGTGCCGGTGGGAAACATTACATGCATCGTCACTGTGAAAATCTCTGAGATTGTTTTAAGAATAACCAGGGGAACACACGCTCTTTCCGTGATGTAGTAGTTGCTGTGTTTGATGTTGTAGAGGTTCGTGTAGTAGATGTTATTTTGGGTGAAGGAGTTGCAGTTGTTAGAGTGGAGGTGAGCGATAAAGTAGTGATTGGGGTGGTAGTTTTCGATGTATTGTAGCATTTGACATAGAACTACGACACCAAACACTACAAGTACTACACCAACCATTACAGCACCAAATAATCAACTACAAATAAGCACCCGTTACCACAAACGAAACCGCCAATTAGGACACCAACATCTACAGTTACCACACCAAAACCAACTTCAACCGTTACATCTACTAAGGCTCTTGTTGCAACACCAAATGCTACATCCACAACCCCAACCGCAAGAGGTATGACATCCACCATCAAAACTACAACACTAAACACAGCAACACCATTTATTTATTTTTATGGGGTATAACAACACTTTCACCAGCCAGTGTCACCTCGTGTCAGACAGTTTTACAGGTGGAGAATCCTGAGCTTCCATAAAGACAACCGAGCAACGTCGAGCAACGTCGAGCAACGGTCAATGTACTAACTCGACACAAACAGGAATAGCATTGGTTGGAAGCAAGTGCATCATCGACATGCAGTACGTCTTAGTACACAGCGCCGCCGTCGTGGGTGGTCGGTGTTAGGTGCCTTGCCCAAGGATACAATGCATTTATCCCGGAACAGGATCGAATCGTGAACCTTTCGGTCAATACTATAACCCTTTACCTAACATGAAAAGCAGACGACACTGCAAAAAAATTCTTGAATGACTACTTTTATCCATGTTTTGTCTCCCAAACATAGGTTATGACCCCTCATTGGAACGAGCTCGTTCCAATGAGAGGTCATAACCTATGCTTTTGAGACCAAAAATGAAAAAATAATGAAAATTAATTGGCGTTTTTTGAGAAACGTGTTTGGCCGTTAGATTGGGTAAAGGGTTAACCCCTGAGACTCCACGCTCCCACACCAACCACTACAACTACAAGAACCATGATTAAACAAACCACAACACCAACAAACGTAACACCTATTACACAATCAACCGCTCTCTTTTGTCCCCTATAATCCCAAGTAGTCCTCAGAAGTGCCCAAATCACCACTGTCTTCAGACTCTAAATGTGTAGTGTAGTCCCCAAACCACTTAAATCAATCCACAAAACTTGATCCTCAATAGTCCCCGAACCACTATTTTCTGAGATCGAACCCCGGTAGTCCGTATAGTCCCCAAACCATCTTTCTCTGATGTTGGTCTCATATCGTCCCTAAGTATCCTATTAGTTCATACTGATCCATAGGAGCCCTAAGATAGCTAAAATGTAGGTCTAGGAGACATAAAGGCTAATGTAGAAGCTATGATGGAGCGTTTACGATACTGGAGTGCACTACAATACGAGGGAATGCATGGTGGAAGATTATATGGTTTTCGACAGCCAATAGGTGCCTGTCTTGAAGTCTGAAGGCCACATAAGTGGTATAGAAAATCCATAGTATGCTACCACGTTAGACAACAAAGTAGAGTTTAATAACAACATAGCATACCCTAACATTGAGAACCCATACCATAAAGTAGTAAAAAGCATAACCTGACTAGAAAGTGCAAGGGCTTATATCAGACGAATATGGAATCACACAGTCCATCTTCTACTGCCGTGCTACACAACCCTGCATGCCCCCACATAACTATTTGGCAATGCACTCAATTGTATTCCAAGTTATTAAATTGTAATTATGAGTTAGCTAACATAAAATTACAGGTTAGCTTACATAAACAATTCAAAATAACTTGCAATTAGAAAATAGTAACGTGTAATTACAAGATTGTAACTTGTAATTACATTTTAGTATCTTGCAATTACAGTTTGGTGTCTCGTAATTACAAGTTAGTGTCTATTGCAAGATAAGTGATGATGGTTCGTGGCAGCTACTACAACAAGAAAACGACATTCGCAAAAATATTTCTGAAAAACTAAAACTAATTTTTTTTTAATTTTTGGTCGAAACATAGCTCATGAACCCCTACTGGAACGAGTTTTCGGATAAATTTTGACGTTACAGATCCAAAAGGTCTATATTACTAGATCATTCCGCCGCACCCAGACCATAACAAAATAATGTGAGATTGTACAGTGAAGAGCAAAAGCAGTCAACGTCTCTGTAACATCGCGTGCACACAGTGACGTCAGGATGTCACTGACAACGTCAACCTACTGACCATGTCATAATTTGGGGCTAATAATCGCTAATTCGGAGATCCATGTGTTTTAAATGGGACTTAATATTTCTTAATTATGAATTACTCACACATAATTTGGACACCTGTTGTCCTAGTTAGGACATCCGTATGTCCTACTTAGGACTTAGTATATCCTAATTAGGAATTACTAATAGCTAATTAGGACATTTTCACAATGTGGCAGCATTACGCCTCCATACGTCCAGACGCTTTTTGAGAAAAAAAAAACTAATGTCTTACAGCATCTGTTGAATTTTACGACAAAAATGCAGTGATTCTGTTTAAGTCAGAGGCTGTCGATTTTTATTACAAAACTCAGTGAGTGACCCGGATTATGACAATACCTGGCGATTTATTCAAAAAAGTATTTTCTTGTGAGTGGTGACCAAACCTGACGATTTTTTATGACAAAAGTGGAAAGTATGTCTCAAGTCGTCAGACAAACGTGGACGTAATTCTGGCTGCCCATTTGTATGTTTGTTACCTTTTATTTGTATATATATGTCTCCACAGGATATCTCAGGTAACTGGAAAATGCACACTCACTTGACCTACATCTTTTTGAGGTATTAGTATGATATTCCGCATGCCTGAGTAGGCCGAGCATAGGATCTTATTTCTTCTGAACTTAACCAACAAAGCTGTGTGTTCCCTGAAGACGTGATACTTTCATAAGCCAAACATAGACCTTCAAGACGGTTTTGGTAGTTTGCGGGTGATTTTGATGATTTGGAGGGATTGTCGAGTTGTTTGTGGTAATTAGATTTACTATATTTCAATCGAACACGCCTTCCGAAAATACTCCCATCCCATTGTAGGCCCTTCTTGCAAACAGCAATCACGCGCTACCATAGAACCGAGATGCCAAACTCCAGTATACAAAATGGACGACGGAAACACGTATCACCCTTACAACACGCGCACTTACACCACGTATCATTATGGTAGTGATGTCACAACAAGGCCTCTCACGCGGGTTACTATAACAACCCAACATGACGCCACTGGGTCACGTGACATGACATCCACCTAGGTCATACAAATATTGAACATGTACGGCTGAAATTTAAAGAACAGTGATATGTTTAACATATTAAACAGGAAAAAAAAAGAATCGCATTTCAAATACATCCCCCGTATACCTGATAAACTATGGCAAGCGAAAGTATAATACATCACAATTTTTGATGTAATTGATGCTCAGGGCTTCCAAATAATCATTACAAGTGCAAATAAAACACTTAAAAGACAATAATGCCACTAATTTTCAACACGGCGTCATGGTTTTCAAACGAAAGGTGTCCAAGACAATATTAATATACAGCAGCAAGCCAATAGGTATTGCAACATGATGACTATTAGTAAATAACATCTCTGAGTTATATCGTCATGAAAATCGAGTTTTGATAAAGTTATCTCAATTGCTATTATTGTACGCACGGGAACAGTCCAGTTAAGCAAGTAATTGTTGAGAGGACACATCGACAGAAAATAAAGCGAAGCTTCCTTTTGTTTATTTTAATAAAAGAAAACAACATTTAGATCTCTGTCTGTATCTGTAGTTTTCGTTTATTAAAAGTAGCAAAAGGATATTTGGCTTTATTTTCTTTTGATGTCATAAGGCATATGTGTTTTCTTAACATTTACTTGCTTCTTAACTGGTGCCTTCCTCGCGCGTGTAAAACTCTCAGGGGATAACTTTTTCGATAGTCCAGTATATTTTCGTGACGATATAGATCAGGGCTGTATTGGTCAATGAATTCCGTCTTCAACTTAAGATATCTGTTGTTTTCGTTTATTAGAAGTAACAAAAGTTAACTTGGCTGTTTATGGCAAGCTAATTGGAAGCATCAAGTTAACAGATAATCCGCCATTAAGAATATCTATCAGTATCTGTATCGCATCTCTCAGCACAAAACGTCCCCTTGATTCTTTATTTCGAATGTGATTTTTACACTATACACAAGTTTTTATTCTTCACAGAAAAAAAATTGGCAAATCCCCCAATATGTCACGATGCGCATACTGTTGATATAACAAAAAAAAGTTACAGAACCCCAAAAGATGGTGAATACGTCGTTTTCTTATTTTTTAAAAAAGAATTTCAACAGAGAAAAATAGTCAAACTCTCAAACTGGTTGGGAAAAATTGTAAAAAGTCTGTGTTCGTATACTAATCTACATGAAAATGTCTGAAGTTCGTGAAATGATGCGCACATTTCGAAAGATCAGTTTTTATATGAAGTTCCCATACTCTTAGTGTTAAATACGCTGACAGCGAAATACACAAAGGTCGATAACCGTCTCGGTTTTCTATTTTATCCAAAACGATGTTAATATGACGGCATAATGGGACAGCATACATGTAGTTTATTGAAATCTAATGCTTACATTTAGACTAACCACATAAACAACAAAAATCCAAAATAAAACAGAACCAACAAACGGCAATACATTCCCCGATTTTCAAGAAGTGATTGTAAAGACTTAACTTGTCTGAGCCATTATTAATACAAAAAAGAAATGCAATTTCGAGCAAAATGAATCAAAGGGCAAGACTTCAGCCCAATTTCGTGCAAACTTAAACAAAAGAAAAGAACTCTCCGAAATTTATTTCATTAAACAATGGTGGGTATTGAACTTATCCAATATTTTGCTAATATTAAGTAGAACACCAAACTTAATTAAAATCCGAAAACAATTTTCAAGTTATCGTATAAACAAACTTCTGTACGGACGGATGGAAGGACAGGTGCATGGAAGGAGGGGCGCGGCTATTTTACTATATCCTCTTTTTTCGGGAGTGGGGATAATTATCCAGCTATTGAAGAAAGCGGGTGGATAATGTCAGAAAACCAGTGATATACTTTGGGGCTTCTGTCAGAATGACAGTTGTCCAGTCAACATATGTCCGGGTGGGTTTAATCCCTGGTGGAGGTGAGATTGTGGGGAGGGTAACAAATATCCAGGGTACTCGGGGTACAATTAGCCATATAAAAACTGTAGCTTTTTTCGACCTATCAGTCATTAATGATAATCGATAGACTTTTTGGAATTAATGTCGGTTTAACAGATTTGTTTATGTGATAATATAGTTCTAGTATGAATCTTACATTAATAATTTTTTTTCTTTTTATAGAATTGGCCATCATGGCTTCCTGTGAGTATCACATTTTTTATTATTTCATTCTAACAATCTTCTCTTTTCACCGTTTGAGTTTTGCTTTCTTTTAAATATTTCTACAAAATGCAAATGAGTGAATAGAAGGCCTTAAACACTGTCCCAATTCTCGAGAACCGGCTTTGATTCTCGCCAACTCCTACTGTGAGAAAGAAATATCAGTTCCTAAATAATTGAAAATTTGAAAGTACTATTACACACTTGTTATTGCAAACAGTACATATTTCATAGCAAAAAAGAAACCGCATATTTATGTACATGAATATGGAGGCGCGGTGGCTCGGTAGGTAGAGGTGCAGGCTGCAAGCCGAGAGGTCCTCGGTTCGAATCCCACCTGCGGCAACCGCGTTGTGTCCTTGGGTAAGACACTTCATCTCCATTGCCCGCGTGGGGGCACGGTGACGCCGTGTACTAAGGCGTACTGCACGTCGATGGTACACATGTCTTAAACCAATCTAACCCTGCCTGTGCTGCAGTGCGGGGTTACGAGGTTGGGGAATTGGCAGCTGCTCGTCGTTGCTCGGTGGTTCTCTCGGGGTACTCCGGCTTCCTCAACCCGTAACACTGTCACGGTCATGATTAGCCATTGTGCATAAATATGTGACCTTAAACATCAATAAATAAATAAATATAAATTTATGTACAGTACGTGAGAGTGTATTACCACTAAATCATCCGCAGAGTGGAGATTCCACCCAAGCAATAATTGCAAATTTGTTGGAAAGCATTACAAGCACAAGCAAAGTTTCAGCCAATGGACCTCCGGGTTATACCCGGAGGTCCATTGGCTGAAACATTACTTGTGTTTTTTGTCCATATGTACAGAATATGAAACTGATACTTTGGATGATAACTCCACTCCCCAGGTGATTTAGTTACAATCCACTCCCCACGCACTGTATTTACTACAGGGCCAATTTCCGTGAGTTTATTGTCTTGCATGTATACGTACACCGGGGGGTGCAGTGGCTCACTTGGTAGAGGTGCAGGCTGCAAGCCGAGAGGTTCTCGGTTCGAATCCGACCTGCGGCAACCGCGTTGTGTCCTTGGGAAAGACACTTCACCCCATTGCCCACGTGGGGGCACGGTGACGCTGTGTACTAAGGCGTACTGCACGTCGATGGTGCACCTGTCTTCAACCAATGCTAACCCAGCTTATGTGGAGTTAGTATGTTGGGGAGCTGACAGTTGCTCGCCGTTGTTCGGTGGTTCTCTCCGGGTACTCCGGCTTCCTCCACCCGTAAAACTGTCGTGGCCATGATTAGCCATTGTGCAGAAATATGTGACCTTAAACACCAATAAATAAATAAATATATACGTACACCACACGTTCCAACACGTAGACTTTGGATACCTTACTGATGAAACTTACAATGCCTTGACAGTAGTTTTTCGTGAAACCTTGGCTGACTGTATTTCAATAGACATTACTGTAGCCTTGTAATGAGTGAACAAAAATAAGAAGATATCGCCAGTTTTTAAGGACACTTTCAGAACCTGCGACAAAGAGCAAATGAATATCTTGAGAAAATCAAAGCAGATTCTCATTATTTTCCTTGCAAGAATAACTTGGGAGAATCGATTCTGATTCTCGTATGAATGTTAGCCCCTACAGTTAAAATTAGAAGTCCTGTCACGGATAGTGCGCTTATCTAGGCTTAATTGCGCGTTGGAATTGCGCGCAATTGCCACATCGAATGGCATCCAAAGCAGGGCAGGTTCTCCTGGTTACCCATAGCAAACACATGCAATGTTTCTGCCAATGGACCTCCGGGTTACCCGGAGGTCCATTGGCTGAAACATTGCTTGTGCACAAGCCATATGTACAGAATTTGATAGCTTTACTTGGGTCGTAACGCGTACATTGACGCGCATATCAACGTGCTATTTGTGCGCATTTCATGACAGGACGTTTAGTTTTAACTGTACAACATACCTATATTGTGTGTCCATGTAGACAATTTGTACAGGTAATAATTCAGTCCTGCGATCCTATATTGGCTGCAGTAATAACTTACCAACTAGTTGATTATATTGATTATTGTTGTTTCGTCGCCTGAATGCTAGAATGTCCTATGTCCTAACTGTTCTTGGGAACACTCGGCGACCATAAGTGCCTTCAACCTGACTCGCCGTCCCCGCTGCCGTCTGATATCGGTCATGGAGGGGTGAGAGACGTATGCCTTTATCTTGATGTAACGCACGGACGTCCGATCCCGACACAGTCAGCTCCTGTGGCTCTGAGAAAATCTACTTCATTTCCTGTACATTCTCACATTCTCGATGTGTTGAACGCAAGAATAAAGCTTCAACTTCAGCTGTAAAAATAGAACTTCTATTTGGTGTTCGGATTGAGGCGACCTGATTACCGGTAACAGCGGCTGACGAAACTTTGTCACTATCTTTAGATCCATCTGTAGAGATCTTTTATATGCAATATACTTTGATTTAATTTCGGCATATTTTAGTTTCAACTACAAAAATGTTGTCTTGGACATTCTGGAAGTAGCAAGGCCCGAAATAACGGTTGGTTTTCACAGATGCCAAGGATGAATATGCGACCCATGGTTCTCTTTTATCGCATCAGAATCAAGTGTGGAGGACTCCAAATGACATTTAATTTATTACTTTCCAAAGTATGATTTACTGGGATTTCCGGGTTTGATTATAAACGATAACTTCTCAAGTGAATTATGCAGTCAACAATTGGCTCATGTATCC
Organism: Pictodentalium vernedei; assembly: GCA_031216915.1. Lineage (NCBI taxonomy): Eukaryota > Metazoa > Mollusca > Scaphopoda > Dentaliida > Dentaliidae > Pictodentalium > Pictodentalium vernedei. Next base: position 74,127,845 of record CM062294.1, on the reverse strand, counting down.
TCTGAAGACGCTTTGCCGTGGGTGAAATGGGGGACTTCATTGTTGTTTTTTTTTTACCCTTTACCTAACCTGAAAAGCAGACGACACTTGCAACAAAAATTCTTGACTAACTACGATTTTCATTTTTTGTCTCAAAACATAGGTTATGACCCCTCAATGGAACGATCTCCACTAGCTCGTTCCAATGAGGGATCATAACCTATGTTTTAGAGACAAACAATGAAAAAAATAATGAAAATTAATTGGCGATTTTTGAGAATAGCGCTGTCCGGTTTTGGCTGTTACGTTAGGTGAAGGGTTAAATAATATAATTATCGTTAATAATGAAAAGTAATAAACAGAATAATCGCTTGACTGGACTGGTTACGAGGCGAGGGACTATATTGTAAAACATTCGTGCGCATTCGCGCATTCGTGTTTGTACAACGTCCCTCACTTCTCATGAATTATTTCACGTAACTCTATTACTCTCGAATTCCCAATGCAGGAATATGTTTCTGGTGTCAATTAAAACATACAACAGTTTGGAGGTCTAAGGCACAATTCTAAGCTAGGTTTGATGGATTAGCCAACAGTTTAGAAATATGGTTGAGTGATGGTTTAATCCTTCACTTCTCGAAAGAAGGCTCCTCTTTGCTTCAACATGTATTGAATTTATTGATGATGTTCTTTTAGCACCCATGCTAATTCTAATACCACTGTTATAAATTGAATCAAGTAGTTTGAGGTATGACTTTCTCACAGAACCGTAAATCACTTAACCATAATCTAATTTTGATCTAACAAGCAATATATACAGATGGAGCAACGTTTTTTTTTTTGGTCAGCAACCCAATCAGTGCTACCAACTACAGTTAAAACTAGACGTCCTGTCACGAATAGTGCGCTTATCTAGGCTTAATTGCTCGTTGGAATTGCGCGCAATAGCCATATCGAATGGCATCCAAAGCACGGCAGGCTCTCTTGGTTACTCATAGCAAACGCATGCAATGGTTCTGCCAATGGATCTCCGGGTTACCCGGAGGTCCATTGGCTGAAACATTGCTTGTGCACAGGCCATATGTACAGAATTTGATAGCCTTACTTGGGCCATAACTTGTACATTAACGCGCATATCAACGTGCTATTTGTGCGCATTTCATGACCGGACTTCTAGTTTTAACTGTACAGTAGAGTCACAGTGGACTGGTTGTAATCCACGGCGGGCGTACTGTGGAAAAACTATCGGCCTATTATTTCACCATTTAAGTCAACTCTCGACAGTTTTCATTTAAAACGCTATCTCGTGATTCGCGTTGCTCTGTATTTATAAACAACACAGCTATCAAACTTCACACACTGTCTTCTGTTTATTTGAAATTGTGCAATTTTAGATTTTCACTTCACTTTTGCGCTCCCAGTGCCAGCGATGCGAGTTTTAAGGCTCTTTTATATTCCTTTTATTTTCTACATGTATCTCATTTTCAGCATCAACATTTCGAAATTTTGGGAATATAATCTCCACAAAAAACACATATCTGAAAATGTGGATAGGAAATTCTCAACCATTATGGCTGAATTCCAATGTGACGCTATGTGGGAGGGAAGGAGTGTCGTATGGTTAATACTTAAAATACATCGGATGTCTTTAAGTTTGTTCTAGAGCTAAATAAATTAAGACATACCATTTTTTCCGATTTGGCGTCATTTTGACGTTTTTACGTAACTTCAAAATTTAGTGTATTTTTACGTATTTCCTTATAAAAAACGAAGGAGTGTGTGCGCATTATCGAGGGACTTTGGACCTTAAAGGGCAATACACAACTTTCCCTCGTTGTTTGGCGTTCCGGCGTTGGTCGTGCTTCGTTGAACGACTTCTTTAAAACTTGCTGTGCAATTTCAAAACCATCTAGTATATCTTTGCTTCTATCATAATAGTATGTCAGGGGCCAACCTACCCCCATTTGGAGATCTCATCGGGGGATCTCGTGTGACGCCATAGTGTTGTAAAATGGATAAAATAGTATATCCAAATGATTCATTGAGATTTAATGACACTACTGGAGCATTACGATAATCCATAACAGAAGTATTGTCAGTATGTATCAAGTTCGTATCAATGAATGACAACAAAGGGAGATAGTCCGCCAGTGAGCGTATCAAGGGAAATTATATGTTACAACTATGCATTAACCCAACAGATGCATATGTACATACTTTATAGGACCTCCGGTACAACAATAATCACGTATCCCAGTTATGTCATGTTGGGTTGTCATGGTAACCCGCGTGAGTGGCCATGCTTTGACGTGTGATACGTGGTGTCAGTGGGTATGCGCAGCACGTGTTGTTTCCATCGTCTATTGTGTATACTGGCGGCCGCCATCTTGGTTTCTATGGTGGCACCTGGTTGATGTGTGACGCAAAAGCCTCTAATTGGAAGGGGTATGTTTGAAGGATGTGTTCGATTGACCTGGAGTGTATTTATTTACACAAATAGACACGACAGTGACCCAAAATCATCAAAAGCTACCCAAAACTGCCGCGGTGGTCTTGGCGAAGCCCCGTGTTGGGCCAATAAGGGTAGCAAGTAGTGCTATAAGGTGTGTTCGATTGAACTAGACTTTTTTTCTGGTTCGGACTTTCCCCAGATCCTCGGTTACAATTATCACAAACAACCCGATAAATGTTTTACAAGTTCGGATTCCTTTGCACCACCTATCACAAACAACCCAATAAATGTTTTACTAGTTCTGATACCTTCGGACCAGCCGAGATATGTCTGTGTGTTAGTGCACAATGTGTACACATCACATATAGTTCACAGACACATGCTGGATGTGGGATATGTGTCTGTGTGATAGTGCACGATGTGCGCACAGCACATACGCCCCTTGCACTCAATGACATGATGATGTACTATTTGAGGATACCTTTTGAGGATATCTTATGGGGATACATTTTGGGGGATATCTATCTGAAGATAATTATGACTCCTAAGTATATCCGGCTCCTGGCTTCTAGACCAAACCCTCCATAGCTGCTAGGCCACCACTGTTGACTTGTTCGTAGTCACAACCATCTGTTATATGATTAACCTACATTTGTATTCCACTTTAATTTGGTGTTCTACAAGGCTTACAGCATTGTACCTTTACTGCGCTGTACCATTGCTATTGGCTACATGTATTCAGTCCTGTGCTAGAGTAACCCAACCATTGTTAACTTGTGGCGCTACTACTTCCCTTAGTACATTAACCCTTTACCTAACGAATCGCCCGCATCCGCCCGCGTAATATGTAAATTGAGCAGTTGAAAAAATTAATTTTTGCAAAATATTCCAACAAAACCATATCATGTGACCCCTCATTGGAACGAGCTCAATGATTGAGCTCGTTCCAATGAGGGGTCACATGATATGGTTTTGTTGAAATTTTTTGAAAAATTTAGAAAAATGATATTTAAAATAATAAATTTTGATATCGTCTGCGTTGGGTAAAGGGTTAATGCCGCTACGGATCCCTGTTCATATCACTATCAAAGTTGTCTTCAACTGCAAGAAGGAAGAAAAGAGATTCTGTAAATAGTGTGCCAAGAATCGTGGTTGATGGTTTCATCGAATGAGCTTCAGAGACATGAGAGTAGTTGCTCAAAGAACAAGTGTTCTTGCGACTCGAATCTCATCAAGCAAATGAGCTATAGAGCAATTAATCTTAATTGCTCGATAAGCAAATGCTCGTGCGACTCTTCAACTCATTCAGTAAAAAGGGTTTCTGAAAGTGGGGTGCCGAGAGACGTGGATTATTATTTCATCAAATGAGCTGCTCGTGAGGGTAATTACTCCATAAGCAATCTCTCTTGCGACTCGAATCCTATCGAGCAAATGAGTTGTCGAGTAGTGACTGGAATAGACCGAGCTCGGCCGACTCAAATCCCATCTCGCAAATGAGCTATCAATCAATAGCTCGAACGAGTGACTCCACATACGACTCTTAGGCTCATCTCAGAATAAAGGATTCTATAACCACAGACGATCCCCAAAAAGGAATTTTATAAGGTTGGATTCCGTAATCGGAACTTCGTATGTGTGATTCGATAAGTGGGATCCCAAGCTCCTATATAGCTCCTTGTAGTCTTACCATCGGTTTTTACTTTTTATTCAACTCTCTGTCCTATGATTAACCCCTATTGTAGTCACCAAATACAAATCTTCTCCCACACTTACAGCTTTATACCATTACTGTAACATATGCTACTGGAGCTATAAACATGGAAAAAACTACGTGGGTTCCCGTCCAGTCAGAGGGCAAAGATTTTACTCTAACTGGAACAAAATAAAAAGTGAATGGCGATTTTTTCCGAATAGCGCTGTTCGGATATGTTCGCCACGTTAGATAAAGTGTTTATATCTATGCGCAGAGAACATTAAATTCATCAAATGGTGTAACCGTTCAAGTACATGCTGTATATCGGTTTAGTATTTTCATCTAGTTTGCTGTAGCATAGGTATCGTAATGTCTGGAGGTGTCGTCGTCGTCGTCGTCGTCGTCGTCGTCGTCGTATTAAAATATATACAGACAATGGTCTAGTTGTACCACGATAGTTTTGTAGAACGTTCAAATTTCACGTCAGTGTAAGTACAGTTAAAGCTAGAAGTCCTGTCACGAATAGTGCGCTTATCTAGGCTTAATTGCGCGTTGCAATTGCGCGCAATTGCCATATCGAATGGCATCCAAAGCACGGCAGGTTCTCCTGGTTACTCATAGCAAACACATGCAATGTTTCTGCCAATGGACCTCCGGGTTACCCGGAGGTCCATTGGCTGAAACATTGCTTGTGCACAGGCCATATATACAGAATATGATGGCTTTACTTGGGCCATACCGCGCACATTAACGCGCATATCAACGTGCTATTTGTGCGCATTTCATGACAGGACTTCTAGTTTTAACTGTAGGTCGTTGAGCGTCGGTATGAACTTGAAACCTTACACAATATAATCTAGGATAGAATAATAAATGAAACGAGTCCGAAATGTTAATTTATTATTCACTTATTTTTTATTATTTTAGGGAATTACTATCCTTCAACGAAGTAATCTTTTCAACACACAAGACCGATTTTTCGGTCAAAGGCATAATTTCGTCCCAGTTTTGTCTTATTATAAGAGGTCTATACAAGGGGCATTGCTGATAAAATAATAATTGCAGTCTGATATTGGACTGGCTCATTCCACTGGAAGTTTGCACAAAGGCAATGTCATTCCATGAAACGAGGGTTCAAAAAGTTAAACTAATACCTCAAGAACGTTTTCGTGTCAATGACTACGCGGTTGTTATAAACTTATAACGAACGCTCTCATACCTTAAAAATAATGGTCCGTGGATTTAGCTTGATGTTGAGCGTTTGTTTGACATTCACATATAATTAGCTTAACGTTGGGCTTTGGACATTTGTTTTACTTTCGTCTGTTTTTAGTTTCACACGAATGTCAAACGCCCAACGTGAAACTAAGTGCAGGCGAAATGTCGAACGACGAACGAGAGACCGACTATTCTAGTGTCAAAGGAATGTATAACACCCAACGTCATACTGAATGCAGGCGAATGTCGAACGAATTGCAAATGTCAGGTGAAAGTCAAATGAATGTCCAACGTCAAACTGGCTAAAGGCGCAGGCTAAACGAATGTAGAAAGCCCAACATTAAACTGACTGTAGACGAATGTGAAACGAACGCCAAACACCCGACGCCAAAATGGCTTCAGGAGATTTCCAAACTAATGTCCAACGCCAAACCTGACTAAAGGCGAATGCGAAAGGAATGCCCAACGCCCAACGTTAAACCAACTACAGGTGAATGTCAAACGAATGTCCAAAGCCCAAAGTCAAGCCGGCTAAAGGCGAATGTCACACGGAAGTCCTGCACCCAAAGCCAGACTGTCTAAAGGCAAATGTCAAACGAATGTCCAACGCCCAAAGCCAAGCCGGGCTAAAGACGAATGCCAAACGGAGGTCCTCCACCCAAAGCCAAACCAACTAAAGGGGATTGTTAAGCGAAAGTCCAACGTCCAACATCACGCCGAATAAAGACGAATGTGAAATAAATGTCCAACGCCCAGCGTAATACCGACTAAATACGAATGTCAAACGAATATCCAATTCCCAATGTCAAATCGACAAAGGCGCATGTCAAACGAATGTCCAACGTCCAAAGTCAAGCTTGCTAAAGGCGAATGTCAAACGGAGGTCCTACAGCCAAAGCAAAACTGTCTAAAGGGGAACGTTAATCGAATGTCCAACGTCCAACATCCAAACGAATAAAATGATTGTCAAACGAAGACCCAACGCCCACTGTAAAACGGATTAATTGCGAATGCCAAACAAATATCAAACGCCCAATGTCAAATCGACTAATGACGAATGCCCAACGGCCAATGTCAAACCGGCTAAAGGTGAATTTTGAAAAAATGTCCAACGTCAAAACCGACTAAAGGCGAATGTCAAACGAATATCCACCACTCGATGTCAATCCGACCATAGACGATTGGCCAGCGGAGGTCCAACGCCCAACGTTAATCCGGCTAAAGACGAATACCAAACGGATGTTCAACGCCCAGTGTCAAACCGACTAATGGCAAGTGCCAAGATTTCGCTCCACAGTTTTCAAAGCACTTTCAAAAATGATATGCCCAGTGCACTATTCCACTGTCAATAAAACCAACCTCATTTGCATTACCCCAAGAGTGTATACATTTTCTAAATTGTCTGAACCTAGTAAATACAGCCTGATAAGACAAAACTGATACATATAATTGTGGGTGGCATAACTTACTCTACAACATGAAGTCCCGATCTGAGAATTTGATTGAAAAATTGCCCAAACCAGCCATTTCCAGGCACTTGCCAGCCAAAAAAGCAGACTTTTCCCAGCTTCTGCACGAACCTAGCCCTGGAGCACATCATCTCCAATTATTAAAAAGAGAAAAAATAATTCAATGTTTCCGTCTCATTTTTTTACTACACACCTGTAAACAATCCCGTGTAAAAATGACGTCTGAAAAGTTAGCCTCATTTTCTGGGCCACTGTTTCACAGAAATCACATGCTATAGTTACACTATACATCAGGCTTCCATCCAATAACCAAAACATTAAAGACGACTTGCCAACAAGTAGTCTCATGCTTTCAAGTACCTAATTCTAAACAATATAGATCTAATTAATGTGGGCTCAGATTCAGGCTGACCTTTTATTTCAAGATTCCCCCGTGCAAAAGTACGAAACTGTGGAGCGGAACTTAAACGAATATAAAACGTTCAACGTCAAGCCGACTGATGACGAACGCTCAATGCCCAACGTCAATCCGACTAAATGCGAATTTGGAACGTAGGTCCTACGTCAAACCAACTAAATGCGAATGTCAAACAAATATCCATCGCCCAACGTCAAACCAACTAAAGGCGAATTTAACACGAATGTCCAACGTCAAACCGGCTAAAGACGAATGTCAAACGAATATCCATCGCCCGATGTCAAACCAAATAAAGGCGATTGTCATACGAATGTCCAACGTCCAACGTCAATCCAACTAAAGGCGAATGTCAAACGAATGTCCATCGCCCATCGTAAAAACGACTAAAGCCAACGTTAAACTGATATCCAACGTCCAGCGCCCAACGCCCAACCAACTAGGGGTGAATGTCAAATGAATGTCCAACTCCCACCGTCAAACCGACTGAAGGCGAATGTCAAACAGTGTCAACCGTCCAACTTCAAGTTAACTTTACGGACCTTCACAATAATTCTGTAGAACGTGCATGATTTACTTCAATAAAAAGGTGTCGTAATGGGGATCTCCTTTGGAGCAGGAGCTCGACCAATGATAGCGGTAGGGCAGGAACTTCGACCCCTGAGTTCCAGTGTGTTCTATGTGCCTACTGGCACATAGAACACATTGGAACTCAGGGAACGACTTTTCTGTATATATATCTGAAGCAAGTCTCTCGGATTCCGATTACATTTACCATATGCATATACATACATAGATGCACACGTGGATTTTTGGTATTTTGTGAGCTTATGTGAGTTCATATTAACATCCAGATTATAGGGCTGATTCGAGGGCTGGGAAGTTTTTCAGTATTCCAGTTTTCCGGTTCGGTTCCGGTTTTTGGGGCAAACTGAAAAACCGAACATCAAGAACAAGCCAAAACTGGCCGACGGTTTTAATGTGCTTGTGCACAAACTGATCAAATTTCCTTACCGGGATAGAACTGGACTAGCGACCACTATGGACTCTCGCCACCTTGTCTATCCGGCAAAGGGCCAAATACGTCGTGTTCTCATTGTCGCACGTTCTCCCTTATTGACCTCGGAAACCATCATCCAGAAAAATGATAGTGAGAACACAACAATGTTCAGATGAATCCCCTCGAACACAATGGGAAGTTACTCAATACAGAAAGAGCGTCTGCGGTTAGTGGTGTCGTACACACTATATTTTTTCAAGTTAACCCTTTACCCAATGAATCGGCCGCATCCGCCCGCGTAATATGCAAATTCAGTAGTAGAAAAAATATTATTTTTCAAAAAAATTCAACAAAACCATATCATGTGACCCCCTCGTTGGGACGAGCTCGTCGAGCTCGTTCCAACGAGGGGTCACATGATATGGTTTTGTTGAAATGTTTTGACAATTTTGAAAAAATGATATTTAAAATAATAAATTTTGATATAGTCTGCGTTGGGTAAAGGGTTAACTCTTTTGGCGCGGAATAATCTGAGAAACAGAATTCTTAGCGCCTAATATTCATCAGGAATTTTTAAAAAAGTACAGATTGTTAGACTAAAGCGTTATTATTTTAAGAGATGTTCTAATGATCTCATTGACTGTTTTTCAAATGATTTCTGTATATATTTAAATGGTACCTTTATACTTTCAAGGGACGGTTTCGTTGTTCATGGATAGAACATAAATGGTGCATGAAGCATGGGAATACGTATGTTTGTTCAACTCTTTACCCAACGAATCAGCCGCATCCCCCCCCCCTCGCGTAATATGCAACTTCAGCAGTTGAAAAAATATTATTTTTCAAAACATTTCAACAAAACCATATCATGTGACCCCTCGTTGGAACGAGCTCGTTCCAACGAGGTGTCACATGATATGGTTTTGTTGAAAATGTTTGAAAAATTTGAAAAAATGGTATTTAAAATAATAAATTTTGATATCGTCTGCGTTGGGTAAAGGGTTAAAAGCACTTGAAAATGGACACACACAGTTGGCTAAAATGACTACTGCAGTACCTTTCCGCGGTCTGTCGTCTTTCGACTTTAGACGCCTGTCGCACCAAAAGAGTTAATGCCCCTGAAGTGTTATTTACTCTCTGTTCTTGACACACAGAAAACCCGAACCTAAACCGACGCTTTTTTCTTCCTGAAACCATACACGAATCTAAAAATTCAATATCTCCCAGTTCCAGCTGATTCACGGTCGCCTGAAAGTAATTCCTATTAATCACGAATGTATTCATTTTATGAGACGATGCTGGTGATTGGTGTGAAAGTTGCATTCAGCATTCGTGTCCATAAAGTCGTTTATGATCGCCTGTGTTGTCTGTATCCGCGATGAGAACGCAAAAAAACAAGCTATTAGTTGAAAATAGAATATGTTTTCATTTTTGGAATTCACTAAAAACAAACCAACGAGGGTTCTTAAGCCGTGTTTGAATAGTACTGGCTGCTTTGGACCATTACATTGGGTAAAGAGTTGATATAGATGACATTTACACTAAGGCTGTACAGTGCACAGGGGTAGTTATTCAGTTAGAAATGATTTTTTTTATACCTAGAAAGTGTGACTAACCCTGTGCAGTGCACAGGGTTAGTCACACTTTCTGGTTATAAAAAATGGTAACTGCCATATCACATGCTACATGAAAGTATATAAAGACTAAGGCTGTAAAAATGTTCTGGTTGAGTTAGTTACATGTCGTTACATAGGATGATGGATTCAAGGAACTATTGGAAATACTTATACTGGACTGCGGAATTGTTTTTAAAGTGAATTCCAAAAAATGAAAACATATTCTATTTTCAATTAATAGTGTGTTAAAAATGGAAAACTCATTTCGAAATAAGGGTACGATATTTCGGAGTTGATATTGGTTTCAGTTCTTATGACCACACCGCGACTATTACCGGGAAATTGAAATAAATTCAAGAAACATGTCTATTCAATGACGTCCGGCTAATTTAGCTCAGATATCAGTTAAAGTTTATAGAGTCTGTTTGAACAAAGATGATCGAATAATTTGGCCCACAACATCGAGCAGGTTGAGAAATGGATGCTTACGTATATTGTCTTCTACTCTTACCGATGTGTGTTTAGACGACACGTCAGGTAAACGGCTATGGTCGCTTTGACGGACGGTAGAAAGCAGTGAAACAGATTCATTAGTCCTTACCAAAAAACAAGACGAACTCGTGAATCGAGTGAGGACTTAGGGATGATCTTCAAACGCAGGCAGATAGCTTATGATAGATAATAACTATTTTCAAATAAATCATCACATACCAACAGGCCAACAATAAAGGGAACAAAACACGTATGTATTGTTTATATTCTAGAAATAGAATATGGCGTGAGAAACAAGTCAGTTGTAAGGCAATTAATTAACAAGTTAAAGAAGTTATAATTATGTTATTTTAAATCTAATCACCTCGGGTTAGTTTTCGAAACACAAAGCCAACATTCTTATTCACAATATTATTTTATTTTTGTTTGTTCCAGAGTAAGAGCAGCGTGGTGAGTACTTATACTATTATTATATATCCAGTTATAGTCTGGTATATTTAGTATTACTATATATCCAGTTATAGCCTGGTATATTTAGTATGACTTCGAGTAAAAGTGAATTTTTCACATTCTTCACAAAATCTGTCTACTAACATGAACCCTCCCTTTGAAATTGTTACGTAAAAGAAATATCGGTTTCTGGTTAGCTAAGAACATAATGGACATTAAAAAAGCTAGGAGGGATCAGTACCAATTTAATTCAACAGCCCCACGGGGCTGTTGGATTAAATTATTACTGAAACTCCAAAAACGACAATTAATTTGTCTAATCTTTGTAGCCAGCACCAAATGCGGCAATCCCATTCAGAAACCCTGTCTTCAAGAGGCTGAACGTAACAGTTATAATCATAAACTATACACTACTGAAATGATAAAATGTTTATCACACGGTAAGATTTGAGTACTGCAAGTATATATGAGCTGTTCTGGTTGACAAAAAGTAATTTTTCACCGCAAGGTCTTGGCGTATCCAGACGAAAAGCTGAGGACCGCGTGTAGTTGCAATAAGACACGACCACGGTATTTAAGTGCCGTAAAAATAGTCTATTACACGCCTGTTCTATGAAATCGCCATCTACAGCAACACTAAACCGTGCAGAAAATAAAAATCTCTTCCGCACATATGCGCGGAACGGAAATGGTTGACGGACTATTTTTAAATAGATGCGAAATTTTACTGGAAATTTCTACAAATCGTGCAACACATTTACAATTTGAATCGCCAGTAGGCGCATAGAACACATTGGAACTTAGTGGACGAAATAGTAACACGGGTTCCCCTCGCAAATTTTGTTAGCAATAAAATGTCTTTTTGTTTATAGTTGTCAAATGAATTGCTGAATGTCCTTCTAATAATTGTTTTTTTATGGACGTGAAGGCGTGTAATAAACACAGAACGACACGCGTGTGTGAATGGATTAATCGATATGACACTCGTGTCATATCGATTAACCAATTCACAGGCCCGCGTCATTCTCTGTAAATCTCCGATCCCAGCAAAGTGCAAATTCTTAACACCTTTACCTAACCTGAAAAGCAGACGACACTTGCAAAATTAATTCTTGAATAACTAATTTTTTTCATTTTTTTTGTCTCAAAAACATAGGTTATGACCCCTCGTTGGAACGAGCTCGACGAGCTCGTTCCAACGAGGGGTCATAACTTATGTTTTTGAGACAAAAAATGAAAACAATAATGGAAATTAATTGGCGATTTTTGAGAATAGCGCTGGCCGGTTTTGGCCGTTACGTTAGGTAAAGGGTTAACACCTTTACCACAACTAGTGAATCTTCTCTAATACGCAGTAAATATAATCCACACTATTTTCCTCTACATGTCCTTCCACATTTATCAATAAAGCATATTGCAGTCCACTTGCAAGTGTTTTTACACGAGCCTCTTCCCATCTTATACAATATATATAATAATTATTTTAAATGATTATAATAAGAGGCGTGAGGCATGGGTGTTCTTGTAAAACGAACACTGCGCTGAAAACTCACTTTTATTATCAAGATTGCTTGCGAAGGTCTGTTGCAAAATCTACAACCCATATCCAGTTTGAAGTGAAAAGCAGAAATAAATCAAATACCACAAAAATAACGCTTATGAACATTTTTGGTCAAAACACACAGCGTTCACAGTAAACAAAAGAATAGTTTTTGAACCTATCAAACCTAGAACATTTATCATCGCAAATGGCGGTTTCATGTACTCAGCTGAAAATATATTGATTTTATCTAACAATCATAAAGATTTTGGTCTGAAAACCCCGAGAAAGGGTACGTATCACATAATGTGTTCCGATTCCGCATTACATAGACGACTGATTCTGATTCCGTATCATATAGACCACTCGTTTCCGGTAATGCGGCGAGCTATCACAATAGACGCATGGATACAGCCATGTGCGTTTCAGTGGTCGACTCAGCTGATCGCTTACAAAACAAAACAAAATTCCTTACAGTTGACGATAGAACTATTAATAGCCAGTAACCCCCCCCCCTTCCCACAGTAAACACTGATTAAACGAAATAAAAACGAACCTTTACTAGTTAAATAATGGAATGGGCAAACTTTTTTAAAAATGAAGTGACAATGAGAGTGAATAAGTAGTATGGAATGTGGTTTTCAGGGATCATTTGGGGGATCTTATCGGGGGATCTCATGTGACGTCATAGTCACGTGACCCAGTGGCGCCATGTTGTGTTGTTATGGTAACCCGCGTGAGCGGCCGTGTTGTGACGTCATCTCCATAGTGACATTGATGTAAGTGCGCATGCGCAGCGCGTGTTATTAGGGTGACACGTGTTTCTGTCGTCCATTTTGTATACTGGAGGCCGCCATCTTGGTTTCTATGGTAGCACGTGATTGCTATGTTACCCAATTTTTCTGCAATAAGACGGGGTATGTTCGGTGGGTGTGTTCGATTGTAGAAGTGTAAATATAATTACCACAAACAACCCGACAATCCTTCCAAATCACCAAAATCTATCCCAACTTTTACTATTTCGAATTCTTTCAGAATTTTCTGCTTCTATCTATATATGCAATAGTTTTCGTCTATCTGGCCATGTTCATTTGTTATGGAGTATACTCCAGTAGTGTAGAAGAGCCTATTTGTTGGAACAGTTTTGCTTAGTATTACTATATTAAGCAATTTCTGGTCTATTCTTGTTAGTTTTGACCCTATTCCAAGTACTCTTGTTGCTTCATATATCTAGATCATTTATAACCAATCAGATTGCTTGATTTCCCATAACTTGTACTTAATCGTACAGAGTTATCTCCCCTTATTACAACAAAGTCCTATCCGATTCCCATCACCTCTATATCCAATGGCCATATTCCAAGGAATCCCATTTTTGGGAAACACCCATGGCTATGGAATCCCTTTTTTGTCGTATGAGGCCATGAAGGCTATGTAAAAGCCCTCAATGAGTCCTCATTTATTATCCCTCATTGGGAGATTTTTAATGGTCCTCATAACCTCAAAATTCATTGTTTGAAAATTGCGGTGACGACGTTACTCATTGTTTGTTAGAGTGCACAACAATATAGTCCCATAAAATACGGTATTTTTTTTTTTAAGTTTTTCTCCCCCAACATTATGTCCCAAAGCTGTATTAATAATTTCAGATTTAATCTGTTTATGTGACGGAATTGTTAGATAAATGAATTATCATGATAATGTGCACGTCCTGCGATTTGCATCAAATTCTCGGTGGTGTCCAAAAATGGGATCACAACTCGCCGGCAAAGCCGGCTCGTTGAGATCCCATTCTCAACACCACCTCGAATCTGATACAAATCACAGGACATGCATATTATCATGATAATTCATTTATCTAACAATTCCGTGTTATTTACTGGCATTTCCCGGTTTGATTATAAACGATAACTTAACAAATGAATTATGCAATCAACAATTGGGTCATGTATCCGTGCGCGCAAACGGAGACGCTTTGCCGTGGGTGTAATGGGGACTTCATTGTTTTTTTGGTTTTTTTTTAATCCTTTGCCTAACATGAAAAGCAGACGACACTTGCAAAAAAAATTCTTGAATAACTATTATTTTCATTTTTTGTCTCAAAAACATAAGTTATGACCCCTCATTGGAACGAGCTCGTTCCAATGAGGGGTCATAACCTATGTTTTAGAGACAAAAAATGAAAAAGTAATGAAAATTAATTGGCGATTTTTGAGAATAGCGCTGGCCGGTTTTGACCGTTACGTTAGGTTGAAGGGTTAAATAATATAATTATCGTTAATAATGAAATGTAATAAACAGAGTAATCGCTTGACTGGACTGGTTACGTGAAATAATTCATTCGAGGCGAAGGACTATATTGTAAAACACTCGTGCGCATTCGCGCACTCGTGTTTGTGCAACGTCCCTCACCTCTCATGAATTATTTCACGTAACCAGTCCAGTCAAGCGATTACTCTCTATGTACATGTATAAACCCATTTCCTTACGATTACGCACAATACAAAGAGTAACGCGTTTACACTATTGTCGTCAACACCACCAATCTGTTGCTTCTAATCAGATTCTTGATCATCATTACAATAATATACAGCACTAAGATAACGCTTTCAATCACCTTTCAGCAGAACTACAGCATTTTCAATAAATGCCATTTGTTGATATGGCTCTTAACCTACACCTCAATGGGTTTTGATTACAGTTTCTGTACTTGGAGTGTGGATGGACGCTAACACCTTCGAGGGTTTGAGATCTCACATTTATAATGGTCGTTGATTCCTTTGATAACACCTCAGAAGGGTACAAAGTTTTAACCAAAGTCAGTGGGTTTTGTCCAGGGAGAAATCCTCTCTCATGTGTTTTTATGGTAACCCACTCTCTATGTACTGTACGTACATGGTTATCAGATAAGATTAAATGTCTCTGAGTCAATGACAGATATATTTCTCTTTCCAGAAAAGTCGAATACAACAGGACATGAACCAGAGATTAGGAGTCAATGTAAGTATTGTTGCATATTATTACATTCCTCAGTTCGTTTTGCATTGAATTTAATGTTGATTAAAAAGTGGTAATGTCACGAGTGAATTATGTCACTTCAATAGTAACTTTGGAACGACTGACGTATATAAACCACGCCCCCACCGATTTGTTGATGTTTTGTTTCCCATTTCCACATCAGTCAATTAAAATGAATTTTCCTTCTGAATATTTTTTAAAATCCTTTCTTTCCTCTATGAACAGGTTCGTTAGCACAGTTGATAAAATCCAAACATAAATGTTTTATCTTATGGCTGAATGCCATTCCCCAAATGCGACTGGAACGCCACGTAAAATAGTAAAATATCGAACGAAAGTCACAAAAATAAAACTGGGCCATTTCCAATCGAAGATTTGACACAGAAAGTGATGTATTCATACGCGCTAATTTCAGAAGTATTTCAGAGTTGCATTTGCGAATATTTTGTGTTGAATTATTTTTACTGAAAGACATTTTGGTCTAAAATGTCATTTACTAAATAGAGTAACTCATTCTTACGGCAAGTTACGGTATATAATTCGCCTCGAGACAGGACTATTTCGTATTTCCTTCCTGCTAATTTTAGAAATGTTTCCATGTTTACACTAAATTGGATTATATCTGACAATAGTTTGGGTTGAATTATTATAGTAAAAGACCTCTTTATTCCAAATGCCATGTAATAAACAGAGTAATCAATTTGTTTTGAGCGTTACGGTAAATCATTCATCGAGAGACGGGACGTGAGTAAATCACGAGGGCGTAGCCCGAGTGATTTACGAAACAGTCCCGTCTCGAGATGAATTATATATACTCTCTATATAACAGACAATATCATGTTTTTAAATGCCAATACAGAGGCGTTTTAGTAAACAAATATATTGTAATTCCATTTCTAAAGTAGTGTGCGATCTATTCGGTGTCCCCGGTGCGAGAACATTGGAAACCTCTTGGGCTAGTTTCGTTTATTCTTGCTGATTCAGTCATGACTTAGCAATATTGTATTTACGACATTTGGTGTACGATCTATTTGGTGTCCTCGGTGCGAGAATATTGAAAACCTCTGAGGCTAGTTTGGTTTATTCGTGTTGATTCAGTCACGGCTTAGCAATATTTTTATTACGACATTTTTTGTGTCGTGTTCAGATTGTGATCTGTTCCATAAATACACAGAACGAAACGCGCGTGTGATTAGGTTAATCTATATGACACGAGAGGCAGCATGTGATGATAAAACGACGGGTCGCGGGCCTCGAGTTTTATCGTTCCGCGGTGGCGTAAGTGCGATATCGATTACCTCATCCACACGCGCCTGTAGTTCTCTGTTTATTACACGCCACCGCGTCTATAGAAGCAATTACTAGAAGGACACTCAGCATCAGCGTCCAAAAATAGTGTCGTCAACGATTTCCGTTCGACACAAATGTGCGGAAAGGATTTCCATTTTTCGCATGGTTAACCCTTCACCCAACGAATCGCCCGCATCCGTCCGCATAATATGTAAATTCAGCAGTTTGGAAAAATATTATTTTTCAAAAAATTTCAACAAAACCATATCATGTGACCCCTCGTTGGAACGAGCACGTTCCAACGAGGGGGCACATGATATGGTTTTGTTGAAATTTTTTGAAAAAAATTAAAAAATGATATTTAAAATAATAAATTTTGATATCGTCTGCGTTGGGTAAAGTGTCTAGTGTTGCTGTAGATGGGGAATTCATAGAATAGGCACGTGATAAAGAGACTGTTTCTGTAACAAAACAATCCCGCCATCTTGTCAATTATAATTAAACTTGTTTTCGGTTCATACGTTTTCAGATAAAACGATTGGCTCACACGGTTCTGTTTTTTCTTTTCATAACTCAATGAACCGAAAAAAACACAATTAGGTCCGCTTATGACGTTTTCTTTGCATTACGTAATTCTTTGGTCAATAAAAAAATTAATGACATAAGTGCATTTGACTTGGAAAGTGTGTCAGTTGCTACCTGCTTTTCAATAATATGCGCCCACTTTTATGCCAGAAAAATAATATGTCTACCAGTTTTAGTTTTTAAGTGTTTGTTCGCTGAAGTAGAGGACGACTAACACTATTTATTTATTTGGGTCGCGAACGTTTAATTATAAGGAATGATCGTTTCTTTTTGTCTATTTCTTGAGTTATGAACCCCAAAAAACAAAGTCCAAACTGTGTAAATGGGCTCATTTACACAGTTTGGACTCTGTTTTTGGGGGTTCATAACTCCAGAAATAGACAAAAAGAAACGATCATTCCTTAAATATTTCAAAATGAGTCCAATTTCGTCGTGTTGTAGTTGATTTTAAATTTAAGTGCATTCATTTACATTTTCAGGAGAATCGTAAAGCATTCGGACTACCGGTAAGTGCAATGTTTTGAACATATTTGCTGGGTCAGTAATTAAAATGACTTGATATTATTTGCGTTAATAAAATTTTGCAATTTAATTGCATGCATGAAAACAAACGCAAACTAATGAAACACTGTGCTGCACAAAGATAACGCACATGGCTGCAACTAAAATACACCCAAATTGGAAACACAACGAGGTTTGCTCTTGTTTTGTTGAAGTAGTGTTTTGACTCAGATCTGACTGTCTTTGCTTTGAATATACTCAGCGGTGTTTGACGCGGAATGCTATTTTCAAACCACCCAGCACAGTCATATAAGTTTTTTTTTGATGAATTTACGGTAAAATGGTCTCAGGTTTGCGGCCCGGAGCTTTTGTTCAACCGAATCGTTGAGGTTGAACAGATGCTCAGAGCCGCAAACCTCAGACCATGCTAGCATCAGTTCATCACAATAACGTATATGCTCCAATAAGACCCTACACTGAGCCCAAAACTCACATCGTGGAATGAACAAATCAATTTCAACGATGCAAAAGTTTGTGAATAACCCTTTCCTGTACCCTACGATGTCACTGGACAGCAGAAAATCAACAGCTCAGATAAAGGCCGACGTTACTCCATCTTAGTTCAAATCTGGAACAAGTTCTTTATTTAGTTTAAACAAAATGTCTTTGTGAAAAGAAGTATGAATACAAAAGCAATGGTGCAATGAGTAACATGAACAATAATGTCATAAAGACTAGACACAAGATAGGATTCGGCAGCAAGCATTATTGCTTTTGTAAGTCGTCTCTGTGTCAGAATTTGCAATCTCTGATAGTCATGACGAGTGAGATGATTTATATATATTTAAAAATAATAATTTATAGTTTCACCCCGCAATAGTTTCGAACAATTTCAACTTCCGATACGTTGTTGGCGAAAGGAGATCAAATAAACAGGAAGACTGTTGATTGGAGGAATTGAGGGGAAGGGATGCCCAGGAGGAATTGATAGCAGCTCAGTCACAATCTGTCATGTGATGTGAATATTGTCATTGCCATCGGCAAAACCGTTGTGAATTTAAATTGAATATGCACCACATTCTGTTAGGTGGTGAGTTGATGGCACGTGCTTCTTGTGTGAGAGACAAAGTCCAAATCGTTATACACGTGAGCACAAGTGCGGAACAAGCTACTAAGCTCAGAGCTCACTGATTGCAACTGTGAGGGAAAAAAGTGTTATAATATTTTGAATTACGTAATGTAATATTAAGGGTAACTTTTACGTCATCGAGGGCAGGTATAGACCATAGAAAGGTTTTACACATTTGTATATCAGTATAGATAACCACCTGACAGGCTGTGTACATGAGGTGGATCTGATTTATCCGGATAGATCCAGTATAAAGTTATCATTATCCTGAGGCTAACACAGTATCCTGAGACTTCGACCCCACAAGTCAGTACGGTGGGGATTCATCGCCACCGAAAATGAATGTTGGGTGCGGAGTCCCATGGTGATGTTGTGTGTCAGTTTCATATCACAGTGACATACGGTGATTTAAAATGTTTGCTAGCTAGGATGTATTAATGGAGACTTTTGAAGATACGGCGATTAATTTCGTTGCTATAGTTAACACTTCCGTTCAGAAAAAATATCAGTATTGACGAGGAATGGTAACTATCTGATGGCGGTGTTCCTTTCTGCTAAATAGATCGGGCACTGGGGTAGGTAATGGGCAGTAGTTTCGATCGCACTACACCTGCAAGCTGCTGTAGGTGAGAGGTGATTTTTGTAGAGGTGGTGATTAAGGTTGCTACAGGAGAGGCGCAGTCTGTAGTGGTATATTTGGGCTTTACGTGATTTGTCATTCACGAAAAAACTTTGTACGGGGAGCTTATTGTGGTTCAGAAAGTTAGTAAACTGTAGGAGTGAGTTGCTTTCACGATTTTCTGTTGGCAGTGAATTCCAAAACTGTGTAGTACTGGGTAATATGGCCGTTGGTGTGTTTGAGTACGGCAGAAGGGAATTGTTAAGTCAGTGTTGTGGCGTAGGTTGTACCCGTGTGATGCAGAGGATGGCGGAGGAGTCATACAGTATAAATATTGGGGAGTAAGATGGTGGCACATTTTGTAACATTGTTTGAGTTTGTGTTTCTCTCGTCTGGATTTTAGTGGTTCCCAGCCCGTCTCGGTATACAACAGCTGTCTACTGACACTCCGCGTCGCAACTGTTACGATCCACGCTGATTCTTACTAGATTTTCTCCAGTTTGTCACTCTCGGCTGTAGTGCAGTTCTTCCAGACCGTGTCAGAGTATTCAAGAATAGGTCGTATAAATGCAAAATAATTTTTTTCCAGAGTCTTACGGTCGAGGAAAAGTTTTATATTTTTAAAGTAGGCCTAACCTTATCCATGCCTTGCATGTAATTTCGGTAATATGATTTTCCAGGTCCCGCGGTCATTTAATATTAATCCTATGTGTTTGTGTCTTTGTACATCTTCAATATTCGCATTTCCCATTGTCAGAGGTTGGTGTGCAGTTTTGTTTGTTTTACGGGACATTATCATGGATTCCGTTTTTACTGGGTTAAAAGCAATGAGCGACTGACTGGCCCATTGATCTATTTCTATAATGTCGCATTGGAAAAGTCGAACAGCTTCTTCGGGGTCTTCTACTATGAGATAAAGTGATGTATCATCAGCAAAACGCCGGATGTTACAGGAAATGTTTTCGACAATGTCATTTATATATACAATAAAAAGCAGGGGGCCAAGAATCGAATCCTGGAGTACTCCTGTCGTTATTTCTCTCCACGATGACGCTTCATACTGAATAGTAACCCGTTGTTGTCTGTGTCAAATATGGCTCGAACCATTTCAGGAGATTCCCTTTAATACCCATATTTTCCAATCTGAAGAGTAGGTCCAAGTGCCACACCTTATCAAATGCTTTACTTACGTCGCAGAACAAAAAGCGTATTTCTTTACCTTAATCTAAAGCGCAACTTGTGGTATTATAAATTTCAGTTAATTGGAAAGAGGTTGAATCCTTTGGGGTAAAGCCAGATTGGACATGGGTTATAAGATTATTCGAGCTGAAGAAATCAAAAACCTGGTTGATTACACATTTTTCGAACAGTTTAGCAACACAACTCAAAAGTGAAGTTGGCCTATAGTTGCTAATGGTATTTGGACTATCCTTTTTAACCCTTTCCCTAACCTGAAAAGCAGACGACACTTGCAAAAATAATCTTGAATAACAAATGTTTTTCATTTTTTGTCTCAAAAACATCGGTTATGACCTCCTCGTTGGAACGAGCTGGACGAGCTCGTTCCAACGAGGAGTCATAACCTATGTTTTAGAGACAAAAAATGAAAAAAAATAATGAAAAGTAATTGGCGATTTTTGAGAATAGCGCTGGCCGGTTTTGGCCGTTACGTTAGGTAAAGGGTTAAAAACTGGCGAAGCATTTGCTCTTTTCCATTCTTCTGGGAAATAACATTCATTGAGTAGAAAGTTGAAAATGTGTGTCAGGGGCCAAGTTAAGCTCTCTGAGCATTCTTTTAAAACTCTTGAACTTATAGTGTCGGGACCATAAGTCCATTATTTGAACTGAGAGAGAGAGAGAGAGTAAACTAAACTTCTTTATACGTGGGGTGTGGGTATACATTCATAGAATGACCACTGTCCTCGAAAAATACGATTTTATAGGCAGTATGCAATTTGAATCTCCTCCCATTGTTATCATCTTTTTCAAATATTTCACTTAGTGACGTCAGACGGTAACACAGTAACATATGCAAATGGAGCCATAAACATAGAAAAAACTAAGCGAGCTTTCATCCAATCAGACGGCGAAGATTTTAGTCTTATTGGAACATTAATTCACGTGTCACTACTTAATATATTTCGCGACTTCACGTGTGAAGTCGCATTTCGTCGTATGTTGGCAATGTCATCAACTCAATAAAATTGCAAGTTCGAGATGAAAATCGTGTTCTGTAAAAGTACTTCAAAATTGGAAAAAGTCTCAGTTGGTAATTACTGCACTGTGTGATACCCGTTATTTGTCTCTTCCTGCAAAGGAAATGCAGATATTCAATACACCAAGACCAATATGAAATTGCAACGTCCGTTAATTAGTATTCCGTTGCAAGACAATTTACGAGCACATATGCACAGGAAGAGGAGTAGATGCGTCCTACAGGGGAGATGCGCCAAAAAAAATTAAACCATCACAAATATTTGCACAATGTCATCAAATCTGTTACACAGTTTTCTGAGAGGGGTATCGTTTCTCATTCCTTTCACGAAGTCCGACGTTTCCTTTCCTTGGAGTTCAGCTTTCCGAACTTCCCCACACGGGAAGACGCGACGCCCGGATAGCCGAACAACCTCTGAACTATCTCTTCTCCCAATTTTACGAATGTACGACTCTGAAACTTAACGATTTCTATATATACAGATTACCATGATAATGTTCGTGTCCTGTTATTTGTATCAGATTCTCGCTGGTGTCCAGAATGGGATCTCAACGAGCCGGCTTTGTCGGCGAGTTGTGGTCCCATTTAGACACCACCGAGAATCTGATGCAAATCACAGGACATGCACATTATCATGATAATTCATTTATCTAACAATTTTGTCACATAATCAGATTAAATCTTAAATTATTAATACAGTTTTGGGACATAATTTTGGGCGAGAAAAGTTTTTAAAAAACTCATATTTCATGGAAGAATATTGTTGTGCACTTTAACAAACAATGAGTAACACGGTCACCGCAAATTTTCAAAGTTGCGTTGTAAAATTATTCACTTTCAATGTCACTTCTTATGATGATGCTCTTGAATTTACAAGTGTGTAATATTGAATTGTGCAGTTTCTATTTATTGTGGGGGGGGGGGGGGGGGGGGTAGGTTCTGTCGCTAATTGTAAGGAATTTTGTTTTGTTGTGTAAGCGATCAGCTGAGTCGATCACTGAAACGCACATACAATGTATTCATGCGCCTGTTATGATAGCCCGCTGCGTTCCCGGAATCAAGTCGTCAATATGATATGGAATCAGAATGAGTTGTCTACAGGATACAGAATCGGAACACATTATGTGATACGTACCGTTTCTCGTGGGTTTCAAGCCAAAATATATACGATTGTTAGATAAAAACAAATTGGTAGCGCCTAGTAACGCATCAATCAGAACAACTCAAGCTTGGTTCATATCGGCCAGAATGAGAGTCATATCAGCCACGTTTGAAGTCATATTTGCCAAGCTTGATAATGAGCAAGCCCGGGAAAGAAAATGGTATTTGATAAATAATTCAAAATATTAAATACAGAATATGATTATTATAATCCATGACGGGTACGGGTGTGGGACCAAAGTGTCCAGAGTGTCTGGACCAAATATCTTGTCCCGAGGGTGAGATTTTCCCATCCCACACCCGTACCCATCAGGGATTATTTTTCTCCCCCCACCATACAGCGGTTACGTTAGCCAGAGGTAATCGGCGGTCACGTGCTGATATAATCAACTCATTTGGTATTCGTTGTTTTGAAAAACTAATGACACCATCAGAAAGAGCATGCAAAAGTTATGTATATACCAAAGGTATATACCACGAAATCAATTAGGAACGGTGGCATCTTTAAGTTTAAAGAGTTTTAGAGCATCAAACTTTAAACACACGGCATTCTGATGACGTCAATATGAATTAGTTGGTAGCCAAATACTATGCATCGCATCATAATAACGTTATAAATGTATAACGTCACGAGGGTGGGTGGGATACATCTGTCTCTCCCTGCTATCTCACCCTGGACAGACGTATGTTACACATGCAGTGGGGGGAGAAATAAGTTTCTTGGCTAGTATGGGGTTGATATGTGAAAGCAGAATTCAACAAATGGTACTATTGCGTAAAACTGTCGTTTTGTAGAATGTCAGGAAGACAGTAGATTAGGGAACGGGACAGGCTTGCGTTGTTACGATCTTTCATGTAGTTCAAATTAATTTTACTTTAATGTGTGTGTATGGCAAAATAAAGGACTTGGTAAGGGAAGCATAGTCGGAGCACATACGTTACATGAGAAACTAGGAAAGGCCTTGAGTTCTAATATTGTGTTACTAGTAGTCCACAAAACCTGACAAGGGTACTCTGATATCCCTGACACCCTACAAACAAAATAGCACATCTGAATTAGAAAGTCATTGCGCAACATCTCCATATTTCCAAACGTGCATATTTTATTTGTTTACATACAATATTGTTGACTTGGACTGGTCGTAATCCGTGCGTGAGCAGTGATGCCCGCGCATGCGTTTTCCAGGTAATAAAAATCATCATCAGCAAAATTTTAATTAACGAAGCACCGCATTGTACCCGGTGCTACATTAATTAAATTTTTGATGTTTATTCCTATAATTACTGTTTACAATCTTAATATTATTGAGTCCGTGGAAATATTGCCCGCCCTGTGGAAAGTGACCAGTCCACGGCGGTCGCACTGCCAACTATAAATATCATGGAGATGTGTTGGTGAGTCAAATATATTTTTTCTGTTTTGGGGGTGTCATACAGTACGTGGAGAGTGGATTGTAACTAAATCACCCGCGGAGTGGAGTAATCACCCAAGCTATAACTTTCAAATTTTGTACATATCGACAAAAATTACAGGCAATATTTCAGCCAATGGACCTTCAGTTTTAACCCGGAGGTCCATTGGCTGAAACTTTGCTTGTGCTGTTATGCTTTGCAATAAATTTGCAATTATTGCTTGGGTGGAATCTCCACTCTGCGAGTGATTTAGTGAATACACTCTCCATGTACTGTAGGTCATATGGCTGTGGGGATTTGAATCCTCCAACATGTACTTGATTCATTCAACACTGCAACCCTTTATAGCAGACCAACACGAAGACGTCTCTAACATTCCTAGTTTTAAGGGTAACTCAATACTGAATAGGTTTGTTGAGCAGACCGATTAAGCCTGTTCGTATCGTATTTGTGTGTGGTGTGGGCGTAAAGAGACACCGTAAGAATACAGTTTACCTTTACGCGAATGCGCATCATGTGCGGATGTTCACACACTGGTAAATGTCGCCTCAAAGTGCGTTTAGAATTAATAGAAATTCATGTAGTCGATTGAACTTTCCATGTCATTGAATGGATTCCCTGACACCTCAACTTAAAGCCCTTCAAACCACTCTCCCCTCGACTCTTTTCCGACGAGATACAACTCTCAATTGCACCAGATGGAGAGGGATAACCCTACTGTCTTAAAGTAACCCTAACCGGAAGCGTTGCCTAACCCAAACAGTAGCGAGGGAGGTAACTCTTAAAGACGTCAATTGGTCAACTGTGACCCGGTCTCTTTGAAACAAATTCTCCAGTATCCTCTCCACCTCCATTTGGGGGACCGGCCATCCTCCTAAGGGAGCCGCTACACTGACTAAGTCATGACCCAAATGACCCCACCAATTTTCAGGTTACGGGAAGAGTGTGAAAACGCGTGCGCAACAGTGACCTTTGGATTTGGTGATGAACAATAACTAAGTTTGAAACCAATTTGGCTATCTAATTTCCTATCGTTTTTTTCAGGATACCTGTGATTATTTTATTTTATTTCAACAATTAATATATTCAACCTACTTCCGATATCTTCAGTGTGAATCTGCTTTTTGATACCGTCCACAAATTAAATACACACACTCCAACATGTCAGTGAACTAACAATGTGACGTCCTTAATTTGATGTCATTATCGAAATGGTAAATCGTCCCTTGCAATACTCCGGGAGCAACGAAAAAAATGAACATAAATGAAAATCCTTTTTTAATTTCTGGAGAGGTCATTGCAAAGTTTTGAGAAGTTCAAATGATTTTTACTTCTAGCCCATTTTTGTAGATTTTCTGATTTTAATATGTATCAAATTTAATATGTCGCGTATTTATGAGATTTTAATGGATATTTTTTTCACTTGCAGCCTCTTCGATATTAACTAACTGGGGGTAAGTGATTATCATATACATACATTTATTTATTTTGATAGAATAGAAACTATCTCACATAGTTCATGAAGTGAGAGATTAAATTTCGAATAAAAAAACATGAATGTTTATCCCTATATCCCGATAAATTCGGTCTTCTGATTGGTCAAAATGCCTAGAACAAATAGCCATGGCAAGGGGCGCAGCTATCATTTAAGGTATATAAGAGCGTGCAACACCCAGGATATAAGGGAACACGAAACATCGGGGGCATATGGTTTAAATGAAAACTTTTCGCCTCGATATAAACATCGAACCATAAAAAAAACTTAAAATAGTAACAAATATCATCAGATTTCTGACATTTCGATCATAATTACCCAACGTAACGGCCAAAACCGGCCAGCGGTATTCTCAAAATCGCCAATTAATTTTCATTATTTTTTTCATTTTTTGTCTCAAAAACAAAGGTTATGACCGCTCGTTGGAACGAGCTCGTCGAGCTCGTTCCAATGAGGGGTCATAACCTATGTTTTTGAGACAAAAAATGAAAAAAAATAGTTATTCAAGAAATTTGTTTGCAAGTATCGTCTGCTTTTCATGTTAGGTAAAGGGTTAATAACTGAATCAAACAACTTGAGTACACAAAAAAGAAGAGCAGATCTGTCAACAAAATACCCCCGATCTGTTTTCGCGATTCCAATAACGACCCAAAGGAGGTAACACTATCTATTGTCTTCTGTGTTTGAAAAACAAAACAATTGCTCGTTGCACTTTATCAAAAAATGTCGATTTCATGATTTGCAAACCTTCGGAGGTAAATATATTGTTTCTATAGTGTTTCAAACGGGACAAAAACGTTATCGTCGTCAACATGTTTGATATACGGAGATTGTTACTACCTGGGTGTCTCATTTAAACACCTCGCCTGCGGCTCTGTGTTTAAAAATTAAATCTCCATATACGGTACATGTTGGCGGAGATAACTTACAGTATCTGATATCTCACATTTTTATTTTATCTTACAATAAGTATTATTGGGTCCGCAATTGCCCCAATACAGCGTGCTTTTGTTTTCTAAATCTATATCTCGACTCGTCGAGATATGGTCTCAGAACCAAGAGCTCACCTCTGACACATCATTTTGGGGGAAGGTCTTCATGTATGCATTGACTATATATGACATATAAAATATAAATATATATAGATACATATATAGGAAAAAGATTCTAAAAGATACCAGTTTCAAACAATTCTTTATGTGTCTGTATTATTCATAGTAATCCACATTTACATAGGATACAAAAAAATCTTTAGTCATTTTTACAGTATTCACACACACACACACACACACACACACACACACACACACACCAGAAAGTAGATGAATTGGATGGCTTTTTTAAGCCAGCTTTGCCCACCCCCACACATTTTTTCTCTTTTTCGACAGATTAGTGTGGGAAGGGCCAACTAGACATTAAATGCTTAAGTTGAGCATTATAAGAAAAAGGTGAAACGAGTTGAAGTGTAAGATCACTTTGGTTATGCAACCACCTCCCAGAATTGAGAAAATAGACTTCAACAGTGCGTTAGCGCGCGCCTTCACCTGGGCTCGAAATATCTTTAAAAATAAGTTGATGATAACATGAATTCGGCCTGTGAGTCTTATATTTTATATTTCGGAACGCCGCCCAGCTTCTGGCATAAGTAGCAATACAGGGGGGAGCAAGCAACCCCCCCCCCCCCCCGCGGTGATGTCCCTCAACGCGAGGAGCAAAATAAGAAAAGATCAAGGCAAAGCACTTTTCCCTCTTCTTTTTCTTCTACTTCTACTCCTGCCTCTGCTTTCTCTCAGAGGAAGCGCCTCAATTTGCAAACATCTCTGGTCCATATTGTGACTGAAGATGCTCGCAAATTGAGTAACGCTGTCTCGCCTCGTCTTGCTCATCTATCTCCTATGCCAACTCCTCAGCCATCTTTCTCGGTTCTCCTAGTGCCCTTACTAGAACTCTTCCTGCCTCCTCTTCTGTTTCTTCTCCTGTTTCTGTTTCTTCTTCTCCTCCTCCTCCTCCTTCTCCACATTCTTTTATGCATCAACCAGGTATATCGTACTCACAGAAAGTCAAATGACCGAGCCGCAACTCCGGCCGTTCATTTGATTCTAAATTTTCCCAATTTCGGCATAAGAGCGGATTTAATTTTGACAAAAAGAACTGGCGCCTCCTCGATGTTTGTAAAAACATGGTCATGATTGGTACTTCAAATTTAGGACGCATTGATCGAGATCTTCGTTCGGACATTCAGGTTGAATATTACCCTGGCGCCAAGTTCAATCATTTGCGCTCTATGTTTAAAGGGCACATGGGCCAGTCCAGTCCCCCAAAAATATTATTAAATATTGGCGTTAATTCTCAAACTGATAATACTGATCTCATTGTTAACCCTTTACCTAACATGAAAAGCAGACGACACTTACAAAAACAATTCTTGAATAACTAATTTTTTTCATTTTTTGTCTCAAAAACATAGGTTATGACCCCTCATTGGAACGAGCTCGACGAGCTCGTTCCAATGAGGGGTCATAACCTATGTTTTTGAGACAAAAAATGAAAAAAATATTGAAAATTAATTGGCGATTTTTGAGAATACCGCTGGCCGGTTTTGCCGTTACGTTGGGTAAAGGGTTAAGCAGTGGCGGAATATGCCTAGCGATATCAGGGTCAAGTTTAGATCAGCAAAAATGTATTTCGCTGAACTAAACTTTTCGCAAAAACTCCTATTGGCGGAAAGGAGAACCCTAAACACCATCGACGAGACCACTCGGAAGGTGAAGGACGTTGATGTTGTTCCAAACATTCATTAATGGTGCGGAGTTTGATGTTGTTCAGGATTTGATACATTGGACCACGAGAACCGCCATTATTATGTTCGATCACTGGTTGGACCATCTAGACTTGAATTAAGTAAAGGCAAAGGTAACAACCGCCTAACAGATGTGGGATTAGGAACTAACGTGGTTAACCTGTCTGGTACCAATGACCTACCAGCCCAAGAGAAGTCTCTTTTAGGTCGGTGTTTAACTTTTGTACCAGTAGAGAAGCCTAAAACTGGTAATCAGACAAATATGCCATCGTGTAACTGTAATTCATTTTCTTAGGCAAATAAAATTAACAGACCGTTTTAGAAACTCCAGCGGTCGGAAACTTCCTTTTACAGAATCGTCTGGATGGTCACCTCCAGAGAGTGAAGAAGATCCCGAAATTATTGAGGCTAACAAACAAATCCTCCAAAAGGCGTTTAGCGTGAACATACTCTCCGATAAAGACAATTTAACAGCTGGTGAACGAAGAGCCCTGACGAAACTTCGAAAAAATAAAAAAATTAGTAATTAAACCAGCCGACAAAGGTGGGTCGGTAGTCAATTGATCTATCTCGGGATAATTATATAAAGCAAGCCATAAGACAACTCAGCAATACAAAACATTATGAGAAAATACATTCACTTATTTGGCCTAATAATGTCGAAATATTCAATAACATCTTAAAATTTCTCCTCGACGAAGGTCACATAACCCAAAAACAATTGAAATATTTAACAGCTTTGCTCAGTACTCAAACAAGACAAGTTAAAATCCTGCCAAAGATCTACAAGGACCATTCTTCACAGACGGATGACTTAACTCCACTCGGGAGGCCAATTGTCTCAGATTGTAACTCGGAATCTTTTGCGATCTCGGAACTAATTGTTATCATCTGCAACCTGTAGCAAATAGACATCCGAGCTATCTAAAAAATACACAGGATTTCCTGTCAAAAATTTCTAAATTTGAAATATCGAAATATGCAGTCCTCGCTACTTTGGATATCGACAGTATGTATACGAACATTGATATTGATAAAGGTGCTAAATCGGTTAAAAATGCATTTGAAAATATCCGGATGCAACACGCCCGAATGAACAAATTTTGGATCTTTTAGAGCTGAGGTTAAAAGTTAATAACTTTCAGTTCAATGGAGAAAATTATTTACAAATAATGGGTTGTCCTTTGGGCAAAAGATTCAGTCCTAATTTTGCAAGCATTTTTATAGCGGAATGGGGGGAAAATGCCTTAAGCAAATGTGCAAAGCATTCTCTCGTATATCTTAGATATTTAGATGACATTTTTATTATTTGACAACATTCAAAAGAAGATTTTGATGAATTTTGAGAACTTTTAAACAATCAGGATCCAAACATTAAATTAAAAGCTACTCTCAGTGGCAATTATGTTGATTATCTCGACGTCACCGTGTATAAAGGCTAGCAATTTCAGGCATCCGGTCATTTAGATTATAAATAAAGATTATTATAATTAAACCAACTGATTCATATCAATTGCTGCACACAAAATCATTTCATCCTCAACATACATTGAAAGGTAACATCAAGTCAGAGCTTATTCGTTTCCACCGCAATTCAAGTGATAAGGTAAACTCCAACGGGGCTTGTTCTATTATATATGGCGCCCTCAGATCAAGGGGATACTCAATGCGATTTTTGCGTAGCCTGAAATCTCAAACCTTGAAAAACCTGAAAAGTCTTGGAGAAATTAATTTTGAACCACTGAAAATTGAACACAACAGGCCGTTACAGAATTGTAGTGGGGCGGTATTGAATTGCAAAAAGCCTCGGTGCAGATTGCATACTTTTCAAATCTTTCCGAATGCGTGCATCGCGACACAAACATGGCATTAAACAAAATGCTGATGTCCCAGTAGCACAACGTTTTAAACTTCCTGGCCATTCTTTGGACGATTTCGGAATACATCCTATTGAATAACCTTCAATTAAAGCCACATTAGAAGAAACGGATAAAAACATGAAGCTTTTAGGATCAATACGCTTCAAACCTCTGGCCATTTGGTATGAACATATCAGAGAGAGAATGCGAAAGGAGGTCCATTATTCTTTTCACTTTAACGTACAACATAATGAATATCGAAATAGCAAAAGTATTTAAGAAATAACTGTTGTTTTCCTTCGGTTTATGCGATATAAACTGAAAATTTTCAGCACAAGCTTCATAACTCGCGTAGCGAGTTATGATTAAGCTTGTGCTGAAAAGTTTCGGTTTATATCGCATAAACCGAAGGAAAACAACCGTTATTTCTTATAATTTAATCCGGCTGTTATATTAAAATATAAAAACTATGTGTACGTGAACGAAAAACTTTGAATTTTCGCAAAAGACAACAGTCAAACTCAGGAAAGTGTGCCACAAACAGGTCACATCAATCATTGTCAAATTGTTTGTTGTTTTGATTTTCGATCGCAGACGACAGATATTTAGCAAGTCAAGTAACAATATCATTAAAAACATTTCTTTTAAGTTCCCCCAAAATCATGTTTGGATGTATGATCTTTTATTCGTCTCCCACTTCGGTATATTTTATTAAATTCAATTGTTCCCGAGAAATGAGCATTATATTCTCGCTGACTGGAGGCGATGAAAAATCGATCATTGATCTTTGTCTACAAGCTTGTTATCCATCTATCAGTCTGCCGTCACGCCCTCATGGTGACAAATGGATTGAGTGGGCGGGGCTTCCAGTGTCTTCAAAGTTGGATCGGATGTGCGAACGTGTAGACATTCCAAATCATTACGTGATTTGGTTTATACGATTTTGACGGCTTTCACGCTGTGTGCTTTCAACCAATCAAACGCAGAGGCGGGGCAAATGATTAAATTATTAAAAGATGAATTCAGTTTAACCAACGCAAAATTAAATAAACCTTTGAATCTTCGACCTGGGAACATTCAAAGGAAGATTTAGATGAATTCTTAGAAATCGTAAACAATCATAATCCAAACATCAAATTGAAAGCTACTATCAGTCAAAATTCTGTTTTCTCGACGTGACCGTGTATAAAGGCAAACAATTCCAGGCACCAGGTCATTCAGATTGTAAGGTATATTTTAAGCCAACTGGTTCACATCAGTTGTTACACACAAAATCATATCATAATGCAGATGCCCCAGTAGGACAACATTTTAACCTCCAAGGCCATTCTTTGGACGATCTCGAAATCCATCCTATCGAACAACCACGGGGGCGCGGTGGCTCAGTTGGTAGAGGTGCAGGCTGCAAGCCGCGAGGTCCGCGGTTCGAATCCCACCTGCGGCAACCGCGTTGTGTCCTTGGGCAAGACACTTCATCCACGGGGGCACGGTGACGTTGTGTACTAAGGCGTACTGCACGTCGATGGTGCACCTGTCTTCAACCAATGCTAACCCTGCTTGTGTAGAGTTGGTATGTTCGGGAGCTGACAGTTGCTCGCCGTTGCTGGGTGGTTCTCTCCGGGTACTCCGGCTTCCTCTAGCCGTAAAACTGTCACTGTCATGGTTAGCCATTGTGCAGAAATATGTGACCTTAAGCACCAATAAATAAATAAATCGAACAACCACCAATTAAAGACACTTTAGAAGAAACCGATGAATAAAAAAGTGAAGCTTTTTGGATTACTACGCTTCAAACCCTCTGGCCATTTGGTATGACCATTTAAGATTAAGAATGCGAAAGGAGGTCCATCGTTCCTTTCACTTTAACATATAAGGAAATGAATATCGAAATAGCAAAAATAGTAAAAGATGAAATCAATTAAAAAGGTGTAAATTAAATGAACCTTTGAATCTTCGACCTGTCATCGCCTATAAGAAAAACAAAAGCTTGCCTAACATCCTTGTAAGGACTAAATAAAGCACATCAATGAATAACATCAATTATTGCCAATCAGTTTAACCAGTTCCTAAGTTCATCACTTAGTTTAAATCAAATTGTTGTATTTTTTACCATGTTTGAAACCCATCAAGGTTCAGTAAATGAAAACAATATTTCGGCGGCATATCACAAGAAAAAGACGTTTCAGTAGGACATGTCTGTACCAGTGCGAATATTTAACCTTACACACACACATATATATAACCCTTTTTTTTTGGGGGGGGGGGGGGGGGGGCGTCTCGAGAAGCTTATTCTCTTTTCCTCACCATTTCCCGCGCCGCGGCACCTGCAAAAGTTCAGAGGTGATCTGTCTACTTCAATGTGGAATTTGTCAAAACCAGTATGTCGGCGAAACCTTACCCCGTTTCACATACGTGTGAATAACTACCGGTCATTCAAAAAAAATGAGCGTGACTGTGCTATTACACGACACTGCATTCCAACGGGTCACCCTTTGACTTATTTTCAGGCCTTCATCTTTGATTCCAATTCCGACAGGACAAAGCTGAGCGCGTCGCCCGGGAAACATTCTACATCGAACAGCTATGCACGCATTGACCTCTCGGTCTCAACAAAACTTCAAATTCAAACTATTCTTAAGCAGGGATGAATCGTTCTCTCGGCTTCCACACGATCCACGTTGTTTCCACTCGGTCTATGCACTCGACAAAGATATGTAACTGTCCATCACGGATCGCAGTACTAATTCTTTAAATGTCAAGCAACTGTACTCAGCGGCCTGGACGCATTTTATTGTTGTCCGACGCTAATATTTTCATCATCTTCATTGTCTTTTTAACCTATTTACACATTTTCGCCATTAATCATACCACGACATCTGTCCACTTTTAACTTCTGGCAATCATCCAAGTGTTTTAGGCAGCGTTGGAACCCAGTAGTAATGGTCTTGTAGATACTAGTTTCACTTAGTCGCTTCTCTGCACCAGTAACAGCGAATGACAAGCCTTTAATGCACTATTCCATTACGGGGGCAGTCCCAGCACACCCACACGTCGTTTCGCACCAGCCAGAAATGCACCAGACTCGAATATTTCCTCCTAGCGGGCCAATTGGTGCATTTTAAGTCGACGGAATGCAAACAGATTTGTTTAAATCATCCAATTATCATACGTTAGTAGTATGTCAGGGGCTTTTGGGGCCTAGGTTGGGGGATCTCATCGGGGGATCTCATGTGACGTCATAGTCACGTGACCTAGTGCCGCCATGTTGTGTTGTCATGGTAACCCGCGTGAGCGGCCATGTTGTGACGTCATCTCCATAGTGATACGTGGTGTTAGTGCGCATGCGCAGCGCGTGTTGTTAGGGTGATACGTGTTTCCGTCGTCCATTTTGTATACTGGAGGCCGCCATCTTGGTTTCTATGGTAGCACGTGATTGCTATGTTACCCAATTGTTCTGCAATAAGACGGGGTATGTTCGGTGGGTATTTTCGATTGTAGAAGAGTAAATCTAATTCTCACAAACAACCCGACAATCCTTCCAAATCACCAAAATCCACCCCAACTTTTACTATTTCGAATTCTTTCAGAATTCTCTGCTTGTATCTATATATGCAATAATTATCGTTTGTCTGGCCATGTTCCTTTATTCTAGAGTATACTCCAGTAGCGTAGAAGAGCCTATCAACTGGAACAGTTTACCTTATTATTGCTATATTTAGCTATTTCTGGTCTATTCTTGTTAGTTCTGACCCTATTCCAAGTACTCTTGTTGTTTCATATATCTAGATTATAACTAACCAATCGGATTGCTTGATTTCCCATAGTCTGTATGCAGAGTTATCTCCCTTCTGTACAACAAAAGCCAATATCATTCCCAAAGCCAATATCATTCCCAAAGCCAATAAGCTATCGAGCAGTTACTGATAAGTCATTGCTCGAACGACTCGAAGCTCATCGAGCAAATGAGTCTTAGAGCAATTGCTCGATCGAGTGACTCGGCATATTGCTCGAATGACTCGAAGTCCGTCGAGCAAATGAGCTATCGAGTAATTGCTCGTTCGAGTGACTCCCCGAACGACTCTTCGACTCATTTCAGTATTTGAGGATACCTATGGCCCGGCATTGTATTATTTGAGGATACCTATCGAGGATACCTTTTATTGGATACTTATCAGAGGATACTATTATCTATATCACAAGGCATACCTATCCCAAATATCTCTTATAAGCTAAAGAGCAAGAGAATAATTGCTCCATGAGCAATTGCTCGATCGACTCGAAGGTCATCGAGCAAATGAGCCTAAGAGCAATTGCTCGATCGAGTGACTCGGTATATTGCTCGAACGACTCGAAGCTCATCGAGCAAATGAGCTATCGAGTAATTGCTCGTTCGAGTGACTACTCGAACGACTCTTAGACTCATTTCAGAAAAAAGGGGTGCCGAAGGCCATATATTTTCCAAAAGGGGGTGCCGAAATTGGGGTGCCTTCTGGAGAATCCCTTTTTTGTCAAATGAGCTATCGAGTAATTGCTCGATCGAGTGACTCGACATGCTGCTCGAACGACTCGAATCCCATCGAGCAAATGAGCTAACGAGCAATTGCTCGTTCTAGTGACTCCTCGAACGACTCTTAGACTCATTTCAGAAAAGGGGATTCCATAGCCATAGCCGTTTTCGAAAAAGGGATTCTGTAAAATGGGATTCCTATTCGAGTCCGTAAAATTTGGATTCCGTGTTTTAACATCGACACTCGAGGGTATGGAAAGGGATTAATAACCCCCAATTCAACAATGACTACAAGACTCTTATAGTGTAGTTCGCCCTTAATATTATGACATGCCCTTAATTACCCGATTCCGTTCGGGTAATCGAGTGCATCCCTCCTGCCCTATAAGAACTGCTGTACCGGAAGAAGAAGAAGAGTATGATCTGTGAAGAAGAGTCCTGCTTTGTATAACAACAACCTGAGACAGAGAGAAATCAGCCGCGGCTGATTTGGTGTAGGGAATCTTCACAGGTACTATTGTATTGGGTGATTGATACATTGTAGGAAAATATACTACACTCTGAACAGATACGACCAGTCACTACAAAACAACGAAGTAAACATAACAAAGTGAAAGAATGTCAAACTAGTCGGATTGATCGAACTAGTTGGACAGACTGAACAGATCTGAATTATGAACAGATACAAGACACCTGTTCGAATGAAGTCGTAGTGAACAAAGATCCAATACAATCAAGATGGATGGGAACAGAACAAAGTGAACAAAGATCCAAAGAAGTTATCGAAGTGAATTGACCATAACAAAGTTTTCAACTGAATGAACCATAACCCTTAAATATAACCCAATGTTAACCGCCTTAAATTGAACAAACCTGAATGAACCCTTTGAACTGAACAAAGTTTTCAACTGAATGAACTTTATGTAATTAAAACCCCTTTGAACTGAATGAACGAACTATAACCTAAATGAAGGTATTAACACCCTTGAACTGAATGAAGTATAACCCCTAACTATATCCCAATGTTAATACATTTGAATTGAACAAAGTTTAACTTAATAAATTTTAAACTTAATGAAAATATAACGAAGGTGATCTGAATTTTAACTCGAGAATACAACCCATTAAACTGAATTCTTCCAATAGGGAAAGGGAATACCCTCGAGTGGCGATGTTAAAACACGGAATCCAAATTTTACGCACTCGAATAGGAATCCCATTTTACAGAATCCCTTTTTAAGAATCCCTTTTTCGAAAACGGCTATGGCTATGGAATCCCTTTTTCTGAAATGAATCTAAGAGTCGTTCGAGGAGTCACTCGAACGAGCAATTGCTCGTTAGCTTATTTGCTCGATGGGATTCGAGTCGTTCGAGCATCATGTCGAGTCACTCGATCGAGCAATTACTCGATAGCTCATTTGACAAAAAAAGGGATTCTCCAGAAGGCACCCCTTTTTGGAACATATATGGCCTTCGGCACCCCTTTTTTCTGAAATGAATCTAAGAGTCGTTCGAGGAGTCACTCGAACGCGCAATTACTCGATAGCTCATTTGCTCGATGAGCTTCGAGTCGTTCGAGCAATATACCGAGTCACTCGATCGAGCAATTGCTCTTAGGCTCATTTGCTCGATGAGCTTCGAGTCGATCGAGCAATGACTTATCAGTAACTGCTCGATAGCCTTTTGGCTTTGGGAATGATATTGGCTTTGGGAATGATATTGGCTTTTGTTGTACAGAAGGGAGATAACTCTGCATACAGACTATGGGAAATCAAGCAATCTGATTGGTTAGTTATAATCTAGATATATGAAACAACAAGAGTACTTGGAATAGGGTCAGAACTAACAAGAATAGACCAGAAATAGCTAAATATAGCAATAATAAGGTAAACTGTTCCAGTTGATAGGCTCTTCTACGCTACTGGAGTATACTCTAGAATAAAGGAACATGTCCAGATAAACGATAACTATTGCATATATAGATAAAAGCAGAGAATTATGAAAGAATTCGAAATAGTAAAAGTTGGGGTGGATTTTGGTGATTTGGAAGGATTGTCGGGTTGTTTGTGGTAATTAGATTTACTCTTCTAAAATCGAACATACCTACCGAACATACCCCGTCTTATTGCAGAACAATTGTGTAACATAGCAATCACGTGCTACCATAGAAACCAAGATGGCGGCCTCCAGTATACAAAATGGATGACGGAAACACGTATCACCCTAACAACACGCGCTGCGCATGCACACTAACACCACGTATCACTATGGAGATGACGTCACAACATGGCCGCTCACGCGGGTTACCATGACAACACAACATGACGGCACTAGGTCACGTGACTATGACGTCACATGAGATCCCCCGATGAGATCCCCAACCTAGGCCTCAAAAGCCCCTGACATACTACTTACGTTCATATAATACATGGAAGTATCTTGACATTTCTTAAATTCCAGTTCCTTTTAATTTCGAAGTGTTTATTAAAATCGGGTTCTGCCGGGAGTTGGGGCTTTCTAGAATACTTTTCAGAATTTGTCTAACAGTATTTTTTTTACCTCTTTCTTTCTACTTTTACCCCGATTTCTTTCCTTTTTGGGTGGTATCACGCACACATTCAGTCATAACTTTGTTCACGAGAACTTTTATCGCCACATTTAATTTCTTTCGTCGTCTGTGTGTATGTTTTCTTGTTTTGTCTGTACCCTGAAGAAGGTCTTCAGCAGTCAGAAAGCTATTGTGTTTTTTCTTGTGCTATTTGAGCTTTATTTAGACGAATATGTGTATAATATATATATATAAATATAATCGTCTATACAAAGCTCAAACAGCACGGGAAAAAAAAAATTTTCCCCTTGCGTTCGGCCTGATAAAGACCTTCTTCGGGGTACAGACACAACAAGAAAAACTACACACAGACGACGAAAGAAATTAAATGTGGCGATAAAAGTTCTTGTAAGCGAAATTCTGATTGAACGGGTGTGTAATACAACCCGGAAACAAAAGAAACCGGGGTAAAACTAGAAGGCGAAAGGTAAAAAGAAAAACAAATACCGTTAGACAAATTCTGAAAATTATTCTAGAAAGTCCTAACTCCGGTAGAACCAGATTTTAATATACACTTCGAAATTTAAAGAAACTGGAATTTTAGATATGTCAAGATACTTCCAATGTATTACATGAAAGTATGAAAACTGGATTATTTAAACAAATGTCTTTGCAGTCCTCCGCCTTAAAATGCAACAAATAGCCCGCTAGGAGACAATTTTTGAGTTTTGGCATCTCCAAGATCATTACCAGTGGGTTCCGACGCTGCCTAAAACACTTAGTGCACTTGCTTGAAATTTACGGAATTAGTACTGCGATCCTCGATTGACAAATGCGTATCTTTGTCGAGTGTCTAGACCGCCTGGAAACAACCAGGATCGCGTGGAAACATCCCTGCTTAAGAATAGTTTGAATTAGGAGTTCTGTTGAGACCGAGAGATCTTTAAGTGCTCAGCTGTTCGATCCAGCATGTTTCCCGGGCGACGCACTAAGCTTTTGTACAGTCGGCTTGCAATCAATGATGAAGGCCTGAAAAATAGTAAAAGGGTGGCTCATTGACATGCAGTGTCGTGTAATAGCACAGTCACGATCCATTTCTTCAATGATCAGTGGTTATTCACACGTATATGAAACGGTTTACAGGTTTAGCCAACATATTGGATTTGACAAATTCCACATTGAAGTAGATAGATCACATTTGAACTTTTGCACGTCCCGCGTTAAAAAATTCTAAAAGATTCCTCAGTACTGGTGCTGTTGAATGAATCGGATGTAGGCATCATAGTGCACGTTTTACAACTGGTTTTTTCACAGGATTGGCCGATACCAAGTTCAGAATAGACTGGACTGAGGCTGGCACGAACACGAATGTCGGGAATGTTTCTTGTACGCTTGAAAGCCACGACTCGTGGCTTGGGAAATGTCTTGGATAAGGCTGGATCATTCTCAATAAGCATCCAGTGTTCTCGATGTATGTTTAAAGATCTGAAGGATCTGGGTGAAATGTTGTGACAAAAGGTATACACGTGATCTGTGCAGGTGGGCGATATCGTAACCGTTCGTTCCGTGCTAGTGCCTCAGCTTTACTAATGGCACTGTCAACATGTTCTCGCTTGTAGTTACGGCTTACAAGATGAGGCCAAAGATTAGAAAAAGAAGCGTCCTTGTCAGCGGTCTCAGAACAGTTTCTCTTGATTCTGATAGCGAGTTTGTATAGAATGTTTTTGACGATGTGCCTGGGATGGAAAATAGATGGAAGCAAATATTGGTGTGAGCCTGTAAGCTTACAATATAAGCTTGTAACAATGAGGTTATTGTCAATGCGTGGGTGGTATCAAGAAAGCTGACGCTATCCGAAGAGATTTCTACAGTGAATTTGATGGAATGGTGAGGTGTGTTGCAGAATGGAGACAAACTCCAAAAGATCAGATTTAGATCCACTCCACTTTAAATCAATATCATCAATGTACCTGAGCCAAGATATGGGCCCGGGAAATGGTGAAGAAAAGAGAGTAAGCTTCTCAAGACGACCCCCAAAAATGTTGGCATAAGAAGGATTCATGGGCGTGCCCATGGCCGTTCCACTGATCTGAAGATAATTCACTCCATTGAATTCAAAATTATTTAACTTCAGAGCAAGTTTGATAAGATCTACAAAGTGCTCTGTAGGGGGGGGGGGGGGGGGGGTCTAAACATGAACGTGTATCCAACGCCTCCCTACAGGTATTCAACGCCTCCCTACAGTGGTCAGACTATCCGACATCGCCTACAGGGCTGGAATTTGTACGCACAACGACCTCAAGTAATTCCCGTTTGACTGACCGTCACATCGCAGCAAGGCGTAATTGGTGTAGAGCACGACAGCGCTGGGACAATCGTCGGTGGTGCAACGTTATGTTTTCTAATGAATCGAGGTTCACTCTCGACTTCCACGACAGGCGAAGCA
Organism: Pictodentalium vernedei; assembly: GCA_031216915.1. Classification (NCBI taxonomy): domain Eukaryota; kingdom Metazoa; phylum Mollusca; class Scaphopoda; order Dentaliida; family Dentaliidae; genus Pictodentalium; species Pictodentalium vernedei. The sequence goes on along the minus strand of CM062294.1, from coordinate 74,087,935 downwards.
GATTGTGGAGGCGGTGGAACGAACGATACCTTAACGTAACCGTTAAGCAGCACGATCGTCTTGGTAGTGGATCGGTTATGGTCTGGAGAGGCATATCCATGACAAGCAGAACAGCATTACATGTCATGCGAGGGCGTGTCACAGGGCAGTACTACCTTGACAACATGTTAGCAGCTCATTTGTTGCCAATTGCGCAACGTCACGGCCGTCGATTCATTTTCCAAGATGACAATGCAAGAGCACACAGGGCCAATGTCGCTATAGAGCTCCTCCAGGAGCAGAATCTCACTACTCTGCCTTGGACAGCACTAAGTCCAGACCTTTCACCAATTGGGCATGTCTGGGAGGTGCTTGGCAGGCGTCTACGACAACGACAACAGCTCCTACCAATGTCCAGGAACTCGCCGTTGCGCTGCAGGCAGAATTGAATAACATCACTCAAGCTGATATTGGACGTTTGGTGAGAAGTTTGCCGCGTCGGATCCGCGCTTGTCTCGCGAACCGAAGAGAATTTACAAGGTATTTAGGTCGTGGACTGAATGTGGTAAATTATCTGTCTGATCGTCCATGTCTTCTACAGCCCCGTGCGTGGAATGTGTGATTGACAGACACCTAACTATCGTTGAAATCATTCACCAGATGTCACAGTGCAATGCCTCAACTGTCTTTTTGATGAAAACATAAATATATTTCTTCAGATATCTCACTTTTATCAAATATCCCCTACTTTTTTGAATAGTATATATACAAATACTAACCATTTAAGAATTGAATGATGACTGTTCACCACGAGGTAATGAAACAAATTGATCACATGCAAATTCAATGAACCGCGAAGCTAAGCGGTTCATGGTACATTTGCGTGTGATCAATTTGTTTCATCACCTCGTGTATTTCGAACAGTCATGATTCAATTCAAAAATTTATTCCCTTCATGCAACATAATTATTTTATGTCCGGACATGATATTGAGTTGGGTTATCTACAAGGCAGCGCCTTGGCGAACCATTCAAGTTCTGTTCCTAACAAGAAACAAAACAACATTACTGCTGATACAAAGTAGTTCCCGTAAAGTGTCAATATAGTGCCTAAAATATAGCTCACACTCGAGTTGTGGAAATCGTCTATTTATAGAACGTAAACAGAAATTACAGAATGTAAATATAGGCTCTGGAAAATCGAATGTAGAGCGTAATATCAATGCGCGATGTTTGAATGTCACACGATCAACTGGTGTTCATGGGATAAATCACACAATCAACTGGTATCCATGAGAATATAACATCACCTGAGAATCCACAGACAATATAATATTCATTGGAGAAAATTTCAGTTGTGGTGTAAACATTATTTTATATTACATCAAGTACTTGGTCTGTAGCTTCCATAATGCCAAAGTTAAGGGCACGGTTGGTGGGCTAACATTATTGTCACCACCCCAAACAAATTTGGAAATGTTTAATTATATGTAGGAAACAGTTCAGCTGGAGTGGATAGCTTATGGTCACAAATAAAACACCGATTGACGTTTTTTGTTTAAACAAAAAGTGAAAATGATAAACAAAAACAACAATTTCTGTTTGGTCAAAAGAAGGCAGATAAAAATGTGCACATTTCCACGACACGCTCTGTTTTGTTCGGTCACTGCTTGTTACAACATTATTTCTACATATTGACCCGATGGAACAAGATTGAGATGTCTTTATGCTGAGAAGCCCAAGAGTGACAGAGTCTATGGACATAGGTGTCGCATTTTTGTAGTAATAGAGTAACAATTTCAATTGATTATTACCTTTCCGTGGCACTTTATCTTGCGCACAATCGGTGTTTATTTGACGTCTTTCTTCTAACTTGATATTGCAGAATCAGATAAAGAGTTTATTTTCCTCAGCCACTTAGATTGGCGTAGCCAGGACTATTGAGGGTAAGGTGGTAAGACGCTCTCAATAAACACTCGCGTAGTGTCCTACCAAACTCAAATTTCGGGTAGAATCGAATTAGGAGAGAATTTCGAATTGAATCGAATCTCGAATCGAATTTCACGGCAGTAGTATATCACGTACCCGGACGACCCCGTTTGGGGTGACCTCATGGGCGATGTCATGTGACGTCACATGACCCAGCAAGGACATGCTTGGTTTCCATGGTAGTCCACGTGAGCGGCCATGTTGCGACGTCATCCCCATAGTGAGCATGCGCAGCGCGTATTGTTAAGGTGATACGTGTTTTCGTCGTTCATTTTGTATACTGGAGGCCGCTATCCTGGTTTCTCCAGTGGAACGTGGTTGCTATGTGACACAAAATCCTCTAATAGGACGGGAGTGTGTTCGGTGGGTGTGTTCGATTCAACAGGAGTATATCTAACTACCCACAAGAACCCGACAATCACCCCAAATCACCCAAATCAATCAAAACATACCCACAATAACCGAAACGGACTTGGCGGTGCCCCTATCTTGGAATAATAACAGTAGCACATAGTGTTATGGGGTTGGGTTGGCGTAGTTCCTTTGTAGGAGATTGTACTGTGGTACTGGACCGGATTCAGTCCGATTTCTCATTTTACAGACGTTGTTATAATCATCAGTCAGGTTGCTTGATTTCCCGTAATCTCCCTGAATTGATATAAGAAAGAATTTTTAGAATACTTATTGAACCAATGAGCAGATTGTATACAGTGTGGTATGAGTTCTTCAGTTTACATTGCGCACATTTAAATAGCTTTGATTAAATTGACAGAGAAGTAATTTTCAAAATACTTCTTTAGTCAATTCGAAATCGACAAAACTGAAATAGATAAGGAAAAACAATTACAATTTCCAAGTCTGAAATTCCAAACCAATATTCGCAACTTGTACATCAAAATGAAGGTTGTTATCTAAAAAACACAAAATACATATGCGTTCAAATCACATAGTTGATAAAAGACAATATCGGTTCCTGAAGGCCTGCTACCGTATTCATACCAGAACTGACAACAAAATAATATTCAATGACAACAACCCGTGGCAATATACTTCAGATATTGCAAAACAAAGCTTGGAATTAAAACTCCAAGATGCAGCGACGGGGCCACGTGGGGGATATTTCCAACACGGTCTGCATTTTCTCTTGAAAAACGACGGCATTCCAAAATTCTTGTTGTAATGTGATATTCTGGGGTACTCTCGAATGTTTAACTGAACCCGATTTTGAAATTCTAGCCAATTCAAGCAAGTGTCGCGATAGCTTGCAAGTAATACGCCAACTCAGCTGTTTTCTGATAGTGATAGTTTCTGATGTGAAGGCGATAGGTCTCGTAATGTCGTTTTAGAAATCAGTGAATATTGGTGTTTTCTATGCCCCTGCTGAAGTTGACCTACACTTAAACATAATAAGACAGCTGATAGTTTTGGAAATTCCCCAACACAGCCTTGTCGCTGCATTTCTAAGATTTGAATTCCTAGCTTTTTCATAGATATCTGAGGCATATTCGGCTATGAACTCGTCGCCTGAGTGCTAGAATGTTCTATGTCCCATAGGGGACAGAGTACTCCCACAGGGGACAGAGTACTCCCACAGGGGACAGGGTACTCCCACAGGGGACAGAGTACTCCCATAGGGGACATAGAACATTCTAGCACTCAAGAGACGAAATGTTCTCGTGAAGTATTATTTTTTACCAGTTCTTGTACGAATACGGTAGCAGACTTTCAGGAGCCGTTTATGCTAGGGCCCCGCGAACATCAAATTTCGGATCGAATCGACTCTCGAACCGAATCAGGCATAAGATTTCGTATCGAATCGAATCTCACCGCTCATCAAGTTGTGGATATTGCGCCTTCTTGCAGCCGTCGTGTCAGTCTCCGTTTCAGTATTGTGTGCAACGGCGACTCGTGTAAATCAAGCAAAAAGGTGGAATATTCCGGAACGGAATTAATGTAATTTCGGAAGCAGAACCTATTTGAACACTTCTTCTGTCATCAGGTCTCCTGTATAGGACAACCCCCCCCCCCCCCCTCCTCCTATAGAGGAGACCTGATGATAGAAGAAGAGTTCAAGAGGAGACACTTTGTAGGATTTTGAGAACATCTCGACGATTCGAAAATTTTCGAATCGGCGCGATTAAAATCGAATCGAAGCATGGGTACTATTTCGAATCGAATGTCGAAACTTCGCAGGACATAAAACGATGACCACTTTATTGCGTAGTGTGTGCTACGGCGACTCGTACAAATCAGGCAAACATTGGAATGTTCAAGAACGGAATCAATGTAATTTCTGAAGCGGAACCTACTTGATCGAGTCGAATTTCGAAGGGCCCTAGTTTATGTCTGCTATTAATTATGTGAGGTGAAAACATTTTTAGTGTTGCATACTCCACAACCTTTATTTTGGTATATAATTTGTGTGCATGTTTTAGAAAGTTATAGAATTTCAGACTTGGGAATTTTATAGTAATTGCTTCCCTCACTTATATAGTACCTTATGAGGATTTAATATGTTGCATGAGGCAGCACCTGTGGCCGTAAAGTTGCCGCTGTTGACAAGAGGTGACAACGGGTAATTAATTAGCTTGGATTCCCAAATCCAAAGTCGGGTACCGCAAGCATTCATATGTTTGACCAACTGTGAATGTGTTACAAGTCCAAGTAGAAAGTCAAGTCTCGTAAGGAAGTACCCGATTACCGGAAAGAACAAATCAATATCCATGACTGCAAATTCCGATTGAAAAAACTATTCCGGAGTGGTAGAGCCAACACCCCCTCCCTCCTATCATTACGCCTCTGTTTAATGTAGATCTAGTATGTTCAGAGATGATGTAAAGTATAGTTACACAACCTACTACTATTTGTCAGGTGCCCTGTCAACAACCAGTCACAATCTTTCACCTTTTGGTTATATCATGGAATAAACGGAAGCCACTTTGAATATTAGATTTTGGACTTAGACGAAATTGTGCCTTCGACTTCCAAACATAACGGAATTAGTGTATTCAATTGATATTCCTTTATGGAAATATGGAGATGGGGGTGATAAATATACCTCATAAGCCACAGCTGCCATGCCCACAGACTCATGGTATGCCCTTCAGAACATAAACAGGATTCTCATATAAATTTTCAACATATAATTTAGGGCTGTTTACCTGTACATTTATTATGTTTTATTTGAACCTATACTTGTAGTATTAATATTTATCATATGACTCGTCCGTTTTGTTCACTTTAAATCATTTGAAACTTTGTTTTCATATTAATCAGTGATAAATAAAGCCTTCCGTCAATTTCATTGGTCAGTTTCAAAACTAGACAATTTGATTGGCTGAACAAAATACAACTGGACCACATTTTCATAATTTGCATAATTAGAGTTGGGAGCTTTCATTGGTCAATTTCAAAACTGGACAATTTGATTGGCTAAACAAAATACAACTGGGTCACATTTGCATAATTTCAGTACGGAGAATTTACGTTATCTGTCCTATTTAGGGTGGATTATATTGTATTAATCTTCTACCTACAAGAAAAACGCCATTCATTCTTTTTATATTTTCACCTTTTGCTTCCAATACATACATTATGACCCCTCTTTGGAACGAGCTCGACGAGCTCGTTCCAATGAGGGGTCATAACTTGTGTTTTGGAAGCAAAAAATGAAAATTTTTAGTTATACGAGGATGATTTTCCAAGTGCCGTCTGCAACTCAAGTTAGGTGATGGGTTAAAAAGTCATACTAAGTGGCTAATTTGTGCGTGTGTGTGTCATATGATAAATATAATATGAAATGAGTGTTTTTCTCAGATAATATTTATGAAACTCGTCCGAATTTTCCGTTTGGACTCGCCAGAGGCTCGCCAAAACGGAAAATTCTTAGACTCCTTTCATAAATAGTATATGAGAAAAACACTCATTCCATATCCTCTATTTAAGATATAATATTCAAGTTTAATGATGACGTGTTTATGTTATGTTTTTACAGAAGTGATGACATTAGAACTACAGAACAACGAAAATCCAAGAAATCAAGCTTTTAACTTATTTCTATTGTGTAGATCTTTACAGATTACGATCTTGTAGAACAACTCTGTGGTATGAGTGGTGATGCTACAGGGTGTTTGTGGGGGCATTTACCACCATAAACGTAGAATTTTACACCACATATGCCCCCACCCCACCTACAACATACAAATCCTCACACCCCCACACGCTCACTCTCCCTTACACTGTCTCTCTTTTCCCATACACATCCAGCTGATGAACATATCCAGTAATAATTTACAAGTTCAGAAGCAGATCATTATGAGCCATGTACGTTCACACGTTGTCTCCAAAATGTGGGTCACGTTTTTCATTCTATGACAAAGAGACATTATCTCCCTTAAATTTGACTTGAGCTTTCAATCTAAGCCTTCTAGTGGCTTTTGGAACAATAGCCACCAGCAGGCTTCATTTGAAGGCACTATTCAATTTTAGACCCCCACCCCCAAAATAAAACCCAACCCTAAAAAGCCATACAAATGCTCGTTCCTGAGGGACAGAAGTCTACGGTGTCTGAATGCAAGGCCATGATGCAATATTCCTAAAATATCACTAGTTGACTTTCCCTTTTCATGGAGAACTTGTTCCCGAAACCCCCCTCCCCCAACCCGGAGACATTTTCTGGCGCCGTCACTGTGTTGTAATATATTCCAAAAATGTCTTCCACTATTAGCGATATACTCTATATTTTTTATATCTATTTTTCTATATATTTTACAATGATACTAAAAAAAACAATACCACATCCGGCTTTTGAAACGTCTTATTAAAACTTCGTCAAGCAGTGCCCCTCTGTTTGGGGACAATACCGAGGTGAATGAAATCATCTCTCTTTGAGGGGCTTGCAGAATCCTCCGCCGTCTCAGGGAAGACGAACTTTAGCAGCCCTGGATAGCTAGCAAATTGGGATGGACTCTCACGCCTCTCCCCATTAATGGCTTAATTTAAATTCTTGTGATCCCCGATCGGCCAAGAAAACCAGATTCTGATCAGTAAAGTTATTGATTCTATGTATTTATTGAGATTTATATTATAAACTATTCAATCTTTCTTTATTTCGTAATAAATACTTGAAGCATTGTGGTGTCATTATTTTTTTATGTTTGGTAATACCAAGAGGTCGCGGACGCCCAATTAAACTAGGAGGCGCAAGCATACAAGAAGCAACGCCTGACATGAATCCGGTCCACTGGAGATAATTGGAAAATTATTCCACGGAAACGCCAGTTCTTTAATTTTAAGGTTTTGCCGAAAGAAAGTGTGCAAGTGTCTGTTTGAAGCGAAGCGCACATGTAATAGCTGACGTCCTTTCCTGTTACACCATGTTTCATAATCATAATTATGTCAGTAAATGTACAGATTTTGGGATACCGTCAAAATCTCCCCACGACATAATGCCCTTCGACAAATCCGTCTGGACAAAATCCCTCACTGACAAAATCCCTCACTGACGAAATTCCTCACTGACACTTACATAGCACATCAGATCTATTAGAATCAGAACAAATATTTATATATATCTAGCTAATAACATATTTAACCATCTGCGTACGGATCTCGAAATTCCCAAATTTCAAGCAGAAAATATATCCTACCACGCAACTAGGAATTTAACCAATTCAGTGTTGATTTACAAAGCTCGGTCAGCCCTGTCAAACAAGACTGAATTGGTTAAATTGCTAGATGCATGGTGAGAAGAATTTGTCACTTGAAAATCTGATTTTTTGCGTGGAGGGGTGGGGAGGAGCAGGGTGAAAGAAATGGTGTGCATGCGTCGAAGGCAGGATAGCACCTTTTGATCATTTTGGAAGTATAGTAAAGATCTTTTCGAGGCATGTCTGAACGTTGCTCGGTAGGAAGGATATATGGTCGCGTTATGTCCTGTTGTTAGAGGCTTCAGCCAAGCCACTTAAGGTATTCGAGGTCTGAAGGGGCCGCCATTAGCAAGTGACTCTGGCTCATTGGTTCTTCAGGCAAGTATCGTCTATTGCTTATAACTGACTTGTGTGTAAGAGAGACCGCCATAAATAAGTATAGTCTGCCCCCGGTTGAAGTTTGTCTTGTGGACCTTGGTGCTTGAGAGGCTGAGCTAGTTGACCGGAACAAACAACCAAGATCTTGTCCCCATCAAAACCGCGCAGGTTTGGATACCGCCCTACACGTTTCCTCATAGCGGATTATGGGTGGATATAGTTCCATGTTGGTCACAAAAAGGCCGGATGTATGAGTTCAAGAGAACCAACACGCGCATCCTATGTTGAGGTCGACCACATCAGAGGATGGTGTGAATGATTAAATAAGTCTCCATGGAGGTTAGAATGGTATCCTGACTGTTAAATTAAAATAAACAACTCAAAATCTGTGCCGTGTGCTTGCGCGCCTGTGCACTGGGAGTAAAAGCCTGTCCCTAGTGGGATAGAGCAATGAGCAGTATTGTGGCCACTAGACCAAGATACACTCTGTAGAACGGACGCGGGGGTGGAGGGGATACACAGTTTCTACCACGCACGTTACTGACCCTGTGTGATTTTTCGACGCCTGTGCAGAGGTTTAAATATGTTCTTGAACCACAGTAACAGATTAACACACAATACTATAAGTTATTGTGATGCTTTGACGGTTACATGGTCTGGATTCTGCGGCTCGGAGCTTATGTTCAATCGAGACGCGAAGCGTCGAGGTTGAACATACGCGCCGAGCTGCAAACCTCAGATCATGTTACCGTCAATTCATCACAATAACGTATATGTTCCAATAATACGCCACCCATAACCCACATCGTTAAATGAACAAGGCACTTTGATAAACAAAGCAATTTTAAGGATAACAAATTTAGAAAATAAACCTTTCGTGTACCCCACGTCGTCACTGGACAACAGAAAAATCAGTAACTCCGATAAAGGTAGAGGTTACTCCATCTCAGATCAAATTATGAACAAGTTCATGATTTGAACTGAGAAGGGGTAACCTCGGCTTTTCACTTTTTTATAAGTGGGTTGTGAGTATGTATTCAAAGAATGATCACTGGCCTCGAATAATACGATGTTAAAGGTATTATGCACTTTGAATCTCTCCCCATTGTTATCATATTTTCAAATATTTCACGTGGTGACGTCAGACGATAACATATGCTACTGGAGCCGTAAACATACACAAAATTAAGCGAACTCCCGTTCAATCAGAGGGTGAGGATTTTAGTCTTATTGGAACATAGTTATACTCCCTAGGAAGTTGCTAGATTTGTGGATACAGGCTGGGATAAGAATCCTGAATGGCAGGAGGGCAGGTGCCACATTTGACCAGCACACCTCATACCAGTACAACGGTAGCTCAGTTATTGATATGTTATGGAAAACATGACAAAATCAAGTGTGTTTGTCAAAAAAGATTTCGCAAAGTCAACGGATATTTTGTGTGAGGTATCGGCAGTAATCAATCGCTGTGCCAATATGTCCCATCGTCGTAAGAGTCGGCAAGAGGTCCGCCAGGAAACGTGTTCCCCCAAAGCCATGGTATGACAAAAAAAAATTTTGTTGTGAAATGAAAAAGCAACTACTTCACCAACAGCATTTATTTATAAAATGGAACACAGTCCCCATAGTCCGCGGGAGGTATTATGCCTACAAATACAAACATGTAAGAGTTTTAAGGTAAAGAAAAATACAGTACAAAGAGGAAATCATTCACCAATTAGAAGTTTACATACTACAAACCCCAAACAATTTTGGGATACTGTGTCTCAATTACAGGATGATATTTCCAACACGGCAGATTTGTCGAACAAAATACCCATAGATTCTTGGAAAAAAACATAACAAATCATTGGGAAATCCGACTCCCTGTGCTATCTTTAATGAGAGTTTGAAAACGCAGATCTGCACCAGGCTATCTCAGCTAGAGCAATCATCAGGACTCAACGATGCGAGCGATCTCGAAACTAAAGAGTGGCAAATCAGTAGGCATGGATGGTATTAAAAACGAAATAATAAAATGTGTCAAATCCTTTATTGCTGCTATGTTGACAAACCTTTTCAATACTGTCTTACGCAATGGCGCGTTCCCACCTGAATGGTCAGAAGGATGTATTGTTTCTCTCCCGAAGACCGCACATGCGGACTCACCAGATATGCTTCTCGTCATCACCATTACTAGTAATATAGGAAAATTATACACCAGTATATTAAACGAACACTTAACAACTTTTTTAAAAGCCATATAGAATATACCCATAGTAGCTTGTTGTAACAAATGTTCACCACGAGTGGTGAAGTGGTGTTAAACGAGTGCCTTTGGGGCGCGGTTAACACCAAGAGTGGTGAACATTTGGTACACCAAGCTACTTTGGGTATATTTTTTTATACCATGCTCGTCAGATTATTAAGAGTCGCTATTAATTTTTCTCGATTTTACTGAACAGCAGATGTACATACGTGATAATCTGTTTTTGTTTACATGAGCATCAGTGGGCAGTACTTTCGCTGACAATTTTATCGCCGAAACGAAATGAAAAAAGAAACGGAGCCTTTTTCGTTTTAATAACATAATAACATACTATTTCGAGTTACGGGTGTTTTAACGTCACCACAGGTCAACTTGGATGTAGTGCTACTGTAGGTGTAAATTTTTACTATTGAAATCCCATTGCTGGCGTGTTCTCCACGGTTGGCGTGTAAAGCTATAATTTATGTCATATGCTTTTCATATATAGTACAATAGGTAATCGTGGAATAAAACGGGATACCAAATGACTGCCAGGATGGTTTTCGGAAAGGTTACAAAACTTCGGATCACCACATCGTTATTAAGGCAATAATCCATAAAGCGTTTCATAGCAACAGAAGATATGGAGGCAGGGGCTCCAACTTGAACTTTTACAAAATGGTGCAGGCGGCCGTTTCTATCCATCTATCAAACTACGTGTTAAAGCTAGAGGTTGTCTGTCGGGAAAATTTACCACTTCGGTAGCGGTAATGTAGGGGAATAATCTAAGTCCCCTTCAGCTCAACGTTTTTACTGATGATATTTCAGAGTATATTAAGGAAAATGTATGTCACGATAGCTTTCCTACCCTTCAAGAGTTTGTCGTGTCATGCCTTTCTTACGCAGATGACCTTGTTCTGATTTCGACGTCATCAGCAGGGCTACAAAAATCATTGGATGCTCTTTCCGACTATTGTGCCAGGCAGGCCTGAAAATAAACAGTCTGACTTTTGCAGAATAAGGTCCCTAGAGGGTGAATTTGAGGATGATATCCCATACATTGAGCCAGTTTATCCTCAGGGTGTCTCTTTCTGTTTAGTTTTGAGACCCTGATTCAGATTGAGGTTTACAGGGGGTAGATGGGCGTGATTATGACTGCAGGCCAGGGTAGCATCACTAAATTCACCCTCTGGGGACCTCATTTTGCATATGATAGTCTGCTTATTTTCTGGCTTGATGCCGGATGGAGACTGACTGTGAATACAAATAAGACAAAGGCAATGGTTTTCAATGAAACCGGCAGAACATCGAAGGACGTGTTCCATTTCGACAACAAGCAGCTCACGTGCTGGAACTCTGGGCTTTTGAATACCGTGGTCGTGTTTGGCAAAGCTTGCAGAACAAGTGCTGGAAATTTTAAACTGGCTCAATGTATGGGATAGCATCATCAAATTCATCCTACACGGAGCTCCGGAACCAAACCAAAATGATCTATGTCAAGATTTTGGTGATGATGCGTCAAATAGAACTAAAATTATTGCCTGGAAAGCAATTTGTCAGAAAGTATTCTATTCATGGTGACAGTAACCTTGACCTTGGAGAAACATACACCGGAATCAATGAGTGTCTTCCTTTCCTGAAGGGTAACGCCTGGTATAAATGTTGTGAGGATGCGTCGAGAGAAACTAAAGTTACGTCCTGGAAACCAACTATTTGTGCATGCTCGCCACTTTCATCAAACTACTATTAGTTGGGAGAATTGATTTTTCTACGTTCTTTGTAATTGTTCTATTTTAATGCAGTTTGAAGACAAGTTCAAGACCATTGTTTAATAAATATAAAAATAAATTGATGTTCCTATCTTGATTTCTGTGTTACACAAGGTTTTTTCCAGTTGTGCACTATTTGAAAACACTTTACTGTTATGATGTGAAGAGGCTTGACTTTCACAAAAAAAATAATTTCTTACTTGAGGTAATTAAACGTTACAGTGTTCTCTCGGGTCGTGTTTTAATAGCAAACAATTTCAGTCACACTTACACTAAAATAAGCTTGTATGGGTGTTTTATTAGTTTCTCTAATCCTCTTTAGTTTTGTCACTCTTGAAACAAATACACATAAAAGTTATTCAACAATAATCCTTATCTTTTCACAGGGATCTTGTGAAGATATTTCACACGTGGAACAGTCACATTACCAAATCTTAAAAACCAATTCAAATATTTCTAATATTTTGAAATCACCAAAAATTATATTTTATTTTTCAGGTCTCTCAAAACAGGTTAAAAACAGTGGTCTCTCATGATAGGTCCATTATAGTCTAAAACTACTAGTTGGTGTCAGGCCACAGTGGTCAAGACAGGTGGTCTCTCAAGACAGCTGGCCTCTCATGACAGGTCCATTATAGAGTAAAACCAGTTGGTACCTGGCCAATGTGGTCTCTGAAGACAGGTGGTCTCTCAAGACAGGTTTTACTGTAAAATGTAGTTTCACTCATCACAGATTAGCTCTTTCTCATTAGGATAACTCTATGAAATCTAAGATTTTTCAAACTTTCTGATTCAACTGTCATAAATTGTTCTACTTTTCTGTACTTACCTATTTGATCATTAACAAAGCCATTTTTCAAATAACTTGGGTCTCTAGTTCTCTAATATGATTGATTCGTCCCTGCCTCACAGGCCTTCTGCAGGGCATTTTCAGTTTATAAAAAAGTCAGTATTGGCAGAGTCTTAACTTCAAGTACCCATACAATGGCAAATAGACCATATTTCTGAAGTGAAATGTTTTGTGTCGAGGTGGCTGCTAAATTCACAATTACATATAGCAAGGTAATTTTATATTATTTAATCAACAGAACTATAAGATATACATAATGTTGAGATATAATGTTATAGGCTATAAAATTATATCTCAACATGGGCAATAACTCATGGTCCAAACATAACTGGACAAGGCTCATTTGATTTAGGATCGGAAATAATTTTCAAAAGCTGAATAGTGAAGGATTTTCAGACGTGGAAATTTAAAACAAAAAGGATTTTTTCTACTACCAAACAGAATGATGCGTCCAACAACATTTTACTTACAGGGCCATATCCAGGACGTTTTGGTACCATTCTACTGGTTTGGGCGCCCAAACTCCGACACCTGTCAAATTTTGGTGACGATTTCCCGAAGAAATATAAAACCAATAGATCCATAAGATACAAAAATATTTTCTTACAGAAAATCTATAAAATCTGAAGCTACAGATATGTTGAAATCATCACCGGGGCACCGATTAGTGTCTTCAGTTCTCAGAAATTATGATCGGGTGTTTCCGGAGAGCTGCAGATGGTCAAGCACCACTAGCAGACAATGCCTGAAAAGAATACATCAATAAAATACATTCTGTCTACTCTATTTATGTGCATGCGATGGTTGGTGATTGTAGGTAGGTGAGATTAACTAGCTATCAGTATACCTAATTAAGTTACCGACCAGAATGCCCCTCCACATCTTTCTTACAGAGTGTCAACTTGTCAAATCACATGTACGTTGAGAAAGTTTCAAATCAAATCGGGACATAAATTATGCCCCAAATAGATTCGAGAATTTTCAAATAACACCCAAAATATGCCATTTCCGTGCATCTGAGTGAATTCTTACGTTGCATAATAGTTCACTCAGAGGCAAGAAAATCGCTTCTTTTCGATGGCAAAATCAAAAATCTTCACCGGCGGTCCGAACTATGGTCGGTTCCCTCCCCCCCCCCCCCTGCCGCCGACCCATGACTACCATGTTTGATTATAACCGGTGTCCCCTAATTATTCCTGGATATGGTCCTGACTTAACCGTTTACTAAATGCGCATACCAGACGACACATAAAAAAAGTTCTTGAATAGATAAAAAAAATTTCATTTTTTGTCTCAAAAACATATGGAAAAATAATAAAAATATGGAAAAATAATAAAATTGGGATGTCGATTTTTGTGAATACTGCTGGTCGGTACTCTCACCTGCCTACTAATAGTGAAGACCAAATAATAGTGAAGGCCAAGATTTTCAGCTGAAATTAATAATAGTGATGGCCATTTCACTCTTTGTGGCCATTTCACTCTTTGTCTCATTTCCAAATAATAGGAAAGGGCAGGATTTTTTCTAAATAAAAGTGTCAATGATACTGAAGCTCAACTTGGACGATGAAAATAAAAGGGAAATGTGCCTCGAAAATGAAAGAGAAATGTTACAGTGAAAATGAAAATGGAAGGGAAATGTGAGAGTGAAAATGGAAGGGAAATGTGACAGTGAAAATGAAAGGAAAACGTGACAATGAAAACGAGGGGGAAATGTGACAGTGGAAATGAAAGGGAAATGTGACATCTGAGGTCTCCATAAAAAAATTAGAGTCGTTTTCTAAAGTTTTGTGAAGCTATGTAAAGAAATGCAGCCCGTAGACCGTGCCATGCATTTTAAAAATGAAAGAAAATATGACAGTAAAAATGAAGGGGAAATATGACATTTGAGGTCTCTAAAATTTTAGAGCTGTTTCCTTTTGATTAAAGAATAATGACAAAGAAGAAAATGACTTAAACACCTATAAATTGAATAATTTATGCATGAGGAAAAAACCTGCATTGTATGATGTGTATCTGATCTTGCTACATCTTCATGCCACAAATTATTTCACTGTGTCAAATACTTTAGGAGTTACAAGTGAAAAACTGACTCTATTTTTTAACAAAATGGCCATTTGCGGCCATCTTTAAGATCAGATCTGGCCTATAAGGGGATATTCTCATCAGACGGTCATGATAAACATATTTACAAAGTTTCGTGAAGCTATGTAAAGAAATGTGGCCTGTCGTCTGTGCTCTGTGACTTGAAAACAAATGTAACAGGTCTGACTGGTAAAGTGACATTAAACACCTTTAATTTACATAATTTATGCATGAGAAAAAACTCGTATTACACGTTATGTATCTAATCTTGCTACACATTTATGTGTGTCAAATACTTTAGTAAAAACCTGACTGACTCCATTTTTCAACAAAATGGCTGACGGTGGCCATCTTGAATACCGGAATGGGCCCAAAAGAGGACGTTCTTGTCGAAAGGACATAAGAAAACTTATTTGTAAAGTTTCGTGAAGCTATGTAAAGAAATATGGCCTGTAGTCTGTGTCGTATGATTTAAAAACAAAAACAGTTCTGATCAGTAAATTGACATTAAACACGAATAACTTGCATAATTTACGCATGAGAAAGAACCTGTCTAATATGTTATGTATCCAATCTTGCTACACCTTCATGCCAAAAATTATTTGATTGTGTCAAATACTTTAGAAGTTCTGAGTAAAAAACTGACTGACTCCAGGTTTTAACAAAATTCCCAACAGCAGCCATCTTGAATATCGGAACGGGCCCAAAAGGGGTTCTCATCAGACGGCCAGAAGAAACATATTTGCAAAGTTTTGTTCAGATACCTAAAGAAATGCAGCCTGTAGCCCGTGTCATATGATTTAAAAACAAATACAACAGTTCTGACTAGTAAACTGACATTAAACACCAATAACTTACATAATTTATGCATGAGAAAAAAAAACACGTATTATAGGTTATGTATCTCATCTTTTTACACCCTTATGCCAAAATTATTTGGCTGTGTCAAATACTTTAGAAGTTCTAATTAAAAAATGATGGTCTCCACTGTTTTAACAAAATGGCCGACGGTGGCCATCTCGAATATCGGATCGGGCCCAAAAGGGAACGTTCTCGTCGGACAGGCATAAGAAACATATTTGTAAATGTTTGTGAAGCTACGCAAAGAAATACGACCTGTAGTCTCTGTCAAGTTGACGGACAGACAGACAAGCATCGTGTTCAAGGTTAGAGATGGTCAGATAGACAAACTTCTACAGCAATAGGTCAATCTGGACACAACTCTGAAAGTTAAAATGTTCTGAGCCTTATGCTATTTTATATCACCACAAAAAACCCCCACAAATACAACAGTTCTGACTAGTAAATTGACTTTAAACACCAATAACTTACATAATTTATGCAGGAGAAAAAAAACACGTATTTTTTGTTATGTATTTGATCTTTTTACACCCTTATGCCAAAAATTATTTGGCTGTGTCAAATACTTTAGAAGTTCAAATTAAAAAAGTGATGGGCTCCATTTTTTTAACAAAATGGTCAACGGTGGCCATCTTGAATATCGGATTGGGCCCAAAAGGGAACGTTTTCGCCGGACAGTCACAAGAAACATATTTGTAAAGTTTCGTGAATCTACGTAAAGAAATGCGACCTGTAGCCTGTGTCGTGTTGACGGACAGACGCACAAGCATCTTGTTCGAGGTTAGAGATTGACAGATGGACGAACCTCTGCAGCAATAGCTCATTCTGAGAACAACTCTGAAAGTTAAAATGTTCTAAGCCTTATGCTATTTTCTATCACCACAATGAATATACCTAGTTTGTGTGGGAGAGGATAGGTCTAAAAATGAGGTCTAGACTCAAACACCTATTTCAAGGTTCAGGATGAATAGACGGACGGACATCTACAGCAATAGCTCATTCTGGGCACAACTCTGGAAGATAAAATGTTTTGGGCTTAATGTTACAATGAATATATTTAGTGTGTGAGAGGATTGGAGTAAAAATGAGTTCCAAACTCAAGCACAATCTTCAAGGATAGAGATGGATAGATGGACAAACTTCAACAGCAATAGATCATTTTGGGCATAACTCTGGTGAAGTTAAAATGTACAGAGCCTTTAGCTATATTATAACACTACAATGAATATACTTAGTTTTTGAGAACATAGGCCTAAAAATGAGGTCCAAATTCAAGCACCTATGTGAGAGGATAGGCCTAAAAATGAGGTCCAAACTCAAGCACCTTGTTCAAGGTTAGAGATGGATAGATGGACAAACTTCAACAGCAATGGTTCATTCTTGGTACAACTCTGGAAGTTAAAATGTTTTGAGCTTGAGCCTTATGCTATTTTATATCACCACAATGAATATACTTAGTGTGCGAGAGGATAGGCCTAAAAATGAGTTCCAAATTCAAGCACCATCTTCAAGGTTATAGATGGATAGATGGACAAACTTCTACAGCAATAGCTCATTCTGGGCATAATTCTGGAAGTTAAAATGTGCAGAGCCTTATGCTATTTTATAAGACCGCAATGAATATACATAGTGTGTGAGAACATAGGCCTAAAATGAGGTTTAAACTCAAGCACCTTGTTCAAGGTTAGCAATGGATAGATTGACAAGCTTCTACGATAATAGCTCATTCTGAGCAGAACTCAGGAAATCAAAATGTTCTGAGCCTATTCTATAACACTACAATGAATATACTTAGTGTGTGAGAAGATAGGCCTAAAATGAGGTCCAAACTCATGCACCTTGTTCAAGGTTAGCTATAGATAGATGGACAAACTTGTATAGCAATAGCTCATCTGGACACACCTTGGAAGTTAAAATGTTCATAGCCTTATGCTATTTTATATCACCACAATGAATATACTTGGCTAGTGAGAGAGGGGATAGGCCTAAAAATGAGGTCCAGGCTGAAGCACCTTGTTCAAGGTTAGAGATGGATAGATGGACAAACGTTTACAGCAATAGCTCATTCTGGGCGCAATTCTGGAAGTTAAAATGCTTAAGCCTTATGCTATTTTATGTCATCAGAATGAATATTCTTAGTGTGTGAGAGTAAAGGCCTAAAAATTAGGTCCAAACTCAATCATCTTGTTCAAGGGTAGAGATAGGCAGATGGACAAACTCCTAGAGCAAAAGCTCATTCTTGGCACAACTCTGAAAGTTAAAATGTTCTGAGCTGCTGAGCCTTATGCTATTTTATATCACCACAATGAAATTGAATATACCTGGTTAGTGTGTAAGAGGATAGGCCTAAAAATGAGGTCCAGACTCGAGCACCTTGTTCAAGGTTAGAGATGGATAGATGGACCAACTTGTACAACAATATCTCATTCTGGGCACAACTCTGGAAGTTAAAAATTGAAATGTTCTGAGCCTTTTGCTATTTTATATCACCACAATGAATATACTTAGTGTGTGAGACAATAGACCCAAACATGAGGTCCAAATTCAAGCACCATCTTCAAGGTTAGAAATGATAGAAGGACAAACTTGTACAGCAATAGCTCATTCTGGGCATAGCTCTGAGCCTTATGCTATTTTATATCACCACACTGAATATACTTAGTTACTCTGGTGACCCTAATAATAATAGAGGTCAAAATAAAAGTATGGGGTGGAAAAATTGCAGATTTCTAATAATAGTAGGGGCCTTAATAAAAGTATGGGGTGAAAGAAAACAAATTATGCAATAACAGTTATTGGGTGATACTAATTATGTATTCTACTTTAGGGTAATAGTAACAGGTACATGTACATGTGACTACATGTAGTCCTAATGAATATCAATACTAGTCAACTGTGAAAGGTATTTTCTGTTAGACTTGCATGTAATATGCCAAACTGAAATGCAGGATACAGGAGTAGGGTTGTGATGATATTATGATGAATATTCAATAGTATTTATTTCTAATATTAGGCACTGAAGGGTGCGGCACACAAGAAGAGGGGTTCCTTTTAGTCTATTGCCCTCGGTGTTGCTCTCAACTTGACTCAAATCCAGATAATTGTAAGTGATCCACAGCACAAGGATGTTTTTTTAATAAACATAGGGGCCCCAATAAGAATCATAGGGGCTGGAATTTTTCTCCAAAATTAATAAACATACCCGTAATTAGTGGGGTCACCAGAGGAGTGTGTGAGAGGATAGGCCAAAAGTGAGGTCAAACTCAAGCACCATTTTCAAGGTCAGAGATGGGTAGAAGGACAAACTTCCAGAGCAATTGCTCATTCTGTGCACAACGCGGGAAATTAAACTGTTCTGAGCCTTATGCCATTTTATAACACTACAATGAATATACTTAGTGGTTGAGAAGATAGGGCTAAAATGAGGTCCAAACTCAAGCACCATTTGCAAGGTTTGAGATGGACAAACTTGTACAGCAATAGCTCATTCTGGGCATAACTCAGGAAGATAAAATGTTCTGAGCCTTATGCCATTTTATATCACTACAATGAAAATACCGAGTGTGTGAGAAGATAGGCCTAAAATGAGGTCCCAACTCCAGAACCATTTTCAAGGTTAGAGATTGATAGATGGACAAACTTCTACAGCAATAGCTCATTCTTGGCACAGCTCTGGAAGTTAAAATGTTCTGAGCCTTATGCCATTTTATATCACCACAATGAATATTCTTAGTGCGTGAGAGTATAGACCTAAAATGAGGTCCAAACTCAAGCATCTTGATTAAGGTTAGAAATGGACAGATGGATAATCTTCTAAAACAACATCTCATTCTGGGAACAACTCTGAAAGTTAAAATGTTCTGAACCTTATGCTCTTTTATATCACCACAATGAATATACCAAGTTAGTGTGCGGGGGGGGGTTGCCTAAAAATGAGGTCCAGACTCGAGCACTTTATTCAAGGTGAGAGATGGATAGATGGACAAACTTGTACAGCAATAGCACATTCTGTGCATAACTCGGAAAATTAAAATGTTCAGAGCCTTATGCCTTTTTATAACACTACATGAATATACTTAGCCTGTGAGAAGATATTCCTAAAATGAGATCCAAACTCAAGCACCTTGTTCAAGTTTAGAGATAGATAGATGGACAAAATTCTACAGCAATAGCTCATTCTGGGCTGAGCCCCATACTATTTTATAATACTACAATGAATATACCTAGTGTGTGAGAAGATATTCCTAAAATGAGGTCCAAACTCAAGCAACTTGTTCAAGTTTAGAGATAGATGGACGGACAAGCTTGTACAGCAGTTGCTCATTCTGGGCACAACTCTGGAAGTTAAAATGTTCTGAGCCTTATGCTATTTTATAACACCAGAATTATTACACTTAATGTGTGAGAACATAGGCCTGAAAATGAGGTTTAAGCTCAAGCACATTGTTCAAGGTGAGCAATGGATAGATTGACAAACTTCTACAATAATAGCTCATTCTGGCCACAACTCAGGGAATTAAAATGTTCTGAGCCTTATTCCAGTTTATTAACACTACAATGAAAATACTTAGTGTGTGAGAAGATAGTTCAAACTCAAGCACCATCTTCACTAGATAGATTGACTAACTTCTACATTAATACATGTAGCTCATTCTGGGCACAACTCAGGAAATAAAAATGTTCTGAGCCTTATTCGATAACACTACAATGAATATACATAGTGTGTGAGAAGATAGGCCTAAAATGAGGTCCAAACTCAAGGACCTTGTTCAAGGTTAGAGATAGATAGATGGACAAACTTGTACAGCAATAGCTCATTCTGAAAGTTAAACTGTTCTTAGCCTTATGCTATTTTATATCACCACAATGAATATACTTAGTGTGAGAGGATAGGCCTAAAAATGAGGTCCAGGCTCAATCACCTTGTTCAATGTTAGAGATGGATAGATGGACAAACTTCTACAGCAATAGCTCATTCTGGGCAAAACTCTGGAAGTTAAAATGCTTGAGCCTTATGCTATTTTATATCACCAGAATGAATACTCTTAGTGTGTGAGAGTATAGGCCTAAAAATTAGGTCCAAAATCAATCATCTTGTTCAAGGTTAGAGATGGGCAGATGGACAAAGCTCTACAGCAATAGCTCATTCTGGGCACAACTCTGAAAGTTAAAATGTTCTGAGCCTTATTCTATTTATATCACCACTATGAATATACCTAGTTAGTGTGTAAGAGGATAGGCCTAAAAATGAGGTCCAAACTCAAGCACCATCTTCAAGGTTTGAGATGGATAGATGGACAAACTTGTACAGCAATAACTCATTCCGGGCACAACTCTGGAAGTTGAAATGTTCTGAGCTTTTGGCTATTTTATATCACCACACTGAATATACTTAATGTGTGAGAAGATAGGCCTAAAAATGAGGTCCATACTCAAGCACCATCTTTAAGGTTAGAGATCGATAGATGGACAAACTTGTACAGCAATAGCTCATTCTGGGCATAACTCTGGAAGATAAAATGTGCTGAGCCTTATGCTATTTTATATCACCACATTGAATATACTTAGCGTGTGAGAGGATAGGCCGAAAATGAGGTCCAAACTCAAGCACCATATTAAAGGTTAGAGATGGGCAGACGGACAAACGTTTGGAGCAATTTTTATCACTACAATGAAAATACTTAGTGTGTGAGAAGATAGGCCTAAAAATGAGGTCCAAAATCAAACACTATCTTCAATGGATAGATTGACAAACTTCTACATTAAGAGCTCATTCTGGGCACAACTCAGGAAATCAAAATGTTCTGAGCCTTATTCTATAACACTACAATGAATATACTTAGTGTGTGAGAAGGGAGGCCTAAAATGAGGTCCAAACTCAAGCACCTTGTTCAAGGTTAGAGATAGATAGATGGACAAACTTGTAGAGCAATAGCTCATTCTGGACACAACTCTGGAAGTTGAAATGTTCTGAGCCTTTTGCTATTTTATATCACCACAATGAATATACTCAGTTAGTGTGTGAGAGTATAGCCCTAAAAATTAGGTCCAAAATCAATCATCTTGTTCTTGTTCAAGGTTAGAGATGGGCATATGGACAATCTTCTATAGCAATAGCTCATTCTGGACACAACTCTGAACGTTAAAATGTTCTGAGCCTTATGCTATTTTATGTCACCACAATGAATATACCTAGTAAAAATGAGGTCCAGACTCAAGCACCTTGCTCAAGGTTAGAGATGGATAGATGGACAAACTTGCACAGCAATAGCTCATTCTGGGCACAACTCTGGAAGTTGAAATGTTCTGGGCCTTTTGCTATTTTATATCACCAAAATGAATATACTTAGTGTGCGAAGATAGGCCCAAAAATGAGGTCTAAATTCAAGCATCATCTTCAAGGTTAGAGATGGATAGATGGACAAAATTGTACAGCAATAACTCATTCTGGGCACAACTCTGGAAGTTGAAATGTTCTGAGCCTTTCACTATTTTATATCACCACATTGAATATACTTAGTGCGTGAGAAGATAGGCCTAAAAATGAGGTCCAAACTCAAGCACCATTTTCAAGGTTAGAGATGGACAGATGGACAAACTTCTACAGCAATAGCTCATTCTTGGCACAACTCTGGAAGTTAAAATCAGACCTTCATTTTAATGGCGCGCGATCGCTCTCACGAGCCATTGCTCACGCAATTACAATTTGCAGCGAACAATCAATCGCGCACGTGGAAAAAAGCAGCTATTTTTTTAGTTTACATCTACGATGTCAAAGTTTCAGAAACTGTGTTTGTAAACACTCGACTGTGTCGCCTATTCGATTAATCGAATAGCCGGTGTAAGGTGCTAAGGTCTGCTATTCTTGTTCATAGTCGACTATTTTTTTAGCCATATACATCATGCCACTGAATGATAATATAACATTAACATGATTCTGGAGGGCATTATGGTTCATTAGCGCCTAAAAATGAGGTCCAAAATCAATCATATTGTTCAAGGTTAGAGATGGGCATATGGACAAACTTCTACAGCATTAGCTCATTCTGGGCACAACTGTAGAAGTTGATCTGTTTTGGTCCTTATGCTATTTAATGTCACCACAATGAATATACTTAGTGTGTGAGGTGAGAGGATAGGCCTAAAAATGAGGTCCAGAC
Organism: Pictodentalium vernedei; assembly: GCA_031216915.1. NCBI lineage: Eukaryota > Metazoa > Mollusca > Scaphopoda > Dentaliida > Dentaliidae > Pictodentalium > Pictodentalium vernedei. The sequence continues at coordinate 74,064,990 of CM062294.1, read as the reverse complement.
TCAAGCACCTTGTTCAAGGTTAGAAATGGATTGATGGACAAACTTCTACTTGTACTGCAACAGCTCATTCTGAGAACAACTCTGAAAGTTAAAATGTTCTAAGCCTTATGCTATTTTATGCCACCACAATGAATATACCTAGTTAGTGTGCGAGAGGACTGGCCTAAAATGAGTTCCAAACTCAAGCACTTTGTTCAAGGTTAGAGATGGATCGATGGACAAACATCTACAGCAATAGCTCATTCTGGGCACAACTCGGGAACTTAAAATCTTTTGAGCCTTTTGCTCTTTTATATCACCACAGTGAATATACTTAGTGTGTGAGACGATAGGCCTAAAAATGAGGTCCAAACTCGAGAACCATCTTCAAGGTTCGAGATGGACAAAATTGTACAGCAGTAACCATTCTGGGCATAACTCTGGAAGATAGAATGTGCTGAGCCTTATGCTATTTTATATCACCACATTGAATATACTTAGTGTGTGAAAGGATAGGCCCAAAATGAATTCCAAACTCAAGCACCATATTCAAGGTTAGAGATGGATAGATGGACAAACTTCTCGAGCAATTGCTCATGCTGTGCACAACTCGGGAAATTAAAATGTTCTGAGCCTTATGCCATTTTATCACACTACAATGACAATACCTAGGATTTGAGAAGATAGGCCTAAAAATGAGGTCCATAATCAAGCACTATCTTCAGTGGATAGATTGACACACTTCTACAATAATAGCTCATTCTGGGCACAACTCAGGGAATCAAAATGTTCTGCTCCTTATTCTATAACACTACAATGAATATACTTTGTGTGTGAGAAGGTTGGCCTAAAATGAGGTCCAAACACAAGCACCTTGTTCAAGGTTAGAGATAGATAGATGGACAAATTTGTAGAGCTATAGCTCATTCTGGACACAACTGTGGAAGTTAAAATGTTCTGAGCCTTATCCTATTTTATATCACCACAATGAATATACTTAGTGTGTGAGAGTATAGGCCTAAAAAGTAGGTCCACAATCAATCATCTTGTTCTTGTTCAAGGTTAGAGATGGGCATATGGACAAACTTCTACAGCAATAGCTCATTCTGGACGCAACTCTGAAAGTTAACATGTTCTGAGCCTTATGCTATTTTATATCACCACAGTGAATATACCTAGTAGGAGTGCAAAAGGATAGGCCAAAAAATGAGGTCCAGACTCAAGCACCTTGCTCATGGTTAGAGATGGATAGATGACAAACTTGTACAGCAATTGCTCATTCTGGGCAAAACTCTGGAAGTTAAAATGCTTGAGACTTATGCTATTTTATATCACCAGAATGAATAATGTTAGTGTGTGAGAGTATAGGCCAAAAAATTAGGTCCAAAATCAATCATCTTGTTCAAGGTTAGAGATGGATAGATGGACAAACATCTACAGCAATAACTCATTCTGGGCACAACTATGGAAGTAAAAATGTTTTGAGTCTGATGCTATTTAATAACACCACAATGAATATACTTAAAAATGGGGCCCGAACTCACGCACCATGTCCAAGGTTAGAGATGGATAGATGGACAAACTTGTACAGCAATAGCTCATTCTGGGCACAATTCTGGAAGTTGAAATGTTCTGAGGCTTTTGCTGTTTTATATCATCACAATGAACATACTTAGTGTGTGAGACGATAGGCCCAAAAATGAGGTCCAAACTCAAGCACCATATTCAAGGTTAGAGATGGATAAGATGGACAAATTTCTAGAGCAATTGCTCATTCTGTGGACAACTCGAGAGATTAAAATGTTCTGAGCCTTATGCTATTTTATATCATCACAATGAATATACTTGGCTAGTGTGAGAGAGGATAGGCTTAAAAATGAGTTCCAGGCTCAATCACCTTGTTCAAGGTTAGAGATGGATAGATGGACAAACGTTTACAGCAATAGCTCATTCTGAGCGCAACTCTGGAAGTTAAAATGCTAAAGCCTTATGCTATTTTATATCACTAGAATGAATATTCTTAGTGTGTGAGAGTATAGGCCTAAAAATTAGGTCCAAACGCAAGGGTAGAGATGGGCAGATGGACAAACTCCTACAGCAATAGCTCATTCTGGGCACAACTCTGAAAGTTAAAATGTTGTGAGCGGCTGAGCCTTATGCTATTTTATATCACCACAATAAAATTGAATATACCTAGTTAGTGTGTAAGAGAATAGGCCTAAAAATGATGTCCAGACTTAGAGATGGATATATAGACAAACTTGTACAGCAATAGCTCATTCTGGGCACAAGTGGGTAAGAGAATAGGCCTAAAAATGATGTCCAGACTTAGAGATGGATATATAGACAAACTTGTACAGCAATAGCTCATTCTGGGCACAAGTGGGTAAGAGAATAGGCCTAAAAATGAGGTCCAGACTTAGAGATGGATATATAGACAAACTTGTACAGCAATAGCTCATTCTGGGCACAAGTGGGTAAGAGAATAGGCCTAAAAATGAGGTCCAGACTTAGAGATGGATATATAGACAAACTTGTACAGCAATAGCTCATTCTGGGCAAACTCTGGAAGTTGAAAATTGAAATGTTCTGAGCCTTTTGCTATTTTATATCACCACAATGAATATACTTAGTGTGAGACAATAGTCCCAAACATGAGGTACAAATTCAAGCACCATCTTCATGGTTAGAGATGGATAGATGGACAAACTTGTACAGCAATAGCTCATTCTGGGACAGTTCTGTAAGTTGAAATGTTCCGAGCCTCATGCTATTTGATATCACCAAAATGAATATACTTAATGTGTGAGAAGATAGGCCTAACTAGAGGTACTGTGAGCAAGCTCACAAAGTGATACCCCCCGTGCCTGTCAGAACGGAATTATATTGCTTCATGCACATCTTCATATGGAGTTTTTCCATTGTGTAAAGTTTCATGAAAATTCTTCAAACGGTTTATGAGGAGTTGCGCTTATAAGGATGTACAGACAGACAGACGGACGGATAGGGTGATTTCTATATACCGCCCCCCCCCCCCCGCCCCAGAAAAAACAAACAAACTTTGTTTGCGGGGGTGGGGGGGGGGGTGGGGGTATAAAAATGAGGTCCAAACTAAAGCTCAATCTTCAAGGTTAGAGATGGATAGATGGAGAAACCTCTACAGCAATAGCTCATTCTGGGCATAACTTTGGAAGTTAAAATGTGCTGAGCCTAATGCTATTTTATAACACTACAATGAGTATACTTAGTGTGTGAGAACATCATACTGCCAGAATAAATGACTTAATTGCATTCCCCGCATGCAAAACGTATCGGCAAAAAGCAAATATTGTTTTTTTTTACCAGCTCGATGTTTTTTCCAACAAAATCCATCTCCAATATCTACGCCACTGCTCAGCGAACCGATTCCTCTTAGCTTTTATTTCCGTATTTTATCAGAACTTAGATCTATTGACTGTACTGGATTTTCTATCGAATTCTTCGCTTGACTGTTGATCTCTGCTAAAAAATAATGCTGTGAATTAGGCATACGTCGCGAACATGGTGTTTCCACTGCTTCAATTCAATTCGTTGAAGTGGGTCTACTCGAATTTATTTGTAAGGGACGAATGAATTAATTTATTTATTTGAATTCGACGCGACAAAAGCGCAGAACAGTTCTGGGCCTTCAGCTTGATCTACTTTCACAAATTTTTGCATGCGCATGCTTTTTGGACTAAGAAAAAAAAGCCCCCCCCCCCCCCCCCCCCCCCACACACACACACACATACAAGTGATTCTCGTGGGATGAAAAATCTGTCGGACCACTGCTCAGGCATACATGTATATAAAGTGGTTATACCCCCCCCCCCCCCCCAATGTACATTAAATATTCAGCGAGAGGATCTTCCTGGGTATATAAATCAGTGGGGGTGGGTGGTCCTTCATAAGTATGAAATCATTTAGGGCAGATCTATGCACTGATATTAGAAACCACGAGGGGTTGAGGTGTCAGGGTGAGAGCTTTTTTGTGATAGATGGTGGATATCCTTGGGAGGTGACGCTCAGATTTCCTTTTGTCGCGATCAAGAAAACATTTTTTGAGGGGGATAAATCTTGGGTTTGTTTTGTTTTTTTTAACCCGTTGGGACGAATCGTCCCAATAATTTGGACGATCCGTCCGGTTTTGATTTTGGGACGAAACGTCTCGGGTCGGAATGAATTGTTTTGGGAGGATTGTCAGGTATCTGTTGAACTTTAGCCTTAAAATGTTTGCATGGTCTTCAAGTAATTCTTCCAAGTTGACTCGGAGTAATTCTTCCAAGTTGACTCGGAATGGAAGTTATTCACCGCGCAACGACGAGCAACTGTCAACTCCACAACATTCTAACTCTGTTCAAGCCCCGCCCAAGCAGGGTTACAGCACCATCGACGTGCAGTACGCCTTAGTACACGGAGTCATTATGCCACCATGTAGGCAACGGGGATAAAGTGCCTTGCCCAAGGATACAACTTGGGTCGTACCGGACGGGGATCGAACTCGGGACCTCTGGCATAGAAGTCCAGCAGTCTACCACTGAGCCACCGTGCTCCCTCGGAATGAAAGTGCATAGAAAAATAATATTGCATGAAAAGCTTTGACCTTTTTTGAAGATAAACTGAACTTCACGTGGAAACGCTTCATTCCTAACACGGTGTCGTTAACGAATTTCCAGGGCAAAAACCATTAGACAAAATGTCATTTTGATGCGTCCATTTTCGGTATTTTGTGCGAGTGTTTTATCCTGGTTGTGTCCACGAATGTAATAGCAACAGTTGAACTGCAGTGAGTGTTCTTATGCAAAACGAAGTGAAAAGTTCATAAGTTCCAGAAGTTGTTGTGTGTATATTGATCTACATCCACATCCTCCCTCAAGTGAAAGTAGGTTGTTCCGGTCATTACGTCACAGCCTGTGTTTACAAAAATAAACAATGTCGGCTGCTGTGTTAACTTGCCATACATACAGGATTTGTATTCATATTTTGGATAAATGAACATATTATGGATGAGGTACCCTTGCGTGAATATTCGTACGGCCCTCTTCTTTAAGATGAGTGGTTGTTTGTAGGAGACGTCCAAGTAATAAAGGTAAACATTGAAAATAAAAAAAACAAAAAAAAAACAAATGGGACAGACAGTACACCAAAACTGATCAACAACAAGGTACCTGAAGAAAATAAAAACAAAAATCTATACTGAATTATTAAGCTGTTTTTTTTTTTATTTTGACCCTTTACCTAACCCGAAAAGAAGACGACACTTGCAAATAAAATTCTTGAAGAACTATTTTTTTTTCATTTTTTACAGCAAAAAAATAGGTTGTTCCAAAGAGGGGTCACAACCTATGTTTTTGAGACCAAAAACGAAAAAAAATACTTAAAATTCAATGGCAATTTTTCACGAATAGTGCTGGCTGGTTTTTTGGCATTATGTTGGGTAAAGGATTAAAGAGAAGTGCTCTAAAAAGATAACCAGTCCAGACTCCACAAAGAACTAGGATGTCTCGTTGCAAGTTCACATTATATTCCAACAAGACTTGTCTCTTTGATCAAGCAGAATTTATGATTGATGATCAGATCAATCATAGTTTCTGCTTGATGAAATGAAAACCGAAACCGAAAACCGAGTTTTTTTTCACAACCGAACCGAAACCAAATGTCCATAACCGCACACTCTAGTATCATCTGGTTCTTTCAGAAGAAGATTTTTTAATACTTGAGCACCCGATGAGGTTCCCAACGGGGAACATCGGTCCGAAAAATTTCATTTTAACAAATATCTGAATTGGCATTGGGTGAACAAAATTTACACATAATATTTTTGAAACTGGTGCAGCGGTTTTGTAGCCCCAAACAAATGTTGATGGATGACAGACGAAAAGCGATAAGTTGAGCTCAGCTCGACTACGCCAAGGTGAGCTAAGGTCAAAATAATCCTCGTGCAAAACAGGTGGTCTGTCGTATTTGATACCATTTATTGAATACGGTAGGCTTCCTAATTTACAATCGTTAACCATGATAAAAATTGACAGAACCAAAAATTTGTTATCGGTCGTTACCGACGGATACAAATCTTGTTACCCACTGTTTCTGAAATATTTAGGCCTGATGTATTAGAGACAAGGTGTCGACCTACGTGACTGCTGTAAATAAACCAGTTCAATTCATATTCTCAGCTTGTAAACTCTGCTTTTTATTAAATAGCATCAAAAGTCTGTTTCAACTACATGTAATTTATTTTTCGCTGAGAAACAGTGCGTGTTTCGTCAATGTTGTCCATGTTCGCAATGTGTGAAAGATAATTTCAAATCTACATAAAGATCAAATTATTAAAAATAGGTTTGTTTGTGGTGTCACTGAAGTAAATCAGTGTGGTTAAAGGAAACTGCCTTACGAAAGCAGGCTTGGAGAAAATACTGTTTCAATAAACATTTGAATCACTCTGCTGACAAGTCTTTCATTACTGTAGAATATTCCAGAAAAAATAAAGAGGAAGATTTGTTAACTTCTATATTCCTGTTGGACAGAGCTCTTTAAACCGGTTGTTCTTACAATGCATTCCCAGTTATACCGCTCTCGAGTTGGAGCGTCAGAGGAGGGCTTGGAAAAAATGAATCACACTGCGTGAATCAATTTTGTGGATGATTGTATCGCACCTGGGTGATTTTGTGACCAAAATTTGAAGCAAGCAGTCCAGTCTGTGTGGAGTGGGAACAGTTTGAATCACTTGGCGTGCACTGCAATGTAAAAGTGGAGAATTTAAAATTATGCTGCTGCCATTGCGGTAATTGGTGGATTGCTGTATATATTGTTTTTTTCTCTTCTGGGCTTCCAGAAGCATCACTGTGTTGCCAAGAGTTCATGTATTTTAATCGCAATGTAAATTAAGTCCGATTTCTCCTTTTATCAACTAACATCTGCATTTTATCAGTTTCAACATGCTCTTATTCGGGTGCAACACGGCTATTTTTTTCTACCTCAAACTTACAGGGGAAATCCTAGACCATGTAAATTTGATCCACTTCATTGTTTTTGAGGCATCAATGTTTCAGAAAGCACCTGCTGAATTCTGAAATTGTTTAGAAAACCCGATATTTATTTATTTATTGGTGTTGAAGTTCACATACTTATGCACAATGGCTAATCGTGGCCGTGACAATTTTACGGGTGGATTACAGCGGTTGAACACATGTGCACCATCGACGTGCAGTATGCCGTAGTACACGGCGTCATCGTGCCCCTATGTAGGCAACTGGGATAAAGTGCCTTGCCCGAGGACACAATGCGGGTCGTCCAGGACGGGGATCGAAGTTGGGGAAAAACCGATGGAATGGTTGCTGATACCTGCAACCAAAAGTGTCAGTTAGGTAATTGTTATTGACATCACCTGTAATTTCATTTTTGTCATCAAAATGTAAGAAGGGCACGTGGAATATCGTGAAAGTATTGAAGTGAACAACGCAAACCAACTTTCGAAGATCAGACCACATCTGCAAGTTTTTCCTTTGCAAATGGCGATACGCATATTGCAACATTCTACAGATTTTTTTTCAAGCACAGGCAATAGGTAAACAGTACAAGTGCTCACCTGAATTATTGAGCCCTGATTATTGACATAGATAATAGTTTTCAGATGTTATCAGTGCAAAGTAAGCAATGTAAACGTCATCAGTTCCCAACATTCAGAAGAAAAAACGAAACCGTGCTCATTTAACAATTACCCAGCTTCGGTTTTAGAGCCAAATCGAAACCGGTGCTTAAAACCTGTTAACCCTTTACCTAATGAATCGGCCACATCCACCCGCATAATTCACAAATTAAGCTGTTGAAAAATTCAAAATCGAGTGTCATCCCAATGAGGAGTCACATGATGGTGTTTTGTTGACAGTTTTGGAAACAAATTAAAAATTTAAATAATAAATTTTAATACTATCTGTGTTCGGTAAAGGGTTAACCACACAACACTAGTCCATATCTACAAAACTGTAGTCTTTAATTCTCTTTCAAGCCAATACTCTTTTTTTCTTTACACCGTCTACGATCGTCAGCATGTTGTTTGTATCGCATAAAAATGTTTTCATTTTGGAAAGATGTTTGTTTGCGGCTATGACTACATGCATGTAACTGTTCAATAAATTATAAACTGTGTCCATAACTTATAAGATGACAATAGGGAAAGAAAACAAACAATCAGATTTGAGGTGTGGGGGGTGGGGGTGTGGGTGGGGGGTGGCGGTTATATAAAATAAAATGGTGCTGGGGCGAATCATTCGAAAAATTTATTCCGATATTCCGAACCGTCCACGGGGCCGTATCGTGCAGTTCCCGTCGTCATTTAGGATGACCGTTTCACATACACAATTTCTATTACAACACTGCTTCCGACTGTTAATACATGTCTTGGGTATCTTAAGTGTTATGTCTATATTGTAATGCATTTCCTTTTTTTAAACATTACACAATAACTAACATCAGCGTAAATCTTTTTCTCGCAGTTTTTTTTAAAACGAAATTAGGTCACAGAAATGACGTGTTTTGAAATCCTAAAAATACGTCGACCACCGAATTCGAGCAATGTGATAACGCACATCTTTTGAAGCATAAGTAAAGTATGAACAAATTTTTCTGATAATTTTTTCTCCCAGACTTTCGTCTTTCATTACTTTTGATTGTTTTCACAAGAATTAATGTACTGGGCGAAATCTCAATCACCGTTTAAATCGAAAATGGCTGCCATCATCTTTAGAAGTCTCACTCAACGTGCGCCGTCTGGAATGTCGTCTGTCAAGGCAAGATGAAGTTTAAGAGCCAAGCTTGATAAAAACATAATATTGTCGAATTACATGTTGCTACTGGCCATTACTCATAATTCAATAGGCATTTTTTCATAAATACTTAAGCATGTGTTTTAGTCTTTAGTCAAAGTTTTCAACACGCCGTGGGCGCGCTTACGTTTTAGGGGGTAGTTGTAGGCGGTAGCATAAAGCCCAGTTAAAAATAAACGCCAGCTGATTGGTTGTTTGCAAAAAAAAGTTTGTAAGAACGGGAGAGGTGCTGCCACCTGTTGTGAAACATACGAACTAGTTGCAGAGATGTGTTTGAACGTATGCATAGAAAATGTTTTTAGTCTGATGCTATTTAATAACACCACAATGAATATACTTAGTGTGTGAGACGATAGGCCCACAAATGAGGCCCAAACTCACGCACCATCTTCAAAGTTAGAGATGGATAGATGGACAGATTTGTACAGCAATAGCTCATTCTGGGCACACCTCTCTCTGTAAGTTGAAATGTTCAGAGCCTTTTGCTATTTTATATCACCACAATGAATATACTTAGTGTGTGAGAAGATAGGCCTAAAAATGAGGTCCAAACTAAAGCAAAATCTTCAAGGCTAGAGATGAATAGATGGAGAAACCTCTACAGCAATAGCTCATTCTGGGCATAATGTTGGAAGTTAAAATGTGCTGAGCCTAATGCTATTTTATAACACTACAATGAGTATACTTAGTGTGTCAGAACGTAGGCCTAAAATAAGGTCCAAACTCAAGCACCTTGCTCAAGTTTAGAGATAGATAGATGGACAAGCTTGTACAGCAGTAGCTCATTCTGGACACAACTCTGGAAGTTGAAATGTTCTGAGCCTTATGGTATTTTATACCACCACAATGAATATACATAGTGTGTGAGAGGTTAGGCCTAAAAATGAGGTCCAAACTCAGGGTGCGACACAAGCCGTAACCAATCGGTTATGTTACGGGGGTGGTTACGTGTGTCTATAAGCCCGAGACCTATTGTTAGGTTACGAGAGGAAACTGATTACCGTAATAATTACCTTATATCTACATGCAAACAAATAGGTTAACGAAACGGATTAATTTTGAATCGGGTCTCCTAAAGAAAGGAGCAGAGAAATTCAATTCGCAGTATCCAGCAGTCCTCACTTGTGGTGTAGGTCACACAAAGCAGCCTCAGACATTCAGATTCACCAAAAAACGCATGGTTTGAAAAAAAAATCTTCCCATGGAAGAGCTCCATGACACTTACCACAAAGAGGGTGACCCCCCCCCCCCCGGCACATCATACTGCCAGAATAAATAATTCCCCCTTAGATCCGCCCTCATACCCCCCCCCCCCCCCCCCACCTTACCCGATATTATAATCTTACGCCCCTGGACGCCAATATGATGAAAGTTCCGTTGTGTATGGTGACACAAACATCACCACTCTTCTTGTCAAAATTTGCGCGTTGGCAATTTTAAGGGTCCATTGCATTTCCAGAATGATTTGCATCCTGTTCATTCAAACACTTGGGAAGATTAGGCGCGTTTTGAGTCCGACTACAGTTGACTATACAGATCATCGTTCGGTGTTCATCGGTATCCTGAGTCGACACGAAAGTGGAAAACATGTACATGCACTGAATGGGCACAATCTCGGAGATAAGGTTAATAAACTCTCAATTTATATATATTTGGTTAATGAACGGGTTGAATCCAACAATTGACGTAAATACTTTAGAGAATTAATCCACAGACGAAGGCGAAGAGATAGTGGTTACCTAAGGGAGGGGGGGGGGGGGGGGGGCAAATCTTCCGACAAACCGATGCTTTGAAATAGTGTGACCAAGTGACTGCACAGTTATTAGCCCAAAATGGATAACCCAGTCACTTACCGAAATTCAATCTAAATATTTACATTTCCCGCATGAAAAACGTATTAGCAAAAAGCAAAAATTGTTTTTTTGACCAGCTCGATGTTTTTTTTCCGACAAAATGTTGGGGGGGGGGGGTGCATTGTTTAAGGAAACGTCCTAGCGCCAACGATAAAAAAAAAATTAAATCGTAATTACTATTTACTAAACCGTAATTACGATTTAATAAACGGTGATTACGATTTAATAAACGGTAATTACGATTTAATAAACGGTAATTACGATTTAATAAACGGTAATTACGATTTAATAAACGGTAATTACGATTTAATAAACGGTAATTACGATTTAATAAACGGTAATTACGATTTAATAAACGGTAATTACGATTTAATAAACGGTAATTACGATTTAATAAACGGTAATTACGATTTAGAGAAACCGTAATTACGATTTAATAAACCGTCATTACGATTTAATAAACCGTAATTACGATTTAGATAAACCGTAATTACGATTTAATAACCGTAATTACGATTTAATAAACCGTAATTATGGTTTGGTCGTTAACCAATCGAAAGAACGATTACAAGTTCCTATGTCACGTGCCATTTACATATAATTAAGGTGAACGCTTTCACTGTTTGGAACGTTGTGAAGACAATATGCCTGACACAATCACTTTTATAAAGCTTTATTTTTCTCTCGGCCTGCGACAAAAGGAAATACTGAACAATCTTGCAATAGTTAATGGGATTATAATAAGCAGAAGAACCCTACAACGTTGCTCAATAAAGCGAAACTTTTCAGGCGGAAAGAATTCTCGGATATTCTTGATGTGAGCTTATACCTGGTTCAGGAAGTCGGGAAATACTCTGATCTTTAGGATACAAAATGATGCATCTGAAATGTTTACAAGCGGGACATGTTGTTACTCAAGAGACTGTCCGCCTACTTCTCCACATAAAAGACCCAGAAGGAGTTGTGCGACGAACGCGCAGTTCTATCAAAAGACGACAGTACAGATTCAAAGGTCAAAATTTTATGTGGCATATCGATTCTTATGATAAGCTCAAGCCATACGGAATATGTTTAAACGGTGCCATTGATGGTTTCTCCAGGTGCATGGTTTGGTTGAGGGTGTATAAAACAAGCAGTGACCCTCGCATTATTGCGAAGTATTTCATAGCGTCAGTCGCAGAAAGAAGTGGATGTCCTATGAGGATCAGAACTGATGTTGGTACCGAAAATGGACATGTGCGGGCGATGCAAGAAGCTATGAGACGCGACCACGTAGATGAATATTCCAGGAAAAGTTTCATTAGCGGAACAAGCACACACAATCAAAGCATAGAGAGTTGGTGGGCATTTTTGCGTCGACATAATGCACAGTATTGGATAGACAAATTTCATGAGCTTAAAGAGAACGACCTGTTCAGTGGAGACTACTCAGATAAAGGTCTCATACAGTTTGTGTTTTCCAAAATCATACAGGTAAGCTGATAATTATTGGCGATACATTGTTTCATGTCTCCGCGACTTCCAATCGGCGGGGAGGTGGTACAATAATTTCCTCTTAGGTCCTATCCGTCGGTCGGTACGACGTTCGCTCGTTTTTAGCATTACCACGTACTCATGTGAAGTGACTAATGTAGCTTGATACGGCCATGGACATGACTGAGTTAGCCAGCTGAAACAGCATCCCGAGAACGACTGCACAATGTGAATCAACGTTCTGAGAAACCTCTATACACCAAATTCCATGGAAAACGGCCAAGTAATAGCGACTTCGGACATTTGACCCTAAATTCGTCAATGGTACCAGATTTCATGGTCATTGGCATAGTTAGCTGAAAAGCCGACTGCACAATGCTAATCAGCGTCCCGAGAAACACCTACACACCAACTTCCATGGAAATCGGCCCAGAAACATCGGCTTTAGACATTTGTATTTAAAATGCGAGGGCAAGGTCATGGCCATTCTCAACGAGAGTGTGACTCTTTCCTTATAGAGTCAGCTACATGTACATACCATGCAGGAACGCCGGAGCGAATTTCGGATTGGAGCAGGAGGGGGGGGGGGGGGGTCTGGGGGTGAAGGGCACGCCGGCCGACCATGGTTCGGCTCAGCGTGGGAAAATTTGGCAAAATGAAATGTGCAATAACACAATTTCTTTGACTCTGGAGTCTTGATCATTTCTATATCTGCAAATCTATTTTCTTCTCAGAATCTACCATTCTTCTGGTTATTCACCCTACCGTATACAGATTGCCGTGGCTATGTTGTAAAGTTATTATACGATGTTGTGATCAGTATGGGAATTTCTTGTTCGAGTCCAGGTGGTGTGCGTCGAGTCCAATATCATTTCCCACCACAACATGGACTAGTACAAGAAAACGTCATGCTGAACACAACAATGTATAATAATATTTTTATTATCCATCTGATATTGTATTGGAAACCAAGGTACTCTCCGACCACCGATTGAATACCGATATACCCATGCAAATGTGAGTTCCCTTAATTCTCGCGAGGCAGATACAGAGAGATAGAGTTACCTCGCGACGCCGAGAACAAAATCAAAATTATTATTGTTGTGTTATTGGCCGTTTATCAGACAGAGCAGCCCCCGTCCAATGAAACAAGTGGATATGGTTGGGAGGGGGAGGCTGAAGTCCCCTAGCCCCCCCCCCACCCCGGCCCCGGCGTCCCTGCCATGCCAATTTTCGTCTTGATCGGCTGAGTATTGTAGATTTGTACATACCAAATTCGATGGAAATCAGTCCAAACACGTCGGTTTGAGACATTTTACCTTGAAATTCAAGGTCAAAGTCACGACCTATGTCATCGGAGATGGATCTACATACCAGTGCCAAGTTTCGTCCGTCAGTTGAGAATTCGCTGCCTGAGAACCACTCTGTCCTAAGTGCACTCTATTATAAAGTGCACTTAGGACATAATTGTTATAAGGCGACGAATTGTAGATCGGTATAAACGTTAAATGTTAAACATACATAAATACATACATGTACATGATTTTTCTGTGGACTTAATTTAAAGAATCCCGGTGATCTTAACTGAAACGTATACTTAGGTAATATTTTATAATTTTATTCTAGTTTATTCTAATTTATTTAATATATATTATTGTGTTATTTTTGTAACTGATTTATATACGGTCAAAACCATGGCAAACAGTGCAGAATCGCAAGAAAAACAGGGATCTGCCCAGTCTGGAGACGGTCAGGAACAACCAGTCGAGGCCTACTTCAGACTGGTGAAGTCACTGTTTCGGGCGATTCAATTACTGCACCACATTGGGCTACTGGAGCACCATTTGGCTAATCGAACATTTCCGAAAAAATGGGAGAAAAAGTAGATGATTTCGGAGGTTTTCTTAAGCCTGTTCTGCCCACCCCAGACGTATTTTCCGTCTTCCAACAGTGTAGTATGGGATGTGCCAACCGCACGATTAATGCTTTAGTTGAGTATTACAATAAAAAATTAATTGAGTTGACGTCTAAAATAACTTTGGCACAAAACCCTCCTCCTGGCTTTCAAAAAGTAGTTTTCAACAGTGCTTCGTCGCGTGCCTTGTTCTGGTCTCCAAACAAAAACTTCCAAAAGAAGTTAACAGATAGGATAAGACTATATCGGCCTACGGGTCTTATATTTCGGACCTACGCCCAGCGTTTGGAGTGAGGAACAACCGTGGTAGATGGAACGAGTTGACCCTACCCCAACGAGAAAAAAAGTAAATAATAAGAAAATAACATGGCAAAGTAATTCTCTCTCTTCTTCTTTTCCTTCCACTCCCGTAGGCGGCTCAATCTGCAATCATCTCCGGTCCAAATTGGGACTAAAGATGCATGCAAATTGAGAGGAGCTAACTCAGCTGCTTCTGTTCCTCTACCGTCCACACTTCCTAGACAAGATCTTTACCCTCTTCTGCTCCGCCTGCTCCATCGACTTCTTTTCTTCATCGATGGTTCAACCAGGTAAATTGTTTTCTAAGGTTGCAAAATCCCAGAGCCGCAACTCGACGGACCGCTCATTCAGGCAAAAAACTAAATTTTATCAATTTCAGCATCAGAGCGGATCCGGTTGAAAAAAAATAATTGGCACCTCCCCGATGTTTGTAAAAACATCCTTTTCTTTGGCGCATCACATTTAGCTGGTATTTATTTTGATCCCTGAACGGATATTTTTGAATACTGGCGTGAACAGTAGAACCGATAAACCTGTTCTCGTAAAACAGCAATTGCGGAACATGCTGCGCAAGATCAGGGTGAAGTTTAGGTCAGCAGAATTTTATTTTGCAGAAATTGCTGAAATGAAGTACACTCAAAAACTCCAACTGGCACAAAGGGGGATATTGGACGACACCAACAAATAAATGTGGAGACAGGTGGACAATAAAGTAATTCCAAAAATTAGCGATTCGAATTTCAAAGTCCATCCTGATTTGATCCATTGGAATACTGACACAGCCAATATTCTTAAGAAACACTGGTTGAATCATCTAAGTTTAAACCGAGTGCAGGCAAAGGTAACAGCCGCCTAAATGATGTGGGATTAGAAACGAATGTGGTTAACCCGTCTGGCACCAACGACCTAACTATCTCAGAAAAATCTTTATTAGATCGCTGTTTAACTTTTGTACCAACCCCGAAACCTAAGATTGGGCTTCTGGCTAAATTATTTCCAAGTCGCGGTAATTGTAAAAGGCAAATGAAATTGGCACATCGTTTGCGAAATTCCACCTGTAGAAATTTCTTTCACTGAATAATCTGGCTGGTCACCTCCAGATAAGGGCACTGATCCAGAAATTTTAGAGGCTTCAAAAAGAATTGTGAAGGGACTTTTCGAGGTGACGAGGCTCTCTAATGGACCCAATTTAGCACCTGGTGTGTAGAGAGCTTTGACCAACCCCATTAAGAACAAAGGATTGGTCATCAGGCCTGACGACAAGGGTGTTTTTTCTTTTCAGGGAAAGTTTATTGGGGAAATTGTGAGACAGCTCAATAACACAACGCATTGTGAAAGGTGAGTGCGGTTATATGGCCTCGTGGCATCTACAGGTTCAATAAGATCTTTGCATGTCTCCAGAGGAATGGTCACATGACCAGGAAACAGCTTTGATATTTGTCACCAGGGCTCGATGCAAAAAAGTCAATTTTGTATTCTTCCACAAATTCAAGGGACCATTCTTCCTGGACGAGCGGTTTGGCCCCGCTTGGTGGACCGATCGTTTCGGATTGTAGTTCGGATTCCTATGCCCTCTCGGAATTAATCGATTATCGTCTGAAACCTATAGCTAATGGACACGCTAGCTATGTTAAAAACACTCAAGATTTCTTGTAAATAATTTCCATATTAAAAATATATCAAAATGCTTTCCTGGCTACCATGTTATGTTTTCCAATATCGACATCGATAAAGGAGTGAAATCTGTTGAATATGCATTTCAGAAATACCCTGACGCAGAGGGGCCTGATAAGGAAATTTTGGACCTTTTAGAATTTAGCTTAAAAGGTAAAGACTTTGAATTTAATTGAGAAAAGTATTTTCAAATAATGGGTTCTCCGATGGATAAAAGATTTAGTCCTAACTTTGCAAGTATTTGTGCGGTGGGTGGGAGGAGAATGTCATAAGCAAATGCGCAAATCAACCTCTCAAATATCTGAGGTATTTGGATGATATATTCATAATATGGGAGTATTCAAAAGAGGAGTCTGACAGCTTTTTGGAAACCCTTAATAACCGTGATCGTAACACCAAATTGTTAGCTGCTATTAGTCAGGAATCGGTTGATTGTGTGGATGTAACCATATGGTAGAAAATTTCTAGAATCTAGTCAATTAGATTATAAGGTTGTTTTTTTTCAAACCGACCGATTCACATCAGCTGTTACATAAAACAAATAATTTTAGCCGAAACATACCTTCAAAGGCATAATTAAATTATAGCTGGTACGTTTCTACCGCAATTCAAATGATAAGGTAAATTTTAATGAGACATGGTCTAGACTGTTTAGCGCTATTAAACCAAGGGGGTACTCGTGCGCTTCTTGCACAGTATCAAATCAAAGACCTTGAAAAAACTAGAAAGTATCCCGGTTAGTACTAATGTTGAACCACGCAAAAACCACTATAATATACCCCTGCAAAATTGCGGAGCGCCGTAACAAACTGTAAGAAATATCGATGCAGACTACATGCATATGTGCCAGATCAAATGGAGGTTTTCTCATCTGAACAAACAAAAAAATCCCTACCAGATTACTCAACACATCGATTGAAACCTTCCGCTACCGCGCCCTCATAGATATGTTTCATATCTGTTATATGCCTAGTGGCTCGTTCTCAAAGCGGGTTTTGGCTCTGACATACATATTGTTTCCGACGGCGTTTGCACTTGATAAGGTAAATTATAATCGGCGAGTCGAAATCGAGGTGTTGAATAACCTGGTTATGATTATACGGGTAAGTTTTCTAGTAATGCCCCACATAAATAGACAACGTCTTGCAGCATATGCCTCATAGTTTGTTAATTGTTGCAATATTCAAGTTCTATAGCTCAAAAGATCAAGTTAGGAACTTTACTTTTCTGATAATATATTTGACCGAGTTATAATCTATGGAAGCCCATCAGCTTCACGTAATTTTTAGTTAATAACTTGTAGTTACAAGATAATAACTTGTAACTACAAGATAGCTAAGTTGTAACTACAATATAATAACTTGTAACTGCAAGATAGCTAAGTTGTAACTACAAGATTATATCTTGTAACTACAAGTTAGCTAAGTTGTAACTACAAGATAATAGCTTGTAACTACAAGATAGCTAAGTTGTAACTGCAAGATAATATCTTGTAACTACAAGGTAATAACTTGTAACTACAAGTTAGCTAAGTTGTAACTACAAGATAATATCTTGTAACTACAAGATATCTAAGTTGTAACTGCAAGATAATATCTTGCAACTACAAGTTAGCTATGTTGTAACTACAAGATCATATCTTGTAACTACAAGATAGCTAAGTTGTAACTGCAAGATAATATCTTGTAACTACAAGGTAATAACTTGTAACTACAAGTTAGCTAAGTTGTAACTACAAGATAATATAGTGCAACTACAAGATAACTAAGTTGTAACTACAAGTTAGCTAAGTTGTAACTACAAGATAATATCTTGTAACTACAAGATAACTAAGTTGTATCTACAAGATAATAACTTGTAACTACAAGTTAGCTACGTTGATTTTAACCCTTTCAACCGTATGCGTCGATCTTATATGACCCCACGAATACCAACATAGCCCCAAATGTTACGCGCGGTTACCCAAATAAGTTAATGTGAGTGAGGTATTGTCTAACGTATTCTCTGTCTGACCTTCTACATGCTGCTGTGAGGATAGTTTGGGTTTGTGTTTCGTCTTCTTCACTCAGGGAGGGGAGTACTTTCGGAATAACTTCTCTACGAGTATTTTTTTTATTTTATCCTCGAACGAAATGAATAAATAAAGGGGGAAAACAAAAATGTTTCATGCATAAGTTCAGATTTAATCGTATTTTTTCGGCAGATCACTACTTCGTGAACATGTTTATTCAAATGCAAAGAGGGCGATCTGTTCTGTCCTGTACTGTCCTGTTCCGCCTGCCTGTCATTCTGCCTGCCTACCTGCCTGCCTGACAGTCCGCTCACCCTTCCTGCACCCGCCCTTCAGACCGTCCGTCAAACATCCATCGTTCATGAGTTCCGTCCGTTTGTTCAGACGGGGTTAATGATGGTAGATACCCCGTAAACAGATTTTGGGGAGAAGCAGTGTTAGGGTTAGGAATAGGGTTAGGGATGAGACGAGAGCCGTCGTTTCCCGCAGCGCCCTAGGCCCCTTTGCCCCTGCCACCGGCTCCGCACCTTCAAATAAGAAAGACACGCTACTTGGCATGGGAAATTGGTGGGTTGTTTGGGGGTATTTCGATGTATTTTGTGTTGGGGTGATGCATCTGAAAATGCAAAACATGTCACATGCGACTACATGATACCTTGGAAACGAAAATAACGGGGCGAAATCCATTAAAAACGGGAAAATCGGCCTCGTTTAGATCGTTATCTACTATCGGCACATACTTCCCTTCAATCGAACATATCCTTAAACATACCCTCCCCCCCCCCCCCCATCTAATTCCAAGAGGTTCCGTCACCTAGCAGCCACCTGACACCTTCGAAACCAGGGTGGGGGTCAAAATCCATTAAAAGTCCGGCACATTTGGGGCATTTTATACTACCTGAAAATACTTCCATTCAATCGAACATACCCTCAAAATATACCCGCGTCTCATACTAAGAGGTTCCATCATCTAGTAAACACGTGAAACCTTAGAAACTAAAATGGCGGCCTCCTATCTACAAAATTGACGAAGGAAACGGGCTTCTTTATAACAACACAGCGTATGCGCACACGAGGCGCATGCCAACATGGCGATGTCGTCACAATATGACCGCCCCGCGGTTTACGATATCAACACATGACGTCACTTCCGAGGTCTGGCAAATGAGGGATGAAGAGCCCATTGCATACTACTGCCCATGAGTTTCGCAGTCTGCACCCCATAAAGTACCAATTTCATCTCGCAAGTGGTAACTGTACTCGCCATAACCCCATAACTACTCATTCACAGCAAAGAGGAACAGCCAACCACCCCACGCTTTAAGGGCATCGGCGTTCACCTAGACAAACAGACGGGCAGACGGGCGGATGGACGGACGGCCGGACAGACGTGAAGAACAGACAATCTAATTGTATCTGAATAAACGTCTCATCCATTAGTGACCTATGTACAAGTTATTATCTTGTAGTTACAAGATATTATCTTGTAGTTACAACTTCGTTGTCTTGTAGTTACAAGTTATTATCTTGTAGTTTCAACTTTAGCTATCTTGTAGCTACAAGTTATCTTGTAGTTACAAGATATTATCTTGTAGTTACAATCTATCTATCTTGCAGTTACAAGATATTATCTTGTAGTTACAACTTAGCTATCTTGTAGTTACAAGTTATTATCTTGTAGTTACAACTTACCTATCTTGCAGCTACAAATTATTATCTTGTAGTTACAAGATATTATCTTGT
This sequence comes from Pictodentalium vernedei, assembly GCA_031216915.1. Lineage (NCBI taxonomy): Eukaryota > Metazoa > Mollusca > Scaphopoda > Dentaliida > Dentaliidae > Pictodentalium > Pictodentalium vernedei. The sequence goes on along the minus strand of CM062294.1, from coordinate 74,045,199 downwards.
AGTTACAAGATATTATCTTGTAGTTACAACATAACTATCTTGTAGATACAAGTTATTAAAGAACGAAAAAGTATGAAACTCAAAACTGTATGTTGGAATAGTCTCCTGAGACTCGTGGATGCAAAAGTCAGACAATGTCCATTCTGAAATTCAATTCGTTGCTCAGGATCTGATCGAACTCGAATCGCAGCTCTCTGTAATTGCTGTAAGTAGGCGGCAACTCTAGAAGTGGACCACAGCAGTGAGCAATCGGCCGATGCCCTGTGCCTACCAGAGGAACAAACTCAGCGGTTATGCCTTCAACGCAGATAACTTCGGAGCCTCTCACGAAGCGAAGGAGCTTGGATAAATTTTCTGGTGACTGTGCCCTTTTATACTGATTAAAAAACTGGATTGATCTTTCCTCAGATTGGTTTTGCACGTCATATTCACAGGAGCTTCGAAAACTTTTGAGCTGTTGATTCCAGGGTTTTGTATTCTTTCAAGATATCATCGGCTCGCCTGAATGGAAGCAAAAGTGTTTTTCGATGAACTTTTGCAAAACAATCTATGATGTATTTAGGCTCCTGTATGAGTTTCGCATGCGCTGTTTGTATAATTGCTGCTTTCACATCGTCTCCTTTTGTTATTACCTTCAAACCCAAAGCTGTCAGAATGTCGATCCATATATCTTCATCTGCTCTGTGAGAGTGCCATTCATTGCAGATTTGACTACTGCACTGTCTGAGGAACTGAGAAACTTGAAAACGAATCAAGTAAAATATCTGCACTGAGAAACTGTTCGCCTAAGATTGCTGCAACCACAAAGCCTGGCGCAAGTCTTATTGGGATGAAGTGAAGGTCACTGTACTCTTTATCAGAATACGTCCTAGAGCCTGCCACTCTTCATTTTGCCAACTGTTTGTCACAGCCGGTACGAAGTATGTTTCACCTTCACAACGAGATGCCAGGAAGTCGCCCCAAAAGAAACTATATACTTATCTACTAACCCCCTCCTCATCAGAAGCGCTTTCATCTTTGGTGGTAAACTTTATTACTGCATATAATATATTTGGCGACTTGAATGAGCAAATCATGTCATCAATAATGTTCACCCTCCTTATGGTTAAAAGCTCTATGTTTTACTTGGGAATTTCTTCATTTTCGTTGTTTCTTGTCTATGATTCAACAAAGCTGTTTAGGTCTGGGAGTTCGTCTTCAGCGAGTAAAATATCAATAATATCTGTGCTGCTGTCACTCTTGTTCGGAGAGCTGAGTGGGAGTGTGCTCCCGTCCAGGTCACCCGGGCTTAAACTACCCAACGAAACGTCCAAACTTCGGCCTTGGGAAGCAGCAGTGGTGTTGTCACCTTCATCGTTGTCTCCAAAGCTTTCGCATGTCACACTTTCGAGATCACTTTGTTGAGAGGTACCATTACTCTGTGTTTCATTTTCAATTTCAGAAGCACTCATGTTGCATATTGTATGCATATAAAACCTTAAAGTTGGAATTCCGGATATCTCATACAATTCTCCGATTGTGACACCTTCGGGTAACATTTGCATCTCATGATCAAGAACATCGAACGTGAATGATTCCATCGTCCCTCCAGAGGAGATCCCGTCCACGAAAAAATATTTCCTGGGCTTTTTGGGCGGATTTGGGGAGTTTCGCCTTTCTAGTGCCACCGCCTGTTCGCAATCGTAGTATTTTGTCCCCATTCTTCCAACCAATGAGCTTATTTCGTTCTGATTTTGACGCATTTTTGTTGCCAGTAAGTCTTTTTGCTTTTTCCCTACCCTCCTCTTCAGAGTCATCTGAGTCGACATAACCTGCAGCCTTCATTTTTTTTCTTAGTGAAAGATACAATTTCTGCTCTTTCGATGAATTCTGAACCTGAAAATGTAAAATTATAATAATACACATTGGTATACTCTATGTTGTGCTGACAAGAATGTACAATCATTCAAAATGATAATTATTACGGCGCCCTCCTAGCGTCATGTCTTTTTCAGTTAATAAATTACACCTGCAATTTACTAAACTGCACCAGTAATTTAGCAATAATTGCAGCAGAAATTTATTAAATTGCAGCTGCAAGTTAGTTATATTGCACCTGCAGTTCAGCTAAATTGCATATGCAATTTAACTAGATTGTACCTGCAATTTACTAAACTGCACCCGTAATTTAGCTAAATTGCACGTGCAATTTACTAAATTGCGGCTGCAATTTAGCTGAGCGTAATTTAGTTAAATTGCATGAGCAGTTTAGATAGATCGAAGGTGATGTCAAACGAGGTTAAGGAGTTTTAATTGGGAGGGGTTGAAAGCCATATTAGCAGCTAGGCCACGTCATTACTCTGTCATTTCCCACTTGAAACGGAAGCCTACCTAACAAATCCATCTAGCAAAACCATAACAACCAACAAAATACTGGCGGCGAACCGCTAGTCCACACAAACGTTTCAATATTCAAGTGGAACAAATTTTACATTTTTTACACGAGAAGACGAATATCTTGTGAGAAGAACCAGTACGTTGGTATCGGTGGTTGAAATATTATACCCCTTAACTAACACTAGAAAGCACTAGAGAGGAGATTAGAAGTTGGATCGTGGTATGTGTAAAAACGTCTCAATAAATTTGTTAGTTGGCAGGTGTCCAGTATCTTCAAATGTGTCAATAATACCATATGATATATGGATTACTCAACTTATGACGGGTGTGGACGGGTGGCTTGTGTCCCATTGCTAACATAGTGCCAAGACAAAATGAACTGTTTTCAACTCATGGACAGGAATGTTGATATGGTTACTATGAGCAGGAATGCTGTAATGGCCAAGTTTTTGACACAAAATATTTTCCCTCTCGTGTAACAAATTGTGTAACATGAGTTCCACTTGAATATGGGAATGTTTGTGGGAATGAGCTTGCTAGCTCCCTGTCTTTGCTACTGGCGTTTGGTTGGTTGGTGTGGCACTCCTATATGGATTCGCTATGTTGACTCCAGTTTCACGTGGGAAATGGCGTAGTCATGATATGGCCTAGCTGCTGGAATGACAATTCAGGTGCAATTTAGCTAATTTGATGGTGATATGAAGCTAGGTTAACCAAACACCAGCAGCAAACTAGGAAACTAACAAGCGCATCCTCACAAACGTTCCAATATTCAAGTCGAACAAATTTCACACAATTTGTTACACTAGAATACTAACATTTTGAGGGAGGACTTCATACGGAGAGGAGTATGTTCCGGTAGTATAAAATTACTCAAATGAGCCCGAATATTTGAGAAAATCACCCAAAACGACAGGTTTAGGTGGGAACCGCCAAGTTCTCCCAAGCTTCTTCGCATAACCACAGATGTGTGATAGTAATTCTCTCTTAATAAGCATGTTGGCTTGTATTAGAGTATTAGAGAATCCATTCTGGGTGGTAACACGTGACCTGGGGAACCCACAAAATATTGAAATGAGGATAAGAGGAGTGGAAAAATGTGCCTCCATGGAGTCCTCCTTAACATCCTCATTTTTAAAGCGGGTAAGAGGAGGTACTAAATGGGGGATTTCTCTTAGCACTCTTAGCTTTATTAAGGCTGGTATCCTTATAATATGGGGAAGTATCCATTAAATATAGGATAGTATTTTTCTGGGAATCCAAAATAACGAAACGAGTATAAGAGGAGTGGAAAATGTGCCTCTTAGAATAGGCCCCCAAACGATGAATATAGTAACAAAATATAAATCTGCTCCAAATGATAGGACCTTCTTCTGTACTGGAGTATACTTCAATGCAATCGAACATGCCCATTAATAAATAATTACTATTATAAATCCGTGGTTATGCGAAGAAGCTTGGGAGAATTGAGCGGTTCCCCAACTAAATTAGGTCGCGTTCGGTGATTTTCTCAAATATTTGGGCTCATTTGGGTAATTTTATACTACCGGAACATACTACCACTCCGATCGAACACTCACCAAAATAGACTCCCGTCATTTGGCAAAAGATGCAGGCCCCTTAGCAACCACATAGAAACCTATGAAAATCATTGAAATACGGGAAATCGGGCTCATTTTGGTAATTCTATACTACCGGAACACCCTCCCCTCCGAACAACGATAGCACTAAAATAAACCCCCGTCTTATAGCAAGAGGTTCCATCACCTAGCAACCGCGTGACCCCATAGAAACCAAAAGGCGCCCCTATCCTTAATATGGACAACGGAAACACACGATACCATGACAACACGCGCTGCGCATGCGCACATTACACCACGTGTCGCCATGAAAATGACATCACAGCATGGCCGGGCACGTGCGTTTCTATGACAACACAACTTAGCCGCCCCAGTCACGTGATACGACGTCACTTCCGAAGTCCACTGCCGATGTTCATCTGATAAGACACGAATGGGCCTCGATATACTACTGTCTTAGTATCTCCTAATTAGGACATAATATCTTCTAATCGGGAGTTATTATATCCTAATTAGGAGTTATTTTCTCCTAATTAGGACTTAGTATCTCCTAATTAGGCCTTATTATCGCCAATTATTATCTCCCAATTAGGACTTACTATCTCCTAATTAGGAGTTATCATCTCCTAATTAGAAGTTATTATTTTCTAATTATATGTTATCTCTCAGAGAAGAGTTATTATCTCCTAGTTAGAACTTAGTAACTCCTAATTAGGTTTTATTATCTCCTAATTTGGACTTAGTATCTTCTAATTAGGAGTTATTATCCTCTAATTAGGACTTATTATCTCCCTTCACTCATTCATCAATTCATTCAGGAGTGAATGAACGAACGAATGTGAACAAACGAAGTAAGAAGAGTAAAAGAATGGGGGAAGGGTGGATTGAGGAAGGAAGGGCGGAGGAAGGAAGGAAGGAAGAAGGAAGGAAGGAGGGAAGAAGGGAGTGATGAAGAGATAAAGGAAGGAAGAAATGAGGAATGAAGGAATGAATGAATGAGGGAAGGATGCCGAAATGACGAATGAACTTGAAGTCGACCTTCTAATTATTTGAAAGTACTTCCAATATATCATGGGACGAGACGACCTGGTCTCTGCGTTTTCGATTATTTTAGCATTGGCAATGTTCGTATTCAATGGATTAACTAAACGTCTGAAATTGAATCGGAAATCGATCGATTGTGAGGTCAAACAATGCAACCTGTCGATTATCATTTTTGACAATCGGTTGCGCAGTTCCTCTACCCGTATCCATGTAAATACACAGCTATAAACTAGTATCATATACATGTATGATTCCAGGAGCATGTATGAAAGTCTAGTTCTTTGTTTCATATTGTTCAGGTTAGTCTTATTGAAGACAAAAGTATGTTTCAGAACATTTATTTATCCCATTACTCAGTGTATAATCGGAGTTGAGGTTCGAAGTGAGCTTTCTCGCATTATCACACCATTCATCGGGGGTGGGGGGGGGGGGGGGGGGGGAGTCGAATTACCGAAACGGACCGGAACGTACCGAAACGCGATCGAAACGCGAACCCAACTTACCGAAACGATTGTCCAGCCTATCGATACTGGTGGCCAAGAGACCGAAACAGACCTGAGAACACTTGGGCAAATCCTAACGAGAGTAATGGGGCTTATGGGAGTGGAATGAAACCTGATAGACTGAAATGCGTGGAGAACAAATTTCAGTGCATGTGTGGATAATGTTTGAAAACGACTCGATAAGAAGGCCTTTCCACCGTGAGGCATCGGCGGATTTGAGAAGGGGCGCACCAAACACGGTAATGCTCCCCCGCCCGCCCCCCGTATACAAAGCGAGTTAGCAAGGTTCCGCAGTAATCCGCAAAGATACTAAGGATAGACAACAGTGTTTAATAATTTGTAACAAAACCAAATTAATATGGATGTATAGACACATCAGTTTGAATGACGCTGTTACAAATTTCTAACATGGCGAATGCTCCCCGCCCCGTCACCCGTAAACAACGCGAGTTAGGTGGGTTTCGCGCAGCTACTAACTAAGGATAGACACCAGTGTTTAATAATTTGTAACAAAGCCACACTAATATGGATGTCTAGACACATCAGTTTGGATGGCGTGTTACAAATTTTTAACATGGTACCCCCTGCCCCCCCCCCCCCACTCCCCAAAGTTTTTAGCACGATAACCGATACCCCTGCCGCCCGTAAACAATGCGAGTTTTTTTAGTTTTTTGGGGGTGTAGGGGTGTGGGGGTGGAGGAGGGGGGGGGGGGCTATACACTAAGGATAGACGCCAGTGTTTAACAATTTATAACAGAGCATCAGTTTGGATGGCGCCTTTACAAATTTTTAACGTGGTAACTGCGCCCACACCTCCCACAACCCCACCCACTTACACAACGCGAGTTAGGGGGTTTATGCACAGATACTAAGGATAGACACCAGTTTTTAATCATTTGTAACAAAACCACATTAACATGGATGTCTGGACACATCAGCCTTGATGACACTGTAGAACAGTTGTAAACACCGTGACGCCCCCCCCCCCCCCCCCCCCCTCCCCGTCCGATAGGCCTAACGCGTCGACTACTTTTCGGTCCATTCTCCGTTTTTCACACCTCCGAGTCCAGTCATTTGGGCTATGTTATTTTGAAACTTATCGATCGGTATACACTTTTTAGTGAGTTGCGCATCGGTTTTCTTAATCCAAAACATAAAAAAATATTTATTTCTTGATAGTTAATTGGTTTCAATCTTGAAAATACCCTTTGATACCAAATTACAACTGGCCTACACCCCAGACCCCCCGTTTACTCGTAAAACAATAAAATAGTTTTGGTAGACCCAAGTGTCTGTGTCGATATATACTTTTTAGTGCCCCCTTCCAATCATATGCACATGCATCTGCCTGTGATGTGATTCACTTATCAAAAGTCACCTGAGAGATATTAACTCACCATGTTTGTTACGAAAGGGGTGGGGGAATGGACGCACACTCCTTACAGTGGAAAAGGCCTTCCTATCACCCGTTTCAGCCTTTTGGATGGCCGATGACTTCCGGTACATTGGTCGCCCGTTTCGGTAGCTTGATCACATGTTTCGGTCCGTTTCAATCGTGTTTCGGTCCGTTTTTTGGTAATTTGATGCATCGATCCAGGGCAGGCGAGATTATCAAATTGCGAGTTAATTTTCTATGAAGTAAGACGGATGGTGCAGCAACAGATGGCTTTTGGTTCGACTACTGAAAGCAGGAGGCGTAACAGGGGGTCCGGGGGTTCTCTCAGCACCCTCGCACCGATTTTCAGCATAGGAATGTTGTATTCTTGTAGTTTTTAGCCTATTTGGCAGCTCCTTCTTTGTTCTTTGATTACGGGTTAACCGATGATCAACACTTTCGCCCCCACCCCCACCCCCTCTTACTCACCCTCGTTGGCAAGGACAAGGAGGCGACAGCCCTGTCACCACACAGTTTGGAATTCGGACAGGGTTTGCTGTTCCGAAGGTTCGCTATTCCGAAAGTTCGCTAGGTACCGTATTGCGAAGGTTTAGTATTGAGAAAGTTCGCTGTCCCAAAAGTTCACCTATATTGCAATAACGACGGCTATTACTCCAAAGCGCGTCTTTTTTTCGATTTATTATGCTCTACGATGATTTATTGAACTATCATTCAACTCTTATTGTTTTGAAAGAAAAACACCCAGGCGTATCACCATGAAGTTTTGGAGCGCAGTTATTTAAAAAATTAGAAACATTTAATTCATATAACATTTTTCTTATTTGTTCCACCAACAACTCAAAGCTCATTTTGTAATCTAATGTTCTAGAAATTGTGTCACTACAAAACCAAATTAAGCTGCTTACCTTCGAAATAAAATAATAGGCCTTTGGATATTCCTAATATCAGGGTTATACCTGACAAGGGGCTGGCTCAACATGCTAAAAAAATCATGCTGACAAAAAATTCCATGATATAAGCATTGTACGTACTTTCCACCAATACCTGTGTAAGTGACTTGTCTAGGGCTGACATAGCACCCCCCCCCCCCCCCCTAAAAAAATAAAAAATTTATGATATCAGCATTGCACTAATTGACATAGAAAAAGTGGGGTCATGTTGTGGATGGTGTTACTGGGATTAGGCTGCTTTTATGTGGCAACTTCTTAGATTATTTACACAAGAACCTCATAAGTTATAACACTTTCAAAATGTTACTGTGTGCTCATATAACATGAAAAATATGATCCATTCGCCAAATGACAAATGTATGTTCAAAATAGGGCAATATTTTGATATTTCCTTATTATTTTTTCATATGGAGGAAAATGGAGATTGGACGGTCACGGTAAATAAATTTGAAGGAAATACTAACGAGAACATGTGCTTTTCTAATTTCTATCCAAAAGATTTGACTCCTCCAACCTGTTCCACATCCTAATTTTGCTTGATGAACAAAGCCTATTTTTAATTCGACACCATTTTTAAAGGTGTCAGGCTCCCCATATATACTACTTAGAAAATAGGTAGTGTAACTGGAATATTCACATTTCATCAAAATACATGTACAACAGAAACTAGAGCCATACAAGCATTGCAACAGGGTGTAATCAGGGGCGGATCCAGGATTTTTAAAAGAGGGGCGCCCCTTAGTCTGAAACTGAGCCATGAAACGTGATAATTTCTCACATAAGTAATGGAGGAGGGGGGGGGGGGGGTCGGTCTCTCTTGAGAAACAATAAATATATAATGGGCTCTGAAGTAACTTTTAATCCAGTACCAGTACCATGCGAATCGGCCGAAAAACGCTCAAAATTCTTTATTTTTCAGTAGAACTTCGCAAATATAGATATTTATTCAGCCGGTTCCAATGATATTCATATTTACATAGTGTCACAGAAATATCGTAAGGATTATTTTCTCAAAATGTGAAAAAAATGTGCTTGTGTGATGATGTGTGGTAATTTCGACTCATTAGTGGTGTGCGCCGACGTATCTCTGTTAAAAATAGAGGGGGCGCGCGCCGGGGGTGCCCCTTTCTAAATCCACCACTGGTAATAGAAGCTTTAAAATGGCAAAAATACCCTCACTAGTGATTATTTTGCAGTGCTTCCCATTTTATAAAATGCTACGGTCATTTCACCTTCAAAAAACATATTACCAATTATCTTGTTTGTGTAAAACATTTCAGCATGATAGCTCCAAGGGTTCCTGTGAAAATGCAGATTGAAATAGGGTGCCAAAGTAAGAGGTGTTTTTTAAACAAAAACCCACAGCCCTTGAAAAAATCTGTATCTCAGGCTAGGGTGGTCATATTAAGGTCAATATTTTTTTTGTTTTACTCCCAAATTGTGTATCTTTCACATGTGTAAAAATTATGAGAATCTGAGTCGGCCAAGCTAGAACTTTTTCTGAAATATGTTGATTTGACAACTGAAAGTGACAGGTGTACCGTTGTAATGCGTCTTAATATGGTGTACCCCGGTTTCCAGCTCATATTGTATCAAGGTGAGACATATTGAGTTAAACTTCTCACAATATTTACAATGAAGTCTGACCGGTCACTAAAAAAGTAACCGCAGATATCCGAAACGGTTCCAGCTTTGTCCGAATTCGAATTCGCAGACACGGTAATACAGTTTTGACTAGTTATAAAAACACTCCATAACCACTAGATTGGTGCTTAGTCCAACTACTTGGCACTTGCTTGAAAAATAATCCAGCACTTGAGAATGCGTTTCTATCGAACTCGTAACGTCATTGGCATCCACCTTGGCCTTGTGCAAAATGTGTATGCAGGTCATCCTACTATGTTTTGTGAACCGTTTCAGCTTTATTCCTAGCTCCAGACGTTTGAAACGCAAAAACTTCAGTTATACACGAGAGATATATTGTCTCATCAAACACAACAACGTGTTTATTACCGTTATAAATACAGACCTTTTATGAAAATCGCTCTGCTTGTTACTTGTGATCTGTTCCGTGTGACCTCGAAATTCAGAACTGATGTCGCTCTAGCATTATTTGTAAAACGTAATCGGATTGGCTATTCGTAGTGTTACCTGTGTCGTAATAATGCTCCTATGAAATCGTAATCGTACTACGGAAGAGTCTTCACGTAAACCGTAATTACGATTTATTAAATCGTAATTACGATTTAGCTAAACCGTAATTACGGTTTATTAAATCGTAATTACGGTTTAGTAAACCGTAATTACGGTTTAGTAAATCGTAATTACGGTTTAGCTAAATCTTAATTACGGTTTATTAAATCGTAATTACGGTTTATTAAATCGTAATTACGGTCTATCTAAATCGTAATTACGTTTTATTAAATCGTATTTACGGTTTATTAAATCGTAATTACGGTTTATCTAAATCGTAATAATGGTTTATTAAATCGTTATTACGGTTTATTAAATCGTAATTACGGTTTATCTAAATCGTAATTACGGTTTATTAAATCGTAATTACGTTTTATTAAATCGTAATTACGGTTTATCTAAATCGTAATTACGGTTTATTAAATCGTAATTACGGTTTATTAAATCGTAATTACGGGTTTTTAAATCGTAATTACGGTTTATCTAAATCGTAATTACGGTTTATCTAAATCGTAATTACGGTTTATTAAATCGTAATTAGGGTTTATCTAACTCGTAATTACGGTTTATTAAATCGTAATTACGGGTTATTTAATCGTAATTACGGTTTAGCAAATCGTAATTACGGTTTGTTAAATCGTAATTACGATTTAATTTTTTTTCTCGTTGTCGCTAGGACGTTTCCGTATAAATGTCTGTGACAGATTGTATTATAAAGCGCAAAGGTTATTCACGGCAAATTTCTTGCATGGTGGTAAATATTTTCTTTGGCCGATTTTCTTTTCACTTTACTGTGTCCTTGTAGTCGAACTTTTTCGGAATCAATACAAGGCATTGATTCGTCAACCTAAGTTAGACGGGCCTAATCTAAGTTAGGCGGGCCTCGGGGACAATATAACATTGGTTTATTGACCTATTTCCAAAGTACTTTAATCGAAAAACTCATCAGAACCGGTGGAAGTGCTATTTTTCCAGTCTCTTAACCCTTTACCTAACATGAAAAGCAAACAGCACTTGCCAACAAATTCGCGTTTAACTATTTTTTTCATTTTTTGTCTCAAAAACATGGGTTATGTTTTTGAGACAAAACATGAAAAAAAATAATGAAAAATATTTGGCGATTTTTTAGAATAGCGCTGGCCGTTTTTTGCTTTTCTATTGTTTAAAGGATTAAAAATGGAAAGTTTAATATACCTCTCTAATTTTGCACAACAATGCCGTCTAATTTGGACATTTCTATGGAATGTGAATAATAAAAATATATAACGACGTGGAGCAATTCGGTTATTTTTTATTTTTCACATTCCGCGAGAAAGTAAAAATAGTCGAACTAAAATTTGCGCAAAATTAACGTTTCCGTAATCGGCTTCAAAATATTGCCAGAAAAACATATCAAGTTATTTCTCATTGGAATGAATTCTTTGAGATAATTGCAATGAGGAGTCATATAATAAGTTTTGTTTTTACCGTTTTTGGAACCATTTGGAAAAACATAAAATAAAATTATTTTATTTCTTGCACATTGGGTAAGGTGATAAATGCAAGGAAAGACGTTACAATGTGCTGATGTCATTTTGAGGCAACGATGTTGAAAGGCTTAGATTTCAATTGTGTGTGCAATTCCGGTGACATTTCCGTTGTAAAGTATTTAGATACGTTGAATGAGCAGCGATATGCTACACACAAAATTGCTTGCGAAACTACAATCAAGGCTATAGATACAATCGGAGGGTGTTAGACACATTTACTAATTCTTTTAAATAGACTTGTCGTTGGTTTGAAATAGTTTGCATTGATGGCGATGATATGGCCTGTCAGGTATTCTTGGATTTAAAAAACGGCCAAAAAAAAATGTGTTTTCAGTCTTGAAAGAGGCAACCGAGATGACGGGAACGGAAGCGTCCTGTTGATGTTTATTCACTCATTTACTTGTGTTTAGATCACTTCGTGGCTCCAATACAAGTATGAAGACAAGTTCAGACAATCGGCTTCCCACAGTGGAGGATTATTTTCATCACAGGCGTCGGTTACTGGTCCTATTTTATCAGTAAAATAGAACTTGTTTACCAAAGTAAACAGCTTCTCCCCCACTACCAGGGCATCTCAAGTGAAATCCATAGATATTCCAGCTGTAGATAAAATAAGAGAATAGCCATCGGATGTAGACGAGTAGCCATGAAACGTGATAGTAATTGCAATGGCTCCGGCATCCCCAACCAGCCAGGGAAAGGGGGAGTAGGACTTTATTTATTTTTATTTCTATTTACTTATTTATTTATATTTATTTATATTTATTTATTTATTCATTTATTCATTTATTTATTGGTGTTTAAGGTCACATACGTATGCACAATAGATAATCGAGACCGTTAAACCTTTTATTACACCTTCGTTAAATTTCCAACCCTTGTGTTTAACGGAATCGCCGCTATGGCATGTTTCTGTATACAACTGGTAATGTACAAGCCGGAACTTTTTCCCAGCACTGTTTATACTAGTTCCTTTCCCATCGTGTCATTAGTTACGCTTCGACTAGTTTCCAAATTTCGTTATACAAGTATCAATTTCTCTGTAGCGTGGTGTGAAAATGAACAAAGCAAAATAAATTCGTTTCACAAAAAATTAGTTAAGCAAAAATAACATAATATTAAATAACAATCATTTCCAACCACAACATTAGTCCAGTCCCGTGGCCATCTTGTCTGCGAACCCCATATATACTATTCGAGAAAGTATTGGATATTTGATAAAAGTGAGATATATGAAGAAATATCGATCGTGCTGCCTAACGGTTAAGTCATGGTATCGTTCGTTTCGCCACCCCAACTCTCTGTTTTGCCTGTCGAGGAAGTCGAGAGTGAATCTCGATTCATCAGACAACATGACGCTGCTCCACCGACGATTGTCCCAGCGCTGTCGTACTCCACACCAATTCCACCTTGCTGCGATGTGATGTTCAGTCAAACGTCGAATTAATCGAGGTCGTCCAGCGTACAAATTCTAGCTGTGTACGCGATTTCGGATAGTATGACCACTGACTCGCACATCTGCGCCCGGTGCAGCTGCTGTCCAATTTCTGGGGCACTTTGATGGCGGTTACGTTATTCTGTGGTTCGGACGACACTATCCTGGTTAGCAGTTGTCGCCCTTGGACGAACTGACCGACGTCTGTCATCAACATTGCCTGTCTGACGGTAGCGAGAGCACAACCTGCCAATCACCGATTGAGTAACATTGAGAACTGGAGCCACTGCAGTCTGTCTGTTGCCAGCTTCCAACATGCCAACGCCACGTAAACCATCGTCCGGTGTCAGTCTTCGCATACCTCAAAAGTTACGTTTCGACCAGAAACTATTGATAAACGAGTTTATACCAAGAAAAGAACGATGAGGCATCCGAGAAAGCCCGTCCAATACAAATGAAAATTTCAAAACGGACCCCAGATGCATTTAGATGCTATGTAGGTAATAGAATTTTGTTTATTTTGAAATTGTCACGTATCATATTCCTTAAATTCAAATTAAATATGCACAACATTATACATCAAAATGAAGGCTGAGATGTGTAAAATACGAAGCACTTATGTAATCAACTTATAGAGGTGACAACAGTGACCACTGGTTCCTGGAAGTCTGAAACAGTATTCGTACCAAAACTGATAATAAAAGAATATTTCACGACAACAACTTGTGGCCAAATATCCAAGAACAAAGCTAGGCAATCAAACCACTTTCGAATGCAGCGATAGGACTGCATTTGGGAAAAGGGCAACGCTGTCTGCACTTTTTATTGAAGATGCATTCCATGTTCGACAGACATGCGAAAGTCACTTGATACCGCGAATTTCAATCGAAAAACAAAATCGTAATTCTACGAAATTTCAACAAGTTTCATGGCACTTTGCATAGAATATGGCAACAGTGCCGTCTCGATATAATAACAGCATGCTGTATTATGACGATCTTTCTCATTATTTGATTTTAGACGGCGTTGTATATCGATGCTTTTTCCGTCCGATGACTTTGACCCGAAATCGAAAGTACACTTGAATGTAAACAGAAGTAACGGTTTTGGACTTTACCCCCATGCAGCTCTGCAGCTGCGTTATGAAGAATGTTGATACCCTAGCATTGTTCTCGGATATGTGAAACACATTTGGCCACAGGTTGTTCTCCGGAAATATACTACTCAAAGTTTGCTAAGCATCACATATTTGACACATCATTGTGAAATTTGGTTGTGACATATTTGCGATATATTTGGTGGATATGATCGAGGAATGTATTCAGATGGTCCCCAGTGTTTACATTAGCTCTCTTGACAGGCAGACGTTTCGTGACAGTCATGGAAAGCATGTACCCCTTGATTTTCATGATGTTTTCGTGTATTGTCTACATGTACATGCCATGTATAGGGTATTTAATCTTCATTTTAACACAAACCCTTGTGATTTAATGATTGAATATGGCGAATGCAAATGTAGGAAGACATTTGTCTGAAGCAGAAATGTGGCGGGATGTGCGGATGGTGGAGCAAGGGGCTATGCATTGTCAGGTTTGTGAAGCCCTTGGTGTGCACCATACGCTGATCACCAGAGCCTGAGCAAGAATCCAACAGTATGGCACACCAGTAAGATGGTATGGTGGTGGCAGAGACAGGGCAGCAACTGCAGCTGAAGACTGATTTTTGATCATTCGGGCCCGTAGGAACCGCTTTGCAACAGCAAACCAGCTTCGTGGTGACCTTCTGAATGCATCCGGGGTAAGTGTTTCGACGCATACTATCCGGGAAAGGTTGCACGAAGGTGGTTTCCGATCAAGAAGACCATGTATTCGCTTTCCGCTGTACCAGAACCACCGTCAGACACGATATGAATGGGCCATGGATCACGTTGGATGGACCAGAGAAGATTGTCGACCTGTCCTTTTAGCAGATGAGTCAAGGTACTGCCTAGACTACACAGATGGACGTTCTAGGGCATGGAGAAGTTCTGGAGAGCGATTTCATGCAGCCAACATTGCTGGACATGACTGCTACGGTGGAGGGTGAATAATAGTCTGGTGCGGCATAGGCTGGGATGGACGTACAGAGCTCTGTGTCCTTGACCGTGGTACATTGACAGCACAGCGGCATATTGGTGGGATCCTGGAAGCCCACGTCAGATTGTAAGCAGGTGCAGTGGGTGATAGATTCATTCTGATGGACGATAATGCCCGTCCTCCTGTTGCATATGCAGTCCAGGAGTACCGACAGGGGGAAGCGATTGAGCGTATGGCCAGCAAGATCCTCTGACCTCAATCCAATCGAACATGTCTGGAATGAGTTGCAGCTTGCAATTTCAGCCCATCCAGCCAAGTCAATAAGTGCCCAGCAGCTTGGTGCCATGATGGTCCAAGAATGGAACAACATCCCATAAAGGACCTCCATGAACCTGATTGGAGGCATGAGAAGGCGTTGTCAAGCTGTAATTAACAGTAATGGGTCTCTTACTCGATATTGAACCCATACCAGTTCGCTCCATCATCTTTTTGGCAAATTTGAAAAATTTCCTCTTTTAACAATATCCTTTTCCATGGTTATCGGGGCGCGGTGGCTCAGTTGGTAGAGGTGCAGGCTGCAAGCCGAGAGGTCCTCAGTTCGAATCCCACCTGCGGCAATCGCGTTGTGTCCTTGGGCAAGACACTTCACCCCCATTGCCCACGTGGGGGCACGGTGACGTTGTGTACTAAGGCGTACTGCACGTCGATGGTGCACCTGTCTTCAACCAATGCTAACCCTGCTTGTGTGGAGTTGGTATGTTGGAGAGCTGACAGTTGCTTGCCGTTGCTCGGTGGTTCTCTCCGGGTACTCCAGCTTCCTCCACCCGTAAAACTGTCACGGTCATGGTTAGCCATTGTGCAGAAATATGTGACCTTAAACACCAATCAATAAATAAATAAATTTCCATGGTTATCGTATTCGAAAGCTAAATAAAATGTCAAACACTAACAAAATCCTAATTTCTGTACTTAAATCATTAAAGATATAATTAAATAAAAAATATATACACTTTTCTTAACAATATTTCAACTAAAACGTAAAACAGGTAGTTGGATATACTTGGTGCTTAGCAAACTTTGAATAGTATATTATTTTATTATCAGTTCTAGTACGAATACGGTAGCAGACTTCCAGGAACCAGTGGTGCTTGTTGTCAACTCTATGCCCCCAACCTTCATTTTGGTGCATAATTTGTGTATATTTAATTTGCATTTAAGGAATATCAGAGGTGGGAATTTCAAAATTAACAAAATACTATTACTTAAACAGAACCTTAACGCGGGGCTCGTGCGAAAAACCTGCTCGAAGTTTTCGTGGGCCGGTGACATTCATGATCCACATTAAACTTGGTAACATTCTGATGTGTCCAATTACGCAAATCCAATACCATTTTCCGAAAATATCAACATCAGTTTGGATAGCCCCATATTTTTTTTGAATTGTATATCAAAATTGGTCAACTTCATTTCGGTATATCTTCGGACATCCTGACATGCTTCGAACTTCTTTTTAAAAAGTTTCTCTCAGCTGCTTTGCAAATCTGTCAAAATTTGTACTTTTTTACTCACAGTAATAACCACCAAATTGTTAGGCGTGAATGGACACAAGCCGAAGAGAAACAGCAATGCGAATTTCAACAAACACGCCCAATAGAAAAGATAACAAATGAAATTTGGACTAGTTCCCAAAAAGTTGTTTTGTTTTTTTATCGCCCATTTGATCAGTATATCTTCAATCAAAACAAACGGACTCTTCACCGTTGGGTTTAAACATCGGAATTAAAGCTTGTTTATTTAACTCAGTTTTAATGCATGTGGTGTGTAATAAACTCAGAACGTGATGTGTGTTTGAATCGGCAGGTGTTTTACATAACGAACTGGAATAGTCCCATTCTAACGCGTTATGTAAAACACCCACTGATTTAAACACATCTCGCGTTCTGTCTATTTTTATATTTCACCAGTTGTATACAATTAGTATTGCATGTATGGATCATGCCTTATTGGGGGACCTAGGAAGTGATGTCACGTGACCCAATGGCGCCTTGTTGTGTTGTCATGATAACCCGCGTGAGCGGCCATTATGTACATCATCTCCATAGTGATATGTGGTGTTAGTGCCCATGCGCAGCGCGTGTTGTTAGGGTGAAACGTGTTTCTGTCGTCCAATTTGTGTACTGGAGGCCGCCATCTTGGTTTCTATGGTAGCACGTGGTTGTTATTTTACCCAATGGCTTATAATAGGATAAGGGTATGTTCGGAGGGTATGTTCCTTTGTACAGGAGTAATTACCACACACAACCCGACAATCCCTCCAAAATACCGAAATTGACTTTAGTTACTACGGATTCCCCATTTTATTGGTGTAGCACATAGACCTATGAAACGGAGGGGCACAGAGGATGAGTTCGATTGAATAGGAGTAATTTTATGGCTTGGATTTTCCTCAAACCCTCGTTTAATTTCTAGAATTACCACAAACAACCCCACAAGTTGTACTATTTCGAATTCTTTCAGAATTCTCAGCTTCTATCTATATATTCAATAGTTTTCGTCTATCTGACCATGTTCCTTTGCCCTGGAGTATACTCCACTAGCGTAAAAGAGCCCTTCAGGTGGAACAGTTTTAGCTATTTGGTACTATTTTTAGATTTTCTGGTGTGTTCTTGTTAGTTCTGGCCCTATTCCATGTACTCTCGTTGTTTCATTTATCTAGGTTACCAAACAGTTCACGTTACTGGCGCAAACTAACTTAGTTTCCCATAATCTGTATGCAGAGTCCTCTCCCTTGTGTATATCAAAAGCCTATAGCATTTCCAAAGCCAATATGCAATCGAGCAGTTACTGAAAAGTCATTGCTCGAATCACTCGAACTCCATCGAGCAAATGAGCTAAGGAGTAATTGCTCGATCGAGTGACTCCTCGAACGACTTTTGACTCATTATGGTATTTGTGGATACCTATGGTCTGGTATTTTATTATCTGAGGATACTTATCTGAGGATACTATTACTTGTTTGGCCCAGCCTTCTGGTTCACCCCAGGACATACCTATCCCAAATTCCGCTTACAAGCAAAAGAGCCAAGAGAGTAATTGCTCCA
This sequence comes from Pictodentalium vernedei, assembly GCA_031216915.1. Taxonomy (NCBI): domain Eukaryota; kingdom Metazoa; phylum Mollusca; class Scaphopoda; order Dentaliida; family Dentaliidae; genus Pictodentalium; species Pictodentalium vernedei. The sequence continues at coordinate 74,027,017 of CM062294.1, read as the reverse complement.
TGAGCAATTATTCGAACGACTCGAAACCCATTGAGCAAATAACCCTTAGAGCAATTGCTCGAACGGTTCGAAGTCCATCGAGCAAATAAGCTAACGAGTACAAGTAATTACTCGTTCGAGTAACTCCTCGAACAACTCTTTGACTCATTGCAGAAAAAGGGACCCCGTAGCCACTGACATATCTTAAAAAGGGATTCCACAAATGGGATTCTAAAAAGTAATTCCATAAGTGGGATTCTGTCTTACGTCGAGTGACTCGCGCATACTTCTCGAACGACTCGAAGTCCATCGAGCAAATGAGCTAACGAGTAGGTTAGGGTTTGCTGTTCCGAAGGTTCGCTATTCCGAAAGTTCGCTAGGTACCGTATTGCGAAGGTTTAGTATTGCGAAAGTTCGCTGTCCCAAAAGTTCACCTATATTGCAATAACGACGGCTATTACTCCAAAGCGCGTCTTTTTTTCGATTTATTATGCTCTACGATGATTTATTGAACTATCATTCAACTCTTATTGTTTTGAAAGAAAAACACCCAGGCGTATCACCATGAAGTTTTGGAGCGCAGTTATTTAAAAAATTAGAAACATTTAATTCATATAACATTTTTCTTATTTGTTCCACCAACAACTCAAAGCTCAATTTGAAATCTAATGTTCTAGAAATTGTGTCACTACAAAACCAAATTAAGCTGCTTACCTTCGAAATAAAATAATAGGCCTTTGGATATTCCTAATATCAGGGTTATACCTGACAAGGGGCTGGCTCAACATGCTAAAAAAATCATGCTGACAAAAAATTCCATGATATAAGCATTGTACGTACTTTCCACCAATACCTGTGTAAGTGACTTGTCTAGGGCTGACACAGCACCCCCCCCCCCCCCCTAAAAAAAAAAAAAAATTCATGATATCAGCATTGCACTAATTGACATAGAAAAAGTGGGGTCATGTTGTGGATGGTGTTACTGGGATTAGGCTGCTTTTATGTGGCAACTTCTTAGATTATTTACACAAGAACCTCATAAGTTATAACACTTTCAAAATGTTACTGTGTGCTCATATAACATGAAAAATATGATCCATTCGCCAAATGACAAATGTATGTTCAAAATAGGGCAATATTTTGATATTTCCTTATTATTTTTTCATATGGAGGAAAATGGAGATTGGACGGTCACGGTAAATAAATTTGAAGGAAATACTAACGAGAACATGTGCTTTTCTAATTTCTATCCAAAAGATTTGACTCCTCCAACCTGTTCCACATCCTAATTTTGCTTGATGAACAAAGCCTATTTTTAATTCGACACCATTTTTAAAGGTATCAGGCTCCCCATATATACTACTTAGAAAATAGGTAGTGTAACTGGAATATTCACATTTCATCAAAATACATGTACAACAGAAACTAGGGCCATACAAGCATTGCAACAGGGTGTAATCAGGGGCGGATCCAGGATTTTTAAAAGAGGGGCGCCCCTTAGTCTGAAACTGAGCCATGAAACGTGATAATTTCTCACATAAGTAATGGAGGAGGGGGGGGGGGGGTCGGTCTCTCTTGAGAAACAATAAATATATAATGGGCTCTGAAGTAACTTTTAATCCAGTACCAGTACCATGCGAATCGGCCGAAAAACGCTCAAAATTCTTTATTTTTCAGTAGAACTTCGCAAATATAGATATTTATTCAGCCGGTTCCAATGATATTCATATTTACATAGTGTCACAGAAATATCGTAAGGATTATTTTCTCAAAATGTGAAAAAATGTGCTTGTGTGATGATGTGTGGTAATTTCGACTCATTAGTGGTGTGCGCCGACGTATCTCTGTTAAAAATAGAGGGGGCGCGCGCCGGGGGTGCCCCTTTCTAAATCCACCACTGGTAATAGAAGCTTTAAAATGGCAAAAATACCCTCACTAGTGATTATTTTGCAGTGCTTCCCATTTTATAAAATGCTACGGTCACTTCACCTTCAAAAAACATATTACCAATTATCTTGTTTGTGTAAAACATTTCAGCATGATAGCTCCAAGGGTTCCTGTGAAAATGCAGATTGAAATAGGGTGCCAAAGTAAGAGGTGTTTTTTAAACAAAAACCCACAGCCCTTGAAAAAATCTGTATCTCAGGCTAGGGTGGTCATATTAAGGTCAATATTTTTTTTGTTTTACTCCCAAATTGTGTATCTTTCACATGTGTAAAAATTATGAGAATCTGAGTCGGCCAAGCTAGAACTTTTTCTGAAATATGTTGATTTGACAACTGAAAGTGACAGGTGTACCGTTGTAATGCGTCTTAATATGGTGTACCCCGGTTTCCAGCTCATATTGTATCAAGGTGAGACATATTGAGTTAAACTTCTCACAATATTTACAATGAAGTCTGACCGGTCACTAAAAAAGTAACCGCAGATATCCGAAACGGTTCCAGCTTTGTCCGAATTCGAATTCGCAGACACGGTAATACAGTTTTGACTAGTTATAAAAACACTCCATAACCACTAGATCGGTGCTTAGTCCAACTACTTGGCACTTGCTTGAAAAATAATCCAGCACTTGAGAATGCGTTTCTATCGAACTCGTAACGTCATTGGCATCCACCTTGGCCTTGTGCAAAATGTGTATGCAGGTCATCCTACTATGTTTTGTGAACCGTTTCAGCTTTATTCCTAGCTCCAGACGTTTGAAACGCAAAAACTTCAGTTATACACGAGGGATATATTGTCTCATCAAACACAACAACGTGTTTATTACCGTTATAAATACAGACCTTTTATGAAAATCGCTCTGCTTGTTACTTGTGATCTGTTCCGTGTGACCTCGAAATTCAGAACTGATGTCGCTCTAGCATTATTTGTAAAACGTAATCGGATTGGCTATTCGTAGTGTTACCTGTGTCGAAATAATGCTCCTATGAAATCGTAATCGTACTACGGAAGAGTCTTCACGTAAACCGTAATTACGATTTATTAAATCGTAATTACGATTTAGCTAAACCGTAATTACGGTTTATTAAATCGTAATTACGGTTTAGTAAACCGTAATTACGGTTTAGTAAATCGTAATTACGGTTTAGCTAAATCTTAATTACGGTTTATTAAATCGTAATTACGGTTTATTAAATCGTAATTACGGTCTATCTAAATCGTAATTACGTTTTATTAAATCGTATTTACGGTTTATTAAATCGTAATTACGGTTTATCTAAATCGTAATAATGGTTTATTAAATCGTTATTACGGTTTATGAAATCGTAATTACGGTTTATCTAAATCGTAATTACGGTTTATTAAATCGTAATTACGTTTTATTAAATCGTAATTACGGTTTATCTAAATCGTAATTACCGTTTATTAAATCGTAATTACGGTTTATTAAATCGTAATTACGGGTTTTTAAATCGTAATTACGGTTTATCTAAATCGTAATTACGGTTTATCTAAATCGTAATTACGGTTTATTAAATCGTAATTACGGTTTATCTAACTCGTAATTACGGTTTATTAAATCGTAATTACGGTTTATTTAATCGTAATTACGGTTTAGCAAATCGTAATTACGGTTTGTTAAATCGTAATTACGATTTAATTTTTTTTTCTCGTTGTCGCTAGGACGTTTCCGTATAAATGTCAGTGACAGATTGTATTATAAAGCGCAAAGGTTATTCACGGCAAATTTCTTGCATGGTGGTAAATATTTTCTTTGGCCGATTTTCTTTTCACTTTACTGTGTCCTTGTAGTCGAACTTTTTCGGAATCAATACAAGGCATTGATTCGTCAACCTAAGTTAGACGGGCCTAATCTAAGTTAGGCGGGCCTCGGGGACAATATAACATTGGTTTATTGACCTATTTCCAAAGTACTTTAATCAAAAAACTCATCAGAACCGGTGGAAGTGCTATTTTTCCAGTCTCTTAACCCTTTACCTAACATGAAAAGCAAACAGCACTTGCCAACAAATTCGCGTTTAACTATTCTTTTCATTTTTTGTCTCAAAAACATGGGTTATGTTTTTGAGACAAAACATGAAAAAAAATAATGAAAATTAATTGGCGATTTTTTAGAATAGCGCTGGCCGTTTTTTACTTTTCTATTGTTTAAAGGATTAAAAATGGAAAGTTTAATATACCTCTCTAATTTTGCACAACAATGCCGTCTAATTTGGACATTTCTATGGAATGTGAATAATAAAAATATATAACGACGTGGAGCAATTCGGTTATTTTTTATTTTTCACATTCCGCGAGAAAGTAAAAATAGTCGAACTAAAATTTGCGCAAAATTAACGTTTCCGTAATCGGCTTCAAAATATTGCCAGAAAAACATATCAAGTTATTTCTCATTGGAATGAATTCTTTGAGATAATTGCAATGAGGAGTCATATAATAAGTTTTGTTTTTACCGTTTTTGGAACCATTTGGAAAAACATAAAATAAAATTATTTTATTTCTTGCACATTGGGTAAGGTGATAAGTGCAAGGAAAGACGTTACAATGTGCTGATGTCATTTTGAGGCAACGATGTTGAAAGGCTTAGATTTCAATTGTGTGTGCAATTCCGGTGACATTTCCGTTGTAAAGTATTTAGATACGTTGAATGAGCAGCGATATGCTACACACAAAATTGCTTGCGAAACTACAATCAAGGCTATAGATACAATCGGAGGGTGTTAGACACATTTACTATTTCTTTTAAATAGACTTGTCGTTGGTTTGAAATAGTTTGCATTGATGGCGATGATATGGCCTGTCAGGTATTGTTGGATTTAAAAAACGGCCAAAAAAAATGTGTTTTCAGTCTTGAAAGAGGCAACCGAGATGACGGGAACGGAAGCGTCCTGTTGATGTTTATTCACTCATTTACTTGTGTTTAGATCACTTCGTGGCTGAAATACAAGTATGAAGACAAGTTCAGACAATCGGCTTCCCACAGTGGAGGATTATTTTCATCACAGGCGTCGGTTACTGGTCCTATTTTATCAGTAAAATAGAACTTGTTTACCAAAGTAAACAGCTTCTCCCCCACTACCAGGGCATCTCAAGTGAAATCCATAGATATTCCAGCTGTAGATAAAATAAGAGAATAGCCATCGGATGTAGACGAGTAGCCATGAAACGTGATAGTAATTGCAATGGCATCCCCAACCAGCCAGGGAAAGGGGGAGTAGGACTTTATTTATTTTTATTTCTATTTACTTATTTATTTATATTTATTTATATTTATTTATTTATTCATTTATTCATTTATTTATTGGTGTTTAAGGTCACATACGTATGCACAATGGATAATCGAGACCGTTAAACCTTTTATTACACATTCATTAAATTTCCAACCCTTGTGTTTAACGGAATCGCCGCTATGGCATGTTTCTGTATACAACTGGTAATGTACAAGCCGGAACTTTTTCCCAGCACTGTTTATACTAGTTCCTTTCCCATCGAGTCATTAGTTACGCTTCGGCTAGTTTCCAAATTTCGTTATACAAGTATCAATTTCTCTGTAGCGTGGTGTGAAAATGAACAAAGCAAAATAAATTCGTTTCACAAAAAATTAGTTAAGCAAAAATGACATAATATTAAATAACAATCATTTCCAACCACAACATTAGTCCAGTCCCGTGGCCATCTTGTCTGCGAACCCCATATATACTATTCGAGAAAGTATTGGATATTTGATAAAAGTGAGATATATGAAGAAATATCGATCGTGCTGCCTAACGGTTAAGTCATGGTATCGTTCGTTTCGCCACCCCAACTCTCTGTTTTGCCTGTCGTGGAAGTCGAGAGTGAATCTCGATTCATCAGAAAACATGACGCTGCTCCACCGACGATTGTCCCAGCGCTGTCGTACTCCACACCAATTCCACCTTGCTGCGATGTGATGTTCAGTCAAACGTCGAATTAATCGAGGTCGTCCAGCGTACAAATTCTAGCTGTGTACGCGATTTCGGATAGTATGACCACTGACTCGCACATCTGCGCCCGGTGCAGCTGCTGTCCAATTTCTGGGGCACTTTGATGGCGGTTATGTTATTCTGTGGTTCGGACGACACTATCCTGGTTAGCAGTTGTCGCCCTTGGACGACCTGACCGACGTCTGTCATCAACATTGCCTGTCTGACGGTAGCGAGAGCACAACCTGCCAATCACCGATTGAGTAACATTGAGAACTGGAGCCACTGCAGTCTGTCTGTTGCCAGCTTCCAACATGCCAACGCCACGTAAACCATCGTCCGGTGTCAGTCTTCGCATACCTCAAAAGTTACGTTTCGACCAGAAACTATTGATAAACGAGTTTATACCAAGAAAAGAACGATGAGGCATCCGAGAAAGCCCGTCCAATACAAATGAAAATTTCAAAACGGACCCCAGATGCATTAAGATGCTATGTAGGTAATAGAATTTTGTTTATTTTGAAATTGTCACGTATCATATTCCTTAAATTCAAATTAAATATGCACAAAATTATACATCAAAATGAAGGCTGAGATGTGTAAAATACGAAACACTTATACAATCAACTTATAGAGGTGACAACAGTGACCACTGGTTCCTGGAAGTCTGAAACAGTATTCGTACCAAAACTGATAATAAAATAATATTTCACGACAACAACTTGTGGCCAAATATCCAAGAACAAAGCTAGGCAATCAAACCACTTTCGAATGCAGCGATAGGACTGCATTTGGGAAAAGGGCAACGCTGTCTGCACTTTTTATTGAAGATGCATTCCATGTTCGACAGACATGCGAAAGTCACTTGATACCGCGAATTTCAATCGAAAAACAAAATCGTAATTCTACGAAATTTCAACAAGTTTCATGGCACTTTGCATAGAATATGGCAACAGTGCCGTCTCGATATAATAACAGCATGCTGTATTATGACGATCTTTCTCATTATTTGATTTTAGACGGCGTTGTATATCGATGCTTTTTCCGTCCGATGACTTTGACCCGAAATCGAAAGTACACTTGAATGTAAACAGAAGCAACGGTTTTGGACTTTACCCCCATGCAGCTCTGCAGCTGCGTTATGAAGAATGTTGATACCCTAGCATTGTTCTCGGATATGTAAAACACATTTGGCCACAGGTTGTTCTCCGGAAATATACTACTCAAAGTTTGCTAAGCATCACATATTTGACACATCATTGTGAAATTTGGTTGTGACATATTTGCGATATATTTGGTGGATATGATCGAGGAATGTATTCAGATGGTCCCCAGTGTTTTCAATAGCTATCTTGACAGGCAGACGTTTCGTGACAGTCATGGAAAGCATGTACCCCTTGATTTTCATGATGTTTTCGTGTATTGTCTACATGTACATGCCATGTATAGGGTATTTAATCTTCATTTTAACACAAACCCTTGTGATTTAATGATTGAATATGGCGAATGCAAATGTAGGAAGACATTTGTCTGAAGCAGAAATGTGGCGGGCTGTGCGGATGGTGGAGCAAGGGGCTATGCATTGTCAGGTTTGTGAAGCCCTTGGTGTGCACCATACGCTGATCACCAGAGCCTGCACAAGAATCCAATAGTATGGCACACCAGTAAGTTGGTATGGTGGTGGCAGAGACAGGGCAGCAACTGCAGCTGAAGACTGATTTTTGATCATTCGGGCCCGTAGGAACCGCTTTGCAACAGCAACCCAGCTTCGTGGTGACCTTCTGAATGCATCCGGGGTAAGTGTTTCGACACATACTATCCGGGAAAGGTTGCACGAAGGTTGTTTCCGATCAAGAAGACCATGTATTCGCTTTCCGCTGTATCAGAACCACCGTCAGACACGATATGAATGGGCCATGGATCACGTTGGATGGACCAGAGAAGATTGGCGACCTGTCCTTTTTGCAGATGAGTCAAGGTACTGCCTAGACTACACAGATGGGCGTTCTAGGGCATGGAGAAGTTCTGGAGAGCGATTTCATGCAGCCAACATTGCTGGACATGACTGCTACGGTGGAGGGTGAATAATAGTCTGGTGCGGCATAGGCTGGGATGGACGTACAGAGCTCTGTGTCCTTGACCGTGGTACATTGACAGCACAGCGGCATATTGGTGGGATCCTGGAAGCCCACGTCAGATTGTAAGCAGGTGCAGTGGGTGATAGATTCATTCTGATGGACGATAATGCCCGTCCTCCTGTTGCATATGCAGTCCTGGAGTACCGACAGGGGGACGCGATTGAGCGTATGGCCAGCAAGATCCTCTGACCTCAATCCAATCGAACATGTCTGGAATGAGTTGCAGCTTGCAATTTCAGCCCATCCAGCCAAGTCAATAAGTGCCCAGCAACTTGGTGCCATGATGGTCCAAGAATGGAACAACATCCCATAAAGGACCTCCAAGAACCTGATTGGGGGCATGAGAAGGCGTTGTCAAGCTGTAATTAACAGTAATGGGTCTCTTACTCGATATTGAACCCATACCAGTTCGCTCCATCATCTTTTTGGCAAATTTGAAAAATTTCCTCTTTTAACAATATCCTTTTCCATGGTTATCGGGGCGCGGTGGCTCAGTTGGTAGAGGTGCAGGCTGCAAGCCGAGAGGTCCTCAGTTCGAATCCCACTTGCGGCAATCGCGTTGTGTCCTTGGGCAAGACACTTCACCCCCATTGCCCACGTGGGGGCACGGTGACGTTGTGTACTAAGGCGTACTGCACGTCGATGGTGCACCTGTCTTCAACCAATGCTAACCCTGCTTTTGTGGAGTTGGTATGTTGGAGAGCTGACAGGTGCTTGCCGTTGCTCGGTGGTTCTCTCCGGGTACTCCGGCTTCCTCCACCCGTAAAACTGTCACGGTCATGGTTAGCCATTGTGCAGAAATATGTGACCTTAAACACCAATAAATAAATAAATAAATTTCCATGGTTATCGTATTCGAAAGCTAAATAAAATGTCAAACACTAACAAAATCCTAATTTCTGTACTTAAATCATTAAAGATATAATTAAATAAAAAATATATACACTTTTCTTAACAATATTTCAACTAAAACGTAAAACAGGTAGTTGGATATGCTTGGTGCTTAGCAAACTTTGAATAGTATATTATTTTATTATCAGTTCTAGTACGAATACGGTAGCAGACTTCCAGGAACCAGTGGTGCTTGTTGTCAACTCTATGAGTTGATGTCATAGCTTTTCGGTGTTCTATGCCCCCAACCTTCATTTTGGTGCATAATTTGTGTCTATTTAATTTGCATTTAAGGAATATCAGAGGTGGGAATTTCAAAATTAACAAAATACTATTACTTAAATAGAACCTTAACGCGGGGCTCGTTCGAAAAACCTGCTCGAAGTTTTCGTGGGCCGGTGACATTCATGATCCACATTAAATTTGGTAACATTCTGATGTGTCCAATTACGCAAATCCAATACCATTTTCCGAAAATATCAACATCAGTTTGGATAGCCCCATATTTTTTTTGAATTGTATATCAAAATTGGTCAAACTTCATTTCGGTATATCTTCGGACATCCTGACATGCTTCGAACTTCTTTTTAAAAAGTTTCTCTCAGCTGCTTTGCAAATCTGTCAAAATTTGTACTTTTTTACTCACAGTAATAACCACCAAATTGTTAGGCGTGAATGGACACAAGCCGAAGAGAAACAGCAATGCGAATTTCAACAAACACGCCCAATAGAAAAGATAACAAATGAAATTTGGACTAGTTCCCAAAAAGTTGTTTTGGTTTTTTATCGCCCATTTGATCAGTATATCTTCAATCAAAACAAACGGACTCTTCACCGTTGGGTTTAAACATCGGAATTAAAGCTTGTTTATTTAACTCAGTTTTAATGCATGTGGTGTGTAATAAACTCAGAACGTGATGTGTGTTTGAATCGGCAGGTGTTTTACATAACGAACTGGAATAGTCCCATTCTAACGAGTTATGTAAAACACCCACTGATTTAAACACATCTCGCGTTCTGTCTATTTATATATTTCACCAGTTGTATACAATTAGTATTGCATGTATGGATCATGCCTTATTGGGGGACCTAGGAAGTGATGTCACGTGACCCAATGGCGCCTTGTTGTGTTGTCATGATAACCCGCGTGAGCGGCCATTATGTGACATCATCTCAAAAGTTACCTATCAAATAGACACCAATTTGTTGCATACGGTGAAGGCACATCTGACTTAGCTGAAATAACCTGTGGTGTTCCACAAGGCTCAATATTAGGACCTATTTTATTTTTGCTATACATAAATGATCTTTGCAATTCAACAACATTAAACCCTTTATCTTTTGCCGATGATACCAACGTACACCTTTCGGGATCTAATACTGACAATCTGACAATTACTGTGAATAAAGAGTTAGAAAACATCTCGGAATGGTGTTCCGTGAATAGATTGGCATTGAATGCAAGTAAAACTAAATATATTGTGTTTAATCCATCCCATAAGCAAGCGCTCTCTCACAATAATATTTTCGTCAACAACCAAATAATAAATAAGGTTGGACCAAATGAAGCTGAAAAATCACTGAAATTTCTAGGTATATCCATTGATAATTGTCTATCATATAACGCCCACATAACTCAACTTTGTTCCAAGATTGCACGCGCAAACTTTGCTCTTAACAAGGTAAAGGCAATCCTTCCTCATGAGGCTATGAGAACACTATACTTCGCTCTGATACATAGTCACTTGGTATATGGAATCCAAGCATGGGGAAATTCGAGATCTATCAATAAACTTCTAACTCTTCAAAAACGTGCACTGCGCATAATTAATAACAAAAAGTATAATGCCCACACAGAACCACTCTTCAAAAGGGACAAAATACTCAAGGTGACTGACCTGTATAAATTCCAAGTATCCCTCTTCGTCTTTGATTGGAAAAACGACAATCTTCCCCAGTCATTTGATAACTTCTTCAGAGTAGCTAGTATGCCTGTCAGAACCACTAGACAACGTGATCTTCTCCAAATAACTAGAACAAGGACAAAAGCCCTGGACCGTCTACCTACCAACCTGTATCCCAGGATTTGGAATGCGCTAGATAGAGATCTACGTACGATGAACAATAGAAACGTATTTAAAAAGAAGCTGTTGTCCAGGCTTCTAGCACTTTATTCAGACAATGTTGAATGCAGTAATCCTTATTGTCCAGATTGCACTATATAAACATCGTAGCGGCGGTGATCACATCAGCGGTAGTACGACCCGTTCTCACCCCTGGATTGAGAGAGGGTGTGATCTTGCTGATTTGGACACCGTCATAACACGTCTTCCTGCTTTACTTTACCTATATATGAACAAATTAAATGACCAGACGAAATGACATTCTGTCCTCCAAATAGCTATACCCACCTTGTCCGCGTTAAATGACCTCGCCAGGGGATGTCTTATAGCTTTGGGCCGCTCTCAAGATAAATAAAGGATTGAAGCAAATTTTTATATCTCTTTTACTCGAACTGCTCAATTTAGGTTGCTTCATTTGTAGCACACAGCCAGAAGGCCCCAAGCTGAAATACATCCACTAGAAAACACTTTAACTGCCAAGTCTAGCACAACCCTTACATAGTAAATTTTCTATAACCGATGAGATGATTTTTATAAGAACGTCGACAGTCTGGGCCCGTAAACAGTATTGCAAAATATTCCTTAGGGAGATGACTGGAAGACAGCCAATCTGGCTATGTCATCTCCCAGTAGTATACAAAATGTTATATATTAATTGAACTATGTGATTGTAACCATTGTATTTCCTGTATGCTACTGAACGAATAAATATCTATCTATCTATCTATCTATCATCTCCATAGTGATATGTGGTGTTAGTGCCCATGCGCAGCGCGTGTTGTTAGGGTGAAACGTGTTTCTGTCGTCCAATTTGTGTACTGGAGGCCGCCATCTTGGTTTCTATGGTAGCACGTGGTTGTTATTTTACCCAATGGCTTATAATAGGATAAGGGTATGTTCGGAGGGTATGTTCCTTTGTACAGGAGTAATTACCACACACAACCCGACAATCCCTCCAAAATACCGAAATTGACTTTAGTTACTACGGATTCCCCATTTTATTGGTGTAGCACATAGACCTATGAAACGGAGGGGCACAGAGTTCGATTGAATAGGAGTAATTTTATGGCTTGGATGTTCCTCAAACCCTCGTTTAATTTCTAGAATTACCACAAACAACCCCACAAGTTGTACTATTTCGAATTCTTTCAGAATTCTCAGCTTCTATCTATATATGCAATAGTTTTCGTCTATCTGACCATGTTCCTTTGCCTTGGAGTATACTCCAGTAGCGTAAAAGAGCCCTTCAGGTGGAACAGTTTTAGCTATTTGGTACTATTTTTAGCTTTTCTGGTGTGTTCTTGTTAGTTCTGGCCCTATTCCATGTACTCTCGTTGTTTCATTTATCTAGGTTACCAAACAGTTCACGTTACTGGCGCAAACTAACTTAGTTTCCCATAATCTGTATGCAGAGTCCTCTCCCTTGTGTATATCAAAAGCCTATAGCATTTCCAAAGCCAATATGCAATCGAGCAGTTACTGAAAAAGTCATTGCTCGAATCACTCGAACTCCATCGAGCAAATGAGCTAAGGAGTAATTGCTCGATCGAGTGACTCCTCGAACGACTTTTTGACTCATTATGGTATTTGTGGATACCTATGGCCTGGTATTTTATTATCTGAGGATACTTATCTGAGGATACTATTACTTGTTTGGCCCAGCCTTCTGGTTCACCCCAGGACATACCTATCCCAAATTCCGCTTACAAGCTAAAGAGCCAAGAGAGTAATTGCTCTATGAGCAATTGTTCGAACGACTCGAAACCCATTGAGCAAATAACCCTTAGAGCAATTGCTCGAACGGTTCGAAGTCCATCGAGCAAATAAGCTAACGAGTACATGTAATTACTCGTTCGAGTAACTCCTCGAACAACTCTTTGACTCATTGCAGAAAAAGGGACCCCGTAGCCACTGACATATCTTAAAAAGGGATTCCACAAATGGGATTCCAAAAAGTAATTCCATAAGTGGGATTCTGTCTTACGTCGAGTGACTCGCGCATACTTCTCGAACGACTCGAAGTCCATCGAGCAAATGAGCTAACGAGTAATTGCTCGTTCGAGTGACTCCTCGAACGATTCTTACCCTCATTTCAGAAAAAGGGATTCTGTAGTCACAGACATATCCTAAAAATGGATTCTTAAAAAGGGATTCCGCAAAATGGGATTCCTATCCGACTCTGTAAAATGGGATTCCGTCTTTTAACATCAACACTCTTTTTTGAGACACCTTTATGGCGGTTACGTAATGCTATGGTTCGGATGAAACGATCCTGGTTAGCAGTTGTCGCCCTTGGACGACCTGACCGACGTCTGTCATCAACATTGCCTGCCTGGCGGAAGCGTGACCACAGCCTGCTAATCGCCGGTTGAGTACCGTTGAGAATTTGAGCCACTGCAGCCAGTCTGTTGCCAGCTTCCATCATGCCAACGGCACGAAAACGTTTGTCACATGTCAGGCTTCGCATACCTCAAAAGTTACGTTTCGAACAGAAACTATTGATGAACGAGTTTACACCAAGAAAAGAATGATGAGACCTCCGAAAAAGCCCATCCAGTGCAAACGAAAACTTAAAACGTTCCCCACAGTCATTAACGCGACGCTCGTGCGAAAAACCTGCACGAAGTTCTCGGGATCAAAATTCTTCAAAACACGGCCACAGAGCTGCATGGGGGACAATTCCAAAGCCACTGCTTTTGTTTACGTATGAGTATACTTTCGATTCCGGTCGACGTCATCGGGCGGAAAAAACATGTAAAACACAAGGCCGTCTAAAATCAAATAATGAAAAAGATCGTCTTCATACAGTATACTGTTATTAGATAGAGATTACACAGTTACCATATTCAATGCACGGTATCATGACACCTGTTGAAATTTCTTAGAATTACGATTTTGTTTTTCGATGAAAATTCGTGGTATCGAGTGATTTGCACATGTCTGTCGAGCATGGGAACCATCTTCAATAAAAAATGCAGACAGTGGTGTCCTTTTCCAAAAATGCAGTCCTGTCGCTGCACTCGAAAGTGTTTTGAATGCCTAGCTTTGTTATTGAATATCTGAAGCACATTCGGCCACGAGTTGTTCCTGCGAAATATTATTTTATTATCAGTTCTGGTGCGAATACGATAGCAGACTTCCAGGAACCAGTGGTGCCTGCTGTCAACTTTATGAGTTCATGGCATACGTGTTTCGTATTCTATACATCCCAACCTTTATTTTGATGTATAATTTGTGTATATTTAATCTGAATTTAAGGAATATTAGAGGTGTGAATTTCAAAATAAACAAAATTCCATTACTTATATAGCCCCCTTAAACTTTTGTTCAGTTCAAGAGGGTTACCACTGGGTTATATTTATGGGTTATAGTTCAATTTGTTATGTTCACTTCGATCTTAGTTGTGTTGGATCTTTGTTCACTTTGTTATGTTGACATTGATCTTGGTTGTGTTTGATCAAATCAGTTCGGTCTTCGTTCACTTTGTTCTGTTCACTTCGATCTTGGTTGTGTTCGATCTTCATTCACCTCGACTTCAACAGTTCAGCTGTAGTTGTGTTGGATCTGTTCAGTTGTTTCCAACAAGTCCATCTTTTTCACCTTGTTACGTTCACTTCGATCTTGGTTGTGTTGGATCTTCGTTCTGTACATTCGTCGTTTTGCAGTAGTGGTTTGTTTCCAGTTCATATCTGTTGAAGTTCTTGCAATAATAATTGGGTGTTATCAATCCTGTGTTAACAATATATTAAGCGGGTTGTTTCGGGATATTAGCAATATTGAGGTACCAGTCGTCCGCTGGAATCTATAATTATTTCCCCCTAACTTATTTTTTATGCGAGAACAAATTATTGGCAAAAGAATATGAACACCCATCCCTCATTAGGAATTAGACTAATTACGTCAAGTCCGATCACTTCATCACAGTCTGTTGCGATTTTTATTTTTCTAGGGAGTGTCAGGTAGACAGCCAATCTGGCTATGTCACTTCCCACGGTATGCTGAATACATTGTCTGTAAAACATTTATCTGTAAAACGTTTTTTTATATGTATACCGTAAATAAAGAATCTGAATCTGAATCTGAATCTGAATCCCTTTCCATACCCTCGAGTGTTGATGCCAAATCATTTTGTACCAAGGCATACGGCACGTTGCTGGTGCATTTTTCTTCTACTAATGCTAACTCTGCTTGTGTGGAGTTAGGACGTTGAGAAGTCTGTCTGTTGCTCGGTGGTTTTCATCGGGTATCCAGGCTTCCTCCGCTCGTAAAACGTATGACACTGGCTGTCAATGTGTTGTTAAATTTCAATGAATAAATAAAAATACAAATGTCTATGATCGTGCACAGGAAATGCCAAAAATGTTTATTTTGAAAAATCACTTCTGACAAATTTTAGAAATGTATAGCGATATTCTGAGCTGGTCCACTCACCCTTTAGTTCTGCTCTTACTACTTTCGATGTTGAAGCATATATTAGTACTTTATGAGCGCTTTACAAACCTAGTTCATTCGATTGTTTGTACTTTGACTACTCACTTCCGGGACTTCCATCGTTTTCAAGCATGCATGGGTTATCAATGCTCTAACCTTTAGCAGTATGGAATCGATGGAAATAAATGGACCTTTTATATGACATCTCTCCCAGATGCTGGATATTAGATTCTGCAATATACATTCAAAATGTACAACAGAAATCCGTAAACAAGTGAGGGTTGCTGGGAAGAGTTCCGAGTTGAAAGCAGGCACCAATGGTTCCTTGAAGCTTGCCACCGGACTCGCACCAGAACTGATAATAAAATAATATTTCACAGAAAACAACTCGGGGCCAAGTGTGTTTTAGATATCCAAGAACAAAGCAAGGAAATCAAAATGATTCAAAACACAGCGACAGAGCTGCGTGAGAGGTTCATTCCAAAACTCTCGACTTTGTTTTTCGGTCGAAATTCGTCGGAGCATGAAAAGCATCGATAAACAATGCCGTTTAAAATCAAATAATAAGATAGATCCCCCTCACACTACATGTCTAATGTTATGCGGGGACTGCACAGTTTCCATATTTTTTATAAGGTATCATGACGCCTGTTTGAATTTCTTAGAATAACGCGATTGTTTTATCGATAGAAATTCGTAGTATCACGTTCATTGCGCATGCCTATCGGCCATGGAACCAATATTCAATAAAAATGCAGACGGTTTGGTCTTTCCCAAAATGCTGTCCAGTCGCTGTATCGTAAAATGTTTTGAATGGCTAGCTTTGTTCTTGGATATCGGTAGCATACATGACCGCAAGTCGTTCTCGTGAAATATTATTTTATTATCATTTCTGGAGCGAATACGGTAGAAGGTTTCCAGGAACCATTGATGCCTTCTGTCAACTCAATGAGTTGACTGCATATGTTTTTCATGTTCTATACATCAAATCTTCGTTTTGGTGAATAAATTGAGTATATTTAATTTGAATTTATGGAATGTCTGAGATGAGAATTTCAAAGTACACCAATTCTCCTTACTTATATAGCACCTTAAATTATGACGTAAGCACATTATCAGTATCCTACGGTTCGGAACAGTTACAATACACGTAGAACAGGCAAACTATCGTACGCCTAAACGAAAAAAGTGGTGAATTAAAATCCGACAAAAATAACATTTCACAATGATAGCCATTGATTCAACTTTACTGTGCGAAAAATAGAAAAAATAATGCAAATGAACTGTTGTACAACAAACATACCTTTGATCGGGAAAATGTCCAGAATCATTAATTTCAACACCTAAACCATGGCTTTTCGTTTCGGTGAACAACTGGCAAAGCAAACAATCCCTAACTTTCCGACCAATAGGTGCACGATAAACCTATGAACTACTTGCATTTGTTGCTCTCCTCGTCGCTCACAGTGCAATCAAGACCAATTACGGAGAGTTTCACAAAACATCCAGCTGCTGACATATACAATATCTTTTCACACCTTCTTTCTAAAATTAATCCCTGATTAAAGAGAATAATCTCTGAATATATATTGTTTGTTTTGTTTTATTAGGGTTTAACGACACGTTCGAGGGTCAGAGTCACCTGGTGTCGGAGACTGAATATATACTATTCCGATAAAGTAGGAGATATCCAAACTGATGCTGATATTTTCGGAAAATTATA
The DNA here is from genome assembly GCA_031216915.1 of Pictodentalium vernedei. NCBI lineage: Eukaryota > Metazoa > Mollusca > Scaphopoda > Dentaliida > Dentaliidae > Pictodentalium > Pictodentalium vernedei. The sequence continues at coordinate 74,009,823 of CM062294.1, read as the reverse complement.
TTGGATACGTTTGATTGGACAAATGAATATGTTACCAAGTTTAGTGTGGATCATGAATGATGTCATCGGCCCACGAGAACTTCGTGCAGGTTTTTCGCACGAGCGTCGCGTTAATGACTGTGGGGAACGTTTTAAGTTTTCGTTTGCACTGGATGGGCTTTTTCGGAGGTCTCATCATTCTTTTCTTGGTGTAAACTCGTTCATCAATAGTTTCTGTTCGAAACGTAACTTTTGAGGTATGCGAAGCCTGACATGTGACAAACGTTTTCGTGCCGTTGGCATGATGGAAGCTGGCAACAGACTGGCTGCAGTGGCTCAAATTCTCAACGGTACTCAACCGGCGATTAGCAGGCTGTGGTCACGCTTCCGCCAGGCAGGCAATGTTGATGACAGACGTCGGTCAGGTCGTCCAAGGGCGACAACTGCTAACCAGGATCGTTTCATCCGAACCACAGCATTACGTAACCGCCATAAAGGTGTCTCAGAAATTAGACAGCAGCTGTACCGAGCAACAGATGTGCGAGTCAATGGTCAGACTATCCGTAATCGTCTACGCAACTGGAATTCGTTCGCTCGACGACCTCGAATAATTCCACGTTTGACTGAACGTCACATCGCGGCAAGGCGTAATTGGTGTGGAGCATGACAGCGCTGGGAAAATCGTTAGTGGAGCAACGTCAAGTTTTCCGATGATTCGAGGTTTACTCTCGGTTTCCACGACATGCGAAACGGAGTGTGGCGGCAGCGGAACAAACGATACAATGATGTAACCGTTAGGCGGCACGGTCGTTTTGGTGGTGGATCGATTATGGTGAGGAGAGGCATAACCGTGACAAGCTGAGAGGCATTACTTGTCATTCAAGGGCGTGTCAGAGAGCAATATTACCGTGACAGTATGCTAGCAGCTCACGTGGTACCATTTGCACGACGCCACGGCCTTCGATTAATTTTCCAAGATGACAATGCAAGAGCACAGAGTCGCAACAGAGTTCCCCCAGGAGCAGAACATCACTACACTGCGTTGGCCAGAACTAAGTCCAGACCTTTCACCAATCGAGCACGTGTGGGATATGCTTGGGAGGCGCCTACGAGAACGCCAACAGCCCCCTATCAATGTAACATCAGACTGATATTGGATGTTTGGTGAGGAGTATGCCACGTCGTATCCGTGCTTGTCTCGCGATCCGAGGAGGATTTACAATGTATTGAAGTCTTGGACTGGTAAATTCTCTGATTGAGCGTCCATGTCTTCGACAGCTCAGTGCGTGGAATGTATGCTTGCCAGACACCCAACAATCGCTGAAATCATTCACTAGATGTCACAGTGCACGGCCTCAACTGTTGTTTTTTTTTATAAAAATATGAATATATTTCTTTATTTTCACTTTTATCAAATATCCTCTATTTTTTATTAGTATATATAAATTACATATTATGATAAACGGGTGCATGTTAAAGGCCAACATTGATACACCGTACCATAACATGATGATGGCGGGCAATTGTTAACATGGTTTGTTGGATACCTACATGAATGTTTCATTTGTCGGTCCACTAAGTATCATTAGCTACTTAGCGTATCATTAGCGACCCTAAGAACCTGTAACATATTGATGTGTCCAATCACGTGTATCAAGTACCATTTTCAGAAAATATCTACATCAGTTTGATATCCCCTACTTTTTGTGAATAGTATACTATTAAAAAAAGTAGGTGATATTTGATAAAAGTGAGATATATGAAGAAATGTATTTATATTTCCATCAAAAAGACAGTTGAATAGTATAATATTTAAGACTGCTTATCGTTACTGACCACCGATAAACCAGCTTAACAATTCACAGTGTCACATTACTGATGTATTATTTCTTTCCAATTTGTGTATTGGAACGATGTCAGCAGAATGATATAGTTGTGGGACATAAAGGTATTTCGATATTCTTGGATAGATTTACTTGCAGAACATTTTCGTTTCATTTGGATTTTCTTGTTTTTGTTTTTTCTGTGTTTTTTGTTTTGTTTTTTTCTTGGGTGGGCGAGGTCTCCGTTTGGCGTAATATCCCTTTCGGAATTCCCTATTTTTTCATAAATTGCAAGTGCAACTGTAAACTAATCGCTGACCACCTTTCCAAATGAAAACAGTTCCCTATTTCCTGTGTGCTTTTATAATGCAACAAAAACGATATGAATGATGAAGTGGTGTTTAGGGAGGAAGAGCGGATCGATGTTTTGTATAAAACAACACTCATCACAATTTATCCAGAAAGCTGAGGTAAACATACAACTCACGAAGAGAAAGTCGCAGAATTCTATTCAGAGCTTCTTTTAAGTATTTTTTTTTTATTTATCTAGTTGCATTTTTGGAAGGTTTATAATATATTTTGTTGTAGGTGTTTTGGGGAATAATGTATAATATGAAGCCTTTTCTTGTGTGTCTCGGTTGTTTTTTCGGATATTGCATTTGTAAACACAGATGTTGACATTGATGGTGTGTGTTCAATGGGTGTCTAGTCAGATCACCGAAGTTAAGGCCCGGTCACACAGCCGACTACGCATGTATCACGTTAAAACATTAGTTAAAATCTGATTGTTCGTGTTTGTCAGTGGAAAATTTGACGATTTCTGTTGATATGCGTAATAAAAAATCACTGATGAATTGCACAAGAACTACGGAAATGTCACGTACTATTCACTCACAAAACACGCACCTCAGCATAAATCAGAAAATTTGCAATATACATGATGAAAACCCAACGCATAAACTGCTCACTATCGCTAATAAATCACGTGCGAACAACATATAACCACGAATAAATTACGCACACTCACGTATAATCTGCGCATATAGAACGTATGAATCACGCATGTATCACTTATGAAACACTCGTGAGCCAATAATAATGGGCGTAACTATCGCATCTGCCTCACGCATATATAAAGCTGGCACTGACAGGCTGTGGCATTATTGTCTCAACAGTCTAGAAAAGTAGAAAACTACAACATCCAGAAAGTAGAAACCATGCCTCAGAGGGAAAGTCGTCAGAAATCCAGAACCAGGGCCCCAACTACTCCAAAAGATGTGCCTGTGCCTGTTTGCAGTAAAAATAATGCAGCTGAAGATGAAGAGACCGCCAGGTCCGAAAGTCCCACACCACCTGCCAGGTCTCCAAGCCCTCCACCACCTGCTCATGAGATATAAGTCGAGGTGCACGCTCCCTCTGCTGCTGCTGAATGTAGGACTGAAGATCCCCATCCTGAAACCTCTGCAGACAAGGGTAAGGGCAAATCGAAGAGCAAGTCCAAGGGCAAGGTCAAACCCAAGCATGACTACTCCATTGAAGCAGAGAAGGAAGAAAGTCTTCTAGAGTGAATGGCAGAGAATGAAGCAGTCTGGCGTCGTGGCCATAAAAATTACAAGAAACGCAGAGAGATCTGGGTTGCCAAAGCTGCTGAGATTGGTGTATCTGTAGAGCACATCATGGGCTGGTGGAAATCTTTGAAAGACTGGTATGTCCGGCTCAACAAAGTGAAGTCTGGTCAGGCAGTTAAGAGATACACAGACAGGGAGAAATTTGTCATTGACAAGTGCAAGTTTTACAAGACCCAGTTGCCATCTACCAAGTCAGCACCCTTGGTCAGCTTGCAGAGGACCACGTCTACCCAACCAGCCCATGTCAGTGAGTCTGGGTCAGACAGTGAGAAGGACGAAGAACAGACTACCCTCGAGGGCGACCTGGAGGTGGTGGAGAGGCAGGCTGCAGCTGAGGCAGGCCATAGTTTAAGGCTCGTGAGGAAAAGGAAGAAGGCAAACCAGGAAGATGAGTGGATGAAAGAGCTGAGGGACACGATGAAAGCAAACCAACAACTGCTCGCCCAGCTGATGAGAAACCTGCCCAGTCCTCAGACCGTGAAGTCTTCATAAAATATGTGTCTGACAGCCTGCGTGTGGCACCAGCAGAGCAATACCACCAGTTGAAGACCCGCATCTGTAACCTGTTACAAACTGTTTCCCAGGACACCACTTCAGCTCCTCAGCCTCCAAGGCCTGTCCAGGTCACGTCTGCTCCACCTATCCTGTACCAGCAGCAGCCAACTCCTCAGTACCAGCAGCCAGCTCCTCAGTACCAGCAGCAAGCTCCTCAGTACCAACAGCAAGCTCCTCAGTACCAACAGCAAGCTCCTCAGTACCAGCAGCAGACTCCTCAGTACCAGCAGCTTGAGATTAGTCATAGTCAGCAGCCTCAACAGAGCCAACCCTCTTCTGCAGCTTCTAGTGGGCAGCGCTTGCCGGTATCCACCTATGCAAATCTACTGCAAACAAGTCAAGATGTTTTTGATGGGTCGATAAACCTCTCCTCGTTCAGTGTTGACAGCCAGCTCCTACCGGGCCCCAGCTCCAAAAGACTGAGCACACAGTCCCTGAACACACCTCCATCTCCTCATGATGAGAGTGACAACGACTTTGATTAAATAGTGGCAGCCAGCAGAAGATTACTATGTATATTTGGGAAATAAATGATATTTCAGTTTTAGCTACTATTTATTTGTTTGTGTGGAATTGAATATGAATGGAGATGGTGGAGTGAAATGTTACAAATTTTGTAATGAATAGTGTTCAAAAGAAATGGAAATACTGTAAAAATAGTACACAAGAGTATGAAAAAAATTCAATGGTATCAGTCCACATACCTCCAGGTAATTTACCCCCGGTCATATACCCCGAGCCATATGCCCCCAGGACAAATAACCCAGCCATATACCCCAAGACATATACCCCTAGCCATATTACCCCTGGTCATATTCCCGTAGGCTGCAATCCCCCCAGGGCATTTACCACTTCATACCCCCTTATACAGTAATTGGTAGTTAGATTATGCAGAAAATTTTAGTTTCTATCAATAAAACAGTTTACCAAGATACAATTCCGAAAGACTTTTCTCAACATATCAAACCTAAAGGAATGGCAAAAGTCAACCAATGCTTGTTTTTTCAGATTTTTATTTTTGTTTCCAAAACGTAGGTCATGACCTCTTATTTGAACAAGCATGACATGCTTGTTCAAATGAGGTGTCATAACCTATGTTTTGAAAGGAAAAATATAATAAAAATTCAGTTTATAATAATTATGTGTATGATTTATGAATAATTACTGAGCACTTTTAATATTCACTATGAGCAGTTCTAACATGTACTTCATGTGCTTTCATCGTATTTGATAATGAAAAAAATAAATTACAATGAAATCTCCTATTGACACCAAAGTAACCTAAATAATTTGTAGTTCTTTACAAATATTTTGTGAAAGAATTCAATGTAAAGATCAACTCCCATAACATCCCATAACATACAATCAGTATTATTAAATAAAATCAGTTTTTATTGGTAATTTTTTTCAAATAAATCCATGAGGACGGGTAATTGACCGTGAGGGTATTTAGCCTAGTGGATATATGACCTGGAGGTAAGTGAGCGGGGGTAAGTTACCATGATAAACATTAATGCACGTTATGGGGATTTAATAATGGTTCAGAACACCTTGGCAATAGACAATATGGAACAGATTAAATTTTAATTTCATTATCAAAATTTATTTTACAAAACACAACAACAGCACAATCTTTACATTTCAATTATTTCATTACAACAATAAAACAGAGCAGCTTCTTGACTCCAAGTTGTCTAGACGTCCACCATCCCGTCTTGCCAGGGGACAGCACCTGCTGAAGAGTTGCACCAATGTTTTAACAAGTTCCTTTGCCTCTTGCCTTACTTGGATGCTCTGTTGGGTGCCTTAACAACTTTAGTGTCTTCCAAGTTTTTCCCCTCTCGCCAGGCACCAGGCTGCATATTGCCATTCAGGCCTTGTAATCAACCAGGCGATTCTGAAGCACAGGGTATCTCGTCCGCATCAGGTTGTGTAGGAGCACACAGGCCTTGACGATGAGCCTTACATTATCAGGGTCATGGTTTATGGTGCTTAGAAGAACTTGAAATCTGTTGGCAAGGATGCCAAAAGCATTTTCAACCACTCTTCTTGCCCTTGACAGCCTGTAGTTAAAAATTCTCTCTTCCCTGTCAACGTTTCTGGTACTGTAGGGCTTCATCAGGTAGGTTCTCAGGCTAAAGGCGTCATCTCCCACCAGAAAGTATGGCACATCTTGAGTGTCGTGGGGCAAAGGCTCTGGCTGTGGCCATCCCGTGATGTTGTTCTGCTCCAAGCCTTCACGCAGCTCACTGTTGTTGTAGATTTGAGCATCTGAAGAGGAGCCATTACCAGACACATCTACCCACAGGAACTTGTAATCAGACGTCACCATAGCTAAGAGAATGACACTGAAGAAGCCTTTGTAGTTGTAGTACTCGGAACCGGAATCTGGGGGAGCCTTGCATGCCACGTGCTTGCCATCAATAGCGCCAATAACATGGGGAAAGTTCCATCTCTGGTACCAGTCATTTTCCAGTTGCAGCCAGCCTTCTTGAGTGGTGGGAGGTGACATCAGCTCATCCAGGTACTCCTCTACGATAGCCTCGCAGACTTCTCTGACAACATTGCTGATCGTGTTGTGGGGGACCATCCAGGCATACTGCATGTCACGGTACTTGCCACCAGATGCTAGGTGACGAAGGGTAAGGGCAATCTTCAAACCTGGATCAAGGGGAGCTCTCCAGTTGGTTGTCTTCTTTGTAATTTTGGAGGTCAGCCTCTGAACAATCTCGTCAAACATGTGTGGAGGCATACGCATGAAGTTCTTGAAGGATCCTGTGTCTTCACTGCGGAGCTCCACCATCAGTCGATCATACAAGCCCTGCTCTGGTCTTCTACAGATCCACTCTCTCACCCAGATCTTTCTAGCTGCTCTTCCCCTCCTCCTTCTCCTTCTCCTGACCAACATATGGACTTGCAGCAGCTGATCATTCTGATTCTGGAGCAGGAATACCAGGACATCTCTTCTCTGGGTGTTCATGGTGACGAGCAGCTGGACAATAATGGCAGGACCTTGACGAAATAGCCACTATTATACAGCACCAATCATACGTGACTTCTTAGTTATACATCAGTGCCTCATCAGTATTTCATGTGAATTGCATACGCTTATTTGCGTTTTTTGTTGGAGATATATTCGCCAATGAAGATTTTTCTGAGTGATTGTCAGTGATTTTAAGTGAAATGTACGTGTTACTGGTGTGGAACATGAGCGATCTGTCTGTTATTCTTCAGTGAAAAACCATAGATGTACGTGACAAAAGCAACATTTTCACTAACAATCACTTCAAAACTACGCATATTTCACGCATTGTCCACGTGAGAACTACGCAGCACACGCATATATAACTTAAGAAAAGCGTACAAGTGCGCAAAGTCTTGCGTGAACCGATTTTTGAACTGTTCAAAACCTCGAAACGCGCATAAAGATGTTCTGGCGTATATCCACTTACAATCACTGAGCTTTCACGTGAGAAAAAAGGATGAAACACGCAAATGACAGATGAATCACGCAAGGCTGAAAATTTGTACGATTTTCATGCGTAATTCATGCGTTTCTGCAGTGTGACCGGGCCTTTAAGCAACGTCGAGCGCGGAAAGTAGTTGGATGGGTGACCATTTCAGCGACTGATTCGTGCTCCCGCGTTGTGTCGTTGGGCAAGGCACTTAACCCCGATTGCCTACATGGTGGCACGATGACGCCGTGTACTACGGCGTACTGTACGACGATGGCTCGCATGTCTTCAACCAATCTAACCCTGCCTGTGCCGCGGTGCAGAGTTCAGAGTTACGATGTTGGAGAGCTGACAGCTGCTCGTCGTTGCTCGGTGGTTCTCTCCGGGTACTCCGGCTTCCTCACCTATAAAACTGTCACCGACATGATATGACCCTGGCTGTTAATGTGTCGTTAAACCCTAATAAAAAATGGGTGTCTAGACGGAAAAACGTTTGTTTTGGCATCGGTTGTGGGTACATGTGCAGGGGGTTCTGAGCAAGAGGCATGTGGACAGTGTGGACAGTGTGGATTGATGAACTGCGCCAATTACCAGGAGATTCTGAGGTTGTTGGGGCGTTTATAAAACTCAAGAGAGAAATAAAACAGTTGAAGAAGAAGCTAGATAAGGCGGCATTGCTAGGGGTTACCCCGATCAAGGTAGCATTTGATGGTAGATTGAAAGTGGTTGTCAGCTTGACGAGAGGAGTGGGTAGTAAGGAAAGGGCTTCTGATGTGGTGGATAAGGGTGTAGTTAACAGAAAGGTCCATAGAGTAGAGGACGGGGAATCGAACGGCCCGGGTTGAGATAGATGTATGAAGGTCAAACGGTGCTTCAATTGGAGGTCTGTGGATGAAGATAAGGACTTTCTGCAAGACGGAAGACGAGGCAGGTAGATTATAGGAAAGTAGAGGGTGGTATGACAAGGAGTGGGTGTGGCATGAAAAAAATGGGTCCAGTGTGTTGGAAGCTGCAGGTTGTTCTGATGGTACCGAGGTGATGTCGGCGATGGAAAGGAGGTGCTATCAGGTGGTGATGGTGGGTATAAGTCAGTTCACAAAAGGTGAATTAGAAGACATCAACAGGAGGTTTAAGCGATAACTGTGGTAACGGAAAGTAGTGTAGTTCTGGGGATAGATAGGGTGGTCTGTGGTCCAGATAGTCTGAACCGAACTTACTCTGTGTTTTTCGGGGGGTAAGGTGGAGGATATTCGGGATATAGTGGGTGGTATTGTTAAGGGTTCAGGGTCAGACCAGGTGGTGGTGGTGGATGTGGGTACAAACACCAAGCTACACAGTAGGAATTCGATTGTAGTAGTGTCGGGTCCTCTTCCAGTGATGGGTGGAGGGAGCGAATTGTATTCTAGACTCATTAGGGTAAACGGGAAATTAGAAAAGTACTGCAAGGATCTTGGGGTACCTCGTATTGACGATTTGCGTACATTCCGGGTTAAGAGGGTGTTCTATGGTAGAGGTGATCTCCATCAAAGCCCAAGGGGAAGTGAGGTGCTGGATAGAAATATGTTACAGTCAGCAGAACCCTTTTTGACATAAAGCAGGATGGGTGGGAAAAGTTTGGAGCAAAAGCAAGATATGGAAGGCAGATGTGAAAAATATTGAAAAGAGGGGGCCCACAAAAAGATAAGAATAACATTTCAGAAAACTCAAGCGTTTTCGAAATGGGATGCAGCCACAGCCAAGGTATCTGTAGGAATGTAATGACACTGACGACCTTGGTGGGGGATGAAAATCTTGATTTGATAGGCCTTGGCGAGAAATGGATTAGACAGAATGAAAGGACTGACCAGATCAGGGGGGGGGGGGGGGCTGTGTGGATTGGAGTGGGGAGATTAGATGGGGGAGGGGTGTATGTCAAGGATGACTAAAGCCTGGTGAGAATCACAGACTTATCAAAAGTAAATATAACCAATCCAATAAAAAGCGAAATAGTCTAGGCAAACATCAGGGTGAAAAACAGAAAGTGTGCCAGTTGGGATTGTATATTTGGTAGTTGAATAAAGGCCTGAGAGGAATTCTGAAATATACAGAACTGGAAATACGCGGTTCATGTTATATTAATGGGAGATTTTAATGGATACATTGGGAAGAGAGGAGAGTGCATAGCATTGGGAACAAGAAAATCCACGTTAATGAAAGGAAACTCTTAGAGTTTAAAAATTAACTTGGTCTGAAGATTTGAATAGAGATGCAAAGTATGAGGGTAAATGGACGTAGGAAAGTCACGAGAGAAAGACAATAATCCACTATGTACTCCCTGACCTAGAGTTATGGAGAGAGATCATAGACATGGAAATAGACGCCGAAGAACATTCTGAGTTAAATAGTGATCACAACCTGATAACAACAAGGGTTAGAGGCAACAGAATGCCAAAAACAAAGGGCGTTCATTGAAGACATTTGGAAACTAAGGAAAAAAGCAGCCCCACAGAGGCTCTTTCATGTGAATTTAAAATGAAAGCTAGAAAATGTGGTAGCCGGAGATAATGTTGGGCGATTCAATAGCGGAAATCTGGTAGATGTTGGAGGGGAAGGCATGGGCAGAACCAGATTAAAAACTAGTGTACTAGAATATATGGTAATTAATTAGCTCAAATGCGCACTAAAAGAGAGAACGAAAGAATCTGCTGCACTTAAAAGGTGTAAAAGGGGGTCAATGATACAGTCACTAAAAGTGCAAAAGAAGTAGATGAAGAAGCAAGAGCAAATGCGAAATAATTAAGGACAAAAATGGGAAAATACGGAACAATGACCCAATTTAAGCAATAAGAAAAACAGGAAGTCCAATATATTCTGGAAATAAGTAAATAAAATCAACAAAGACAATTCCATGTAGAGTTGAGGGAGATGGCAAACGCACCAACGACCGGGAGTGCACAAAAGTAGAAATGGTCAAACACTGGGAGAGAGTAAATGATAGAAAATGGGGGAAGGCGTTCCTCCATAATATATGGTGGAGAGTGCAGACAATTTATCTGACTTAGTATGCAGGGAAATTGAGGTGGTGAAAGTACGAAATACAGCCAATAAGTTAAACACCAGAAACTGACGAAATGACAGTGAGTTGTTAAAGAGAGAAGGGGATCCACTATAAGGACATATTACATCACTATTTAACAAGACAATCACAAAGCGAAAATGGGGGAAGGCGTTCCTCCATAATATATGGTGGAGAGTGCAGACAATTTATCTGACTTAGTATGCAGGGAAATTGAGGTGGTGAAAGTACGAAATACAGCCAATAAGTTAAACACCAGAAACTGACGAAATGACAGTGAGTTGTTAAAGAGAGAAGGGGATCCACTATAAGGACATATTACATCACTATTTAACAAGACAATCACAAAGCGAGAGGTCCCGACTGCGTGAATCGAAAGCAGGGTCACTTTCATACACAAAAAGGAGATAGGAGGGGGTGGGGGGGGGGGGGGGGGGTCTTAGATAATTACAGAAGAATATATGTAAGCAGCAATATTCAGAATGTATTTTGCAAAGTTCTCTGTGGAAGGTTTGTGGAAAATTTTGAAGAAGAATGGGTTCGGGAAAGGGAGATAAAACACTGATGACATGGCTACGCTCTCACAACTTATAGAATCAACAAAAGTCTATAAAAGAAAGATGTTTATGGCATTCCCTGATGTGAATAAACACACGACAGAGTGTGGAGGGAGAAAATGTAGTAGAAGCCTGTGGGCCTTGGATTCGGATGAAACTTTTGTTTGAGAAAGTTTTGTTTGAGAACACTGTACAAAGATATACAAAGATGTACAGGGCGTACTCAAAATGAGAACATCACAAACATATGGTCCTAATAGAGACGGGCCTTAATCAATGGTGCATCTTGCCACCGATACTGTTTGCATTGTACATAAAAAGATTTAGGAGAGGAGTTGAATGCAAGCGCAGCGTCAAAGTTCGAGAGACAAAAGCCACAGGGCGTTTCTTTGCATATGCTATGCTTTTAATAGCCTAGAGTGAAGAGGGGCTACAAAAACTATTAACCGAGGTAGAAAAGTACGGGGATAAATGAAACTTGAACTGAACGAAAACAAAAGCAAGGCAAGACCTGTGGGCTGAAGGGTAGATGTGCCGAGGAGGTGGGTAAAATCTCTATTGATGAAAAGGAAAGCGAGGGAGTTAACGGAGAATTGCTCTATAGAGATTGAAGAAGGAGGACTGAAGCAGGGGAGTATCCATATCAGGGGAAGGCTGCAATATATATCGACAACATAACCATTCCCTCGCTTGGGCCCAAACGGTTTTGAAATTACAGATAAATGAATTAAATAACCGAAATAACCGTGGTTTTGTACACGCTTTTCATTGGAACCATATCAAATCGGATTCAATCAACAAATAAGCAATTATTGTTGTAATGTCGGCCGGTTCTGATAACAGTCAACGTTCCCGGAAGCTAACTACAGGAGGACGATAGTTTCAAAAGAAAATGAATCAAAGAAAAATATAGAATGAACATTCACACAATCCAAATCAAATTAGTTGGTGGATACAAATATTCTAAATGTCGGAATCTTGGTTTTAATATTGTTTCTAATTTTTGTTGCCAGAGTTTGCTTTAGTAAAGTATGTAAATGGCAGTTCTCATTACTAAACACCAGAAATGAGGCATAAAATACCAAATAAACAAATAAAGGTAGTTTGTTCCTTGGTTTGTGAATGGAATATGTATAATTGCTTCAAAATGTCCACATTGCACATTCTTCATTTTTCATTGATAGAGTCACCCACTTGAGCCTCAAAACCTGTTGTTCTGAAATGTATGGAGTTGACCCCTGCTGAACTTTCTTCATTAAAACAAACACAGGGCAAAATGCCACCATTTGGGAACGTAAATACGATGGATTGGAATTAGTTTTACTTCTCATGAATGTCAAAAATATTTCTCTGAGCCTTTACTAAGAGGATTGCAAAATACAACTATTTAGCCATTTTAAGGTATTTTATTGTCAAAGTTTTGGTTTCTTACTTATACCATAGCAAACTTTCAAACACTACTCCCAAACACATGGTAACAGTTCTATGGCACATTTAAGTTCCCGCATGTTCTATCTCTTTTTTCAAACATTTTGGTATATAATTTATAGGGGTCATTTTTTTCTTACCAATTCTGTATATTTGAGAAAATTTCCCGGAATTTAACCACATTAGGTTGGACGACCCATTAAATGATAAATCGAATGGGAGAACGGTACATACCCTTGAAATCATTAGGCTTCTGTCTCAAATTCAGACGACGGAAGGGGGATAATTGCTTTTGAAGATGGTGTGGAGTATACCGAAGTTGAGAGAAGAATAAAAGTTCGAGTGGATATCGTAAACATATTTGAGTTTTTTTATGTATTGGGGTGTAATGGGGGTGTAATGGCACTTTCGACAGCCAGGGTCACCTCGTGTCGGGCAGCTTCACAGGCGGTTGAAGTCAGGGTATCCAGAGAAAATAATAGAGCGGCAATAAGCAACAAACGCGCTAATCCGATACAAACAGGCTTGGCAGCCCTTAAAAGCAACTGCGCCATCGACGTAAGTAAACCTTAGTACACAGCCCCACCGTGCTCCGTGTGGGCAATCGGAGTTAAGTGTCTTGCCCGAGGAATCAGCGTTGATAACGCGGATCAGGATCGAATCGTCGACCTTTAGGTTAAAGCCCAACGTTCTACCAGTGAGCCATCACTCTCCCGATCTGTGTGTATTAAAATCCTGTTACTGTAATGATCACCATAACCCAGTTTTGGTGTATAATCACTGTCTTGGATTATTTTTGTTAATTTTTTCCCCAACTTTTTATTATAGCAAATTCTGACTAACGAAACCTTCCACTATTGGCGTACCCAAATGGACTTGGGCCAGTCTGTTTTGCGTTTGAGGAGAGTTTCATTAAAAATGAATTTTTTAAGTCCTAATACCAGTCCTTCTGCCCAGTTAGATGCCTATTGTGCTGTTTACTCACGCATTGCAACCTTCTGTTTTAAAATAAAATACATCAACGAATTGAAAGGAATTGTCTGTCGCTTTATCGGAGTATGAACGTGGAACGGGCGTGTCAAGTTGTACGAAATGTGCATCACTCTATATAAAACTTAATGTCATGCCACATTTAAACTCCGATAAACCGACAAAATTTCATAGAACTTAAACGTCCATCCGATAAAATAATTCACTGCAAAGTTGCATGAAGTGCGCAATACTTCACACAAAATTTAACAAGTCCATGCAACATTCATACTCTGATAAAGCGACAACATTTCATACAATTTAACACACACATCCTGCATACATATTCCAATAAAACAACAAATAATTCACTTCAATTGTTATAATTCAATTCAGAGTGTTTGCTTGTATTAAAACATACCGTTACGTGGCCAAACTGTCTGCAATCATAACAACTTTTGAGCCCCGCAACAGGAAGTTCTACTATTTTCAACACAGGCTCATACACGCGGTCTTGAATACTGAAGAGAAAACTAGTGTTATCCGCCCACATGAATACTAACTGAAAGCCCATCTGCAGCAGTTTAACCCCTAACCCAGCGAATCGGCCATATCCGCCCGCGTAATATGCAAATTCAGCAGATGAATAAATACTATTTTTCTAAGAAAATCAAGAAAACCATATCATTTGACCTCTCGTCGAGCTCGTTCCAATGAGCGATAACAAGATATTTTTTTAAAATTGATATTTAAAATAATACATTTTGATATCGTCAAATAGTTAATTGCACTGTTAGGCACGTTCACGAGTTCTCCTGTAACAAAATAATGGATAGACAAAGAAAAAACAATCATATCACAGGAAACTTATTCAACGACTTATGAACATCTGACCTCGCCAATCATATTCAAGCAAATCGGGTATCATTTAATAAAATTAAATTATATATCAATGAGTGGGTTAATCAACTGAATTTCAAAATCTGAAAAAAGTTAACTATCAAACTATTTATATAGCTACAGCAATAATCTCCATACAACTGGATGGTTGGATCGTCAGCGACAAACCAAACGTCGCAACTCAACCTGCTCCCCCTCCCCACTCTCAAAATAGCGTCAAGTCACTTAAGACGCTAACGCCCTCTACATGTGACGTATGGTGACTGCATTCATAGAATTTCAGCCTACATGACATGATATATTAAGGTAAAGTCTAGCACGGAGCTTCTAATGTGATGTCGATTGTCAGTGATGCTGTCTTTTCTTCTGTAAGTTGGGGCGCGATGGCGTTGCGGTAACCGGTTCTCGTCAGATCACCGAGGTAATGCAACGTCGAGCCCGATTAGTCCGTGGGTGAGTGACCGTTTGAGCGATCGATTGGGACTCCCGCGTTGTGTCCTTGGGTAAGGCACTTAACCCCGAGGGTCCACATTGGGACACGATGACGCTGTGTACTAAGGCGTACTGCACGTCGATGGTGCGCATGTCTTCAACCATTCTAACCCTGCCTGTGCTGCAATGCGGTGGTTACGATGTTGGGGAGCTGGCAGCGGCTTGTCGTTGATCGGTCGTTCCCTCTGGGTACTCCGGCTTCCCACACCCGTAAACCTGCCACCGACACGATATGATCTTGTCTGTTAAAGTGTCGTTAAACCATAATACATTCTATTAGTAACTTCAAGGGGTACCGCAACGACTCTGATTATTCCCATACACTGGACCTAATCAACCTGCACAAAATAATCTCCTTCCCATAATCTTGGTCCGTTTTAATTGGAACGGATAGAATGATTATTTAATCCACATTTCTTTGGTCTCAGTGAGTTTTTTTAGACACCTCGCGCATCGTCGTAATATTCTTCGCACTTTCTTTAGAAAACCAATGAAAGTTCAAATGCGTAGATAAAACGAAAACTCTCTTTTCAGTTAGTTGATAGATGTTATCCTGTGCTCAAATCAAACAAAATCGACGAGTTTGTTCTATTGAAAGGTGATGAGTTATAGTCTTAACCCTTTAAACACTGGTGGTATCTTCCCTGTCAGTTCAATGAAAGCAGTTGGAAGTGTCCATATTCATTATATAAGGGTAGACCAATTAATATTTTGAACGTGCAGCCTTAGGGCTGCACATTGAAAATATTGAGTGGTCTCCACCGCACATTTACCTTGTAGCTATCCCACATAATGGCATTATGACGTAGCTTGTGATTGGCCGAAAAACGGCCTCTGGAGTTCAAAGGGTTAAAAAACGGACAAATGGATGTCCTATGTACCACACCATTCAATATTTGGGCGATTTATTGGGTACGAGGTCACCGTTCACAAATAACGAACCGTTTCGAAAACACGTTATCAGAAATTTGTATAATCGGCAAAAATGCATACAATTCTTATTACGTGAGATTCAGAGGGTAAAATCTTTCACATTCAAGCTACGATTGTTTGGTTTATTAATGAATTGCATTCATTATTAGGAATAAATTGTATCATACGTACAAAATTGTGAAGGCTTAAAAAACTTACAATGCGATCGGAAAATATCTTTAACCATTTACTTACTGTGACAGTTATCATCGATCAGAGAAACTTACAAAAGTCACTATTCAGGGTTTTGTTCACATTTCTATCTGTACAAAACCTTTTATGGGTTGATGATGGGAACGGGTCCGTTGTACCCATTCCACTGAGGGATCATAAGCACTTGTCTTGATGCAAAAATGAAAAAAAAAATCTCCAGTCGTCTTTGGTGAAGAGATAAAACTTTGGTTAGCGAATTGGACACATCATCTCACATAATTTACAAATTCAGCAGGTGAATTTTTTTTATTTAAAATCAACAATACCATATATGCTCCCACATTGGAACGAGCTCATCCAGCCTGTTCAAATGGGGTGGGGTGGGGCATAAGATGTGGTTTTGTTGGATTTGTTTTTTTTACATACTTCAAATCTCAAATTTTGTTATCGTGTAGGTTGGACACATTGTTGATGGTGTCATATTTTTCAGGTGTGTCTTCATTATTTAACCCTTTACCCAACATAACGGCCAAGACCGGCCAGCGCTATTCTCAAAAATCGCCAATTAATTTGCATTATTTTTTTTTTCACTTTTGGACTCAAAAACATAGCTTATGACCCCTCGTTGGAACGAACTCGTTCCAACGAGGGTCATAACCCACGTTTTTGAGACAAAAAATGAAAAAAAAATAGTTATTCAAGAATTTTTTTTTCAAGTGTCGTCTGCTTTTCATGTTGGGTAAAGGGTTAAAGGATATCAAATAAAGAAACGAAATGGATTGTAAGGAATGCAAAAAAATGGTTTCAATAATAACATAAATTACAGACTACGTAAATAAAATAATAATTTTGAAGAATACGGTGGTTCCGAAATGTGATTAGTCGGCTGAATACTACACTAATTGTACAAAGGTGTGGAGATTACAAAATGCAATTACCATCAACTTTTCAATTCTTTTTCATTAACCCTCATGTATGTTCCCAGTGACCTTGATCCAATTTCGAATCATCTGATTATCATCTTTATTGCCATGAATTATCTAATTCAACGGGGCAATATAACATGAAATCTCAGACACTGGCATGGACTGAGTTACAATAAACTGTGATAGTGCTTCTTTGCTTTGTGTTCAGCACTTGTAGTTCATTAATGTATCTTGAGGTTCAGAAATTCTTAAACATACTGTTGATGATCATAGCGTAACACCTGTCATCTGAAGCCACTCCTGTCTGATACTGTCAAAAACAAATTCAATTAAATTATTTCTCTTGAAATTATTAGATGAGCGAGAAAGGTCTAAATAAGAAGCAAAGTTTCTATTTGCTGATTTTAATAAGTAACAAAATTTAAACTTGGCCTTCATGGTATGCTAATTAGAAGCGACTAGTTCGTGGATAAATCGCGAAGTCTGTCTATCAGTATTACACCTTCCAAAAAATATTTTCCACTTTGACTTTTGTCCAATCCCTTTTTTATGGGAATTTGCAAGGGTTTTTTTTTCTTCCCATGGAAAACAATTAGCAAATCTCATCGCCTAGACTTTCACATTAATTGACAGGACACTGTCTTTATTATACTCTAAACAATAGATTATCGTATATATATAAATGTTGTACTCGTTTCAGCCTAGAAGTCACACGAATGTACAATTTCTTTGACTTCATTTCCCGGAAAAGGAAGGAGCTTTTTCCAGAATCTGTATTATAATTGTTTGTCGTGTATATATCCGTCTCACGTTCCTGACATTAAAATGCTCTTCCACGTACAGTACAATTTTTTCTTATTAATAATCATGCCTGGTCTAATCCATAAATTGATTGTTCATACCTCTAAAAAGGGCCCACATAAATGTGCTTTGGATGATCTGTTTGACCAACATGGCTAACAATCCTACACTTGATGAGATCCAGAATGAGGATATTTTTTGTTGTATCTCTAAATTCAATGGTACACTCTCCGGAGACAGCGAGGACATGACCCATCCTTTTGCTACGGATAACAAACTGTGCAAGTACTATACACCCGAGCAATTCCAAGATAATATATCGGGCCAAAGTAAATCTCTCCCCTCTTCAATATAAACTGCAGTAGTCTAAATGCGAATTTCGAAAATCTCCGTAATTTATTGTGCAATCTACAGTCGGATAGAAACTTTTTTGACGTAATAGGTCTGACTGAAATATTTAACCCCAAAGCTCTCTGCCACGAACTTGAAGGCTATCACCCTCTTATTTGCAACACACGACTCGACAGTGATGATGGATTAGGTGGTGTAGGTTTATTTGTAAAAGATAATTTGTCCTTCAAAATACGCAGTGATCTCTCAGTCTTTATCCCTCATGTCTTTGAATCATTATTCATAGAAATCACTGGCAAAAATAAATGTAAAATTGGTTCCATATATAGACCTAATACTGCACCAAAAGCAGATCTCGACCTTTTTCTAACTGAATTAACTCGAGTATTGGATGTAATAAACGCCGAAAATAAAAGGGCTTATCTCATGGGCCACTTTAATATTGATCTCCTAAATTTCAACACTCATACAAAGACCAATTCTTATATAGATTCTCTGTTCAGTGCAGGATTCATGCCAGTTATCACAAGGCCAACGAGAATAACGGACACGTCCGCAACACTAATCGATCATATATTCAGCAACAATCCTACCCCATACGAATCAGGAATTGTAATTACTGATGTTAGCGACCACTTCGCAACATTTTATTACGAGAACAAAAGCAACTGCCCTGTTCACTCAACTCAAACCATGAAACGCGTGTTCAAAAGGACAAATATTAATCAATTTAAGCAACTTTTATCGGAATGCGACTTTTCGGACGTTCTTAGTATAGAATGTCCGAATGGAGCGTATGATCTTTTCCTCGATAAATTTTATTGTCTCTTCGACAGAGCGTTCCCACTGGAAGTGAGATCAACGCCACAGAAGTACATAAAACGTGAACCATGGATGACACGTGGCCTCTTGCAATCCTCTTTGAACAGAAATAAACTGTATGCTAGAAAGATAAAATCCCCAACCCCCCGAATCACCACTGAATACAAAGACTATTGCTGGATTTTCAACCGACTTAAAAGAACAAGTAAATCTGATTATTACACCGATATCCTACTGTCAAATAAAAATAACATTAAAAAAACCTGGGAAATTTTGCGTAAAGCAATCAGCAAAACTGAGCAACCCGCCACACTGCCGTCTTCCTTTCGTGCTGACAACGACGAACTAAGCGACCGTAGACTGATTGCCGATAGGTTTAATACCTTTTCTGCAAGCATAGGTAAATCAATCAGTGACGAAATACCTTCATCAAACCGTCATTTCTCGGACTACATTGGCAACATCAATGCGGAATCTTTCTTCATATCGCACACAAACGTGCAGGAAGTAATTCTTTGTGTTAATAGCATTCGCGGAAAGGCAACTAAAGATGGTGATAACTTGTCGACTAAGCTTTTAAAAGAAATCATCTTCGAGGTGGCTAATCCGCTGACTCACATAATTAACCTCGCGTTCTCTACTGGTATAGTGCCAAATAAAATGAAGATAGCCAAAATTATACCTATTTTCAAATCCGGCGACCCCCCATGTATTCAATAACTACCGACCCATTAGTACTCTTCCAGCATTCTCAAAAGTACTTGAAAAATGTATGTATTCTCGCATATCCAGTTTCTTATATGACCAAAAGACTGTATACCAGTATCAATTTGGGTTTAGAAAGCATCATTCAACCATACATCTTATACTTCACCTAATAAATAATGTTGCTGAAGCAAACGATAAAACAACGAAAGATTGCACTCTTTCGATTTTCCTAGATTTTGCGAAAGCTTTCGATAGCATTGACCATAACATTCTTCTAAAGAAACTGGAATATTATGGCATTCGAGGGTTAGCTAATTCCTGGTTTAAGGATTATCTAACAGAAAGAAGCCAGTCTGTTTCTTTCCATAATGAGGTATCTGACAGTAGAAAGATCACCACAGGTGTACCCCAGGGTTCTATCCTCGGGCCCATTTTATTTGCACTATATATTAACGACATCACCAAATCGACTTTGTTAAAAGTCTTGTCGTTCGCAGATGACACAACAGCGCATGCAGCTGGCAATAGCGTCGATACTCTTATAGAAAATACAAACTCTGAGTTATACAGCATAAGTGAGTGGTGCTCTGCGAATAAATTGGCTCTAAACGCTTCTAAATCCAAATTCATGTTATTCCACCCCCAAAATGATCCATATAGTGCGATAGGCAAGAGCATATCATTGAATAATACGAATATTACACTAACCATCAAGAGGAAACGGCATTTAAGTTTCTCGGTATTCATATGGATGAAAATCTCAAATTCAAGCAATACATCTCCACCGTATGCTTGAAAATAGCCAGGGCTACTTTTGCCATAAATCGGGCTAAGAAATTCCTTCCCCAAGTAGCTCTACGATTATTGTACTTCTCTCTGATCCAAAGTCATTTAATTTGTGGGATACAAGTGTGGGGACACGCTGTAGCCACAAATAGGATCCTTGGTCTGCAAAAAAAGCTATTCGAGCGATAACGAAACGATCCTATACTTCACACACCGATCCGCTTTTCAAAAGCTGTGGTATACTAAAATTCAGAGACCTTTATACACTACACAGTCTCCTGTTCGTGCATGATTGGTTTAATAATAAAGTATGGGAGTCCTTCGATAACACATTTGAAATTTATACAAACCCATCTGGCATGAATACTAGACAGTCTGGCAATATACGCACACGGAAACCCAAAACTTGCTTCTCGGCCGAACTCCCGTTCCATTTTTTTCACGCGGATTTGGAATGACACTGATCCATCAGTCCAGCGTCTCAATAGATGCCAATTTAAGAAGGCGATAATAGACAAGGCTCTAAATTCAGACACTTCAGATGTCTCTTGTAATAACCCTTCCTGCCCCGATTGTACTTCCATTTCGCCTGGATCTCCACATCAGATTTCAACACTCCAGAATCTAGGCTTTGATAATTAGACCATTAATTGTTGAGCAATTACTGTAATGTAATTTCTCCAATACTTTGGCCCCTTACCTAGCGCAATAGTCGTGTCTGGCCTCCACTGTTCGTAAAGATCGCACTGTGCGGGTATTATTCGTTTCTGTTCTTGCCTCCGGAACAGGACCCATGGTTTAACACTGGAGTAAGCTCATTTAGTCATTCCGCTGAGTGCCATGTCGTTGTCCCTGAGGCTAGAATTGAAAGTCAAAGGACTGATAAGAAAATAAATGGAAAT
Source organism: Pictodentalium vernedei (assembly GCA_031216915.1). NCBI lineage: Eukaryota > Metazoa > Mollusca > Scaphopoda > Dentaliida > Dentaliidae > Pictodentalium > Pictodentalium vernedei. The sequence goes on along the minus strand of CM062294.1, from coordinate 73,988,561 downwards.
CATATCTAAGAGTGTTTCTTCTGAAAACAGTATTCTGTTTGCGCTGGGCTAGGGGTTAAATAATTATGTATTAAAAGCTCCCCTCATGAATCCCGTAAGGATGCAAATTGTTTACAATTTTGATGTCAGGACTAATTATCTTTTAATATGGGAATGGCAGGAAGACAGCTCCCAGGGCTATGCTGTTCCCATGCAGTTTTACATTTATTTCTGTACATTTCTGCAAGTTGTTTATTATACTTCATGTAAACGTATACTGCAAAATAAATTTCATTTCATTTAAAATTGCGGAAAGACAGAAATCGTATCCCCCAATGCGAAGATATAGAAATTTTTACTTTCACGGTATCAATCAAAATGACGGCTTTCAAAGCATCACTTCAAGGTGAATATGTGTCAAATTATCACTGGAAATGATCAATCTGTTCTCAATACGTATAATGAAAAGTAGAACTAGTATTTTTGAGTGGATACAGATCATTTCCAGCAATAATTCAACACGTATTCACCTAGTTTTAATGCACGAAAGCCACTGGCCCAAACTTGACCTGGAAGTCCGTAATATAAGTTGTTGGTTTGGTACGTCCTTTCAAAGGACGTACGAAACCAAAAACTTATATTACGGACTTTAGGCCATGTTTGGACTAGAAACCCGCCAACTGAATCAGATCGCAAGACGCTTTCCGTTCCAAGTATCAAATAAATCACTTCCGCGTATCAATGATTCAATGCGCTGTGTTTTTTCATGGATCAATGCAAGGTTGAAACGAGTGGAATTACCGATACTTATAAAAAGGCGTATAATAAAAAGAAAATCTAGTGTTTTGAGTGGATACCGAAAATCATCTCACTCGTGCGCAAGCGCTCGCGGAAAATAAACATTTGTCTCGGTCACTCATCAGATAATTTTCGGTATCCACTCAAAAACCCTAGATATCCTCAAAATATTGTAGCATTGGAGAATAGATAAAAGTTACAGAATATCAAACGATGGTGAAAAAGGCCAGTTTCTTGTTTTTAAATGGGTTTCAGCAGGGAATAAAAGTCAAACGTTTACAACTTTTGGGGGAAAAATTTAAAAAGCCACCTTCTCAAGCCAGATAATAAGCAGACTGTCATCTGCAAAATGAGGTCCCCAGATGGTGAATTTAGTGATGCTGCCCTGCACAGCAGGGTAGCATCACTAAATTAACCATCTGCGAACCTCAATCTGAATCAGTGTCTCAAAACGAAACAGAAGGAGGTATCCAGAGGATACATTTGCCCTCTGTATGGGGTAGCATCATCAAATTCACCCTCTGGGAACCTCATTCTGAAAATGTCAGATTGCTTATTTGCAGGCCTACTCCTTCTATACTTTTATACCACTCAACTGGAAAATGCCTGATGTTTGTGGAATGATGCGCACGTCAATGATTCAAATTCGATAGTATGTCGAAATTTTAGTTTTATCTGGAAATCTTATGCCCTTAGAGTTACATTTACATGCAGCTTTAGCAAATTAAAGGGAGATAGCTTTCCTGTACTTCACTCTCAATGATGCAAATTGTCAGCCATGCATAGCATACTTGGGAAAACAAATGTGCTTCAGCTATCTACTATTGGGTCTGAATAACGGCACCACACAACGTTCATAAATTCGTTTCAGCGCAGCTCGACTCATTTTCTTTATGTTTTATGTTTTAGGAGACACAAAACTTTTGCAGAGAAAATATAAATAACGTACACATTTGATGTCCTAGTATTCAGTTTCTTGCACTACAGATAGATGAACTGCATGATTTTTGAGTTACATTTTTTTTGTGAACCAATCCCTAACAAAACCATGGAAACCCAGCACGAACAACCACCACATATTAGTTTCACGAAGCCACCATAGCTGATATTCAGGATCTGTCTTAGGGCATGCTGACTACTGTTACTCTGACCTCCATTTTGAACTTCAAATGGTTCTTGACATTGGCCTTACGTCTATGTGACAGTACAGCCTATAACAAACTCTACCCCTTGGAGATAATATTTTTGTTAATAACGCCACATTTGAACCCTAGTATGGCGATATTCCAATAGCATAAGCACAATGATTTCGAAATGTTATTGCGGATTTGAAAAGATGAACGCCCTCGTTACGCGATATTTTTACACTTATCGTTCGCAGATTGAACGATGAAAGTCACTGTAACGCGCGTTTTACAAGCATTTCAACTTTCAACACCGGCTTGGAAATTGTATAACTATCGTATCACAGGCATAAATAATATATTGAATGTTAATATTCCTGTAAGGACAGTCACATTAACAAGTTCGGTGGGTGAATTACGACCGACGGACGCGTTGGGTGGGCGAAATTACGACTAACTGACGCGTTATTGCTGGAAGAATATTGTCATATTCAAGTCAAACCTTGGAGAAATCATCGTTAATAAGGTGTTAATAGCGCGTGCAGGTTTCAACTTTAACCCTTTGAACTCGTAAGACCGATTTTTTGGTCCAAAGCATATTTTCGTCTCATTTTTGTCTTATTATACACGGAGCATTGGTGATAAATTAATAACGGCAGTCTGCAGCCAGACAGCAGTTATTAATTTATCATCTCACTGTAAGTATACACAAAGGCGACACCATTCCAGGAAGAGAGGGTTCAAAGTCTGTATTATTATTTCTTGGGGTTTTACGACACTTTCGACAGCCAGGGCCACATCTGAAATATTTGCCCGTCCCTCTTCTGACGTTATTCTCATTACCAAGTGAACTGTTGCTTTACATTAGTTTGAGAATCAAGGAATAATTTCTCTTGGAACTTCTAGGCACGCATTCTGTTATTCCGTTAAATATTCCATAGATTACTGCAATAATAGACGAGACAAGGGAGATAAAAGAAAGGAGGAAAACGGATAGAGAAGTTTAACCGAATCGCACCCCATTCGCGACCCGATTTGAAGTCTGTGTCCACTTTTGTGGTCTCCTTTTTGGGTAAAGGCCAAGAATAGAGGACCGCGCATTTTTTAAGAAAATAAAACATATTACACAACTTTTTTGAGTTACTTATCATTCTAAGACATGTTTTACACAAAATTAGCCCAAAACACCGATACCCACTCACAAAAATAATCACTTTTAACCCTTTTCTCTGTGACGGGTTTTTGAAACAAAATGAATTTCTGATTGTGTTCTGAAATGGAGCTGTGGATGTTTCGATGTGACGTCACAGGGGAGGAATCATTACCTTTTTTGCATGTTAGGATCAGTTTAGGATGGGTACGGGTTAGCTAACCTGTACCCATCCTAAACTGACCATAATGCATTGGTCGCCGTATTCTAATCATAGCCTTCTTTGCGTACTAGGGTCAGTTTAGGATGGGTACGGGTTAGCTAATCCGTATCCATCCCAAACTGACCCTAATTCGTTCTCCCATTGTAATTACGCCCTCGTATACTCCGATCAAATGGAGTATACACGATAGCGGAAAAAAACAAGGAATCGCGTACCTGTTTACCGCAGGTTTTGTTGTTGAAATTGTTTGGATAATAAAGTTAACGGAGTGTAAAAAGGGTTAAAAGTGATGATATTTGTCAGTAGGTATCGGTGTTTTTGGCTAATTTTGTGTAAAACATGTCTTAGAATGATAAGAAACTCCAAAAGAGTAGTAAAAAATGTTTTATCTTCTTAAAAAACGCGCGGTCCTCTATTCTTGGCCTTTACCCCTTTTTGAAGAAACAAAGCTGTCCACTTTCAAATGCAATAAAATATGAAACTAGGTCAAATTTAATTTTATGATATGCATTTTACTTGTATATGAATGGTCGATATAAACTTGTCACAACGCGGTGAAACCATTTTATCCTTCACTTTTTTTTTTTGCTTTGTCTCCACTAATCGGTCGAAAAAAACTGTTAGTACCCAAGTAGTGCGCTGATGAGTCGTGGAATTCTATTCACCTGATACACCAAAACAGACTTTCGTAAATATCCACTGGAACGCCGGCCTGAGGGCGAAGCTACATGCATCACAAAAGCCGAAAAGTCCAAAGTTCGATCTCCGCCAGGGCAACTGCGTTGTGTTCTTGGACAATGTACTTAATCCTCATTACCTACGTGTGGGACACGACGGTCCTGTGTACTGATGCGGACTGCAGGTCGATGGTGCACTTGCCTTCAACCAATTGACATTACTCGCCGCTGCTTGGTGGTTCTCCCAGAGTGCTCCGGTTTCTCCCACCCGTAAAACTGTCCAACACGAGGTGACCCTGATTATCGAAGGGTCATAAAACCTCAATAAATTAAACAATTAATTAAAATAAATAAATAAAATAAAAAATTGAATACAAATCAGTGATTTACATCTCACGATTACTCGGTCGTCTGATTTCGAAAACGATCAAGTACAATATGATTAATTTGTAGATCAATAAAGGTTACACGCAAAGATAAATAAACTAGTTTAATGTTTAGTTCAAAATTCAAATTTTTTACAAAAATATATCTCCTAGGAAAAAGGTTTTATTGCCATAACGGTATACATTCTATTTTAACTTTTAGTTCAAAATAAAACGTGTATTGTATAAAAATATATCAAGTATACTACTCAAAGTTTGCTAAGCACCAAGTATATCCAACAACCTTTTTACGTTTTAGTTGAAATATTGTAATGGAAAGTGTATATATTTTTTATTTAATTATATCTTTAATGATTTAAGTACAATTTTTTTTTGTATTGAGGTTTAAGGTCACATACTTATGCGCAATGGCTAATCATGACCGTGACAGTTTTACAGGTGGAGGAAGCCGGAGTACCCGGAGAGAACCAACGAGCAACTGTCAGCTCCTCAACATTCTAACTCTGTTCAAGCTCCGCGCTCAAGCAGGTTTACAGCGGTTGAAGACATGTGCACCATCGACGTGCAGTACGCCTTAGTACACGGCGTAGTCGTGTCCCCGTGTAGGTAACTGTGATAAAGTGCCTTGCCCAAGGACACAACGCGGGTCGTCCCGGACGGGGATAGTCGAACTCGGGACCTCTAGCATAGAAGTCCAACAGTCTACCACTGAGTCACCGCGCTCCCAGTACAGAATATAAGATTTTATTTGTGTTTGACATTATTTTTTTTGCTTTTGAATACGATAACCATGGAAAATGTATATTATTGGTAAAAGAGGAATTTTGTTCAATTTGCCAAAAAGTTGACGGAGCGAACTGGTATGAGTTCAATATCGAGTATGAGACCCGTTACTGTTAATTGCAGCTTGCAAACGCCTTCTCATTCTCCCAATCAGGTTCCTTGTGGTCCTTCTGGGATGTTGATCCATTCTTGGACCAGCATGGCACCAAGCTCCTGAACACTTCTTGGCTGGACTGGACGGGCTGAAATTGCAAGCTGCAACTCATTCCAGACATGCTCGATTGGATTGAGGTCAGGGAATCTAGCTGGCCAGTCCATACGCTCAATCACCCCCCCCCCCCCCTGTGGGTACTCCCCGACAGCATGGGCAACATGAGGACGGGCATTATCGTTCATCAGAATGGATCTATAACCCACTGCACCTGCACACAATCTGACGTGGGCATCCAGGATCTCATCAATATACCGCTGTGCAGTCAATGTACCACGTTCAAGGACACAGATCTCTGTACGTCCATCCCTGCTGATGCCACCTAGACCATGATTGACCCTCTACCATAGCGGTCATGCTCAGCAATGTTGGCTGCATGGAATCCCGTTCCGGGTCGTCTCCACATCCTGGAACGCCTATCTGAGTGGTCTAGGCAGTACCTTGACTCATCTGTAAAAAGGACAGGTCGCCAATCTTCTCTGGTCCACACAACGTGACCCATGGCCCATTCGTATCGTGCCTGGCGGTGGTTCTGGGACAGCGGAATGCGAATACGTGGTCTTCTCAATCGTAGGCAACATTCGTGCAACCTTGCCCGGATAGTCTGCGTCGAACCATTTACTCCGGATGCTTTCTGAAGGTCACTGCGAAGCTGGGTTGCAGTGGCAAAGCGGTTCCTATTGGTCTGAATGATCAAAAACCGGTCTTCAAATGCAGATGTTGCCCTGTCTCTGCCACCACCATGCCGTCTTACTGGTGTGTCATACTGCTGAAATCTTGCCCAGGCTCTGGTGATCACCGTATGGTCCACACCAAGGGCTTCACCAACCTGACGATGGGTAGTCCCATGTTCCACCATCCCTACAGCCCGCCACATTTCTGCTTCAGACAAATGTCTTCTTACATTTGCATTTACCATATTCAATCATTAAATCACAAGGGTTTGTGTTGAAATGAAGATTGAATACCCTACACATGTCATGTACATGTAGACAGTACACGAAAACATTATGAAAATCAAGGGGTACATGCTTTCCATGACTTTCAAGAAAAGTCTGCCTGTCAAGAGAACTAATGAAAACACGGAGGACCATCTCAATACATTCCTCAATCATATCCACCAAACATATCGCAAATATGTCACAAGCAAATTTCACAATGATGTGACAAATATTTGGTGTTGAGAAAACTTTGAGTAGTATATCATTAAGATATCAATAATTATAGATATTACAGAAATCAAATTTAACATAAAGTATAATATTAAAATAATAGCTTAGTATTGGTCGGGGACTGGTTCCCGCAAATAATCCAAGAAATTATTTCGTCCCTTGAGTGCCTCAATGCATCATATGTAGTACTTTAAATGTATCCTCTGATGTTCGAATTTGAAATTAAAGAATCAACCGACGCAAAGTAACGACCAGTGGAGATACGTTTCAAGAGACAGGAAAAAAAATCGGGTGGTGCTCATCAAATGTGTTTTGTGAAAACCAAACGTATGCCAAGTACTAAAATGCGCCCTGTAAATTATGTGATCTACTTCAGACAGCTGGAGCAATGTTTGTTCATGACAAAATTTGAATTCATATCTACCTATTCTCTAATATTTTTTTCGTCTATCACGAAACATGTTTAGGTTGAAACAGCAAGCATTTAGTTTTCTGTTCGAATTGAAAATATATAAAGATGAAACATGACCAAACTTGTTTAAAATGTACAAATGAGTAGATAAACTTGAACAATATAATACAATGCAGTGAAGTAATGTTAATGTGTGAACAAGTTAGTTTACATATCAAGATATAGGGAAAAATTGAATAGCTGAACTTTAGGATAATCATTTTGTCCGAGTGGAATGCAGAAAAAAAGGTTTCGCGAAAGTCGAAAATTACTGATCTACTCCATACACGACATTTCCGCATTGACTTTGTTCCACATTTTCCTTCTTGCAATCAAAAAATGTTTAGTTCTCTTGATTTGCTATTGGAGATTTCCAAATTATTGACATTTTTGCGACTTTAGGACACATTCTCGTAGAGCTGTGGATTCTCATCTGTAATGTACAACAAATCTGAAACTTACGACAGCAGTTTGAAATTAAAATTTTCGATAAATAAATCAGTACATTAATTATTATGGCTACATTTTAACCGCGGAATGTATAAGCTGTTTAGAAAATACTGTGCCAAATACATTATAACATACATTTTGACCTCGGAACGTGCGGTCTCTCCTGAACATATTGTGCTAAATACAGACAAAACAAATTAAGCTAGTCAAACTAACTCTGGAAAAAGCGAGACTAATGTGTCTTAAACTAAGTAATATTTTTCCTTGTTCTTTCAGATGCCTGGACTGGAAAACAAAATAATTATGTATGCACTCCAAACAACATAAGATAATTTTATTTTTCACATATTCAGAGTTATGAAGCCAAAATGTTGGCGCAAATTATTATAATATTGGCAGATCTGTATTTCCAGACGGATTGGCATCTCAAAACACAATTATATCCGAAAACTAAATTGTTGTTCAGGGGTAGTTTCTAGTACAGTAAACTCCGCCACGAGAAGTGCATGTACAACACATTAATCATTTTAATTGCTTCAAAATAAAATGCAAAACACTTACTGCCTTGCATTTAGAATGAAAACACCAAAAAAAAAAAAAAACGCCACACTTTCTATTTGTGCCCATTGTGATCGAATTTGTGCACGCAGGTCAAATTGCTTGATGGTGTTTGTACAAAATATTTCGAGGCAGCATAATTGTTTGGTCTTGAATTACATTATCGATTGTCAGACAATTTGGGCACGTAGGAGACCCATCGTAGCGGAAAAGTAAAGAGCTCCATCTGTTCTTTGGACCGTCCATCCGTCCGTTTGTAACTTTATTTCTGCGATAACCGGAACAGTAGTTATCGGATTTAAATTAATATTGCTGTGGGCCTTAAAATTAACAATTTCTGGACAAACTCGAAAACCAGAATGGCGAAGTATAATTAAAATGATTAGTTGCATCTTCTATAGTAGGTGTGGCAGAATATTATAATCCCTGATGTGTACGGGTGTGGGATGGGAAAATCTCACCCCAGGGCAAGATATTTGGGCCAGACACGAGGCTTGCCGAGTGTCTGGCCCAAATATCTTGTCCCGAGGGTGAGATTTTCCCATCCCACACCCGTACCCATCAGGAATTATTTTACTCCCCCACCATTCAGCGATTACGTTAGCCTGAGGTAATCGGGGGTCACGTGCTGATGTAATCAACTCATTTGGTATTCGTTGTTTTGAAAAAACTAATGACACCATCGGAAAGAGCATGTAAAAGTTATGTATATACCAAAGGTATATACCACGAAATCGATTAGGAACGGTGGCAGCTTGAGGGTTGAAGAGTTTTAGAGCATCGAACTTTGATCACACTGCATTCCGATGACGTCAATATAAATTAGTCGGGAGCAAGAAACTGTTACGATATGCATAACGTCATAATAACGCTATAAATGTATAACGTCACGTGGGTGGGGTGGGATACATCTGTCTCTCCCTTCTTTCTCACCCGGAACACACGTATGTTACACATGCAGTGGGGGGAGAAAAGATTTTTCCACTAAGGAGATTCATTAGAAGGGACACAGAGGAACTCACAAACCAATAAAAAAATGTATTATTTGATAATTTATTAAAGAGAACCAAGGGTGTGAGGAGTACCAAGATGGCATATCTGGGAGGTTACTGTTGTTGAAAACGAAGTTAAAGTCATTAGAGTGTAGATGAAAAATTGGGGAAGAGGATTGGTAAGAGTTCCTAACATACATTTTGGGACAAATGTTTGGGAACTGTTTCTCGTAGAATGAATGTGCAAAATATAATTAGTCTATTCTTATGTCCCGCTTTGATAATGAGTGATTGACGGTCTTTCAAGAAAAACCCGCAAGCAAGGGGTTTTGACAAGAGAATCAGATTTACCGTTTGAAATAAAATGAATCAGAGTAGAACCGATATTTATTATTTATCTGATAACCATAGAGTATAACACCCGTTGTATATACTTGAAGTATATACAACGGGTGTTGTATATAATTATAATTTATGCGAACGACCTTTGACCTCGTTCGATTCCATTTTCATTCATTCATTAACTTCGTAATGCAAGTTTGAATTTTACGTTGAAGGAGCAAGTGAAATTTAATCGAAATATATATGACATATTTTCTATAAGTATAAACATGTAAATTTTCAGTTTATTTTGCTGAAATAAAGAAATAATTACAACCTACTTCGTTCAAAACCTTATGTAGAAATTACTAGACTGCCAGTAATGTGTAATGCGCTATTTATAGCTACGTCTACGTCCACGATCAAAGTACTGCTCCAATTAAACGTTCGTCTGCTACGTGAAAAAAAACGTTTCGTACGAATTGTAAACAAAAACAAAAGTGGACCATAAATAATGGAAATTGGAAACTTCTCGATTGAATACACTTTATCATCGTCGCCAGGAAGAGCTAAAAAAGACATGAATAATAGATCAACTGCAACCAGTGGTTTTGCCTGTACAGCAACAACCAAAAGATCGCGTTTGCTTTGTCTCATTTTCTACGGAGGCCGGTGGGAATGAGCATAAAAGTGAATATAAGCCTCAACTATTGAAACTGCTGTTTGTTATCAGATAAAAACAATATACATATAGTGTTTTTTTATATCTGGTTTATACAACTCGTTGAAATATAGTTAATATTTTCTCGGCAGAGCCTCGAAAATATCAACTATATTTCAACTCGTTGTATAAACCAGATATAAAAAAAACACTATATGTATATTGTCTATGTATACAGACCTGGCAATAACCCGTGATTGACAGTTTAGGTTACGTTACAGTTTAGGTTAAGTTACAGTTTAGGTTACTTTACAGTTTAGGTTACGTTACAGTTTGGGTTACGTTAACTGTAAAATACGCGAACAACTAGAGGTTACGACAAAATAATACAACATCACTTTATCAAAGTACTAATCTCACTTGTTTTACCAGAAAGACTTCACAAACTTTAAGAACTATCTCGACTCAAAGGTTTGTTCATTACATCAACATATGAATAGAGTGACACGCAGTTTCAATTTTAAAGAATTTCGGCCAAAGTTAATAGCAGCAACTAACGTGCGATTTCGTTTCAGTTGCTGTTATTTAATGTCGCTTGTTTTACGAAAAAGACTTCACAACCTTTCGGAACTATCTCGACTCACAGGATGAGTGTGACATCAACAAATGAACAGAATGACGTGTTGTTTGCATTTTAAAGAACTTCCACCACAGTGAATAACAATTAACGTGCAATATCTTACAATTCTTAACTATGATAACTTGAATACCCCCCCCCCCCCCCCACCGCCCAGTAATTTATAAATTGATAGTTGAAAACACATTATGTTATAAAACTTTCAACAAAATCATATCTGCGACCCCTCAAAGGAACGAACTCATCGAGCTCGTTCCATCGAGGGGTCACATGATTAGGTTTAAAATTTTTGGGAATAATTTCTTTACTAAATTGTGATATTGCGTGTGTTGAGAAAATGGTTAACTGGAATTTGAATTTCAGATTTTATTTTCAAGTTCATAAAAAATGCTTGCCGTTTCGCTTGAAACTGCCTTGGACTTTTGCGATACCCGGGTAAACTTATGCGCGTACATGTCCAACATTAAAAAGAGACAGAGCGCTTTAACAATATGACTACACGTTGTTTCAGCTTAAATGTTTCCAATGATTCAGATACAAAATCATAAAAACAACGTGGTTCCATAATTTAACCCTTTACCTAACATGAAAAGCAGACGACACTTGCAAAAAAAATTCTTGAATAACTATTTTTTTTCATTTTTTGTCTCAAAAACATAGGTTATGACCCCTCGTTGGAACGAGCTCGACGAGCTCGTTCCAACGAGGGGTCATAACCTATGTTTTTGAGACAAAAAATGAAGATATTTTGAAAATTAATTGGCGATTTTTGAGAATAGCGCTGGCCGGTTTTGGCCGTTACGTTGGGTAAAGGGTTAATAATTATACTTTGGGGATTTTCTTTTTCGTTTGGGACACGAACAAGGTCTCTCTCACAAACGCGCTTCGAAAACTTGTAATATTCTAAAAGTGACCTAAACAAATCGTAACCAAGCACGTGGCTGTAATATGCTGGTTTAAAATACACATTCTGTATCAGGAGTTTGTCATACATGTTGTATTTTGGAAATCACGGACACAATACATACTTATTGTAAGATAAATATCAATATCTGTTATCTGAACGGAGAATTGCGGGTAACGATGGTGATACCATAGTTTTGATCATCAAATGTTTCACAAGGATGCTTCTGATAATAATAACAGTTTGTGGCCATGACAGAAACTGTTTGCTTCTATAAACAATCATTTTGTAAGACAATAATAACAAGGAACGATTTTTTGAAAGAGAAAAGGAAGAGTAGGTATTGGAAATCCGACAGTACTCGTTTCTTGAAATCCATAGAAAACTCTCGTCTTCTATGTGTTCCAAGAAGCTAGTGTTGACAGTTATTAACAGAAGTAGGTGTAATTATGAGTCTGGAGGTAGAAAACATGTGTATTTTGTTCGTGTGTTTCTGTTTTTTATTTGATGTTGGTAACAAGTAGAATAAAGAAGATTTTCTTTAATGAGTGGTACACATTTATGAGCAAGATATCTATGAATTTCCCAAAATAGACAAAAATAAATTGAAAACAAGCTTCAATTTATTTTCGAGTTGTCCGATATTTTAGACATATGACTCTGAGTAGGGTTAAATCAAAACAACGCTGTCTGTACTGATCAAATTCTATACATGGAATATTCAAAATAAATAACTTACCAAGTTTTTGCACAATATTGCGCTGATTTTGATACTGGCTTATACCATCATATTCGTTCCCAGATTTAACGACCTTGCCAAGTCCAACATATTCAACTCTTTGATCAGAACTGTCTGCAATTATAAAATCCCAACCTATGTTATAAGTCCTAGTTCCATTTACCATACAGAAAAAAATTAAAAACATAAGCTTAGTGAAGTCTTACTCTGCACTCAAGAGTTAGAACAAGAATTATTATTTCAAACAGAAAACGTTGTCCAGTAGTAAAAAATCTGGTATAACCTTAAAATCTTGTACAGTGTTGGGATCACAAGAAAGGACAGGGAATCGACCGTATCGCCACTTCCTTCCCAAACAAGCTGAAGAACCTCGCTTGTCGAAAACAAAAGGCGAAATTACTAAGCTTCAATTCATTTTTCTTGACGCAGTTTGATTAAAAAAACGAATTCTGAAACAAATGTTCCCGAGCAAGCTATTTGAGTAATAATGTTATGACAGGATCACGATCTGGTAGAGGAAGAGGTCACTTTTATGATCATAGTAACTGCATTAATGTCTCAATACCCATTTTGCTAATTGTGAATATAAATTTCAAAGATGAATACAGAGGATAGAAAACATCTCCACCTTCTCTTCTGCAGTTTAATTCTTTATTTATTAGTGTTTATGTTTAATTTCATTACTACTTGATATGTCATGACCGCCACATAAGTATAAAGTCAAGTGTAGCAAAGTATTTATATCTAAGCTCCGCATTTAGACGACATCTACCTGTAGAATTTTGTTGCCTGGTTATAGTTAACCTGTAAATTTGAACTTGATGCCAACAGTAAACATGTTTCGTTTCAGTTCCTGCCGTTCCAAAGAGATACTGGGGTAGTTTCAGTGGTTAAATATACTATTAAAAAAAAGTAGCGATATTTGATACAGGTGGGATATATGAAGAAATATATTTATATTTTCAGCAAAAGGACAGTTGAGGCATTGCACTGTGACATCTAGTGAATGATTTTGGGTGTCTGAAAAGCACACATTCCACGCACTGAGCTGCAGAAGACATGGACTGTCAGTCAGAGAATTTACCATATTCAGTCCAAGACCTCAATGCCATGCAAATCCTCCTCAGTTCGCGAGACAAGCGCAGATCCGATGTGGCATACTCCTCACCAAACGTCCAACATCATCTTGACTAATGTTATTCCATTCCTCGGTAGTGCAGCGACAAGTTCCTGGACATCGGTAGGGGGCTGTTGGCATTGTCGTAGGCGCCTGCCAAGCATATCCCAGACGTGCTCGATTGGTGAAAGGTCTGGACTTAGTGCTGGCCAAGACAGTGTAGTGATGTTCTGCTCATGGAGGAACTCTGTAGCGATACGGGCCCTGTGTGCTCTTGTCTTGTGGCCGCCATCTTGGTTTCTATGGTAGCAAGTGGTTGCTATGGTACCCAAAGGCCTACAACAAGACACTCACACCACGTATTACTATGGGGATGACGTGTGTTCGATTGACTCAAAGTATCACGAATTACCGGAAAGAACCCGACATGTTGTACTATTTCGAATTATTTCAGAATTCTCTGCTTCTATCTATATGTGCAATAGTTTTCGTCTACCTGACCATGTTCCTGTGCCCTAGAGTATGCCCCAGTAGCGTAGAAGAGGCTATCAGTTGGAACAGTTTTGCTACATTATTACAATCTTTAGCTTTTCTGGTCTATTCTTGTAGTTCTGTCCCTATTCCGACTATTATTGTTGTTTCATTTATCTAGATCATTTATATAGATTATAACTAACCAATCAGATTGCTTGATTTCCCATAATCTTTATGCAGAGTTATCTTTCCTCATTATAATGTCATATCCGATTCTCATCACCTCTGTATCCAATGGCCATATCCCCAGACACCCCCTTTTGGAAAAACATATGGCCTTCGGCACCCATTTTTTGTCATATGTGCTTATGTGAAAAGGCACAATGTAACACAATGTGCCCTAGCACATAGGAACATTCTGGATGTACCGATATGTGTGCTTATGTGAAAAAGCACCATGTGACACAATGTGCCCTAGCGCCTAGGAACAACCGGGTATTTGAGGATACTATGACCTGGTATTGTATTATTTGAGGATACCTATTGAGGATACCTACTGGAGAATCCCTTTTTTGTCATATGTGCTTATGTGAAAAGGCACAATGTGATACAATGTGCCCTAGCACATAGGCACATGCTGGATGTGCGGATATGTGCTTATGTGAAAAGGCACAATGTGACATAATGTGCCCTAGCACATAGGCACATACATGTATTTGAGGATACCTATGGCCTGGCATGGTATTATTTGAGGATACCTATCGAGGATACCTACTGGATAATCCCTTTTTGTCATATGTGTTTATGTGAAAAGGCACAATGTGACACAATGTGCCCTAGCACATAAGCACATGCTGGATGTGCCGATATGTGCTTATGTGAAAAGGAACAATGTGACGCAATGTTCCCTAGCACATAGGCACATACGACAAAAAGGGATTCTATAGACACAGGCGTTTTCCAAAAAAGGGATTCTTAAAAAGGGATGCCATAAAATGGGATTGCTGTCCGACTCTTTAAAATGGGATTCCGTGTTTTTACATTGACACTCGAGGGTATTCCCTCTCCCAATTGGAAGAATTTAGTTTAATGCGTTGTAGTTAAAAAAGTTCTTTCATTTAAAATTCAGATCACCTTTGATATATTTTCATTAAGTTTAAAATTTATTCAGTTAGGGCACGTTGTGTCACATTGTGCCTTTTCACATAAGCACATATGACAAAAAAGGGATTCTCCAGTAGGTATCCACGACAGGTATCCTCAAATAATACAATGCCAGGCCATAGGTATCTTCAAATACCCGTGTGTGCCTATGTGCTAGGGCACATTTTGTCACATTGTGCCTTTTCACATAATCACATATCGGCACATCCAGCAGGTGTCTATGTGCTAGGGCACACCGTGTCACATTGTGCCTTTTCACATAAGCACGTATGATAAAAAGCGGTGCCGAAGACCATATGTTCTTCCAAAAAAGGGATGCCTGGGGATATGGCCATTGGATATAGAAGTGATGAGAATCGGATATGACTTCGTTATAATAAGGGGAGATAACTCTGCATACCGATTATGGAAAATCAAGCAATCTGATTGGTTAGTTATAATCTATATGCATGATCTAAATAAATGAAACAACAAGAGTACTCGGAATGGGGTCTGAACTACAAGAATGAACCAGAAAGGCTAAAGATTGTAATAATATAGCAACACTTTTCCAACTGATAGGCTCTTCTACGCTACTGGAGTATACTCCAGGGCAAAGGAACACGGTCAGGTAGACGAAAACTATTGCAAATATAGATAGAAGCAGAGAATTCTAAAAGAATTCGAAACAGTATAACTTATCGGGTTCTTTGTGGTAATTCGTTATACTTCGATTCAATCGAACACACCCCGCGAACATACCCGTGTCTTGTTGTAGGCCTTTGGATAACATAGCAACCACATGCTACCATAGAAACCAAGATGGCGGACTCCAGTATACAAAATGAACAACGGAAACACTTATCACCCTAACAACATGCGCTGCGTATGCGCACTCACACCACGTATCACTATGGGGATGACGTTACAACATGACCGCTCACGCGCGTTACCATGACACCACAACATGGCTCCACTGGGTCACGTGACTATGAAGTCACATGAGATTCTGCATGAGATCCTGCCAACCGGAGGTGAAAAGTGCGAGACACACTACTTAAGAGACGCCAAGAACTGGAGTTGCGATACTTATCACTGGAGGCAGTCCACAATCTTCCCAAGCAAAGATTCCTATTTATTCTGTGCAGCTGATTCTAGCAGGGTAGCATTTAGAGGTTGACTCGAGAGTGCCCGATCTCTGCTCTGACTCGCGCTTTTATATCCAGTGGTACGTGACTGGCCTTGGTCGAAATTGTGCAATGCTGCTGATCTAAGCACTGATCAAGCATCGCTTAGGTGATTATGAGACACCCTTTTCCAAAGACGTCACCGACGTGTGTCCCCCAGTCCATTTCCATACTTCGAACAGGTATATCCAATAGACGTCGGTTCGGAGGATGTTTTACATATATTAGAGCTGTCCCTGATAGCTTAGCCAAATCCTGGAAAAAAACGGTTTCAGCTGACAAAATACCACGCAACTGTTGACATGATAGAACAAAGGAAAGGTTTGACAATTAAGTGCCAAGTTAAAATTTCCCCTCATCAGTAGAGGAACAACATCTGACCAAACTTGACAACTTAACGTTCTAAAACGTCCAAACTCCTCAAATTCTTGGTGTAGTTTTGGTTTAACTGAGTATAACTGACATTACGGGGGTCTTACCCACACCTTCATCAAATGTTTTACCAATACTTCGATTGTGTTGTAACAACTTGAACGAACACCTGTAAGCACATCTGACGTTCAACTTAAAGTAATGGGCACCGTGAATGAAAGGTATTAATAACAATGTTTGTGATTCTCAGTTATTCTCATCAAACCTACTGTGTTTATTAGTGAAACATCACTTTACTATCAACCTTTGCTATATGAGTATAACCTCTCTGTCGTGTACATGCAAGAGCTCTTATGCTTTGTTATCACAATTTAACCCTTTGAACCCTCATTTCCTGGAATGGTATCGCCGTTGTGAACACTTAGAGTGAGACAGGTCAGTTCAATATCAATATACAGGGAGGATAAAATAATAACTGCAGTCTGCAGCCGTTTGGCTGCAGACAGCAGTTATTATTTTATCAGCAATGCTCCGTGTATAGACCTCTTATAAAAAGATACAAAATGGGACGATTTTATGCCTTGGACTGAAAAATCGATCTTACGAGTTCAGAGGGTTAACATTGGTGCTAGTGACAGTTTTAACACTTTGCGAAACGTAATTCTGCAACTGTAGGATAAATTTCGCAACAATTTCAGCCCGGACGGACAGGCGGAGGGACGCCCACCAACCTTCATCAAAACATAGGTCGCATTTTACTCACTTTCGTTGAATCCACAATTTCTCTGTTCGTAAGTCTGTGCTGGATCACGTGAATGGTCTATACTCTCGATATCTGTAAGCTCCGTAGATCTCCTGCAATAACCCAGTAGCCAATGTAATGAAACTCTTGCACATGCAATTTCTACTGTTCTATGGGACTATAGAACAGTTAAGATATGAACTTCAAATCATACAAAATAATACATCTCGGAAAGGACAAGAAGTGCTTAGAGATACACTGTACTTCCGTATCCATTTCTACGCCAGAAAAAAAACATTATATAACAGAACCCAACAAAGGTGGAGTATGGTGGACTGAAATCAAAGAGCCAATCTGGAGTTTTTCAGGTATTTCGCTAGCGTTAAAGACGAGCACGAAATACAGAGAAAACTCCAAGAAGGGCCGTTGATTCCTATCATCCGTACTCTACCGAGTCGTGCACTGTATTTATTACACATTCATTAAACTTTAAACCCTTGCATTTAACGGAATTGCCACTATGACATAAATGTTTCTGTATACAACTGGTGATGTACAAGCCGGAACTTCTTTCCCAGCACCTTTTATACTAGTTAATTTCTCCACAAACATCCGAAATCTCATTGAATTGTGATGTGTACAGCACGTACAGTAACCTTTAATGACCTTACCATTTTCAGAGTGGGTGGTTTTCTACGTTTGCAGTCCTAAACATTATATATATATTTTCATGCACAACTTATTGATTCAGTCAGCGGATTTTTTTTTCTTTTTCCGATTTTTTCCCATTATGAAATTCTTGAAACAAAAACTCAAAATGTTCGCCCATTTTTAGATAGCAATACGTTCTATAGACAAAAGTGCGTTCCTTTTCACACTTTCGTCAACGGGTTTGGTTTCTGATAGTTTTTTAATGCTTATACTGTGAATTCGATTTTTTCAGCCTCACAGTGAAGTAGAAATCAGATATATGACCAACTTCAGTATCCATTGCGTTATGAAAGTTGAACTAGGGAGGGACTGTAGAAACATATAATGTAAACACGCACAAGACAAGCCTTTGGAAAAAATCATCAATGTTGGATCCAAGCGAAGTGAATATCTTTCTGCTCATTCATTTAATGTTCCACCAACACCCAATATAATGATGTCAAGATGGTTGGCGCTAAGTTTCCAATATCAAGCCAGCCGTATGTTCCTTTCAGTACTACTTCGGGAAAGCATTTAGATATCTTTATTGGAAGACGGTAGTATGTTCGACAACATCACAGATTATCCAGTTCGTTGTGTGAGTGAAGCACACTTATCCACCTGGGAAACAGACACTACAATCGCTTCCCGTCACGATAAATCTCTCAAGTACAATCTTGGCAGTATCCAGTCTGTTGAGAAAGCAGAACTAGGGATGGACTACAGACAAATAATATATGAAGACAAATAAAGGAAGTCTTCAAAAAACGGTCATAAATGTTAGATCCAAGCAAACTGAATATCTTTCTACTCATTCATTTAATGTTCGACAAACACCCAATATAATGATGACAAGACGGATGAAGCTAAGTTTCTATTATCAAGCCAGTCGTATGTTCCTTTCAGTACTACTTTGGGAAAGCATTTTATATGTCTTTATTGGAAGACGGTCGAGTGCTCGACAACATTACAATCGTTGCCCCCACCCCCCTCCCCCTCCCCCTCCCCCCTCAACATATAGGCGCCATCGACTCTGGAAAATTCTATACAACACTGTAGATTTGTGTATTTCCCGCCGAGTCATCAGTTACGTTTCGAAAAGTTTCTAAATTTCGTTATACAATTATCGATTGTGACAATTAAAACGTCAAAGCAACAAAAAGTCAGTTCACAAAAAATTAGTTAACCAAAAATGAGACAATATTTAAAAAAAAACAATCATTTCCAACCACAACATTAAGGGGACGTCCAACCTAACTTTGGTCAAATTTCATGTAATTTCCTTCCAAGTCTAAAAAAGACGCAACATGAATAACCCCCATACATTATATACCAAAATGCTTGGAATGAAACATAGTAGAACATGCGGAAACTGATATTTGCCATGGAACTGCCGCCATGTGGTAGATAGCACAGCCTGAAAGTCTGCTATGGCATAAGTAACCGACCAGACTTTAGACAATAAAATACCTTAAATTTGTTGAATAGTTAAATTCTGCAATCCTTCTAATACAGACTCGGAGAAATCTTTTTATCATTCTTGCAAGGAACAGACCACAAGACAAATGGTAATTTAGGATGCCTACATTTTAAAAGGGCTGCCATTTTTCTTGTGTTCGTTTACCTTTTATGAAGTTCACCAAGGGTCAAATCCACACAGTTCAGAAGAATAAGTATGGAATCATGAGAGAGTGCAGCAATGAACATTGAAGAATGTCCAATGTGGCCTTTGTGAGTCTGCTGTGACCATACCCCAAACTCCTGTTCCATTTTACATGAAATCTGTGTCAAATTTGTAACATGCGATGAGATTGATACACCAAAAAAGGGTGAACTGCCAAACTTCCTCATTTAGTGTTATATGTGTCATTTCTGGGGTTGCATGAGCAGTGACAGCTGCCAAGAGCATCATTTGAATGTTCAAGTGTGGCCAAAACAACAAACAATGACCTGCCATGAATGCTGAATACTTTCACCAATCGGCCACACTTAGTTAGACATCCTGGCTTCCAATTCATTTAAGTACATGATTTGGTACGCTTTATTTGTTTTGGAACTATCGGCCTTCCGTAGTTGCTGTTTAGGGAAGCTTGACTGTTGTTTTCTCATGAGATTTAAGAACATTAATAACTGATCTGCTTACCAATACTAATTTTATAGGCGGAGGGTTACCGGCCTGAACAATGTCGGAGTTGTGTTGGTTATTAAATTCATTTATCTGAAATTTATTTATATGACACGTTGTGGTCTCATTTCGGTAATGCGTGTGAATTTGTTTTTGTCCGCCTTGCGGAATTTCTCTAATAGACTATTTCTGTCCATAGAGTGTCAACACACATAGATTTTCGCAACCTTTTGGTGCTAAGAGCACTCAAAATCGACGTTGATCCGTCTTATACACAATGCGGTTGTGTGGGGGAGATATTTAAATTTACGATGGTACGACATTTCTCAATATTTTGTGAACAGAAAAAAGCCTTTCTGATAAATGTCCTTGATATTGGTCTTCTTTTTTCGTAGCAGACTTCATCAAGCTTTCTTTACGTCACTAATATAGTTCGGCGACGGTAAAATTATTTTTTCGTAAATGTATAGTTGTGACGACTGTAATGCATGTTGTTATATTTTTGCATGCAAATATAATTTTCCACTTTTATGTTCTGATCATCGTCACCAACCAAATAATGGTAGTTCGAATTGGTGGCGTATTAATCCCTTTCTGACACTTGCGTCGCATTGTACAGTTTTGGAATTCAACAGTACTACATGTACTATGGATTGTATCTCGCATTTATCACATTGTAAGTTGAATATTTTCCTATGAATGGAACGTGAGTTGCACATTACATCGCCGGCCAGATTCAAAAATAGCAGTGAAATGTTTGAAGATTTCAGATCGTGGGAAATGAAATCATTTCACGACTTCACCCAAAAACCCACGTGATCACAACAACGTATCGGACAAACAGAATGAAGCGTTTGTGGTCATCCATTTTCCCATGAGGATTCTCATCACGTTGGTGATGAAATGATACATATGCTTTCTCCGAGTATAAAGTGTAGAGTCTTTTACTCACAACTCCGAATTTCGAATTACCGATCTATTCCTTGTTAACCCTGACGGTTACTTATGCTGCTGGCAATTTCTTTGTCATCAAAAGCAAAAAAAAAAAAAAATTCTAATTTAATTCGTATTTAGGGCATTGAGAAAATTTACAAAAAAAAATGCCCAAAATTGCGTTGGACGACCCCTTAACACAGTCCCTTGATCGTCTCGTCTGCGGATCTCGTAATATCTACATTGGTCAACTTTATTTCGGTAAATCTTTGGACAACCTGAAATGTTTCGAACTTCTGCAAAATGTTTCTCCCAGCTGTTTTGCAAATCTGCCCAAATTTGTATTTATATTTTTACTAACTGTAATAGCCACCAAATGGTTAGGCGTGAATGGACAACAGCCGAAGAGAAACAGCGATACGAATTTCAACAAACACGCCCTACAGAAATGATATTGAATGTAATTTAGACTGGTTCCCGAGAAGTTGTTTTGATATTTTATCGATCCATTTGATCAGTACAGGTTGTAGCACGATAAACGGAATTAAAATTTGTTTATTTTAATGACTTTAGACCATGGAATGTGTAATAAACACAGAAGCCGATGTGTGATTGAATCGGTGTTTTTTTTTAAACCACGGTGCAACCACCGATTCATGGTATTTTTATTCGTGATTAGAGCGATCGGGGCCGGAATTGTGATTTGTGTTGAAAATCGAAAAATCCCCTTCGAAGCAACAAATGGTGCTCATTGACACGTACATTTACGCTCAAGGAGACCCATATATATGCGGTTTACTACTAACACGCTATGTTGAACATGAAGATAGTACTGAAGCCAAATATCATTCTTTCGTGCCAAAAGTATTTTGATTAACATTACTGTACTACTATTTGCATTTGTACTTGTATACTGCTAAATAAAAATCAATCAATCAGACCCATTAAACTTCACAATTTCCAGAACATTGCAGTGCTATAATCACAAAAAGAGATCTCACCAATTCGATATTTCAGGAACCAAATTTTAAAATTACAGACGGAATAAGGAAAAAATGAATGAAAATGACATGAAATTTCTCTTTGAGTTTTTACAGCGTTTTTGTGAGATAAACGGATAGAAGGTGTCGACTGGATTGCGACCCATTTTGGGATGAGAAACGAAATTTGTATGTGGTAAAAGCAAAATGTAAATATCAAAATTAAAAGTTAGAAATGGAGAAAAACCTCTTGGGACTGGCATTTTAACTATCTAGGTTTGTTGGAAAATTGGATATTGTAACTAAGAAATCAAAGATGTCGCTGGTCATGGATAATGAATTTGTGATTGTGGTTTCTCTCAGCTTCTGAATAATGATTAGCCGAAGATTATTGAGTCAGAAACTGAAAGACTAAGAGTGGAGTTGTTTCAGAAACCAATGCATTTGATTTAGATGCAAACCCTTGACTTGTCAAAAGCCATCACGAGGAGCATATTTTGTATTACAGAGATGTTGAATGCACAAACTAGCATCATGAGGAAACTTCCCCAAGTTGTAACTCTACTTTATATTGTTCTCTAATTCTGTTTGACTTTCAGTAGATTCGCGCACCTGTACGAAATACAGCGATGCAGATCATGACTAAGAGATGCTCATTTGACGACGGCCGATTATGATAAGAAGTAGAGATTACATTTCCAACAACATCGTAACATCTCCCTACAGAAACAAAATGTGAAAATATTGTATCCAGGATGCTGTTTTAGTGTGTTTCTCTTTATTTTGGTTAGCCAACTTTACTTATGAAATCGTGATCCTCTTGTGAAAGTATATCGATGAAATCGTGTTCAGATTTTACTATGGTATTTTCACTGTACTGTTAGCGTGGGTATATATATCCCATTAAAAAAGTAGGGGATATTTGTTAAAAGTGAGATATATGCAGAAAACAATTTATATTTTTATCAAAAGGACAATTGAGGCATTGCGCTGTGCCATCTGGTGAATGATTTCAGCTATAGTTGATTCTCTTCAAATTTCCACAACACAGAGCGTATCTCAAATCAGGATTTCGTTAAATATACTGGCGTGTTACTTTTTGGAGTAATATCATCACTTTGATAGGAAAATAGTGTGTGTTACCAACGCACGTTTGCTGTCAAATTGCACAATATAAGAGATTCTTTTAAATTGATTGTCAAGAAAACTGACAGCTAAATTTTGTTTTCTCGTCTTCGGATACCAATATCCTGGGCAATTTATGACAGATTGTTGGAGTTGGTACTTTTTGTTAATTCTAGAAAACGAAAGATGACATAGAACCAATTTTGGATTCATGTCATTAGTTTTGGTGACCCGACCATATGTGATTTTCAATAAAAATGATGGATAGGGTCTATTCCTAATATTCTTGACAGATCAAATAATTATTTCAACCTGTATCATAATGGATGTTATTACACATCCATTCAACTTTAAACCCTTGTATTTAATGGAATAGCCGATATGACATAACTGATTCTGTATTCAATGGATGATGTACAAGCCGGTACTTGTTCCCCAGCACCGTTCATACTAGTTCCTTTCCCATCGAATTATTAGTCACGCTTCGAAAAGTTTCCAAATTTCGTTATACAATTATCGACAGTCTGTCTCATAGTGAGAAAATGAAAATGTCCAAAGAAAAATAAAGTCGGTTCACAAAACAATTAGTTAACCAAAAATGAGATAATATTTAAAAAAAAAACCAATCATTTCCAACCAGAACATTAACCCAGTCCTGTGGCCGTCTCGTTTTGTGGATGCGTTATATCTAAATTGGTCAACTTTATATCGGTAAATCTTCGTACATTTTGACATGCTTCGAACTTCTTTTAAAAATGTTTCTCCCAACTGTTTTGCAAATCTGCACAAATTAGTACATACATTTTTACTAACAGTAATAGCCACCAAATGGCTAGGCGTGAATGGGCACCAGCCCATTCACGCCTAGCCATTTGGTGGCTATCACTGTTAGTAAACACCGTCCGAAGAGAAACAGCGATACGAATTTCAACAAACACTGGTTCCGAAAAGGTTGTTTTGATTTTGTATCGATCCATGTAACAGTACAGCTTCAGTCAAAACAAACATACTCTTCATCTTTGGGTTTAAACATCGGAATTAAAATTTGTTTATTTAAATGAATTTTAATGCATGGGTTGTGTAATAAACACAGAACGCGATGTGTGTTTGAATCAGTGGGTGTTTTACATAACTCGTTGGAATGGCGTAATCATATTTCGCTCGAGCCCACGGCTCTCATGAAATATGACTTCGCCATATTTATTTATTATTTATTTATGTATTGGTGTTTAAGGTCACATATTTCTGCACAATGGCTAATCATGACATCGACAGTTTTACGGGTGGAGGAAGCCGGAGTACCCGGAGAGAACCACCGAGCAACGGCGAGCAACTGTCAGCTCCCCAACATACCAACTCCACACAAGCAGGGTTAGCATTGGTTGAAGACAGGTGGACCATCGACGTGCAGTACGCCTTAGTACACAGTGTCACCGTGCCCCCACGTGGGCAATGGGGGTGAAATGTCTTGCCCAAGGACACAACGCGATTGCCGCAGGTGGGATTCGAACCGAGGACCTCTCGGCTTGCAGCCTGCACCTCTACCTACTCAGCCACCGCGACCCCGATTCATACACACATCACGTTCTGTCTATCTATTCAAAGCATTAACTCTTTACCCAACGCATAGGATACCAAATTTATTATTTGAATTGCTGTTTTTTAAATTTCTCAAACAATTTCAACAAAACCATATCATGTAACCCATTCAATGAAATGAGCTTGAAAAGCTCGTTCCAATGAGGGGGTCATATGATATGGTTCTGTAGAATATTTTTGAAAAAAAAATCTTTTTTAACTGC
Organism: Pictodentalium vernedei; assembly: GCA_031216915.1. Classification (NCBI taxonomy): domain Eukaryota; kingdom Metazoa; phylum Mollusca; class Scaphopoda; order Dentaliida; family Dentaliidae; genus Pictodentalium; species Pictodentalium vernedei. Next base: position 73,963,655 of record CM062294.1, on the reverse strand, counting down.
TTAACGTGTATATTAAGCAGACGAATGCGGCCTATTGGTTATGTAATGGGTAAATTGTCTGCCACAGATAGTTCACAGAGATTACATTCACTATTCTTCAGTTCTGTCGTGATACCCGATGGAAGATATGTCACATTCAAAGGAACAACAGAATATAGAACCCATATTTACCCATTTCCTTCTGCTCTTCGTGAAGTTTCTGAAAAAAATAAACCGATATAAGCATCAGATTTGTTTGAAATTTTTTTTCGTTTTTCATTTTAAATCAAGACAGGGTTGGTTCACACAATGTCATGATGATAAACTCTCTTGCCACTCCCCCTCCCCCGAACAGAAAACCATGTGATTCCACTAGTATAGCGGATGAAAAGAATGATTTGATATGGAATAACTACAGAGCGCTTTAAAATGTTTTTAATACCATGTGTAGGATTGATTGTTTACCCCCCCCCCCCCCCCCCCCCCATCCCTAGTGTAAATGTTAACCGGTAAAAAAGCCAATTTAATGTGACACAATATACACATGTAGTTATTTTCTTTATTCAAAATAGTTTATCACCGATGGATCATGATACAGTTGGAGAATCTCGGAAATGATGTTATAACCTATGGGACATGGTGTCTCGCGTTCGCGTGTGTTGTCATGGTAGCCCGCTTGAGTAGCAATGTTATGATGTTATGTTATGTTATGTTAGTTCTCATATGCAGTGTATGTTGTTGAGATAACACGTGTATCTGCAGACCATTTTGTTTATTGGAGGGCACCAACTTGGTTTCTTTGTTGGCGCGTCGTTACCCAAATCCTTCAGTAGTTTGGTGAGTCTTATTAGGATTTTTCCAGAATATTTGGTTTCTATCAGTCTCTGGATATTCTCATCTTCGCCATCTCAAACAGGAATACATACAAATGCTTGACACAAGGTCTACCTATTACTTTTTAGTTTACTCGATGACATCATCAATGACGTCAAAGGTCACACGACGCTAGCTTGGCAACATACTATATTTCATGTTGCATTACAAAGAGACGTCAGGAAACGCAGTGGGTCAGTGGTTACGGCAAACTAAATGTCAATGATCCGATCCCCACCAGAGATAACAGCGTTGTCTTATTGGGCAAGGCACCTATTCCCGATTGCCCTCGTGGGATAAGGGTGACGCCGTTAGTTCTTTGAGGAGTCTTACAGTTCTCGCCATTGCTCTGTGGTCCTCTCTGGGTACGTCGGCCTCTTCCACCATGACACTGTCCGACACGGGACACGGACTGACTCTGGCTGTTGAATGTTTTGTTAAACCTCAATTAAAACAAATACGATCAGATGTTACAAATGATATCACTTCCGGTATGACAAATGGCTGCTTACATAGTACAATGAGACGACTAATACGCGTTGCAAGTGCGGCATGACTCCCTGTTAAAGATAGCAATCCCCAGCATTCTATCTTAAGACTAATGGTAGGACAATTTGGATATACATGTAGTGACAAGTATACCCAGTACTGCTATGGAAACAGACAGTTGCAATAGAAGCCAAGAGAGTAATGTTTACTTAATCCCTTTCACGGAATTACTTATCTAGAAAACATTAATGGTTATGGAATATCTTTCTCAGAGATGAGTAGAAGAGTCGTTCGTGGATTCACACAACTACTCGATATCCTATCGAGTCCCTACTCGATTGAATCATAGAGGCAATCTTTGTACACAATGGAGATAGCTTTGTATATGTAGATAATGACTAATGGCATTGCTGATGACGAACAGTGGTGGCCATGGTCAAGACCACCAGCAGCAATGTGTGAAAATATTGCCAAGCAACTCAGATACAGAACACGTTGGCACCCCTTTTGCCAAGTTGAGTCGAAGAGCAGTTCCAGGAATCACTCCTTTGACCATTTACTCGAGAGCGTGTTTGCTTGACGAAATAAGTGTCGTGCGACTGATGCTTGTTCCTGCCATCCTCTATTGGCTTTTACACTTATTCTTAGGAACTATACGCGCTCTCATTATACACCCAATAGAAATAGCTAGGGCGCGAGTTCCACGGATCGAGATCTCTTAAAGAACCAAACAAATAACGAATAAACAGCCGTCGATACCTTTTCAGTAATTTCAAATATTCCTCACTATCGAGCATACTTATAGAGGTCCTTTAGCACCACCCGCTACTCGAATCAACAGGCTGCAGAGAAAATCTGTGCCAAAAAAATCCGTTTCGACAATTTTAGGTAAATATTGTAGGGTTGTTTTCAGTAATTAGATATTTATTATTATTTTATTTACTGGTGTTTAAGGCCACATATTTCCTGGCTAACCATGACAACAACAGAGCTAAGGCAAAGTCTAGTCATTCGTTTATCCCCATATTGTTCATTTTAGAGGACTTCCACCCCAAGCACTGGTGACTGGGTCCTATTTTGCTAGTAAACGAGAGCTTGTGTACCACAGAAAATAAGCACTGTTTCACTGTCCGGGGTCCCACAGGGGAGTAATTAGATAAACTACAAACAAATCGAACACACGTCTATACCATGCCACCGCCTTATTAGAGATTTTTTTGGTCCCAAGTGACAGCCTGACACCGTAGAAACCAAGATGGCTGCTTCCAGTAAACAAAATAGACGACGTAAACACGTATCACACCAACAACATGAGCTGTGCAAGTACCCCAACATCACCCATCACCAGAGTGACGTGTCATAAGATGACCGTTCATGTGGTCTACCATGATAACACACGTATTGCCACAATGCACCGCGGTTTGACCCCATGTCTGAGATGAGATTCCTCATATATGGAAATATGCAACAAAGGTATACTGCTGTCCAGTACGTCTTTTTATTTTATTTTTCCCTATTGATTCAATTCTGTACAAAACGATAGGCAATAACGACAGAAAGGTTGATATATTTTTTTCAGTCCTAACTATATGGAGAAAATCCGGGTGTGGGATAAGTAAAAACAATTATCCTTGGTTCTTATTAAATAATAACGAAATAATGCCCAAGAAATAAATATAACCAGGAGATTCAATCCGCCAATGAAAAATTGCTCAGTTAAAATAATGTCGCGATTTCGTGACTTCAGAAAACTGCATTTTACAAAACTAATTATTTTTCACAAAGGAAGCACCTAACGTGTATTGACAAAATTATTTGTTTTTTTAAACTTCTGAAGCGCTTATACTCGGCACAGCCTTGTTTCATTTTTTTATACTTTATCCACCTTGTATTCGTAAAAAAATATGAAGGTTTGGGAAGTGGTATAAAAATTGAAAATGATGTGTTTTGCTATATTGCTGCTAATATACTGAGAACTGGTATCTGCATTAATTTCTCACTTTTTGTAGCACACCAAGATATAATAAGTCAAACAGTGGGACAAAATAAAAGAAAAACATTTGGCACTGAAATCTTTTGTCGCGTGGACTGACGCAGCCAGTGACAGTATATTATAATCCTTTATCCAGTGCCGACGACATCAAAATTTATTACTTTAAATGTTTCTTTTGTTACATTTTTGCCACGAGCTCGTTCAAATGAGGGGGGCACGTGGTATGCTTTTGTTGAAATTCTTTAAAAAAAAAATATACTGTTAAATTTGCACAGTACGCGGGGCATACAATCAATGCGTTAGGTATAAGGAGATAATGGGAATCCACTCAAATTTCCAATCAATACAAAATTTATTCCAAGAGTGTACAATTAAACAAGTTCTCTTTTTATTAGGACAAGAAAATATACCATCAGTTATATTAAGACAAACACCACGTAGAAAGTTGTTTCTTGTCTGTCTCCAAGCATGCTGTTTGTAAAGTATAATGACAGAACACGAACTTAGGACCTGAGAAATTGGAGCTCCTAGGGTCAATAGAAATGGTAATCATTTTAATGTATCCTATTAAAAAAAAAGTAGGGGATATCCAAACTGATGCTTATATTTTCAGAAAATGGTATTCGATACGCGTGATTGAGCACATCAACATGTTACCAAGTTTAATGTCACCGGTCCACGAAAACTTCGTGCAGTTTTTTCACACCAGCGAGGCGTTAATGTCTGTAGGGTACGTTTTGAAATATTCATTTGTACTGGACAGGCCTTTACGTTCTTTTCTTGGTATAAACTCGTTCATCAATAGTTTCCGGTCGAAACGTAACTTTTGAGGTATGCGAAGACTGACACGTGACGAACGTTTCCGTGCCGTTGGCATGTTGGAAGCTGGCAACAGACAGACTGACTGCAGTGGCTCAAATTCGTCGCGTGAGAATCATAAGGTTCAATCTTCCAGTGGAAGATAGAACCTTATTGTTCTAACCAAACGAATTTTCAACGTTACTCAAACGGTGATTAGCAGGTTGTGGTCACGCTACCGTCAGACAGGCAATGCTGATGACAGACGTCGGTCAGGTCGTCCAAGGGCGACAACTGCTAACCAGGATCGTTTCATCCGAACCACAGCATTACGTGACCACTGTCAAAGTGCCTCAGAAGGTAGACAGCAGCTGCGCCGAGCGACAGATGTGCGAGTCATTGATGAGACTATCCGAAATCGACTGCACAGCTGGAATTTGTACGCTCGACAACCTCCAATAATTCCACGTTTGACTGAATGTCACATCGCAGCAAGGCATAATTGGTGTAGTGCACGACAGCGCTGGGACAATCTTTGGTGGAGTAACGTTATGTTTTCCGATGAATCGAGGTTAAGTCGACTTCCACGACAGGCGAAACAGAGTTTGGCGGCGGCTGAAAGAAAGATACCATGACGTAACCGTTAGGCAGCACAGTCGTTTTGGTGGTGGATAGGTTATGGTGTGGGGTATCATGACCATGACATGCAGAACAGCATTACTCACCTGTCATCCAAGGCCGTGTCACAGGGCAGTACGAGCATGACAACATGTTAGTGTGGTGCCATTTGCGGACGTCACGGCCGTAGATTCATTTTTCAAGATGACAGTGCAAGCGCACACAGGGCCCGTGTCGCTACAGAGTTCCTCCAGGAGCAGAGCATCACTACACTGCTTTGGCCAGCACGAGGTCCAGACCTTTCACCAATCGAGCACGTCAGGGATAAGCGTGGCAGGCGCCTGCGACAACGCCAACACCCCCCGACCGATGTCCAGGAACTCGCCGCTACCCTGCAGGAAGAATAGAATAGCATCAGTCAATCTGATATTGGACGTTTGGTGAGGAGTATGCCTCATAGGATTCGCGCTTCTCTCGCGAACCGAGGAGGATTTACAAGGTATTGAGGTCTTGGATTGAATGTGGTAAATTCTCTGACTGACCGTCCGTGTCGTCTACAGCTCAGTGCCTGGAACGTGTGCTTGTCAGACACCCAACTATCGCCGAAATCATTCACCGGATATTTGATGAAAATATAAATATATTTCTTCATCCATCTCATTTTTATCAAATATCCCCTACTGTTTTAATAGTATATATCAATAAAATAATTTGATAAACGTCTTTCAAAAAGCAGTCCAAAATGGCAATAATGCATAAACTGCTTTGCAAACAGGTGTAGAATTCTGTACAGCTCTGATGTAAAACGATATATTCTTACGTACTAAACATCAAGGAAATCCGATGATAAATGTTTTAAGGATGGGATGACAACTTGAGATAGTAAAACGTTTCATTTTAAAGGATATTGAATCTTGGTGCTCATATTTAAGGAATAGTGCATGGCTTGGAGTTGACTACGCCCATATAGTGCCCAGTGAGGTGGTGTAGTTCCCGCCGCAACGCGGAGGGAACTACACCACCTCACTGGGCACTACATGGGCGTAGTCAACGACAAGACATGCACTAATCCTTATATTATATCGAACACCCATCAAGAAAAACATCTGTCCGATTTGTTAATCTATTACCAAGGTAGCAGCCCTACCAACCAGCGTTATATAGAAAAAAAATACCATGTAGTTTTGAAAAAACATTTTCTTCTTCCAAAACACGGCTAACTTGGATTATTGATATGAGCAGAAGACAGATTTTGAATCGTTCGGCAAGGATAAACAAAACATTTCCCCCAAACGGAACTGTGTATTCTAGAATCGCGCAACTCGCGAATGAAAACTAAAATTTTCGAAATTTGATAACGCAGATTGATAATTTCCACACATTTGTCACACATATACATTACCGAAAGGGTCAGCACGGGATACAAACTCCGAAGATTCAATTGAATGCCATCATTTATTCGTTTACTGCCCAAAACATACAATTAAGTAGCGAAATAATATGAGCAGCGAAACAAACGATGTTTCATATCCGGACGCGTTCTCATGAAAGTTGGACCCAGGTATGGATCATTCTCTTCGAAACGAGATAAGGATCATCTTCTCAAGGAATAAAATGAACTCCTCGAAAAATGTGACTTCAACCAGCTTCAACAATGGAAAAGCGATATATTTTTCTACAAAGATTTCTTTCCGGGTCGTTTTGTGGATGCTGTGCCTCTGAGAATCGATTTTTAAATTTAGCCTGATCAGTTTTATTCGCCCAGTATGAAAAGAAAACTGATATAGTAGTGTGCTAAAAATAGAAAACGTGTAGTGCCTGGGTGTAGTGCCTGGTCAGTTCTGAGGATGCAAACTACACGAAATAGGGTATCATCTTTCAGCCAATCAGAATGCAAAGAAGTCATGTGAGATATAATATACACGTATATACTAATTTCAGGACAATCTCCATTCCTTTAGTTGTTGAGAATGAGAACAAGCAACAGACAAAAATCATGTGTGACGGGAATATAGACAACGAAATTCCGATTAGGATGCTTGCATTATGTGGACCGAACTATCAATAGGCACATTTATAGTGTGGTAATGTCAATCGGTGTTAGTTTGTGTTACTAACTCTCAGTCAATCGATCGAAAGTATATTTACGTTTACAAAGTTCTGGTTGTGAACATATTCTCGTTAAATCCAAAATCATAGGACGAAATGATGCTACTAGATATCATTAAATCATGACAATATAATACACGAAGGGGGTTGTGGTTAATTTAAAAATAGAACACACCCATATATATGGCTGCAGTAATGTGGGCTTCCAACGGCAACTGTATCTAATCGTGGAAATTCAGGAATATGTCTCAAAAATACAGGTCACTCTAATATAAGATGTTGTGAGTGTGCGCGTATCGCTGTGGTAATGATTACACTTAGCAAAGCATATGTTGCAGAAATGAGAAACCCGCGTTAAATCAACGATGCACCATGAAATGACATCGCCTCCGAATATCCCCATTGTGTCAATTAAATGGGGTCTATTGGTACACGATATAAACTACAGGCGTTTATTAACGATTGAATCTTAACAAGATGTTTTTTTTTTTAAATCGGAAGGCAAATTTCCAGAAGTCACCCAACGAAGCACAAGCCTTGATCGAGTCCGGCCATCCACAGAACAGGCCAATAAAGAGGTCAAGGTGTCTATATGTTTAGCAATATAATGTCATTTAATTTAAAATGTTAGGAGGGAAATATAATTTTTAAGTTTTCGGACTTCCATTGCCCATAAAAATTTGAAATAAAAACATTTTCAAATAAGTAGAAAAATGTTTATGAAGTTTGGTACCTGTATCTTTTTAGATTTAGAACAACGTGGATCAGAAGACAGGTTTTTGACTAAATATGTCAAAAATAGTCCAAAGTTTGAAGTGACGTTAAATCCCCAAAATGGCACCAAATCGAAAAACAAAAAGCGACTATGTCTTATTTTTTCTGTGGCCTACTACATACTAAACTTTCAGAAAAATCCGCGTATTTTCATTTTTGACCCCCCCCCCACACACACACACACGCCCGCGTGCGCGCGCACCATAAGGCGTCACCTCCGCGTTCAGGGTATAACGGCAGATAATTTCCGAGGACCGCAATACATCTTTAGATATGATGGTTTGCGGAGATTGCAGACGCAAAATTTCGAAACGCTTGGTCTGAAAACGGGGTTCAAAATAAAAGATAGAGGAAAAAGTGTAAAATTGGTATCATTGACTTCGGGCGCGTAAATCGGAAATAAAAAATTATTAGTGAACAATTTCAGATAAGTAGAAAACAGTATATGAAGTTTGGTAGCTTTATCATTATAAATATGGCGTTTCATGAATAAGAAGATAGCGTTTTATGAAATATGTCAAAAGTCAAAAGTAGGCTAAAGTTTGAAATGATGTAAAAACTTCAAAATGGCGACAAATCGAAAAACAAAAAAAGAAACCAGACGTATTTCGATTTTTGACATATATGAACCCAATGAGGTTCGGGTATAATGGTTGGGATTTCCAAGGACGGCACCACATTTTTATATATGTTTTTTTTTTTTTTGGTGGAGATTATATTTCGAACGGTCAAGGCTGAAGTTGGAAGTAAAAGGTATAAAACAAACGTAAAATTGGCATTGAAGTGCTAAAAGTATGGTTTTGAAGATAACATAATCACAAAAATAGATCTGGTGAGTTTTATATGTATATCCTGTATTAATTGGGCGCAATTGCACTCAAGAGTGTTGGACTTTTAATTAGGAATAGAGAAAATAGGCTAAACTTCAAAGTGACGTCACAATGGCATTAAATCTAAAAAATCCAAAAACAAACAAAAAACCCAAACGAACAGGTTTCTCTTAACTTTCGGAGATCTACAACATACTAAAGTGTCAGAAAAACCCGACGTACTTTAATTTTTGACCATATGAAAACCATGACCACCCCCCCCCCCCCCCCCAATGAAGTCACATCAGCGTCCGGATATAACAGTTACGAACTTCCAAGGAGAGCAATATATTTTAGATATGTTTTTGCGGAGATTACAGTCGCAAAATTTCGAAAGGCTGGTGCTAAAAGAGAAGTTCAAAATAAGATATAGAAAATCGGAAAAATTGACATTGCTGGCATCGGGTGCGTAAATGTGGAATAAAAATGGAACAATGAACAATTTCAAATAACCAGACAGCAGTGAGTGAAGTTGGATAGCTGTGCCATTTGTTAATATCAAGCAACGTGATTCCCTAGATATGATTTTTAATGAAAACTCTCAAAAATGGCTTAAATGGTGAAATGAAAGAGCCGATGATATAAACGTCATAAGTTGAACGTTTCAAGTCTGATTTTCATAATTCTCCCACCTTTGCATATAAAATTTCCTACGACTTCAAGTCAGTGAAATGAAATTTAATTTTGATTTCAACTCCGTTGAGTGAAATTTAATTTGGACGTTTCCCGACTCTCGATAGGCATTTATGTCATAACGTCCGTAATTTTCAAGCAAAGATGATAAAAATTGCCTTCTGTTATTCCTCCAGCCTCCTGTAACATAAATAAAATGCTTATGTTTTGTAGTTAGGGGATGTGGTTATGAATAATTTGGTGGAATGTACCGCCGACGTTGTTTACATCATATCTCCATTCTAACGTCGAATTTTCAAAAAAAAAAAAATAATTTTGTGCTTAGGACCATGCACGCTGAAAGGTCACTTTAGTTTATTTTTTAGGTTTTTTGGCACCTTCGTCACATTTGACGTCGTGGCGTTCAGTTGATTGCGTCAATGAGCATACAGCTGTGTCTTGGTATCCCATGCACTGTGTGCTCGGTTTCTGTGTGTGGGTGTGGGTGGTATCTTATGCGACTGTTGAGGTAGACATGACACACTTTTGGAATGTGGAGCATTAATGTAAAGTAAAGGTAACAGGTCAAAATGCCGTAAAATAAAATCCAAAAATAGCTACCTTTTCAATTTTTGAGCTCTAGAACCTACTAAAATTTAATACAGATCGGATAAGCTTTAATGTTTCCGAAGTTGATGTCCAGCGTCTCCCCAATGGCTGCCCCTAAACGAATTGCTCGTCGGCTAAAAACTGATTACATTTTTAGATATGTTTTTTATTGGAGAATATATTTACAAAATGTCGAGAGTGAGAAATGAACAAGAGGTCAGACATCAAACGTTCAGGTTAAACACTTCAATCTGACGATATTTGGGATAAAGGGTTAACGCTGAAATGCATTTAATAGAGCCATCAAGAACGTGAAAGAAGATGTGAACTTACCCTTGAATTTTAACCCTTTACCTAACGTGAAAAGCAGACGACACTTGCCAAAAAAATTCTTGAATAACTAAATTTTTTCATTTTTTGTCTCAAAAACATAGGTTATGACCCCTCGTTGGAACGAGCTCGACGAGCTCGTTCCAACGAGGGGTCATAACCTATGTTTTTGAGACAAAAAATGAAAATATTTTGAAAATTAATTGACGATTTTTGAGAATAGCGCTGGCCGGTTTTGGCCGTTACGTTGGGTAAAGGGTTAAGTGACGAAGAAGGTCAATAAAAAACGGGAATAAATATAAAATAAAATAATTTACCCTAAAGTTACTACTTTATTTTTTTAATTCAGTCTTTATTGTTTTTACAACATGCAATAATTTCATTAAAAAATATTTTTTTTGTAACGTTATATCAAAATGTGACCAGAGCTCTTCAGAATTTCCAGGTCGATATGATATTATATATATAGTTTTAATCTGAGATGGGGTTTTCAAAAGTTGAAAGTTGGCAACTTGATATAGGCGTTGATATTACAAGGTGAAGAAATCCACGTAAATGTATTATTTTGGATAAAGATGAAACTCAGAAAACGTGTTTCATTACTTTCTTTACCGCAGTAATATCTGTGCCAAATTTTGCGACAATAGCTTGCAAGCTGTAGCCGTGTTTCGCTAAATAAGAAAAAGAGGAAAAAAGGCTAACGATCCCAATAAGTAATCCAACTTCGTTGAATGACTCAGCTAGTTTGCTATTTTTTCTTGATTTATTACAGAATCACGTTTCTTCCATCTCCAGCTACGAGGCTTGATTTGATATGGCATTCAGCAGACTGCGGTGTCAGAGAACCTCTGTTAAGAATTTTTTTTACCTGTGGGGATATTGTTTGTTATATCCTATCTCACGTGACTTTCATTCCTTTGGTTAGCTGTGAGGTATTATACTATTTCCGATAGGTTTACATACAGTTCAAACCAGAAATCACGTGACTGTATTGTGCGCCAGTTTGAAGTAATAGTGCGCAGAATAAGTGCACGTTGTCCCTATCAAGCCACACCTTTAGTGCAACTGAATTCATGTAGAAAAGCAGATGTAATGACGTAAATAGATATTAAAATTCGACTGCATATACAGATTGAAGAGAGAGGATTACTACTTATTTGCCCAGCCGGTTGCAACCCCAGTGGTCCATGTGATGAAAGTTTACACCCTGACCTGAACCACCTAATATCGGACTGTACAGTAAACATTAACAGCGTCTCGGTGGAATGGCGCCCGCACAATGATTTCACGACGTCAGTGGCAATGTCAACCCTTTTCGCGGTGAAAAGTTTCAAGAATTAGAGGCTCTAAAGAAACTGTAATCGCTCATCTGGCAGAACTACATATCTCCCACTTATTCCAATCAGAATCAAAGAATGCAGCTGTCTGCTATGGTCCTTTACCTGAGCGAAACAGAATGATGATTGTTTTCAGAGGACTTTCCACACATTATTTGTGCCATGTTTGGTTCACATTGGTTTTAGTTTCAGATAAGAAGATGAAAACAGGATTTCCCAAAGGGTTACCTTGGTAATAATGAGTCTCCATTCCGACCATGTTTGCAATTCCATCAACATCAATGAGGATCGTTGGCAGAGGGTGTCTCAGACATCAATCAAGTGAGGTTTCAAAATAATTCACCTTGCAGTTTCAAAGGAGAAGATTTTTGAAACTCAAAGAATCAGAATCAAAGAATACCTATGACGGCCATTTGTTTCAATAACAGGAACAAAATGAGGATTGGTTGTAGAGAACCTTCCGTAGACCATTCCTGCCAAGTTTGGTTCACATCGACTCAGTAGTTCCAGGGAAGAAGATTGCAATGTGATTTCCCACAGTATTAACATAGTAACTATGATTCCCAATTGCGGATATGTTTGCACACCGATCACCATTAAATGCGCATCGTTAATGGAGGGTGTCCAAGTCAACAACCATGTGAAGTTTCAAAAACATTTGGCCTTTTAGTTTCAGACGAGACGATTTTTGAAAATCGACCAATCAAAATCAAGGAATGCCTCCGGCGGTCATGTTTTTCGTTCGACGGAAAAAATATAACGACTATTTGTGTATAACCTGCTATAGACGATTCTTGTTAAGTTTGGTTCACATCGGCTGAGCAGTTCCAGAGAAGAAGATAAAAATGTGAAAAGTTTATGGACGACGGACGACGATGGACGCCAAGTGATGGCAATAGCTCATATGGTTGCTTTTGGCCAGGCGAGATAAAAACTCTTAGCTCCCTCAAGAAATATTTCATCGCATACCCATAACAGACATGCAAAGTCATGTGTGACATAATAAATGTTGTGACATAATGTATGGGCAGAGCGTATACCGCGGGCGGGACGTTTTGAATAGGAAAAAGTTGCTCTGCAAAGCTCTAGGTAATAAGACAAGCATATATTTCAGTTAAACATTTGCCTGACGTGAATAGCAACCAAAATCTTTTGTTAGTAGCGGCGGCTGGTTCCGGACGTTAGTTTGGGTGAAAAGTTAAATACACATCTCCACAGTACGCGTGAAAATGACAAAAAATAATCATCTTCAGATTTTTTCAGAGCATTAATTGAACAATAAGGTTTGAGTATCTTGATTTACTCTCCTTCGTTTCATCACAAGAATAATAGCAATTATGGCTAGTGCAATAACAAGGATGCATCCGATCACACTACCTACAATCCAGCCAACATTACTGTCTCCGAGCCCTGTAAAATAAAAATGTCATTAACAGTTTATGTACTTAAAGGAATGAAAAAACTGAAAAACACTTCGGAAATCGAATCAAATACATCTTTTCGGCTACTTGCCTATTCACAAGTCGTTTCTGAATGTTACTACTGATTGTTATTTTTTACCTTCCTTTCTCCTCCCCAAAATGAAAAAAACAGGGAACGCGGGGTTTGTGATAATCATTTTAATAAGCCTGTTCATGGAAACTCGAGTTTTAATGCACAATTTAGCCTCTTCCAACTTTTTACAATTCATAATGTCTTTGGATTTGAAAATAGTACAAGAAATTGTTTTCATACACATTCAATGCAAGTAGTATAGCATGTTGAGACCGTCCCAGTTCTTCGGGGCCCCGCTCGGGGACCCCAGCAGTGACGTCATAGTGTTTCCTAAAAGGCCGCGTAGGTAGGAGTCATGTTGTGAAATATGGTGTTATTACGCGCTCCCACCAGAGGGAAACGATACACAACAAAAGACTGTTCAAAGTTCAATGCATATTATTTTGTCTAGTAATATATACAAAGCAGTAATTTTACATTATGATCGGCAGTTTTGGGAAATATTGATCCTCGAGGGTTTTGAAAACTTGCACCCAAGATGCGGTATTTGAAGTCACGGCCAAACCGACCTCGATTCAACTGAAAATCGTTGCCTCTTTTAACTACCACAAGCTTTGCGATTAATCAGAGAAACCGCAAAATTTATAAAATTGAATAAATAAGTGAATGGGAAATTTCAGCGCACCGAAGGCGGACAGTGACGATGTGGGATTAGAAATCCATTGCAACACGAATAACTTAGGAATGAAATTTTGAAAACTAAAACTGGTCATGGACTGAGTGTTTGAAAATTTAACTTGAAAAAACATTCACAGAGATATGAAAAAGCCCAAATTCCTTCTAAGATATTAATTACGGTAATCTACTTTAGGAATTCAATCCCATGGTTCAATGGAAGGCAATATGTCAAACAGAAAAAAAATATAATAAAAAAAAAACTTTTCACAGTTGAGTGATTTTAGAATTTGCAAAATTACCTTCTCTTCTTTGAATGTATTTTTATCTTGAACGCCTAACTTTGTGTCGGACCTTGTTATGGTTTTGTGGAATTTTTCAGATAATTTTTCCAAAGCCGTTGTGCATTATTGTCCCGTTATCAAAAAGTATTAAAAAACGTTTTGGGTTTCACAAATCAATGAGGAACACCTACAAACATTATTCTGCCACGCAAGAAACATGTTGACAACGGCACTCATAGACTGTGCAATACGAAATTCGTACGTTTCGGATCTATTTCTGATTATAATATCTCTGGAGGCATCATTTCAACAGACACAGTTATATCGTGACTACAGCTCAAGCCAAAACAATATCCCATTTTTGAGCGATTTAATCCTGGAAATGAAGAAATATACTCCCACTCCACTCCGTCTCAAAAAAACCTCCATTCTATTGTACAAGTTCTTTGCAGAAATCAGCAGTTCTGCAGTACCCTCCTTTACCTACCCCTCTAACCGTAAAAGTGGTATAAACGCCTTTACCCGATTAGCCCTAAAATTACCCCGTGGGAAGAGGATACGCGCGACTCTGTAGTACCCACCAAAAAATGCGAGATAGGTGCAGACTCGGAAAAAATAATCCGTAGAGCAACTTAAAAAGTTTCAACGCGCCGAAGGCAGGAACAATGTGGGATTTGAAATCCATTGTGACCTGAATAATTTATGAATCGATAAGAGTCGAAAGCGAGTTTCAGTAATGTTATTTAGTTCAAGTGTGCGCATTGGCAGTGCGGTCAGGATCTCGAGCTGGACGTGGACTAGGATTTGTGCACAACTATAAAAATTCTGTGCTTTATTTAGAAACGTGGGCATATTTATGGTAGTACCGAAATCGTAATTTGATGGTTGTTTTTAGAAACCGACAGGGTCGCTGGTTTGGCTCAACATGTTATTCAGTTTGAACAAGCTGTTATCCCGAGTTACATGCGTTGAGTTGACTTTTCACATTTTGAGTAAATCACACCTTCTCACTGACAAAAACTGAATAAACTGTGTACGCTTGATTATAATACATCGCAAGTTTGTCAGTATTCACGTGAAATCTGTGTGAAATGGAATAGTGTATTTTCTGCAGAAATCCTGTTAAATTCCGACATATAGTAGAAATATTCATGAAGAAGAATCTGATTTACAGTTTTTTAACTTGTACAAACCCGTATAAATTTGTTTTAATTTCATGTTCATTTGAGCAAAAGCTGGTTCCTGTGAAACTATGGTATACGTAAATTTTCAAATTTTCGCGCATTTCACCTGTTGTCCACTCCACTGAGAGATTTTATTACGCTCGATTAGTATGTTTGACGGATCTACCTAGCCCACTCGGACCCACCCTTTGCCCACTGTGAGGTTATGAGCACAATACCGAAATTAATTCCCATACACAGAGCTTCAGTTGACTCCCCGCCTATCTAGTTTAAACAATATTTTATTCATGAGAAAATATGATGCATACATATGATAAAAAACAAGATGATTGTCATACCGAGTGCACAATACAATGGTATGCATTAAAGTAGTGAGTCAAGGATGAGATTTGTTGAAAGGATTCAGCAGTAAGCTTTTAACTTGTATAAGCCGTCTCCATTGGATTACTGACGAAATTTAATGGTAGCAGCAGGCACTAAATAAAATATTGTTTAAACATGAGAACCAGAGAGATTAAAGAGAGCAATAGAGAGAACAGGAGAATGAGATGAGAAAGGAACTTAACCCCTTACCCAACAAGTGTAGCTGACGACACTTGAAGAATAAATTATTGAATAACTAGAAATTTCCAATGTCCGTCCCAGAATCAGAACTCATGACACCCCACCGGAACGAGCTTATCGAACTCGTTCCAATGAGGGGGTCATAAGCCATGTTCCCGAGACAAAAATTGAAATATAAAAGGATTTAAATAGCGATTTTCATGGATAACACTGACCGTTACATTGGGCAAACGGTTAACTAGGAAACATGGGAACAACCTGAATTCAGCGTTCGCTACCAAAGGATGTTCAATAGGACAGCCTCGATGAATATATCGGTAATGGTGTGACAAGTAACACCAGAAAAGTCAATGAGTGCACTGTTACTTATCAAAGCGTCCACTCAGCATGATAAAGTCCTGCACGGCTCTAAAGACAAGAAGGTTATCATTATTATTCAATCGTTCGGATCCAAATAGTAGTGCGGAGGGTTCAAGAGTAAATGGCAACGCATTGATCGTGGAATTACGAGCATCGTCATAGATTGGGCAGTGCACAATGCGCCTATCTAATCCCTCCTTCACTCACATTGCATATTGTTGATAAAATATGTCTTTTTAGAGAGAAAAGATGGATCATAAGCCAGCGACAAACACAATAAAAAGACCGTAGAAGTCCGTAGCAAAATTGTGTGCGGTTGGGTGGATAACAAGAAGATGTCATTAAACTCTTTGTACGACTTCTTTCCCACAAACATGCAACATTAGAACTATTATATTTCATCCTTGCTAATTTTCACATTTGTTCCTATTGTACTTTCTTTTTTGACTCAGTATATAATTATACAAGATTTAAATATCGAGTTTATCATAATTTAAACGGACGGCAATGGACGGGCGGAATGGCCATCGAGGTTGTCCGTCTAACTGTTCGTATGTTTATTAAGCTGTAACTTCCGACACGGGGTGACCCTGGCTGTCGAAAAGTTAAATTCTAATAATAAATAAAGAAAGAAAGAAAGAAAGAAATAAATAAATAAACAAATAGGTAAATAAATAATGTCCATGGGAACTGTTGATACTGCAGAAATTTATTTTCTGGAACGTTATTCCCCTCAAAGATTTCCTCAGTTTTCCTCGAGTTTTCGCAAGGAATCTTATGGCAGCTACACGGAATTGTGAAACGCGCTGGCTACAGTACAAAGAGACTGCTATGGTTGGCCTTAGACTAAGACTGGCAGGGGCCTGAGTGTGTGTGTCGCAGGACACAAACATGTTTTCGAAACATTTGGAATGTTAATTTATAATTCACGAACGGGAATCGAACCGTCGGCAATCCCACCCGGAAATCCGGAGTCCAACACCTAAACCACTAGACCATTTCACACCGTCTAATAAGATGGCTTGATTTTTTTTTATTTTTGATGCTGTTTCACATGATTCCGTGGTTCACTTTTCAAACAGCAGCTATACAAAAGTGTCAAACGTGCTGGCTACAGTACGATGGAAGAGCTGAGGTTGGCCCCAGACGAAGACTGGCATCGGTTTGTGAAATGATTGTAGCCATTGAAAAGCGGGATTAAATCTCGCGACATCTGAAGTCACCGGAATTATATAAAACAAGCTTCAAGCAAAACCGATATTTAACAAACGAAACTTCTTTCAAACAAAGTTCTCGACTCATACGCATTAGGTTAATTCCATACATTGCATGGGATGTAAGTATAAATCTTCGTTTACTTGTGTCGTTTCTGCAACTGTACAACGGGCAGACTATTCTTCAAAGGTAAGCTGTTCAAATTGGACATAGGCAAATGAACCAGGGGAGGAGCACAGAAAGAGGAGTCGGAGGAACGACATACCTAATAACCTACGCAAGCGGATTATTTTCGTCTAGATTTGTGTCTCAGTCATCGATTCGCTATTGCTAATAAACATGTACGGCTCACAGTTTGGAGCAAGTTTCGTGTTAATCAAATACGAAATCCAACATGTCTTTGGGTTTTTGATCTATAATTGCGACTGTGTAATATTCCAACTACATCCTCCTTGCATGCTTTTGTTGAAAAGTGGGCTTTTTCAGGAAACCCCTGTACCTGGCATTGCACAGCTGTTCATACTGGGTTAGTTTTACTCAATGCGGGCAAGCTCAAGGACCAAATGATAAATAGATACAACGGGTGGCATATGGTCGGTATTGTTATTGTAATGTTCCTAAATAAGAAATATATATATGTATATCCCTGGAAATCATCACGACGCATTATGATGAAAGCACACGTATTTTTTACCAACGTTTGGACACGAGATGGTAAAATAATTTGGTGTAGTATGACCTGATGGATCAACAAACTACAAATCAATTTACTGGGAAAACGTGTTTCTATTATTTAAAAGAAACATGTTGCCACATCAGAACAAACTTGAATGTTCTGGTGTTTTTATTACCGTACACACCAAATTCTTCTTTCTAAACGTTTTTATAGTGACAAGAGTCTGGTGTAATGAAAGAATGTGATGTCACTTTGCTTGTTTATAACATTCACAGAAATTCTTAAAGCGGCGCGTGCAAAATTTTCTACAGAGGTGTACAGTGGAGTCTGTCAATTTTGCGTTATTTCTTACGACATTGCCTGATGCGAAATAGAGTCTCGTTATTACATAGTTGATGATTCTGCGATTTGGGAGCAATTTAACGTGGGCCCTCAAGGGATACAGTACGATGACTATACAAAATAAGACTTATTCTCCCATGTTAGTTTTTCTTCGATTTGTTTTTATGGCATCAATTTTAGGTATTTCTTAATTCTGCTATTTGTCCCACAATAGTTCTGTGTTCTCGACTCACACACATATGGATACAATATTTATACTCTGTTAACAATATTATAGAATGTTTATTGAAATTAGCATAAATAACAGAGTGCCCTTGCCAACCCAAAAAATATGATGATGTGATAATGAGACCTGAATCAAATACTATAAAACTTTTACAATTGTATTTTCTAGAGTTGTATTTACTACCTAGTAATATAACCGACAAAAATGAATCATCGGCATTTTAAAAGATATTTAATAGATATGGTAATTTGGCAATTGGCAAATTTCCAGATCTTTGAAAATAATAATGCATTATTTTTACCCATTTAGAGTCACAGCTAGAAAATACAGTTCTAGAAAATACAATTGTAAACGTTTTAGTGTATTGGTCCCTGGATAAATTAAAGTTGATACAATTCAGCTGTGTAATATACTGCCCCAAATCCGGGGCATGGATGTAATATTGAATGTGATATTGAATACTACTAGTACTATTTTTTGCTATTCGGTGACTAATATTCATAATGTTAATAATAATATACTACTCAAAAAGAAAGTAGGGGATATTTAATAAAAATGAGATATTTTAAGAAATATATTTATGTTTTCATCAACAAGACAGTTGAGGCATTGCACTGTGACATCTGGGGAATGATTTCAGCGATAGTTGGGTGTCTGACAAGCACACATTCCACGCACTGAGCTGCAGAAGACATGGACGGTCAGTCGGAGAATTTACCGCATTCAGTCCAAGATCTCAATACCTTGTAAACCCCCATCGGTTCGCAGACAAGCAAAGTGGATGACAGACGTCGTTCAGGTCATCCACGGGCGACCAGTACTAACCAGGATGGTTTCATCCGATTCAGTGGTGAGACTATCCGAAATTGCCTGCTCAGCTGGAATTTGTACGCTCGACGACCTCGAATAATTCCACGTTTGACTGAACGTCACATCACAGCAAGGCGTAATTGGTGTGGAGCACGACAACGCAGGGGCAATCGTCAATAGAGCAACGTCATGTTTTCCGATGAATCAAGGTTCACTCTTGACTTCCACGACAGTCGAAACAGAGTGTGGCGGCGACGGAGCGAACGATACGATACGATGACGTAAACCGTAAGGCAGCACGATCGGTTTGGTGGTGGGTCGGTTTTGGAGTGGGGAGGCATAACTATGACAAGCAGTACAGCATTATATGTCATCCAAGGGCGTGTCACAGGGACGTTCTAGCGTGACAACATGTTAGCAGCTCATGTGGTGACATTTGCGCGACGTCACGGCCGTCGATCAATTTTCCAAGATGGTATTGCAAAAGCTCACAGGGCCCGTGTTGCTACAGAGTTCCTCAGGAGCAGATCATCACTACATTGCCTTGGCCGTCACTACGTCCAGACCTTTCACGAATCGACCACGTTTGGGATATTATTGGCAGGCGACTACGCCAACGCCAACAGCCAGTAACCAGCAACTCGCCGCTGCACTGCAGGAATGATGCAATAACATCAGTCAAGCTGATATTGGACATTTGGTGAGGAGTATGCCACGTCAGATAGGCGATTGTCTCGCGAACCGAGGAAGATTTACAAGGTATTGAGGTCTTGGACTGAATGTGATAAATTCCGACTAACCATCCATGTCTCCATCAGCTCAGTGCGTGGAATGTGTGCTTGTCAGACACCCAACTATCGCTGGAATCATTCAAAAGCTGTGTTTTTGATGCAAATATATCTCACTTTTATCAAATATATCAAATATTGAATATTACTATTATTATTTTTTTTTACAACCCGAAAGGTCCACGGTTCGACCCCGCCAGGGGTAACTGCGTTGTGTCCTTGGGCAAAGCAGTTAATGTGGATTGCCCACGTTGGGGCATGGTGGCGTTGTGTACTAAGCGTACTGCACGTCTATAGTGCACTTGTCTTCAATAAATGCTAACCCTGCCTGTGTGGAGTTTGTATGTTGCGGAGTCTGACAGTTGCACGCGGTTGCTCGGTGGTCGTCTCTGGGTACTCCGGCTTACTCCACCAGAAAACTGTCCGACATGAGGTGATCCTGGCTGTGGAAAGAGACGTTAAACTCAAACAAATAAATAAATAAATTATTATTATTTTTATTAGCTTAACTTGACACACTCAAGATAGGCTATTGCCATCACGCGTGTGAAAGTCTTAGTGTGTACGTCTGTCAGTCTGTTCACATTTTCCTTAGCACAGGCTACACAACGCCGTTCTTGTCCGATCGTCACGAAATTTTATACGCAGGTTTGAAATCATGTCTCAACGAGAACGTCCTCCCTTTTTGCGTCCGTTAAATATACAATATGGATACATCTGCGCTTTTTACAAATATACTATTATACGCAGCATACAATAACAATAAAGAGACAGTGATAAATGATAATAGAAATATATAATTGCGAAATTTAGGCAAATAACCTCTATTCAATTTATTTTTTCAACTCTATTATTTCGACACGGACAGTTTACAGAGAGAAATGCATTTGTGATGTTGTGTTCAAAAGAAAGGCCTTCTACTGTCGTTTGCACTTACGGTAGAGATTATAAAGGACTGTTTGGAAGCATCTTGTAGGCACTCCCTGGTACGCTGGCAGGATATTATTATTTCAGTCAATATGGAGAATCACTTTCGCTGTACAGATAATATCATTTACCGTTGAGGATATGTTGAGAAAAATGTATATTTCCCCAAGAGGGGGAGTAAGAATCCTCCATTTGTCTTTTGTGTTCTCGACTTTTTGGGACTAGAACGTCCCACGTTGGTAGCGATCGGCTAACCGGCTGCTCGGGCCCGAAACCTGAGAACCTATAGCACAGTCCGCATGCTGTATTGATAAAGTCACTCATTGTAACTTGGTAGGAAGACTCCGTATAATGTCTAGATGAGAAAGGCCTATTTTGGTCGGGTTCAGTCAACCGCGACGGCCGCAGACAAGTTACCTAGATTCCTTTAGCACAGTCAACAGGTTGCATTTATGAAGGGATTTCATTGCAAACTGGTAGGATAAATCAGTACAATGTCTAATCGAGAACGTCATATTTTTGCCGTGATCGGTCAGCCGAAACGGCCGAACTGGGATGTGACCTCGGTTTGCTTAGCAAAACCTTTATTTGCATAACCTTTGTGTGGTTATCTTAAGTGTTCACTTTTTTGCACCCATGTAAGACAAAAAAAATCAATGGGTATCTTCATCTGACTAATAGTAAATTGTTACCGTTTTTTACTTTAAAGCAGAACATGTCCTTCAGTCTCTATTTCAAAACTCATTATGTGTGTTGTCTGTGTTACTGTCAAGTGACCAATGGGAAATTGCTTTCAAGTATATCCGAAATAAATTTGATTTCCACATACAGCAACACTGAACTTCAGCACTAAACTTTGAAAATCAGGATAAAATCGTTACGAGGAAATGTTTGAATCAAAGCTACGGACTGATAGTCACCACACAAAAAGCAAACACTTGTGTCACTGGAAGGTTTGTTATTTCAATTCAAAAACAGATGAACTTAAACTTACCTTCTATTGTATCAATGGTTGTTTCACTTTTCACCTCAGTGCAATTTTTTATGTAGTTGTATTTATTCTTTGCAACAATCTTGAACGAGTACCTTGTGCTTTCTGCTAAGTTTTCAATACGGGCATGGTTTATTCTATCAGTTACATTCTTCTGCAACGTCCAATTTTTACTCCCAGATGTCTTGGAATAAATCTCAAAATGTTGTTCAGCACCATTTGGATACCCAGCTCTCCACTGTAAACTTACGGCTGAAGATTCAATCTCAACACCTTGTAGATCTTCAGGAGACATTGGACACCCTAAAACAAAGAAATGGCGAACGCAATAGAGAGGAACCCTCTTAATTGATAAACTCTCACTTGAATGGCCCTGTTAAATAAATATAACTTCTCAACACAAAATCATTTATTATACCTTAAGTACTAATTTGGCTTGCTAATTGCTTGTAATTAACTGAGTGAACTTCAGTTAATCGAATAAGCAACGTCAGCAGAGCTGATTGATGCTCCTCAAATATGGGCCCAAAAGATAACGAATAACGGTGGCAGTTTGTAATACAATGAAGACAAATTCGATCAAACAAGTTTAGCCGCCAAAAGTTGAGGGCAAATGGATTGAGTATATACCTGCAAATATTGTTTTGTTTCAGTGTATGTCACGACAGACGAATGACTTGTGACCCTGGTGTTATTACGTCGGGTCAAGGTAATGACACACGTTTGAGTCATCTTCGACACAAGGTGACATGGTTTTCGAAAGTGTCGTTATACCCTAATAAATAAATAAATATACTTAAGTCATAAGCAAGCATTGTGAGAAGAATGAACCAGATCTGTCTATCGAAACATATTTAAGGACCGGGGAAAATTAGAACAGATGCACAGCCAGAGGCCTTAACCTGGAATCCTCAATTAATGAATAAGTTTTGTGAATTGGACAAAGTCAGAATGAATGAACGATCTATGGCCTTCACCATAGAGTTATGACCTGCGGTCAAGATCACGATGTCCCCTTGACAAATGTGTTGTCTCTGACCTTGTCCTTGGAGCTATTGCATGTACCTTGGTTCATGGTCAAGCTACACCCTTGAATCGACAAGAATTGATGTGTGCAGTTTGAACAAGTTCAGTCCACGGAATATTTTAGTTGACAGATAATGTTTAGAAATAGACAAACAAACAAACGGCAATGCCTAAAATCGGTTTTATAAGGCCCAAAATATTAATAAGTATTTAAAATGCATGGACAACCACTAAAAAACCTTTTTTCTAAGTATAATTTCTGGGTGGTGCCAACTCTTAACCCTTTCAGTTTACCTTTACCTGACACAAACGTGAAATCCCTGAGAATACAACATACACTTTTGTCACTCAGCAGCCACACAACCCATTTCAGCGACACAAACCACGTTTTAGGTACATAAACTCGATTTGTTACTTTAAAATCATATGGTTAGTCACATGAATTAGACTAGACATATAACAGTGCTGTGCATCAACCACTAGGTACATAACCTTGATTTGTTAGTGCATCCAGACAGACGGGTGGTGTCCTTGGCTATATATCCACTGAACCTTCTAATGGAGTCGGGGATACAACAAAAAGACAGACAGATATGCAGTCAGGGAAGGAATGAGCAAGATAGCATAGCGACACTTTGCAGAGCATGTAGTGCAACATGTGCTGCTTGCTTAATGAATATTCATCCTACCTGAGCTATGTTATTTGACTCACTCTTAGACTAGTCCCTTCCTCTAACCACACAATACAACTGCAATCACGCAGTTACATTCTACACCTGTTCACCCGTAACAATAAGCATGGACATTTTACAATATTTTATACAAGCATACAAGCCCGACGCATCGAAAACGCGTTGCGTGATGGTCGGAGAATAGACCTACAGATCCCAGCTCTAATCTCAATTCATGATTTTTATATTTACTTGGATTTCATCTTGCAACATTGTTTATTGGTTGGCGGAGCCTCTTTGGTTATTTTAATTGGGCAAGAGAGTAACTCTAACATTTCTGATGCACACATTACCTTGACCGACAATCGGGGACAGGCTATACACCAACACCACTACTGCTAAACTTACCTATCTTGATGTTACAGAGTATACTCAACCAACAAATTCTGCTTATCTTAAGACATTGGAAACCTATCTCGTATGGATACCATTTACACGAAGTGAGGAGCATTAAAGGGATTCTTTAACTCCACAGCTATCCTAGGTGTCTTCGATGTGAAAAATCGTGGGATACTCCTTAATTGTTTTTGCACCTTCTGATCCAATTACAGAATCATGTTTCCAAAAAAGATGAAAACACATCTATTTTTTCTGTTCCAACTTGTGTTTCCTGGACAACTAAGTGACAACTTTCTCTATTCGCGTATTTGTAAACTTAGTGTAAATATTAACTTGAACAAATGTTCCGATGACGTAGACTATATGTAAAAAATACCTGTTCACTGCGATTTTTCTTACCTGCAAAACACAATATCCACAGAGCTATGCATACATTCCATTTGGTATTTACAAGGAAAATTGCACACAAACACCTTATTCAACATAACCACTTTATTTTTTAGTTATGTTTATATGTTTGAAGAAATATTTTGAGAATGTTTTGTGTTAGATAAAACGTAATTGAGGAAATCAATGATTACCTATTCAAGATTAAAATTTTAATTCTTCTCACTTTCTGTTGATAAATTTGTCTACAGCTTTAAAACAAAGGATTAGGGTATCGACTCGGATGTTGAGATTGATGCTTGACCACCACGTCACTATTGCTTCATAAACCCTTTCCCTAACGAATCGGTCGCTTCCACCCACACGATATGCAACTTCAGCAGTTGAATATAAACGGTTTCAAACAATTTCAATAAAACCACATCATGTGACCCCTCATTGGAAATATCTCATTGAGCTTGTGCCAGTAAGGCGTCACATGATGTGGTTTTTTTTTAAAAAGTTTTTCAAAATTTCTAAAATCAATACTTAAAATAAATTGTTTTCATCATATATATTTGGTAAAGGCTAATACATGTCCTATAACCACCCCGCTACCTATGGATACAAACACAAGAAGTTTACATATAATGTGATATAATTGTTTGAGCATGTGTGAACTAACATTTGAGAGCGAATTCCAATTTGGCCTCATTTTCTGCTTTTTTCGACATCCTCTTCCTGCCTTCCACCGCATTGGAAACCACATGAACCCAGACAACAAGTTGTTTTGTTGGAGCAAAACTACTGCCCATTTCCAGAGATGTAGAAATGAATATACGGGTTATGTGTTTGTTAACTGAGAAATGGCAGCGGATTCCAATTTTCACAGATTTTTGTTCTTTTTTCGAATATTTGTTGAAAATGAAAACTTGATTAATCTTGGTTATACAAATAATTCAATGAATATATCATTCGATCTGGTTTGAATAATATATAATACAATTCATCAGGGTTCAGTCAGTAAATGCAGAGAAAATTACAGTTTTCAGCAGTCTTTTGATGATTTTTTTTTGTTTTTGACACAAAAAGCTGTTTTGCAGTTATTTGAATTTCTGGCGCCTCCAAAATGTTTGAAATATAGTTTCATATCCACCTCTATGCTAAATGTGTGCCAAGTGATGGTTTCTTTGAGTTTTTCCTCTTTGAGCAATTCTACTATTTGTCCAACCGATCAAATCATGGGGATGGAATTTCCAAAAAGACATGACCCATTTCCCTAGAAAATGCACCATCTATATGCAGTACGTTGCATACAGAAATTCATCTCATCATGTAATATCAGTGATTAATATTATTTTGCTTCAAAAAAGATGATATTCCAAATAGCACATATTTCAGCAAAAATTCAAAAGAAACAAAGTTGAAAAAAACGGAATCATCTAGAAATGAGGGTTTATTTTGGGTTATTTCCTTATCAGGGACAAACCAAAGGTCCAGTACTTGGCGTGGCGAGATCAGATGACTATTTAATATTCTGAACAGCTTCTATTCCAAAAAGAAGTTGATTATATACGTTTTACAAAGACTTGCCACGAGACAACATCCAATGAAAATAATTTAAAAAGTAGGTACCTGCACACAATTCCATTGCAGAAACAAAAAGAGAAAATAAAATTTCCTTGAACAAGCTGTCTTTCTGAGGTTGTACTGTATGGAAGGTATGCAGGGTGACATATGAAAACAGGATGTAATATAAATATGCAGGCTTGGCGATTTTTTAGCTCTCCTTACTGCCCTCCTGAAAGAATTAAGGAGAGCGAAAAATTGCCCTCCTAAATATTTTGGTCTGGGATGATTGAGATCACATGTATAATGCTCACATTAATGTTTTGTTGTAAAGCAAAAATGTAATTTAACTTCGAAGTCTCATAACATCACGTAATTTCATTTTGAAAGTGGTTTAGTGATAAAAGGTAATGGCTGCAACCATACCCAAACACAACCATACCCAAACACAGTTGCAATCATTTGAAGCAAAATGGGTCACAGCAATATTTTTTTTTTCTGTCAGTTTCAAGTTCAACAACTGACATCACAGTTTGAGGAGTAATTATTCAAGGAATATTGACACTATAATATACTACCATTACTACTATCCTGTCACTTGAAGCACTTGCACCTGGATGTGACTGTAGATTCAAGCAGACCTGTTGTCCAAGAAAGCCATACGCCTACCACTACCACCTTCAACCCCCTTGGGGGTTGAAGGTGGTAGTGGTAGGCGTATGACTTTCTTGCAAACAGGTCTGGGTACACACACAGGTCTTGTCAATTGTGTGTTCGGTTGTTGAGTGAGACATCTAGATGTCTAAGAGATTTCGCTTTACCTCAGTAAAGTTAATAAAATCACTGATGGAGTCGGTTGGTTTCAGTTTCAATGAGTTCGTCCAATTGGATACTTAAAATGCTGTGTAAAGCTAATTGCTCTCCTGAGCTGATTGAGGAGAGCGATTTTTTGCCCTCCTGCATTTTTCAGAATGCCAGGCCTGAATATGTTAAATCAAAAACTCCCAAACACTCAGGCCTTGAACATCTTGTTTTTTTTTTTTTTACTTATTATTGTGTGCTCTATAAAGAAAGAAAGAATCCATAAAAAAACAAAAGCATTTAAACAACAAAAATAGAAAGTAAAAGTTAAAAGTAAACAGTAGAGCTCTCCTTGAGCCCTTTTCAGCTTAATGTGCTAACACGGACCCCACACACTGAATGGGATGAACTGGGTGAATGTTTGCATAAAAGAAGTAAATATCCTTCAATTTTAAAACCAGAAATTTTTTTTTTTTTTTCACCAATTGGACTCCTTCGCCTACCCCAGGGCCTCATTTGACCTGACGGACCCCATTTACACAAATGTTTATCTTATGTACTTACTTAAACATGAGTCGAAACTTTTTCCCACTCAGTCCTGACACTTCATTCACAACAACGAATAGTCAACTCACGTTACAATTCCTCATCTTGCACTAATGTAAAATTCAGATTCCCCATAACGAACCCAAATAAAAACCTAGGGACTTAATTTGAACTGCCCTGCCTGTGCTGCGGTGCGGAGTTCAGAGTTACGATGTTGGGGAGCTGACAGCTGCTCGTCGTTGCTCGGTGGTTCTCTCCGGGTACTCCGGCTTCCTCCACCTGTAAAACTGTCACGGTCACGATTAGCCATTGTGCATAAGTATGTGACCTTAAACACCAATAAATAAATAAATTTGAACAATCTTGGATATCCTTCCACAAATGAAGCTAAATACAAAATATGGAAAGATTCTGACTGGTGGATTTGAAAAACATGAGCTAAAAAAATACCTCTCTTCGTGTCACAGTAATTTAAATTTAAAAGTATGGGCTATATATAGACTGGGCCAAATACTAATCCAGGGACTCGATTTGAACAAAATTGATTCTGATCATTCTAATGATGCTGAATACCTAATATAAAGATTTTGATTGAACATGAATAAGTAGATTCTTAAAAGAATTTCCCGCATATTGCGCCAAGTTAAAATTTAGGTTCAAATATGAAACAGACTTTAGTTAAACAAACTAAAATCTGACCTCCTACTGGATGCTAAATATCGAATATCGAATATCAAATGATCATGAGCTGGGAATCTGAAAAAGATTTTAAAACAATTTTCTTCATTTTGCACTATGTTAAAATCAAGGTTCCCATGAGGATGGGACATTTTTAAAGACCTTGTTGCACTGAATGTAATTCGAGCTCGAATATGGAGGACAGATATGAATCATGGGACTTGATTTGAACAAAAACGAATTTAATGCCCACAATCAAGGATGCTGTATACCAAATAAAAGAAAATTAAACTGTGGATGTCTCAAAAGAGCCAAAAATGAATCCAGGCACATGAATTTAACAAACTTGAATCTCATCCAACTAATGATGCTGTACACCAATTATCTTGTATTTGTTTATTTGTTTTTTTTTCCATACAATGGCGTAAGATGATATTTAAACACACAAAAATACAAATAACACGTGCGCAATTGTTTTACTGTGGAAAATAAATTAATAGTTTTCAGAGGTTCTTTGAATTTAGGCCTAGTGTGGTCGAGTATTATCAAAACATTCTGATAGGTGAGTCCGAAGAAGACTTTTAAATCATATTCCTCATAATGCAGAAAGTTAAGATTCAGGCCAGAATATTGTATACCAAATATCATAAGACTCTGACAGTTGCATCTGAAGAAACGTTTTACAGAATATTCTTCATATAACACGAAGCACAAATATAAGCTCATGACCAGGGACATGATTTTAACAAACTTAAATCTGATCCCAGTAAGAATGTGGTACGCCTAATATCAAAAAATTCTAAGCGGGGGATGTGAACAAGATTTCAAAAGAATCCTCCTCCAAGTTAACATTGGGTCCCATAATACGTTCAATTATAAACTAAGAGACTTGACAGAAAGAAACTTGAACCTGACACATAGGGATGCCCTATACCAAATGTCAAAGCATTCTGACTGATGAATCTGAAATGAAAACTTTTTAAAAATATTGCGTTAAAATTATGGCTCACCACTCAGGCTCTCATGGGGAACCCAAATCGAAACTCATGAGTCTGATTTGAGAAAATCTGAATCTGATCCGCCTAAGGATATTGCCTACCAAATTTAAAAAGAACTTCAACTGCTGGATTTGAAGAATATTTTTAAAGGATTTTCTTTTTATTGCCAAAAGTTAACAATCTGGTCTCTATCAGGAACTCAAATGTAAACCCAGTGACTTTAGCCATTGTGCATAAATATGTGACCTTAACCCTTTACCTAACATGAAAAGCAGACGACACTTGCAAAAATAATTCTTGAATAACTAATTTTTTTCATTTTTTGTCTCAAAAACATAGGTTATGACCCCTCGTTGGAGCGAGCTCGACGAGCTCGTTCCACCGAGGGGTCATAATCTATGTTTTTGAGACAAAAAATGAAAAAAATAATGAAAATTAATTGGCGATTTTTGAGAATAGCGCTGGCCGGTTTTGGCCGTTATGTTAGGTAAAGGGTTAAACACCAATAAATAAATATACCCAGTGACTTGATTTGACCAAACTGGAAAATAATCACGATCAGAATATATATAGTATATCAAAAGATTCTGATTCGTGATTCTGGAGAGAAGAGTTTTACTATTCCCCATATACTAACACAACTGATTGCAATTTATTTTGCCTATTCACTTCTACTGGGCCCAATGCTTCATACCAAAACAAAACAACACTCTATACCATGCATTTATTAAAAAAAAGGGCATTTCAGTTTTTTGTATTTTTAGTCCCTTTGGGTTTGCAAAGGGATGCAGAAAATTTGGGGGCATAGATATTGTACTTATGAACCAATAATACCACATACCAAATCAACAAATATAAATTTATGGTGCGGTTAACATTTCCTCTAGGAGACATGTAAAAATAATGCCCCTCAAAAATTCGCTGTACAAATTATGATGTTCACGTCAAATTATCTAAATACCAAATATCAACTAAGTTCTTTGATAGGATCATGAGGAAAAACGTGAAACATTTTTTTAATTCGGGCAATTTTCCTTATCCTTCCTCATGTCGGAGGGAAGCTAATTTATTTTAACAAAACTGAAATGGCTCCCCCAGCCATTACCCAGATGAGATATCATTGAAATTGGCTAAGTAGTTTAGGAAGAGAGTAACTCAAACACTACCTTACAAGACATGCAGCAGACTATGGATTAAGGGTGATCAATATAGCTCAACTTAAAGGAGTCAGGTGAGCCGAAAAAGCAATAAAGAAAGAAAACTAAAAAGTGATATTGAGTTAGCAACCCCACAGTTGTTTGAACATTGACTTATTATTATGTGGCTCTTATATTTAGCAGGTGATGTGTCGATAGCCCATTAACTTCATTGCGATATGTGAGGGATCATTTCTGCACAATACAATTGATTTCAAAAGATTCTATTCTTTGGGAGAATGCAACATAAGGTTTTCAAACCTACTAAATTAATTAAAGAAGTCCAATGGGGTCTGTGACGCCCCCCCCCCCACCCCCACCCCACCCCCTCCATCTGGCCAAAACTGTCTGAAGAAGGATTTACTTAGCATCTATAGCTAGTTAACACTACAGAGGAAGAACGTTATTTAACTATTTACAACTTTGATGTTATTGACAGATGGTTTTTGTCTTCTTTGGGATGCTACCACAGAAATAATGCCCAGATTTTCAGAAATGCAAAACTAGGGAGTCAAAATATCAACCTAGGGACTTAACTTGATAACATATGAATCTGATCCCTTTCCTCCAGCCCAGGATGTCGTATTACAAATATCAATCAATTCTGAATAGTGCATCTGAAACAGATTTTGTTGTATAGATTATTTGGCATATTACTCCAAGAGAGCCCAACTATGAATTCTGAGACTTAATTTGAACAAACTTGAATCTGAGCCCAGCTTGGGTATTGTATACCAAGTATCAAAATACTCTGAATGGTGGTTCTCAAGAAGATTTCAACAATATTCCTCTTTTGCGCCAAGCCGAAATTAGGGCTAACCCAAATATTAGCCCAGCGACGCTATTTAAAAAATAAACCTTGAAATCCCCCTCCCCCAAACCCCATATGTTGTATATCAAATATTAGAAGGTTCAAAATGTTTTGCACTATGTTAAACTCTGCCATTACCCCCTCCACGAAGGGAACACACAGATGATCTCGTCTACTTTATTTAAACAGTTTGATTCTAAGCCCTCTGGTGAAGATGAAATTCAAATATCAAAAGATTCGATTGTATCTCAAAAAGAAGTTTTTTTTTCAAGATTATTCCTCATATTAACTAAGTTAAAATTCGGGCTCCAATGGGGAACCCAAATATTTACACATGGACTTGATTTTAACACACTGAATCTGAAACGCCTAAGGGTGATGTATACCATGTATCAAAAAGGTAAGTGAAAAGGAGAATTTTAAAGAATATTCCTCATATTGCACCAAATAAAAAATCGGGCTCCAGTAGGTGCCCCAAATATTAAGCAAAGGTCTTGATTTGAACAAACTTGAATCTGACCCACACGAAAATGATGCGTATCAAACATTCTAATTGGTGCTTCTGAAAAATATTTTTTAAAACTATTCCCCATTTTACCCTGCGTTAACATTCGTGCCCCTGTATAGAACCGAAATATAAACCAAGGGGCTTCATTTCTACAAACTTGTGCCTGACCCCTCCGCCCCCCCCCCCCCCCCCCCCCTCAAACACTACCACCTATGAATGTTGTATACAAATATCAAAAGATTCTGATCAGTGGTTCTTGAGAAGACAGTTTTTGCAAATATGCGGACTCGGCTTTTTTATGCCTGTCCCCCTTCCTCCCCACAGATCATCCTGACTTAACCGACGAAACATTTTCTACCATTCCGCTTTACTGGTCCTAAGGGTGTTCCATGCTATGTACCATTTCTCTCTTCACAGAGGTCTGGAAATTATGAGCGTTTGAAAATGTCTATTTTCAGCTCCTGTTGTTTCTACAGGGAGGCGGGTTTTTGCATAAATCAAGTACTGATGACTCAATAATACCACATGTCAAATTCGGTTCATATCAGATCATCGGCTAGAAAATGGAAATTTCGGGGGGGGGGGAGTATTTAGCCCCTCCCATTATAAAGACAAATATTGCTCCACAAACTTCGTTTGAACAAACTTGATCCTACGCCCCAAAGGCCAGCTCCATGTCACATACTAAAGCATACTAATACTCTCCTTTGTATAACCCACTAACCACGTTCTTCATTCTCCTATCCCACGTCCCTATTGTACTGCCAGTGCATTTTATTCTGTTAGACTGGTATTTTGGATATTCTAGTAGAAGTCTTCCGGGGTCTCTACCAAGCCCAAATTATACATCAGGCACTATATTTCACTGCTTTCCTTACTTTTGCCCAAGTTCCAAAGACGGCGATCTTATCTTGAATGACACCGACCCTTACACGCCTCATCGAGATACTCTTCAAAATCTGGCTTCTCTTTATCACGCCGGTCAACCAAAAACCTCTTTGATTTGACCCTCTCTCATCAATTAAGATTACTATCCTCTATGATTCTTTCTCTGACAATTTGTTACCGTGGTTTGTGCCCACTTCTAAGTCCGGGATCTTCATTGAATAGTTCTACATTAACTCCTTCACTTGGTCTCTCCACCCTGTCGTTATGTTTGAATTCTAAATATTCTGGAATATTAATTTACACCGTCGGCTGAAAGGGAAATTTGCCAAATTCTTAAGATAGCAGCGTTTCATTAAATCTATCCTGTCCTTTAACTTCATCCGCCCGATCTCACCCTTTATTGCCACTAGTGCTGTGGCATTACCAGATCCCGTTATCTATCGGCATCTCGTTCTCTAGGGTTCCCAAGCACTTTAAAGCCATTAGGTTTGGAGGTATCACTTCCGTACCATATGTTACACTTGGTATTCTCGCCATTTCCCAAATTAGTTTCCTCACGAAACCTTATTGAAGCTGTTTCTCTCTTTCAGTTTCATTTGATTAAGGATTCCCTCCCCTTCACAGTTAGTTTATTTGGGTGGTTTCAGGAGCTGCCTCTTCCCGTAAAGTTTCTATGTATCCGCCAAATACCCACAGTCAAATGTCTCTCTTACACTAAGACCTTTGCTGCTACCTTCCTAAATACAAAACAGCTCCCCCATTGTCCACTTTCGAGTAGGTTCCACGTTACGACCCACGGGGTGTAACTTTGGTTTTGCTTTCATTTTGTTCGAGTCTCCATTTCTTCTCATGTCTTCTCCCATCAATTGCCAGAGTTTTCTCTACACACCACCCCACCCCACCCCCCACCCGCCCACCCTCCCGTTTTTGACACTAGTACCATATCATCTGCAAAAATAGTCCTGGAATCCTCAGGCCATCAACTGCTACTTCCTCGTCGCTAAACAGGAATTCATCGCCCAAATTATTGGTGTACAATGCAAAACGAATTGGTGAAAAGAAACGCTCCTTCTTAAGGCCTATATCTATAGGCACACGCTTTGTTGTTGTATTACCGAGGATAAGTTTACATTTTGCATATTTTTGTAATGCTTTTTGAACTCCAACAAACATACCTCCCAGGCCCAAGGCCCAAGACCTCAAACCGTCGTCACATACACTCTCCATACCCTATTATATGCTCTTTTTCAGACCCAGAAAGGTCATAAACATCTTTTTATTTTTGGCTTTCGCAGATTATATCATTTGGGCCTGTGGTATAGAGCAGTAGTACAGTAATCAACTATGGAAGATATTAAAATTTCCTCAA
This sequence comes from Pictodentalium vernedei, assembly GCA_031216915.1. Lineage (NCBI taxonomy): Eukaryota > Metazoa > Mollusca > Scaphopoda > Dentaliida > Dentaliidae > Pictodentalium > Pictodentalium vernedei. The sequence goes on along the minus strand of CM062294.1, from coordinate 73,929,903 downwards.
CATGTGATGATTCCCAAAAGAGTGATAATACTTTTACTAATACTTTTAAGAACACACAAGGCCACTTGTGTCCAGTCAGTGAGGTAGAGAGTGTAATAGGTACCTGTTGATGCTGTTGCTGCTGTTGCTTGATTGTTCTTTCTAGCTTTCTCCACCTGTAAATTTTATCTAACACAATATGACTTTTGTTGCTGAAAGTTTTGATAAAACCCCAATAAATCAATTACGAAAGACATTTAGCACACACCTGTTAATGTAAAACACGAGTTTCCACTTTTCTACATAAAGATAAAGTTGTATCACACATGTGGTGATACAAAACACGTTCGATTTCGTCTCCAACGTAAAGAGAGAAGGAACCCACCTAAAGAAATCACATCATCATTGGTGGAATGCACAGGAGTTGAGATCACTTGGGAATTCCAAGTTTCTCATTTAAATTTGTTTACCAGGAATATTTAAACAATCAGATTCGAGTGAAAAAATTTCAAATTCAAAATAACATGCTGACTGCTTGTTCCTTGACAAATACTTTCCACAATTGGTCATAAAATGCCGGAATGTGCTAAACTTATTAGCTACTTAAAAACGATGTGTTATTTCCTGCAGTTTAGTCAATATATCGCTGATCGCTGTCAATTAGTTTCGACCAACTGAATGCCATAAAAGTTAAAAATCAAATTAGGGTTGTTACCCCGCACATTAATAGTGATGTCTTCTCAGTAACGAAGGAAAAGCAGCAATTATCAACTTAGAAAGTGCTTTTACTTCAATTTTCGTTTAGACTGGTTGTTACATGGGAGGTGTGAGATAAATACAGTACAGCACATACGTTTGAAAGGGTTAAGAATTATCGCACGCGATTGCTTTGGTCCAGGATATTACGAGAGCCGATATCCTGGGCCAAAGTAATCTCCTGCGACAATTCTTATCCCATTCAAACGTACATAAGGGAAGTGGACACCAATCATGGAAGAAGTCCTTTGATTGAGATGATTGAACACAATTTAACAAAAAATGTAACAAAGACCCAAAAAATAATCCTCTACCTTCATATATTGTTGGGGTGTTGGGATATGGGAGGATACCCACTAAAGATACAAAAGAAATATGCAAAGAATCTATTGAACAATCATTGATATGAGCAGTTTTGTCGAAAATACATGTGCTGTTACAATCAGAATTTATTGTATTTATGAATTTTACATGGAATGACTTTCTGACCACTGGAGAGAAACAGTATTTCCATTCTAAATAAGTACAATTCTACAAACCTGCAATTTTTAATATCAATATAACTTTGTCTTTCCCAACTTCATTCTCCATGCTGATGGTATAGTTTCCAAAATCTTTCTTTTCAACATTGTTTATGACAACATATGATAGGAAGGTGTTGACAGAAACCTGTCTGAAGGCTACAGTTCCGTTATTAGTTACATCTTCTGAATGATGTGTCCAACTGACATTTATAGGTGTGGGATAGGCTAAGATTGGTGTGGTCAGTGTGATGTTTTCTCCAATAGATGTAAATAGTGTTTCTTCAAACTGAACATGTTTGTTCAATCGTGGACTACCTAAATAATAAACATTACAAATACTTTTTAACATTTCAATGCAAGAAAACTAAAATACAAAGCAACTGCTAGCAAAATCTACTTTTTCAAATTTCTTTTCATTCAGACATTAAGGTGATGTCAACAGAAGGCATAATGTCCACACAACACGTATACATAGTCTAATGAAACAAACAAAGGGTCAGTAAACGAAGCTTTGTGTTGCTTTAAGTTTACTGTTCCCTTTGGAATAAAACATAGTTATTAAAAGTGTGGTACCATGAATATTGTGAGAAGAATTAAATATACAAAATGAAATGTAATATTTGAAAAGCTGGTGAGTTTGTTTGGTCGGACATTGTGAAGTTGTATAACATCTATGAGGAATCTATGAGTATGTGGTAATTTAGAAGCCTTCTCCCAACAACATTGACTTAAAATAGTTATGGGTTAAGCATATCTGAGATAAGTGCATTTTTTGGAGGGGGTGGGGGGGGGGGGGGGGTTGGGGGAGGCTCTCAAATTTAAACTTGTGATAATCTCAAAAAAGGTTGGAAAATTTTCAATCACAAACTTAACCAAAACTTCAACCTGAAACTTGACCGCCCTCCACATATGAAATCGATCTAGAATATGACGAACACTTGGTGTGAGCATTTGAGTGGTGATTTTCTGAAGAATGCAAAAGCCTGGAGTGAATCACACTATAATGTCATGTGACGAACTTAAATTGTTACCGACACTGATTTTGGCGAAATTCGTAACATGCCTCGTGCATGAAGTCAGAATCATTACGTTCAAGAAAACAAGTACCGAAATGATCGGAAACGTCAGTTATTATTATCCCAGATATTGAAGTGGAAAAAATATTGTTTGAAAATATGTGATCAATGAGAGTGGCTGAATGTGTAGTCAAACGGGTGGGTTTTGTTATGACAGGTAAAAATCCTTGGCTAAACATTAAGTTAATGTAGCTGTCTGTTTTGGGGTGGGAATCATATTTCAGAAGATCAATATTAATATCACCCATTAAATATGAAGATATATTTTCCTGATTTAACTTATCTGTAATTTCATTTAATTTGTTTAGGAAGATATCAATGTCCGCTTTCGGTTCGGTGGAGTATTGGGCCTGTAGATTATCCCAATGACTTTTCCGAGATTTATTAACATTAATTTCGATAAAGAGCGATTCTATGACGTGAGGTATGAAAGCCGACAGATCATGACGAACTTTGAAAGCAACGTTCTCTTTAATAAATAACCCGACTCCTCCTCTACCGTCATCACCGTCAGGACGGATATTTTTTATGAGATTATGATAACCGTCGAGGTTGTACGATATGTTTGAGGGGACATGAAAAATTTCTGTTAGACCAATGATGTCAAACTTATTTTCGGTTCCTTGCAAATTAAACAGAAGATCGTGTAAGGAGTCCCAGTGGGCATTAATACTCTGACAGTTAATATGAAAAAGCGAGAAAGATTTGGTTTCGTTGTTGATGGTTGATCGGAAATTTTCTGGCAAATAATACTTACATTCGGGTTTATGGCTGTGGAATGGGGAATCCTCAACGTCGTCGGACGAAGGAGATGCATTGTTGTAGTGGGTTACGAAGTCGTATTCCAAGTCAGCCTGGACCTCGTCTAAAGTTATTTTACCCGCCATACTGATTGAGGTTGAGGTATTAAACGCTTTTTAAAATTTTAAAATTTAGAATCTTACAGTTTTTTACACTCTCCAAATAAATCAAACTTTTTTTGCAAAACCGTACCATTTTCGCATATCTGTTACTGGAAAACAGTAATTTCTTTGTTTTTCTCCTGACGTTACGATGATTCAATCGCCTGAAATGTATGTTCACTCGATAACATTTGTCTGGGGATATAGAACATGAAATTAGCCTGTCGGAAAATGACTAGGTTTACATTAAGAAAACAAAATTGAATGTCGGGTTTGTTTCTTTCTCTTGTCAGCGACAAATATTCCATGTTGGCTTTCCATAAGATTATGATCTCTTAATCTGACTATTTATCAAATTGCTCAAAATTGAAGAGGACTAAAATTAATGTGACAGTTGCAAGTGTATGCAGTATGGGAACAGGGAAACAATGATAATAACATCGTAGATATATTGCAACAAATCTCACGTCACCCTACCTAATTAAAATGTGTAATGATGATTAAAAACACAAGCATACATGTAAAGCACACGGGAATAATATTAGTTATCCATGTATAATATTCCAGGATGTGTGGAACTTTACACTCGTTTGAAAACTGATACAATCTGATGCACCCTGGAATATACAAGTTAAGCGCCTTCCCCCCCACCTCCCTATAATACCAGTGGATATACAGTAAATGTGTGAAATCTCCTGAGAAAACCTGCTATTTGCAGTAGGGGGAATATGCCTTATTAGTGAAGCAAAGGTTTCTAGAACTTTCTTTTTTATTGAATGAATATTAGGCACCGCGAATGTCATCACAACGTTAAAAACGTCACGTTGTTCAGTACCTGATGGAACAGCCTCGAGCATATCAAACACACCTTAACCCTTTACTAACATGAAAAGCAGACGACACTTTCACACAAAATTCTTGAATAACTATTTTTTTTCATTTTTTGTCTCAAAAACATAGGTTATGATCCTTCGTTGGAACGAGCCCGTTGATCTCGTTCCAACGAGCTCGTTCCAACGAGGGTCATAACCTATGTTTTTGAGACAAACAATGAAAAAATAATGAAATTAGTTATTAATTGGCGATTTTTGAGAATAGCGCTGGCCGGTTTTGGACCTTACTTTGGGTAAAGGGTTAATCGGCGTGGCATACTGTCCATGGCCTTCCGAATTTCTCTCACTGTGATGTTGTCTCATTTCTCTATAAGCATACGGCAGTGAAGTGGTCAATAGTCAGCAAATATTCACGTGTTTTAAGGATGTATGTACGATCCAATAGAGGAATGTAGAATGTCACAATATGAGCTATTCGTATACCCGCAGGTATAATGTGGGGGGAGGGGGGGGGGGGGGCGTGCTTAACTTGTTTTGGATAGAATACATGGATAACGAATTTATTGTCTCACCAAGTTCCTTCACACTGAACAAATATTTTAATTCTGTAGAACAGGAAAATAATCTATTATATTTAGCTTGACAGAACTCCACAATCTTTTCAGCAGAAGAAATCCAACAAATACTGTCCAAATGGCATTTGAAAGAGAAAAATGAAAACTAATAACTCCATATTAAAATATAGTTCCATCAGTGTTCTGATTTTTTGTCTCATGAACAGCACTGTTAATTGTAATACATATGCCATAAACAATTTTTATTGATTTTGAACAATATCACATTGCCTGCATATTCATGTTTTTAGACCGGGCTAAACCAATGTGTAAATATTTCAAGTGGGTGAGGATATATTATTTACATCGTACCCGTCAGCCAATCAGATTGCTAGATTACAGTCTGTCGGGAAATATTGTATTCTGTTGAGTAATCGTATGTGTAATGTACGACACAAAAGAATATAAAATAGAAACTGGTCAGGCAAAAGATGTAATTGAATAGGAACAACAGAAAGAACAAACTCTTAACTAATCACCAGAAAGACATTGTGGACAGTTTTGGTTTTACATGGCCACTTAAGCAGAAAAAGGGGAACCTGTCGGAAAAGAAGATCATCGTTCAAGGAATTAGATACTGATATAGACTGGAACCACTCTAGCGATTAAATAGTTCATCGCTTATGTTTGGGACATTTCAATGGGTCGGAAACGCGAACCTACGGTGACAATTTCCAAGTATTCAGTCAAAAATAAGTAAGAAAATTCAAAAGTAAAATTCAAGATTACCACCAATGTCATTGCTTTTGAGCTTCGTTGGTGAAAGCTATCATTTCACATCTAGTTATGAAGCCGCGAGACGTAGTTAGCTATAGGAATAGGCTGTAAAGTGGAAATTATCATCGCCAGAACATGCGAAGTGAGACACGCTTTCGATAAAAAAACCTGATTGAGGCAGTTTTTTAAAAATGCAGGAGGTTCAGTATCCGCCATATTATATGGTGACTGCATGAATAACATAATATAATCTGGCAGATAAGGTGTGTAAAGGGCCCCTCAAGTGTCGTGGTAAATGGTCATATTGTTTTTGAAATTTCACATGGAACCCAAGTGGAAAGAAATGTAAAAGCCGATTATTGACAAAAAATAAACCCCAATCGTCATTATTATTGCGTCATTCAACAAAGTCGTAATGACTTGTTGTGAACGTCAGCCTCTCTTTTTCTGTTTTACTTTCTTTTTCGGCAGACCAAAATTCCGGGGTACTTTAATTTAATCCACACCCACGAAACTTTGCATACTAATTACAAATCGCAAACTTTCTTCTGAACAACCATTTGATTCCCTAAAATCTATCCGCTATGAGAGCCATGTGTGTTTTATGTATTTTGAATATTTTCTTTCATTAAAAATGTGTGCATTCGTGAGAAATTCTAAATTCCTTACATGACGTAATATGATGTGGGGCGGGGGTCGTAAGCCGGAGTTTTCTTTTCGATTTTAGAGAGATTTTAGTTTTTCATAGGGTACAATAAAAATGAGAGTCAAGTGTTTTTGTTTCTTCAAATTCCGCCATTTTTTACCTTTTTACATCGCTTCAGCTTTTAGCATTTTCAAACTATAAACGCTCATTTTTTTGATTATGTAGCTTTCAAATTTCGCACATCTTTTTTCGGTTATTTGAAGTTAATCCATCCGATTTCGCCTTTTTGAATTTCAACACCTCATTGGAAGTAGACCGATTCCAAGCGTTTTTAAATATTATATTTTACAGCTCAATTTTAACTCTATCTTTCTGCAATTTTGGAAATATAACATTCGCAATGCTGTCCTAGGAAACTCTTAACCGTTGTACCCGAACGCTAATGTGACTTCATAGATGGTTGTATGGTCAAAAATTAAAATGCCTCACATTTTTCTGAAATTTTAATATGTTTGGTACCATCAGCAAATCATGTCAGATACAGAATGCAGAAACGATACCGCGATATATCCCATTAAAATACCGAAACCTATACTGAACTTTAAATACCGATACCTCTCATCTTTATTACGTCAGATGCTACAGACTATAATAACGTCCTGTCCTTTTATTATTGAGCACCAGTCGTATGTAACGCTTTTCTTCCGTGTTTTCAAGACGCCACTCATAATTAAAATTATATTTATCTAGCAGAAATAAATCTTGTTATCAGCGTTTGTTATTTTTTGTTCATACTTGAGAGTATTTTCTCATGATATTTTCTCGCGTTATAAACGCCATACATCAATAGTACTGAATCTCTGTTCATTCGAAAATTTGTAGCACAGTTTCAAACAAACAAATATGGTCATTTGGAATGGAAATGAGACAAAAGATTGAAAAGCGTTATCGTTGTAGAGAAATATTCCAAGCTACAGATTAAAACAATAAAATAAATAGCAAAATGCGTTACTCATTTTCAACAATAGCTGATAACTCTTTGGACAGATCTTTGACTCTTACCTTTTCGGATGCCAAATAAACAATATAAATCATAAATCCAGACCTGAAAAGCGCGTGCATGTATGCAACAACTAAAAGAAAGTAAGTAAGTAATACGGCCAGTACTTAGTACAAATAATATGGTTGAAACATTCACAATCAAATCTCCAACTGTCTTTATCAAGGTGAGAAATAACGATCCTTTACATCGTTTAACGTTTAGGCTTGTGTCTAGTACTCATTTTGTTAAAAGGAGAAAGAAACATCAAAATGTAAAATATAGGGAGTTATTAGGTGATTTTTAATCTTAGTAATTTGCCCGTTGACTTCATCTGGACCGCAGATTGTCTAACTGGATCGCAGATTCAATGCAAAGGCGTGTCTGTTTAATTTGGATTCAGATGTTTGCCATATAACTGGAGCATTGGTGTCACTCTATAAATGCTAAAGAGTATACACTGGAATGAATAGACAAACGAACATCAAATGTGATCAAAGAGATCTCGTATGAGAAGTTTTGTGATGCTCTTCTACTGAAGGAAATTAACACGCTGTGATGACAAGAATTATTTGAAAATGTTCCACTTCTTCATTTGTTACTTCAAGTGAATAGTTGACTTACATTTCACTCTGAGCTCACTATTTTGACCGTCTGCTCCAACGTCGTTGTTTGCGAAACATGTATAATTTCCCATGTCCTCACATGATACTTTCTTTGTGTGCTGCAGCATGTTTTCCACATTCTTCACTAAGTCGCTGTCCCTCTGGACTGAAGTCAGATCAAATCTAGAACTAGGACGGCTATCCGCGTTACATGTAAAACTAACACTGTCATGTTCTGATGCAACAGAGGGTGATATCGTAAAATTGCTTATAGAAGGTTTATCTGAAAGTGAAAAAATAGAGACAAATCATTCAATTCATGCAGATACTTGCGAAATTACATGTATGACAATTTCAACAACAAAATTAAGAATAACATTTGTCTCAAATGCATGCATGTGGAACATGATAATATAACATTTGTACAAATATGTGACAGAATCTTATTTGAACACCTTTCGACTAATTGCTTTCAGACGGAGCTGCGACATCAGTTTTAACCCTTTAACCACGGTATCGGCGCTGTTTACACAAATCGACATTCAACTTTAGTATTTTTTCTTTTTTTTTTTTTTGGACTCAAACACATAGCTTATGACCTCTCATCGGGACGAGCTCAAGGAGCCCTTTAAAATGAGACAGGTCATAAGCGATGTTTTTAAGAAAAAATATGAAAATATTTAATCATTCAATAAATTCTTCCGGGTGTCGTCTACTATTCATTCGGTAAGCTATAATCGGAAGGAAGATCCATGACAACGAAAATGTCTGAAAAAACTGTATACAATTTGTACATTTTGACCATCTATGTTTTGTGCCTCGAAATGACCTGAGAATTTTGAAGATTCCTACAATCAGTATTTTTCTGTTCAAAGAGAGAATTGTGAAGTCCTCTGCCAGTTTGGAATATTCTTAAGCATCACCCCCTGAGAAGTGAACATCGGGTGCAATATACACTAAATAGTAACCGTAACCACAGCCTTATATTCCTTATATTCCAATGAGACTAAAATCCTTCACCTCTGATTGGACGAAAGATTGCCTAGTTGTTTCTCTGTTTATGTCATTAGTAGCACATGCTAGCCGCAGACCGTTACCACGCGAAATATTTTAAACGAGGCACACCCAATATCTTCACACAGCAACACGTAAATATTTCAATGTTAGCGGATGCAGAATTTAACAGGCCGTACTCAAATGAGGTGTCTTTTAAATTACAAATTAGATTACGATGTGAACTAAGTTGGAGTGATCTAGACCTTTATCACATCCAGTGATCATTTGTCCTGTGACGTCGTGGGGTACATTAGAGGTTGTAGTTTCTATACTTGCTATCGTTAAACGTTTCTTTGTTCGCTTCACGATGTGTGTTTTAGGCCATGGGTAGGGTATTTATTTATTTATTTATTTATTTATTTATTTATTTATTTATTTATTGTTGCTTAACGCCACATCAGCACCTAAGGCTATATCGTGGCGAGAAAACTGCATAAACAACAAGTGTCAAGTACGAATTAAAATTAATTGAATTAAATATGAAATAATCACAACAAAACCTAAAATCAAGAGCGGTCGAAACAGTAACAGCTAAGGTTATAAAAAACAGAATACTTATAAAATCGATCTGTTGACATTTAGACTTGTCGAGTCTACGTTAAAATAATTAAAATTTATTTAAAAGGTTGATTTCTTTCAAAAATGAGATTATTTTATGCGGGCTCGTATGGTAAAATAAATCTCGTAGTGATTGAACTGTAAAGTATTGCCCTCTAACAAGATTAAAATCAGAACAATTTAAGAGAATGTGCTCCACTGACAACACCTGCTAACATGGAACACATTCTGGTCGCATATTACCCTCTGACAGAAAGGAATGTGTAAGTCGTGTGTGACCAATATAACACCGTGTCAAAATAACATGATCTTTTCTACAAAGGTTACTGGGTGGGTAGTGATCAAATATGTTTGGTCGGAAGCGATGGAGCTTGTTATGTGTCGCCCCATCCCATTCCGCCTGCCACAGAGATTTGATGTAGTTACTAATGTGTGGTTTAAAATCACTGAAAGGGATGTTAAAATCAGTGAGAGGCTTTTTTAAAGCCTCTTTTGCTCCACTGTCTGCGTTGGTGTTACCAGCGATACCTACATGTCCGGATAACCAGCAAAACACGATATCATATGGTCAGACACGAGAGTTGTTAACTTCTCACGAAGTTCCAAAATGAAAGGGTTCTTCAACTTGGGGTTGAGTAAAGCAAGTACAGTGGAAAAAGAGTCGGAAAAAATAATCGACTTCTTTTCCTGAGCATTCTCGATATGTTCAAGGGCCAGTTGTAAAGCTTTAACTTCAGCTGTGAAAATAAAACTTTGATTCGGTATTCTGATTGAGGTGATATGATCACCAGTAACAACAGCTGATGATACTTTGTCACTATCTTTTGATCCATTTCTATAGATCCTTGTACATGTATATGCACTATACTTTGACTTAATTTCAGCATATTTCTTCTTAAATTGCAGAGAATTTGTTTTCAGACGTTTTGGTAGAAGCAAGATCTAAAATAACCGTTGTTTTTTTTAAAATGCCAGGGAGGAGTCTGTGGTACACGGTTTTCTTTAATGGTATCTGGTTCAATTTTGTCAGATTCCATATGAGGCTTAATTCTAATTCCCAATGGAGGAATATGTTTCTGGTGGCGGTAAAAAAATTCGATATTTCGAGGTTCTGCAACACAGGTATAAGCAGGATTTGATGGATTAGAAAGAAGTTTAGAGACATATTGAAGGGAGAGTTTAATTCAAGAGAAGATTCCTCCGCCTCAACAAGCATTGATTCTATTGGTGAAGTTCTAAATGCACCCAAGCTAATTCGAATACCACTGTTATGAATTGCATCAAGTGGTTCCATGTATGATTTTCTTGCAGAACCATAAACCACGCAGCCATAATCGAATTTAGATCTGACAAGTGATCTTTACAGGTGGATCAATGTTTTTTGGTCAGCACCCCAATCAATGCTACCAACTACCTTCAAGAGGTTCAGTGCACTTTTACATTTTACCTTTAGTTGTTTTATGTGAGAAGTGAAATTCAGTTTGCTGTCAAACAACAAACCCAAGAATTTCACTTCTTTAACAACATTAATACGACTCCCGTCTATTTTCAATTCCGGAGCAAGGTGGTGCTTCGGAGCTTACAGAAATGAACACAATTAGTTTTCGTCCTTTAAAAACAATTTAATAAAAAGAGGCATACTCCCTCTCATCCACATGTTAAAAAAGGTCTTTTAAAATCCCATTCGTCCACGTTGTGTCATATTTCCATGACGAAGAAGATAGCGACCACATGTTCTTTTCTGGCAAAGGTATTTCTTATAAACGTTTCCAGTCTGACCAAATGATCTACAGTACTTCTCTGGTTTCTGAAACCACATTGAACAATCGCAAGAAGATTGTTCGATTCCAGAAACCAGACAAGTCGATCATTGATCATCCTCTCCATGGTTTTGCACAGACAACTTGTTAAGGCAATGGGCCAGTAATTACTAGGGTTGCTGTGGTCTTTATCAGGCTTGGGAATAGGAATTATTGTAGCTTTTCGCCAGAAAGGTGGAAACTGGCCAGTCACCCATGTGTCATTAAAAATAGATAATAATAGTGCATTGGATGTAAATTTAATCGTTTGTTTTTCTTGTTGTTTTTTTAAGTTTGAGGAATTCTGGGTTACTATTTTCAGATGACAAATGTTTAGAAAATGTAGAGGCCAACTTGTTTGAAATTTCTTGTTTTGATGTTATGAGTGTGTTGTTATCTTGTAGGTGTTATACAGCTGATTTTGTTTCTTTTCCTTTAATTTTTTTAATCATTTTCCAAATTTTAGTGATGGGGGTGTTTTGATTTAGTTTGGAAGCGTAAGTTTCCCATGAACTTTTCTTTTTATGTTTTAAAAGTCGTCTTGTTTTTGCCTGATTTATACGTATTCTATCCACATTTTGTGTAGTTGGTGACTTATTAAATTCCCTCTCATATTTCTTGCGATCTTTTATAGCCTGTTTGCACTCAGTATCAAGCCATGGTTTAGTGAGACGTTTTGGATTTGCCGAGGTTTTAGGAATGACTTGGCTTGCAATGTCAATCAACTCGGTGGTGAAGTGTTCAATCTGGGCAGTACTGTCCGGAAATTTCTCCCGTGTGAGGAGCTCCGAACAAAGCGATGAGAAAATGTCCCAGTCAGCCTTTTCAAAGTTCCACTGAGGCACCCTCTCTCTCATCATCCGCCGGAACTGCACTCTCCAACACAATCGGAAAGTGGTCACTCCCGCACAAGTCATCTTCTACCTTCCAAGAAAAATCAAGGAAGATAGAAGGGCATGCAATTGTTAGATTAATTGAAGTGTAAGAAACAGATGCGGGGTGCAGGTAAGTATCTGACCCATCATTGAACAAGAACAAGTCATATTTTGTAATAAACTCTTCTACAGTTTTACATTGTTCATATTCTTGACGGAAGGAATTACCCCAAAGGGGGCTATGTGCGTTAAAATCACCCAACAAAATGTATGGAGTTGGGAGTTGTTGGACCAGTAGCTCAAGATCATTCAGTTGTAAGCCTTTACTTGGTGAAACGTAAATCGAACAAAGTGTAACTGTTTTGTCTAAAGTTAGGCGTACCGCCACAGCCTGTAAATTTGTGGGTAATGGTACAGAACTGTAAATGATGTCGTTCCTAACCAAGACAGTCGTTTCACGAATATGAAGATCATTATCATCTGCCCTGGCATTATACGATGTATAATAGTTAAAAGCTGAATGATCTTGAGCCTCGGGTTTCTTTAAAAGAGTTTCCTGAAGGTAAAAAGCTACAGGTTTATACTTTTGGCTCAATAAGCCCAGTTCATTAAAATTTGCTCTAAAACCCAGGCAATTCCACTGTATTCTATTGTGTTTGCTTGTTTTATCCATGTTTGGGTGGTGTTTTTGCTGGTGGTCGTATGGGAGATATTGCCCCGTATTTCTTTTTGGAGACCCTTTACGGGGAGACTTACCCTGTAAAGAGTTCAGGTGATGTTTCGGAGAGAAAGTGTCATCGATGCAATCAACAACTGACATGGCTTCTATACCTTCAAACATGTTGTTGGTAACAACGTTTTGAAGTAGTTTTGGTACTCTGTCCGAAAGTTATTTTCGTTTTTCTTTGTTTTTCTGTTATCTACTTAGTTTGCGTCTCTGACTCTGACTCAGATTTGGCTGTTGCTGTCCATGATTTTGGTCTGTCTTCAATTTATTTGTCTCAGTTTTCTGTTCTGGTGTCAAGTTTTGTTTTTTGTTTTGTTCCGGTTTGGAATTATCTTTTGCCTGTTCTTGTTTTCCTGTTTTGGTCTTTCGTTGGTTGTTGATGAAGCGGTTGACTTTGTTTGGGTTGACTTTGGTTCTGTTTGATTATTGTGTTCAACTGTAAAGGCACGTACTAAGGATGGTAAGTTGCCATCGAGCCATGTATACTCTGTCTGGCATTCCACTGATGTTTTTTGGAGAGACTTTCGTCAGTTTTGAAGCATACGACGGTGTTGTTGTATTCAAGCCCGACAGGGAGGAAACAATCTCCCTGGCTTCTTTGAAACTAATCTGCCTCTCACACTTTATTTTTTGGATAGCCCTTTCAGTTTTCCATATAGGACAATCTTTTGATGATGAAAAATGATTGCCTTTACAGTTAATGCATTGGATATTTGTGCTATCGCATGGCTGATCGTGGTTTTCATCGCACTTAAAACATGTGTTTTTTCCCCTGCAGGCATTCTGGCTACGTCCAAATGTTTGACTTCTGAAACATCTAAGTAGATTAGGAATGTATAAATCCATTCTAACGTCCAGATAACCGATTTTAATTGACTTTGGGGGTTGAGGTGTGTCAAATGTGAAAATGTATGCGTTTGTCTTTATATTCTGTCCAGTTATCCGAATTTCAATTCGTTTAACTCCTGTAATTCCTTGGATCTTAAGTTCCTGCACTATTTTAACTTCCTCCATGTCTGCCAGCTCACGTGTTCTTACAACTCCTCTGCTGCTATTGAGGGTCTTGTGAGGGCAGACACTGACCTCTATCAGTGCAAATCTTTCTAATTTCAAGAGGATGGTAGCTTGAATTTCTTTACAGCATTCTATAAGTAAACCGCCAGATCTCATTTTCTTAACAGATTTAAATGTTCCAGCAATGCCTGATGATGTTTTTTGAATAACAAAGGGATTTAGTTTAGTTATTTGTGAATTTTGATCAGCCGCATGTATAACAATGGATTTGGGCAAGTGTGTTGCAGTAAAACCTGAGGTTTGAGCTACATCTGAGTCAGAGTCACTTAGATCTGTAACCACATGTCGACGTTTAGGTGTTGTATGGTGTGCCATGGTATATTGAAAAATGATTCAGTGACCCGGCTCCCACCCACCATGGAGTCCAACAAGGGGTATGGTTACTGCCATGCAGTGAACCCACCGGGTTGCCGGTATTCCCACATTCCGGGTATGGGGCACTATACTCAGTCGGTGGTGATGTCGAGGCATACCACCGACTGATTGGCCTGTCTGTGGAAGTGCCAGGTCTTCAGATGGCGGCCATTTAATCAATCACTGTATAAAACACTGTAATGAAAGGTTGCCATGCATAACCGAAACAGACAGTGCAGCAAAACTAAGTAGTTGTTAAAATATAAATCGTTTAAAATCAGTACAGAATGGCAATTATGGTATGTGATTAAAAGAAAAGTCTGACTGAATGACCACCAAATGCTCCCCGACGTGACACCCAGTACTTTTGGGGTGGGGGCTCCCGATTGGCCAGAACGGACCATCCGACCATCCTTCTACTCCCGAAGTTGGGGCCAAAACAGTGTATTGAACAGGTACCTTCATGATGTAGATCAGGGCCAAAGCAGTGTTTACGACCTGATCTCCATCATGGAGATTTGTCCTAACCGGGACCCAGTCTGCTCTCAACTGTCAAGATTCCTTCCTCCGGGACCTTCAGACCGCACCTTACGGGAGAACAAGGTGCCTGCAAGATGGCATTAGCAGGATTGACCATTTTGGTCCGGGGCTGCGTATTTTAATATTTCGCAGCAAACCGGCTCAATTGAGCAAACCCGCCAATATAAAACTAGCAAACCTGCCCAATTAAGCAGGCCGTCCTCTATCCGCCACCTGAGGATCCGCCTAGTAGGGGATGGTCAACCCCCCCCCCCCCCCTAGGCATGGGTAGGGTCTAATTTGAACATATGTCATTGCGATGAATGCATGATGGTATGGTCTGACGTTTGCGGCTTGGAGCGGGTTGTTCAACCTTGATGCTCGGTAAACCTCAGACCATGTTACTGTCCATTCACCACAAAATATTCTACAAAGTTATTCATAAATGAAACTAACTGTTATGATGTAGGCATTAACTAGAATAGTTTCTTCATTATTGTGGTGGTTGGTAAAGTATATTCAATAATGAGAGAATTAAATACAGTTTTTTATCAAATATATTACTTTACTCTGTAATCTGAAGATTGTCATATATCAAAACCTAATCGAAAGTCAGACATCATAATCCAATTCTAATCAGTCACATCCACAGTACAAACTAATGGCATTGTCTTCTCACGATGAGTCCAAATTACGTGTAATATAATACTGTTGTCAGACACCAAAACCACCAGCAGTACAACTTTTACCCCGTCATTGATTAAATTATGTTGTGTACAATAAGAAATGTACGAAAACAACTTGCAATTTTTCTGCGTGGTTTATTGTTTTAGCCTCAAAATTGTCAGTGCAAGAATTTAATCAACAACATCTTGTTTCGTAACGAGTGCTCATTTAGATCGACTTATGTGACCTCTGGATACCTCTCCCAATCCAACAGCAAATTGAGTTATCATCTTGGTACCGCGTTAGATGCGCTGCGAATTCCCACGGGCGTTAGTAAGATCTTTGTATATAACACAGGAATCCTAATCCACAAAAATACGGACTTCAGAAGATCACACAGAGCTACTTGCGTTAATATATGCGTTATGTAAGTAAGTAATATCACGATAGCGCATGTATTTTCTTTTATGTAAATTTTCTCCACATGCAGATCTGTCTTGGGATTATTTGCGCGCGTGCGCAGAGGTATTTAAAATGAAAATATGGAAAGCAGTCTTCAACCTCAAACTCCATTCATGTTTCGAGGTCAGTACTAAAATTAATGGCCTGTGTTTTTTGTTGTTAAAGCTTCCATGTCATCCCGGGATAGCATCATATAAGTCAAGCTAACATATTTGTACGACCAGGATATGTTGGAATGACAGCTATTTCTGATAGCTATTGTCGAGCACAAAGGAAAGAGCTCAGTTTGTTTGTTCCATTTATTCAGACTTGATTTGGTTAATAACATTCCCCTATCTGTATATGGGAGACATTTAAATAGAGGAATGTGATTTTAGTAATTTTGGTAATACCCAGGTACAATTAAAGCTCCGAGAAACATTTGGTAAATAGAAATGATACTTGCAGCGGCATATGTCAAACTAAAAATCAATTCTTACCCGGAGATAGAGACACTTTATCTTTGGATCTTTTTTACACCACGCATGATACATTCATGTGATTGCATACATGTATATTTGGCTATTAATGAATTGTGGGTGTTGGGGAGAGGATTTGCTTGTTTGTCCGCCTATTTTCTTGTTTGTTTGTTACAATATCGGGGCATTCCTTGATGTTTATGGTATCTATTTGAGAAACGTTTGTGGTAATAACGAGAACCATTCTTGCTTTGAATGACTGGCAGCTAAATGATAGGATTCATTGTGCTTACGTCGTATTATGTATATGGGTATATTGTATACATGTATTTCCTTTGGCAGTGCGAGAAGACACTTTTTCTTCATGCAGTGCTATGTCAATGGAAATAACTCTTCCATATAGTTGTTCGTCAGGAAATATATTGGGACACTTGGCTACAAAATCAGTGAACAACAATAATCTTCAGGATTTACTTTCTGTGTTGCTCAAATAATGAAATTGTATTTCGAATGTTAATTACAATGAATTTGCCAAAGTTTTAACTGGGGCGGGCATCCCAATTTTAAAGAGGGGCTTCTGATAAGCTTCAAAAGCATAATGGTGCATCAAATGTGTGTTGCGATTTGTTGGTGTTCGGCTAAAGTGTGGGTTTTAACTCGCGTGTTAATTGTGTACTGCATTCTTGTTGCACATAGAGGAACAGTGTATAATTGTTGGTCGCTTACTTGAAACGATAGCTGTGAGTCAGTTTCCAGTGGATTTGGATCGAATGTTAATGCTTGGAGGTCCTCCTGAACATACCAGTAATTCTTCCCAGAAAGTAAATTACTTTTACTACCAGATGTAATTATACACCATATTCAAATATACCCCAGGGTGTTTGTTTTTTCGTTTATTTGTTTGTTTGTTTGTTTGCTTGTTTGGTTGATGGAGAGGTGGGGGTAACAGCACTTTCAACAGCTGGGGTCATATCGTGTCGGACAGTTTATTAGTGGAGAAAGTCGGAGTACCACATTCACAGAGCAGCGCCGAGAAACTGCCAGTGTCTTCAAATTACTAATTCCCCACATGCACTCTAGTACACATCGCCACCGTTTTTCACAAGAACAATCAGAATGAAGTTTCTTGCCCAAGGGCACAAGGCAATTCCCGCTGATAAGTGTCGATACGTGGATCATTCCGCTTAAAACCCAAAGCTCCAACCACTGAGCCAGAGTGATCTGTTCCGGCTTATTAGGCACTAACGAAGTAGCCTTATGCTACCATACACAGTACATTGTGTGCTACTCACGGATCGGATGCACTCCTTAAAATGTGTATTAAACTGCTGGTCGTTTATTCTGTAAATTATAGACAGCGACAGAAGAATTTTATCGTGAAAGTCAAGACCTCATTTTGTTTTAATTTGTTCTTACTCTGACACATGCTTCGAAATAGGGACAAACTGCACAATCAAGCTCAAGACTTATGGTTAAAGTATGTCGCTAGTGATATACTACCGCTGATTATTATTCTCCGATATGTTTCTCTCACTTGACACTGTATTGGATTTTGTAGAGGGATTTGTTTAGTAAAAGGTTATCATATCATGAGAGAACTCGCAGAGGATAGACATGTTTATAATTAGCTCCGGCGACCGAGTGCTGTAACTGAATATCGACTAACAGTGTGTTGACAACTGACAATCTACTGACAACAGGGATTATAATACATAAAATTAAAAAAAAGGTAGAGGATATCCAAACTGATGTTGATATTTTCGGAAAATGGTATTGGATACGCGTGATTGGACACATCAGTATGTTACCAAGTTTAGTCACCGGCCCACGAAAACTTCGTGCAGGTTTTCGAACGAGCGCCGCGTTAATGTCTGTTGGTACGTTTTGGAATTTTCCTCGTTCATCAATTTTTTCTGATCGAAACGTAACTTTTGAGGTATGCGAAGACTGACACGTGACGAACGTTTACGTGCTGTTGGCATGATGGAAGCTGGCAACAGACAGACTGCAGTGGCTCAAATTCTCAACGTTACTCAATCAGTGGCTAGCAGGTCGTGGTCACGCTACCGTCAGACAGGCACTGTTGATGACAGACGTCGGTCAGGTCGTTCAAGGTCGACAACTGCTAACCAGGATCGTTTCATCTGAACCACAGCATAACGTAGCCGCCATCAAAGTGCCTCAGAAATTGGACAGCAGCTGCATCGAGCGACAGATGTGCGAGTCAGTGGTCAGACTATCCGAAATCGGCTACACAACTGGAATCTGTACGCTCGACGAACTCGAATTATTCCACGTTTGACTGAACATCACATCGCAGCAATGTAATTGTGTGGAGCACGACAGCGCTGGGACAACGTCGGTGGAGCAACCTCATGTTTTCCGATGAATCGGGGTTCACTCTCGACTTCCTTGGCAGGCGAAACAGAGTGTGGCGGCGGAGGAACGAACGATACCATTGCGTAACCGTTAGGCAGCACGGTCGTTTTGGTGGTGGATCGGTTATGGAGTGGGGACCATGACAAGCAGAACAGCATTACATGTCATCCAAGGGCGTGTCATAGGGCATCACTACCGTGACAACATGTTAGCAGCTCATGTGGTGCCATTTTCGCGACGTCACGGTCGTCGATTTATTTTCCAAGATGACAATGAAAGAGCACACAGGGCCCGTGTCCCTACAGAGTTCCCCCAGGAGCAGAACATCACTACACTGCCTTGGCCAGCACTAAGTCCAGACCTATCAAAATCGATCACGTCTGGGATATGCTTTAAGTCTAGACCGTTCACCAATCGATCACGTCTGAAATCTGCTCGGCAGGCGCCTACGACAACGCCAGCAGCCCCTCACCAATATCCAGGAATTCGTCGCTGCACTACAGGAAGAAAGGAATAACATCAGTCAAGCTGATATTGGACGTTTGGTGAGGAGTATGCCACGTCGGATCCGCGCTTGTCTCGCGAACCGAGGAGGATTTACACGGTATTGACGTCTTGGACTGAATGTGGTATATTCTCTGACTGACCGCCTATGTCTTTTACAGCTCAGCGGAATGTGTGCTTGCCAAACACCCAACTATCGTTGAAATCATTCACCAGATGTCACTGTGCAATGCCTCAATTGTCTTTTCGATGTAAATAAAAATATATTTCTTCATATATCTCACTTTTATCAAATATCCCCTTCTTCTTACAAGGACCATTGTATTTTCTGAACACATTTACACGGGAGAAATATGGATACCGTGAAATAAGTTTCTGAGTTAGACTACGCTATAATTGATACTGACTACAATTCAGCCGTCCAGACATCCGATACTCTATCTTCAGCCATCGTGGAAAGTGCTAAATGTGTCAAGTTCTGGTGCAGCTCTAAACTTTGAGTGGATGTTAGTGGAATAAACAATAATGTACTAATAGAATCAACTAAACAAGAAGGCAGTATACCAAAATAACCAACTAAACAGGACGGCGATGTACAAATAACTGAAATCAAAGACGACCCTCGCAATGTCACATAATGCCCTCACGTGGGTCCTTATTGGAGAGTGTAGAGCTTTTTCTCATCCCCTGGGGAAGGGGGTCCCAAGGGCGGGCTATATAATTTAGTTTGCATGTAAAGTATGATTTTACTTTCGTGTAATTCCATCACTGAGAAACATATCTTTCTCATCAGAAGTAAAACGAATATTTTAGCTGTTCGTAAATAACACAGATGTTGAGTAGAGGTCATCGGTATTTACGACCTCCCATTAAGAGATAAATAATAAGCAATTTCGTCTCTACGCCGATTACAAATACCTCAAATACATATCTGGCCATATACCATGCATCAATGTGACAGGTTAATAGGTGTTTGCTTGTTAGTAAATCTTAATTACGTCGTGTCAGAGGTATGGCATGATGTAAGTGTCGGCAACGGATGTTATAGGCATCGCTGATACTAATTTGATGTTTTTCGAGATTAAGATTCGGCAATTTTAACAGTATACTGGCTGTCCACTTTTAAAGAAGGGGGAGCTATCTGCTAATACTAAACAATGAAATTGCCTCTGGCCGGTTACAACAGGGTTATGCAGAATTTCTGCTGAAAACTGAAAATCCAATTCGCACCCCCTGGTAAAAATCTGGTGCGATAAACCATGCTCGCCATTTCTTAACATCAAATCAATTCTTGCGTAACAATTTGTACAGAGATTTCTGGCATGTCAATTGCGTTGGAAATAAGGTTTTAGCCAAATCTCTTAAATAATCAAGAGGTTTCCAATACAACTCTCAAACACAACAAGACAGTCACTACATTTATGACCCCCTACGCCGTCCATATGTCCGCAGGAGTACATTAAACAAATCAGCACAGCACGACATGCAGCATAATACTGAATGCAGCAGAATACAAATACAATCACTAGACATGTTCCAGGGCCAAACGACCGTCTCGATGGCAATGGTGTTATCAATAAAGGCGGTCGCTTTCATCCTAATAACTCTCCAGGACTTTTACAATCTCAACCAGAGTCCAACAACCTTGAGCTCATTTCTTATATTCAGAAACAGATTAAAACATTGTACATATTTTGAACTAAACAAACTCGCTGTAGTAATTACAGGGGGAACAAATGCTGATCTATATTACCTTCAGTACTGCAAGAGCACTGCGGGCAGTGTAGAAGTGCATCTGTTCGGCTTCTGATCTACTTCGCATTCGTATTCAATAACCTTGTGGTGCGATTTTTATTTTATTTTTCTGCTTAGATATGTTAACTAATGTTATGATCATTCTTATCTAAATACGTTTATTTATTAGTTCAAACTTCTGATAGACTTTTGTGGTCGGGGACGATTTGGGTGCAGTTCTCTAATACCGCCAGTACTATGGGAGTGCTGAGGGGGTGCAGAGGTGCATTTACTTCTTTTCTGGCCTCGAGAGTGCATCAGTTGACTGATCTTAATTCGTGATGTACCTGATGAACAAATTGCCTGGATTCGAGAAGAATACATTGCACAGCAACGCCCCCCCCCCCCCTTTCCTGTGGAACTTTTTAATGTCAGTGGTCAACATCAACATCCTTACTCATTATGACAATACAAATGCCACGTAGTCGGAAGTTTAATACCATTGCCAATTTATTTATTTGTACTGTGCGGAATGCTCAAGGACTTGTCCATAAATTTGACAATCCCGATGTTTTTTATATGTTTATAAGTTACCATTTTATAGTGATAATGGAAACATGGAATTCGTTAAATACTGATATTCCCTTTCCAGGTTACAAATGCGCAGATATCCCACGTAAAGACACTCATAAACATGGGATTGCATGTTACTACAAAGAAACGTTCGAACCGTTTCTCACCAGTTTTTTTATCCAACACGATATGGTCCTTTGGATAGTATTAGACGGTTTGTTAATTCAGTCGTCCTGCAATATAGTGTTTTTATACCACCATCTAATTCAACATCCTGGAATCAATTTGATTCCAATTTCTCTATTTTCTCTGATATAGAAAAACATTTGCAGGGCTACAGTGTGGATGACTTGATAATGATAGGGGGGTGACTTAAATTCTCGAACTGACGGGATGGCAGATCACATTACCAATGACGATGATAAATATATCCCATTACCGAATTCATACACAGTAGATGACTGTAAATTGAGATGTAACACTGATGCCGTCATTAATACTTTCAGAAGAAACCTTTTTGCATTGTGTTAAAAAACGGGATTAACAATCATAAACGGACGCACGCCACGTGATAATCTCGGATCATTTACCAGCTACCAGTAAAATGGCGCCAGGTCCATAGATTACATTTTGATTTCTGAACACTACTTATCAAGCGTAGATTATTTTTTGTGTCAAGGGGTCTAATCATATGTCTGATAACTGTCAGTGAACGCTGCATTTTAAATTAAAAAACATAACTGCGAAATAAATATGATTACATTAAGCAGACCGGCAAATACATACCTCGTGCAGTCTGTATATTCTCAACATTTCTAAAAGAAAAACGTCGCCCCACAGAGTATTTCTTCTTGTGGGATGTGACGTCGGGACACTCTTGATATATATATTGAATGTGCACTTCTTCATGTTGAATCTGACGTCGGGACACTCTTGATATATATACTGAATGTGTACTTCTTCATGTTGGAACTGGCGACGGTACACACTTGTTTTTTTTATATTGAATGTGTACTTCTTCACGTGGGATCTGACGTCGGTACACACTTGATTTATATATTGAATGTGTACTTCTTCACGTGGGATCTGACGTCGGTACACACTTGTTTTTTTATATTGAATGTGTACTTCTTCACGTGGGATCTGACGTCGGTACACACTTGTTTTATATATTGAATGTGTACTTCTTCACGTGGGATCTGACGTCGGTACACACTTGTTTTTTTATATTGAATGTGTACTTCTTCACGTGGGATCTGACGTCGGTACACACTTGTTTTATATATTGAATGCGTACTTCTTCACGTGGGATATGACGTCGGTACACACTTGTTTTATATATTGAATGTGCAATGCCTTATAATAATTCTAGCATATCATGCAAGTATAGCTTACATTATACCTCTTGTTTTCTTTTCTTTAGTGCATTAATATCCTTAGCAGGAAGCTTTTTTATCAACAGCAACAAATAATTATCAGCACAGAAAATGAAATTTGTATTTTACGGATACATTATTCTCTATCAGTAGAAACTGGATGTCTTTTAAAATTAATGACCCGAAAATGATAACCTGCAGTATGAGTGAAATGGTAAAAATACTTAATACTTACAGTTGACAATTATGGAAAGTGTTTTATATCGAGGAGATATTATCCCGCCTGGTGTTGTGTCAGGTATGTTGTCAGATGCCTCACATCTATAATAACCATGATCGTTACGATTGATGTTGGGGCCAATATTCAGATTTTGATTGTTATGCAAACTGTGCCATTGTTCATTTTGGCCCATTTCTCTCTCCCAAACAAGACTACACGATGGGTTACAACTGGCTGAGCATGCAACTTGTAATGATGATGATTTATTCTCAGTAAATTCATATGTTGATACAGATGGATTAAAGCTTACACTGTCTCCAGGACCATCTGAAAATAAAATAAAATATTCAGTCAATGTTGATATATCACAGTTTTAGTTATGTTGTATTTGAAAGTTCAAGATCGAAATGCGCTCCCTCATAACCATCCCAAGCGAAATTCATTGATACTAGCTCAACCCACGAACAAAATCTTGCAAGGGTGATTGTTGGTTTTAAAGGTCATTTTCATGAATTTTGGAGATTATTGCTTGGTTAGATTCATATTGACCGCCATATCAGCCCGCGAAAACTTCATACCAGCCTGCCACAAAGGGGAATAACCTCTTCAATCATCAATGTCAATTAAATAATTTCAAAAAGTTCTTAGATCTGTATTCATGAAGTCCGAAGTTTCCTTTTCTCCTATTTCAGCTATCCTATTTTCCTACTTCGACAAATCTTCGCTTACGACACTAAATCTTAGTTTGCGCTGAATGTTGTATACACATTTCTTCTTTTTTCATCAACCTAATTATTACTTATTTCTGTCATTAATTCCTCACCATATAAAAACTACTCCCTCTTGTCTGGTAACACTAATTTTACTGAGTTATTTCTTTCGACGAATAACAGTGAACAACTTCACCGTAAACAAAATGGCTTTGTCTGGTAAGTCATGAAGGGGAGCAACTTTAGCCTGTTCCATATCTGCCGATGGTGGCATTATATCGGCCGAGTGTGATGTTATATCAGCCACGGTCGATAATGGGCAATTCTGAGAAAGCAAATCATATCTTATAAATAAGTGGCTACATAGTGACCGTAAAAAAAGTAAACTGTAACGTTTAACTGATCATTTACACTCACGCTAACCAATTAAATGTCATCTCTGGTCCTTGTAAACTATTATAACAGAAACAAAACAGATACGTGTAACCAGAACAACGAGGAACTGCTTTTCTGGGCCTTTCCACGGGCATCCAACACTACCAAGAGTTACACTCATCCACCATTTGCCCGCGGCCTTACAATAAGTAGCTAATTGAAAGACTGTAACAATAGCCCACTCGTATAAACATACTTTGTCTATCATAAGTCGTCCATATGTCCACAGGAGCACATCAAACCAATCAGCAGAGCATGGAATGCAGCATAATACGAAATGCAGCAGAATACAAATGCAATCACCCGACATTCTCCAGGGCCAAACGACCGTTTTGGTGGCAATGGTGTTATCAATAAAGACGGTCCCTTTCATCCTAATAACTCTCAGGGACTTTACAATCTCAACCAGAGTTCAACTCGCTGCAGCAATTCGCTCTGTACTGGGAACTGTGCAAACGTACATGTTCGACAAACTGAGAGTAACAAAGGGAACAAATGCAGATCTATATTATCTTCAGTATTACTAGAGCACTGCGGCAGCGTAGAAGTGCATTTGTTCGGCTTCTGACCTACTTCGCATTGGTATTCAAAAATCTTGTGGTGCGATTTTTATTTTATTTTTCTGCTTATGTTATAGTCATTCTTGTCTAAATACGTTTATTTATTAGTTCAAACTTCTGGTAGACTTTTTATGGTCGGGGACGATTGGGTGCAGTTCTGTAATATCGTCAATACTATGGGATTGCTGGGGTTGCAGAGGTGCATTTACTTCTCCTCGGCCCACCTTGCGTATCAATCATCAGGATTTCAAAAAGAACTCGGCAATGCCAAGGGCTCTGGAAACATCGAAGGACAAGGAACGGGGGACACAGAAAGGGGATTCGACTCTGGGCATGAGTTACAGATTATTTTAATCGTAATATAACACTCAGTCGTACTGACATTACATATACTACTCAAAGTTTGCTAAGAACCACATATTTGACACATCATTGTGAAATTTTATTGTGACAAATTGACGATATTTTTGGAATATGATTGTGGAATGTATTGGGATGGTCCCCATTGTTTACATTAGCTCTCTTGACGGTCAGACTTTTCGTGACGGTCATGGAAAGCATATACCCCTTGATTTTCATGATGTTTTCGTGTACTGTCGACATGTACATGACATGTACAGGGTATTCAGTCTTCATTTCAACACAAAGCCTTGTGATTTAATGATTGAATATGGCGATTGCATATGTATGGCACACCAGTCAGACGACATGGTGGTGGCAGAGACAGGGCAACATCTGCAGCTGAAGACCTGTTTTTGATCATTCAGGCCCGTAGACACAGCAACCCAGGTTCGCAGTGACCTTCAGAATGCATCCGGGATAAATGTTACGACGCAGACTATCCGGGCAAGGTTGCGTGAAGGTTGTCTCCGACCGAGAAGACCATGTATTCGCATTCAGCTGTCTCAGAACAACCATCAGGCACGATATGAATGGGCCATGGATCACGTTGGATGGATCAGAGAAGATTGACAAACTGTCCTTTTTTACAGATGAGTCAAGGTACTGCATAGACAACACGGATAGGTGTTCTAGGTATAGGGAAGACCTGGAGAGCGATTCCATGCAGCCAACATTGCCGAGCATGGCCGCTATGGTAGAGGGAGTGGCATTAGCCTGGATGGACGTACAGAGCTCTGTGTCCTTGACCGTGGTACATTGCCTAACAGCGGTATATGGATGCGATCCTGGATGCCTACGTCAGATTCTATGCAGGTGCAGTAGGTGATGGGTTCATTCTGGTGGACGATAATGCCCGTTCTCGTGTTGCCCATGCTGTCCGGGAGTACCGACAAAGGGAAGGAGATTGAGCGTATAGCCTGGCCAGCAAGATCCCCTGACCTCAGTCCAATCGAACAAGTCTGGAATGAGTTGCAGCTTGCAATTTCAGTCCGTACAGTCCAACCAAGAAGTGTCTAGGAGCTTGAAGCCATGCTGGTCCAAGTATGGAACAACGTCCCACAAAGGACCATCATCTGGAACCTGATTGGGCGCATGAGAAGGCGTTGTCATGTTGTAATTAACAAAATGTGTCTCATACTCGGTACTGAACCCATATCAGTTCGCTCCGTCTACGTTTTGGCAAATTTGAAAAAATTCCTCTTTTACCAATAATATCCATTTTCCATGGTTATCGTATTCAAAAGCTAAAACTAAAAAATAATGTCAAACAAAAACAAAATCTTAATTTCTGTGCTTAAATCATTAAAGATATAATTAAATAAAACATATATACACTTTTCATAACAATATTTCAACTAAAACGTAATACAGGTAGTTGAATATACTTGGCGCTTAGCAAACTTTCAGTAGTATATATAAAGCTTTAGAACTCCACAAGCCGTCAATTGTATAGCTTTTTGAATTGGTGATTATCGTCCAGTCTCCGTGAGTATACTCCCTCCCACATAAATACTGTCGCTCGTAATGTACAGTAGTAACGAATACTCGAGAGATTGTCGGTTGCAATACTCGGAAAGTAAAGTCTATTCCATCACTGCACTTCTGGTGAAGAAGGACACGCGCTAACGATCATCCTTCCTGATTCTGGTGCCCTTGAGCAATGAGCAGCATCATCAATGCACTGCCTCAAGGAGTTCTGTCAAAATTTAATAGGTCTTGCTCCCCAAACTGTGTAAATGACTATTTCAAATAACAGGATTTTTCCTCGCAAAGTGGAAATCAGATATAAAATTTCGGGACCTAAACACAATTTCCAACCGTAATAACATAATTAAACCTTTATCTACGAATCAATCGCACCCACACGCAATTTAGAAATTGACGAGTTGAAAAATATATCGTTCCAAATATTTCAACAAAACCATATTATGTGATTCCCTCAATGGAACGAGCTTGACGTGTTCATGCTAATGAGGAGTCACATGATTAGAATTTGTTTAAATATTTAGAATTTATTTTTATAAAAAATAATTAAAATACTAAATTCTGGTATCGAGTGCGTTTAGTAAAGGGTACACCCTGTATTCAGGTAATTATGGACTCAATAATACTTATTGTAAGATAAAATACATTGAAATAAAATCCGGGAATACACAAGAGTAGGTAATAATTGCGGATTTACGATCACTTTGTACATGAACGTGTACAACATACGTACACGATGCGTTCACCAACGTGGAATTCGGTGTTAAATCACACGCTTGTTCACAAAAAGGTACATTGATCTTGAATCCCCCATGTTTTTTTGTGACTCCTAGATCGCACTTTTAACATTCAAATACTCGTGGTGAACGCGCGTTTTTAAAAAAAGGGCGAAATTGTACATCTTCACTTTTATCTTTCACTTTAAAAATTTGTGTCGACGTTCCCATCACAGATCAGACCATCGATCCATCGTTGGCGAACGTGAGCAAAAAATTCTGGGCTATCATCAAAAAACGGTCTGCGGATTCTACATCAGTGATCCAGAACCCGCAATTGTTTTGAGGCGGAGGGTTTTTCCCATTTATGACGTCATTAGGGGAATTCCCCACTATGGGAATTCCCAAACTCAGTTAATCGAGCGATCGGATCGCTCGATTCTCCGGCAATCGACCGATCGGATCGCTCGATTCTCGTAAACTCGATCTGAACGAAGAGTGTTGTTGGTGTGTTGGAAATTCGCGAGCCCGCTGTCACGTTTTTGATTGATATATATACAGGGAAGAAAAAAAAATATAAATAAATAGTTATTTTAAAAAAATAAATATATCAAATCGAATAGATAATAAAAACGTAAATCATGAGCGATTCTCAGGAAATTAGAGTGAGGTTTCTTTTAAAAATGCTGATGAGAGCCTACACATTCTGCTTGAACGAACAACTAGGTCGTCTCTTGTTAGAACGATGCGTCGGATGTCGGGATCACCTAGACTTTGATCACGAGAATCATTCGTGTCTGTGGATGGAAAGGGAAGATATGATCGTCAAGTATTTCGAGCCGGCGTTCGAACACGTTCAAATCAATGAAGTGTTTGCGTTTTGGAAGAGATTACTCTACTGTAAGAATCGAAGCAAGCCCACAGATTCGGAAGAACAGAAATTGGCGTGTAAAAGTCTGACTTTACGAGATAAGGGATGCATCTTGAAATTATTGTTCAACGAAGCATACGTCTAAGTTTTCTCGTTGATATAAAATAAGGGAGAGTAGAAAATAAAAAATAAATACACACATAAATTTTTTATCTAACATTAGAAAGAAAAAAAACACAAAAATGAGAACGAGAAATAAATTGTATCTGACGTTAGTGGACGACGAGGACAAGAAGCCGATCGACGTTTTGCCGACGGCGCTGTCGCTAGAAGAAAGAGAAAAAGGAGAGAGGTATCGCATCGATCAAATCAATAGAATCCAAGAGTATCTAATTCGAGAGAGAGATTCTCGTCGTTCCCTCAAGAAGAAGTATTCGCGTTTCGTGACAGTCAACGCGATCGACACGACACTCATCACGATTTCTCTGGGTTTACACGCGGCCGACATCGGATTTTTGTCGACCGCGGTCGGCATTCCGATCGTGTTGACCGTAGAAGGAGTGGCCCTCGCCGCCGGATTGTTTAGCACGCTCGGAAACTTTTTGAGTAGGAAATTATATCTGAAGGCGAGGAAACACGACAAGATTCGCGTCTTGGCCGACTGCAAGCTCGACACGATATCCAAAATGATCTCTATGGCGTTGAAAGATGGTAGGATATCGGACGGAGAATACTTCGCGATATTGAGCGAGAAAACGAAATACGATGCCATGAAAGAAGCCGTGAGAATCAAGACTCGTCAGATCATCAAGGAAGAGATGAAGGATTCTCTCGTGGAAAAGGGGAGGAAAGAGGCCAGGGAGGAATTCAGTAAGATGATAGAACTCAAGAGCAGCGATTGAAAAAAAAAATATATATATATAATAAGAACAGAATTTTTAAAAAAAAAAATATTAAATTTACATATAAAATAAAAAATGAAATTAATTTTAAATAACTCTTAAAGAAATGTATTGCGTAAAGTGTAAGAGAGTTACCGAGACGAGTAATTCTAGAGAAGTGCGAACTAAAAATGACAGACAGATGCTTTGCGGAATTTGCAATGTGTGTGGTTCTATCAAGACTCGATTCATCAAAAAAAAGAACGCGAGCAATGGTAAAGGCATCATGAATAAAATGATCAATAATCTACCTTTCGAAATGCATCTGCCCGGTCACAGTTTCACGGGACCCGGAACGAAATTGAACAAGAGACTCAACACCGATCTGACTCCCAAATCTTGGAGCAAACCTGTGAATAGGGTGGACGCGGCCGCGTATGATCATGATCTGTGCTACGCCGGACATCCCGACACCAAGACTCGCAACGACATCTGCGACAAAAACATGTTGGGGAGATTGAGAGGCATATCGAATCCGACCAGGAGAGAGAAGATGGAACGTTCGCTGGTCGGCAATCTGATCGGTGAGAAACGTCGATTCGGATGGGGCGTTCAAAAAAAATGCGCATCTGAAAAGAAGAAGAAACGATTATTGACGAGCGAATTGGCCGAGGAGTTACACAAACCCATAGTGCGTAAATTTCGAAAGAGAAGGGTGTTCGTGAAGGGACTGGATGATATTTGGTCTGCCGACTTGGTTGAAATGAGATCGTTTTCGAGGTGGAACGAGGGCGTCAAATATCTATTGACGGTCATCGACGTGTTTTCCAAATACGGTTGGATCAGAGCTTTGAAGAATAAATCGGGACCTTGCGTCGCCGAGGTTCTGAAGAGCGTGTTCGACTCGTCTTCTCGAAAACCGAGTAAATTGTGGGTGGATAAGGGAAAGGAATTTTACAACAAGGACGTTCGTCGATTGGTAGACCTCTACTCGATCGAAAACGAAGAGAAAGCCAGCATGGTGGAACGTTGGAATTGAACGATGAAGGAAAAGATGCACAGATACTTCACGGCGAATTCGACCAAGAAATACATATACGCTCTGAACAGTCTGGTCAAAGATTACAACAACACACGACACAGATCGATTAAGATGACTCCCGCGGAAGCTAGCGATCCTCGAAACGAAAAACGGGTCTACGCGAATCTATATCCCGAGAGATCTAAGATCAGGAAGAAGTCTAGAACGCCGAAATTTGCGGTCGGCGATCGAGTGAGAATCTACGCTTATAAGAAGCACTTCGAAAAGGGTAATACTCCTCGATGGACCTCGAAAATCTTCGTGATCATCAAAATATTTCACACCGATCCGGTGACTTACGAAATCGAAGCTTTGGATGGAGAAGAGATCATCGGAAAGTTTTACGAACAACAATTACAGAAGACGAAGTTTTGATGAAGAACACAAATTTTTTATTTTATTTACTCTCTTTAACATGTTCTTGTTTACACACATATATATAAGAGAGAAAAAAATAATAATAAAAAAATAATTAAAAACTATTTTTAGATAAAGAAAGCAAGTTAATTAATAAACAAAAAAACTAAAAATCCTTTAAAATGACAAATATACTAGATATAACACAAAGCATAGTGAAAGATGAAAGTATTCAAGAATATGAGGTTTACGAATATGAACCGGTAACCGGAAAGAGTTTGAACAATGCGGGAGAGATAAGAATCAACGTCGAAACTCAAGATCTATTCATACATCCTAGCGAGAGTTACATAGTGGTGCAGGGACGTCTCACCAAGGAAGATGGGAGCGACTACGCCGACGACGACACGGTTACTCTAGCCAATAATGGCATCATGCATCTATTCAGTAACATAAAATACATGCTATCCGGACAAGAGATAGAATCTGTGTTTCATCCCGGTCAGGCCACCACAATGTTCGGACTCTTGATGTATCCTTATGATTTTTCGAAATCCAGAGGACTTAATCAGTTGTGGGTGAAAGACACCGTAGGCCCTGCTAGCGCAGGCGCTGCCTTGATATTCGACTACGTCGTCAAGACGTCCAGACCTAAAGGAACGTTTTTGTTCAGGATACCTTTGAAACACATCTTCGGATTTGCGGACGATTACAGCAAGATCATGTACGGATTCAAACACAATCTGACGTTGAGTCGAAAAGGAAACGATGATGCAATAGTGAGACTCACTGCGACCTATGCGGGTAAGATAACTCTACACAAGATATTGTGGTTCGTTCCGCACGTGCAGCCTTCGATCGTGGAGAAAGTGCGTCTCTACAAGATCATAGAATCCAAGAGTAAATTACCCGTGGGATTTAGAATGAGACAGTGTGACACGGCTAGCATTCCTCCCTCCATGAATCACTTCGATTGGAGATTGACGGTGAAATCCGCTTCTGAGAGACCGCGTTTCATCGTGGTTGCGTTTCAGACCGATAGGGACGGGTCTCAGGAAAAGAATGCATCGCTGTTCGATCACTGCCATTTGAGAAACATGCAAGTGTTTCTGAACGCCACGAGATATCCAGCAATCGATTACAACGCATCGGTCGACAAGAACGATTTCTGCAGACTGTACGGCGACGCCGCTGATTTTAGAAAGAAGTATCACGGTCTAGACGAATTGATGAGCAATCCTAACATGTCTCCCGGTGAATACAAGTCGATGTATCCCATGTTCGTATTCGACGTCAGTAAACAGAGTGAACGACTCAAGAGTAGCGTGTTAGACATTCAGATCAAGATGCAATTCGATAGGAACATGCCGAGAAAAACCGAAGCCTTCGCCCTGGTCCTGTCGGACAGAGAATTACAATTCGAATCGGATGGAAATAAGATGTCGATCATTCGATGAAAGACGAGTGTGTGAAAAAAAATAAAAAACAAAAAAAATAAAAAGTAATGAGTTATTATTAAAAACAAAAAACAAAAAAAGAATAAAAAAATAAATTCGTTTTTAATGATATTTTTTTAACAAAGAAAAAAAGTTTCATCCGAGAAAAAATCGTCTTTTTTCAACATTCTCGACGTATAAAATGTTACAATTCCTAAGTAGTCACGTAGAAAACGAAATACACATTCCATTTTCATGTTTGAAAAAAAAGAAGATATTTACGATTACCGAATTATTTAAAAGATCGCGTGCTATTCACTCGAGAGAAACAAAAAGGATATTTCGTGATGAAGATATTAAAACTCAAAGAGATCTTAGATTGTTCGATCCTGTGCGATCGTCTCTCTGTTTCCGTCAGATGTTCCATCCTGTGTTGCAAGCCAAAAAACAAAAAAATAGATGTGGAAAAATGGTTAGGTAAACAGCGGAATAGACGGTTGGAAATGAAAAGAATGAGACGCATTCCACCATCACTACTACCTTCTGAAGAGAATGGTAATGATGTGAGTGTTACCAAGAGATGCACAACATTCGTTCATAATTATGATTCGGATCAACAAAAGTGTTGTTATAAACGTATCATATCACAAAGAAAAAGAAAAAAAGAAAAAGAAGAATCGACGCTGAAAATTGAGAAAAAAGGAAACGTCATTATAATATATGGTGATAGTGAAGAAGAAGAAAAACCAAAAAAAAAGTAATGAGATCATCTCTAGATCTCATTTTTTTTTGTTTTTTTTTGGTTTTTTTTGTTTTTAATAATCACACATTATTTTTTTTTTAATTCATTATTTTCCACGCGTTCACTGTTTGTTCAAAGGATCTAGTTCGATCAGTAGACTCACCATGGAAGTGGTGGCTTCGAGATTATTGGTTTTCATGACGAAATTAATCCTGTCTCCGGCGTTCACTTTGAGAGGCGTGCTGAACGTGCTAACATTCGCGTGTTGATTCTCAGTCTTTTCGACGCTGTATCTCTTATCGCTCTCCACACCATTCACCATGAGATTGACGACCGCTCTGTTATTCAAATCCGAGGAAGCCAGACTCATTCGAAGGATTTCACCTCCCAACGGCATGGGATATCCCACCTGACCATGTTTCGATCTGCTACCTCCATTTCCAAAAGACCACTCAGCTTTTCCTTCATCTAAGGCGCCGGCCTCTTCGGCCCACACGGTGATCAATTGTCTAGCATATTTGACTTTCTCCACCACCGAAATCAGGGTGCAGGCATCCGTCATGTTCACGGGATCCGGTAGATTCGTGAGCGCATGTCCACCCATGTCTAGTTTACCTTCCATGATGTCACCCTTTCTCCAGACCGAGTTGTCGTCCACGTACTTTCTGCTGACTGTGCTGGAATCGAATTCGGGATCGTGATCGAGACCGAATAAATTGTGACCGTTCATGTTGATGCCACCCTCCATGGTTCCGCCAGATTCTTTGTTCAGGTAGAGATCATCCACTTGCGATTCTAGGTATTCTTGCGATTGTATCATGGCAGAATCTACGTAGCCCTTGTTGACTGTGGTTGAGTCCGCATCCGTGTTGTCGATCTTCGACAGATTCAATATCTTGTGGAATCCCGCATTCAGATCCGATTTCATTTCTCGTCTGTCAGACTTTCTCTGTTCCAGATCTACGTAGTGTTTGGTCGCCACGTCCTTGGGATTTGTGGGAGTGGCCACGTTCGTTATCTTGTTAGAATTGGCGTTCAATTCCGAGTGCATCGTTTTCAGAACGTATCTTTTTCTCAGGTGTTCGCTGAATCTTGCGTGAGAGTCGTCCGCGTATTTCTTGGTCGCGGCATCGGTGGGATCTATGGGATTCGCGACGTTCACCAAACGTTTGGATTTCAGATCGAGATCGTCGATCCATGTAATTATCCAGCAGGATTCGTTCAAAATCGGCGTTCCCCCTGTCGACGTATTTTTTAGTCGCAGCATCTGCGAGATCTATCAGCTCGGGAAGATTGTAGAGCTTCTTATCATTCATGTTCAAAGGTTCTTCTCGAGGTTCGTATCTCCGAACATAACGTTCGTCCAAGTTGGCAACATCGTAACCATCGTCGACTTCGAACGTCTTCCTCTTCTTTCTTGGGTTGACTTTTTCGTCGTCACTTCTACCAAATTTATCGACTGGCATGTTGTTGTGGGATTTTTTTTGTTTTTTAGAAAAATATGTTCAAATGCAGTTTATTAAAAATGAACTATGTTATTTTATTTTTCGTTTTTATTCGATTAAAATTTTTTAAAATATTTTTTATCTTTATATATACTATAAAAAAAAAATCTCTCTTTAATGTAAATCATTGAGAATGTCTTGAAATCAATCTCCTTCAGACCATCTCTTGAGAATGTAGAGACACAGGTGACCGCAAAACACTTGATGTGGTGATTGCACTTGTTCTGTGTTGTAACGAACCATCGATTTGTTGAAATAGTTCTTTATTTCTTTTGGCGGCGAGATTCTGTATCTGTCGAAATAATAATTTTTCTTCTTCCCTCTCTTCATCCATGCCACCCAGTGAGTGCCTTCACCTGATGAATCGTCTAGATTTAAAATTCCGCATTCCGATTGTCGAGGTCTTCTCTTCGGCAAGGCATCTCTGGAAAACACTCCTAGAAAATCTTCAATTTTCAAATCTTTTGCCGCATTCAACGGTTCGATGTTTGATAGGGGTTCGTTGGGTAAGACGACACCTTCTACGGATATCTTTATTTTCTTATTCATAAATGCGTATATATTTTTTTTTTATTTATTTTATTATAATTTACTAAAAATGACGTTATTTTTTTCTATTTTTTTCTTTTTCTTTTTAAACTAACTTTCTCGATGTCGCTATCGATTTCTATAATTTTGTGTACATCTAATTCTTCTTGATTTTCTGGAATCCTATCATCCGCAATCGTATCTGGAATCTTATCATCCACAATCGTATCCAGAATCCAATCATCTCCATTCATATCGTCTAAAATTAGATCCAAAGTCCAATGTCCGAGTGCCAAAGTGCTTATTTTATCGTCTAACACGAATCTCTTATCATCGTCGGCATCAGCGAAATCTTGTTGACTGTTTCGGTATACAAGTCATGATTTTCGCTTCGAATCGATTCCATAGTCTTATACACTGGACCACTTCCTAACAGACAATCTTTATACTCTTGGAAAGAGATGTTTTTCTTCACCACGCATGCTTTAACTCCTTTGCACTTCTTGATCTCTTCATCATCTTCTAGACGATAAGCATACAGTTTAGGTCTCAAGCCTACGAATTCAACGATCTGTTTACCGCCGCTCTCGTCCTTAAATTTACCCAACACCTTCTTGTTGTCGTTCGATTGAATGTTGGACGGGTGATTGACTGGATAATTGCTCGTGTCAAACCACTCGGCCACGTCCGGAGATATATCTCGGTAGACGTCTTTCATCTCTATCTCGTAAACTAAACTGTCTGTGTCGGTGAACAGTAGTTTGGCTTTGTCACCAAATTTTCGTTTGCCGTAATCGTAGTGAAACTCGTACATCAATTGCTTGCTGATATCTAAGATGATCGGTCCAAGATAATACGGTTTGTCGAACTTCAGGTCGAATATGGTTCGGTGTTTGTAATTGGGTTTCACCACTACTTTTTTAGCTCTTTTCTCAGACGTGACGAGTCGAACATCTGTTCTCTTCCTGATGTTTTCCATTGATTTGCCGTACACGCAGTTGTTCATGAGTTTGAAGAAATCTTTTTCGAAATCGTTCTTGGCTCGAGTTCTGAGATTCGTGTTGAGATCAATGTATTTTTTCATCCAAGGCTCTTCATCGAATCGAATGATGCGATGTATGTCGACTAATTTCATCCCGTAATCGACGTACTGTTTCAAATTCTCGCTGTAGACGACGTAGTTACGTTTGTTAAATAAATTGGGAATGAGTTTTTCCTCATCTCCTTCGTTCGGTTCCATTCGTTCGGGAGCCAGCGGATAATCGTTGTGTGGATCGTGTAATTCTTCTGGATAGTTCAAATCGACTTCTAAAATGCAAGGATAGTCTCTCCATTTTTTGCATCTCTTCCAGTTCCATTATCCATTTGAAATTTCCAATCAGTAAAGGATGACTCATAGCCCAACCGTACAGATCATTAGCGTCCCAATACTGTATGTATTTAGTCGACCATTTCGAATCGAAACCTTCTTTCATGTAGGGATTGTTAGCCTCAGAATATCTGTGAGAGATCATCGAGACACCACCTTTCGCAGCCCTTTCGAACATGAGCAACATGTCCTCGTCGGATAATAATTCCAATTGGACTTCGGTAGTCTTCAACAGAGCGTCCCATGCCAGACCGGGTGCGGTGATATACCAAGCGGGATCCAGATCGTAATTTTGACGACAGACATCTCGAAAATTTTCGAACACGTATGCCAAGAGCAGAATGTCGGTCTTTAGATAGAGATCGTGATAATCTCTCATGGTTTTCATATCGAATGATTTCCACACGTTTTTGGCGTGTTCGTAATTCTCGTCGGAAATGTCGGATTCATATAATTTTGAATAAAAATCATCTTTCAAAGGTAGTGCGGTGTCTTCGAATCTCTTTAGATCATTCATGTAATCGTAAGGATAGACTCCTTTCCTCAACATGACGTCTACTCGTTCTCCGAAATGTTCGCTCGTGATTTTAAATTTATCCTTTCTCATGTTATCGACTAATTTTTCCAGAGCGGTCGACATGAATTTAAAACTGTCGATGAAACGTATGCCTCTATGAATGGATTTCGTTTTTTCTTTCAATGTATTTCCGTCGATTACTCTTTTCTTCTCCATGAGCTTCCATTTCGTGAAGGAAATGTATCTTTC
This sequence comes from Pictodentalium vernedei, assembly GCA_031216915.1. Lineage (NCBI taxonomy): Eukaryota > Metazoa > Mollusca > Scaphopoda > Dentaliida > Dentaliidae > Pictodentalium > Pictodentalium vernedei. Next base: position 73,893,034 of record CM062294.1, on the reverse strand, counting down.
TTCGCTGTTCGCGATGCAATTTAATTCTTCGTGTGAGGTGCTGAGATTTTTCATGAACAGATGACTGTCGTAACCTGAGAGATTGTGAAACATCACTGGATAGAAAGCAGCGTCTCGATATTTTAAATTACACTTGCTGTGAGCCGGACCGCGATACAGACACGTGTAATGATTGTGGTCTCTGACCTTCTTATTTTCCTCCGAATTCTCGTCGAACGATTGTCTGCATATGTGACATTCGGTGGCTCTGTTATTTTCGTCCTGCTGCTCTCGCGTGATGATCATTTTCGCCGGAGTTTTGAATTTGTCGTATAACATTTGAATTTTCGATTCTAACTCTTCCACGAACCTTTGTGCCACGTCGTCGTCTTTGCACTGTTTCGTGTAGGTGAAGGGACCCATGTCGTGTTGCGAGTCGAAAGCGCATTTCACATAAATGCAATAGCCCGAAGGTATGTGTTTTTGATATCTTTCGACATAACTTTGAAGAGCGTTGGGTTGACAGGAATTCATTTTCACGGTGAAACATTCAAAATCGGCGTACACGACGAATGGTACTTTGTGATTTTCAAACTTCACGATGGTGTTGGGTTGGGACATTTCGACGGCGACACCTTGATTTTCATTGCAATATTTTTGATGTTTCGCTAATGATTTTTCGCTGTGAAACACGTTCATGCAATTGTAACATAAAGATATCTTTCCTTTATGATTATTATTTTGTTTCGACAGTAATCAGGTCAGATGTTTAACCCAAAAATAATGACGATTGTCACCATTCGAAATAAATAATAAAATAATCGTCTTTTCTCTTCCGTGATATGAAGTCTGTCTGAGAGGATAGATCATTCGTTTTTCGTCATCATATCCAAGGACGTTTTGAGCCTCGAAGCGTTCGATATGTTTTAACTCTGTTGGAAAAGTCACTCCGGTCCAATCAAGATTTTTAGAAGTTTCCTCATAATGAGAAACTCTATCGGTGTTTATTTCGACAGGGTATAAAGCGGAGGTGACTGCCCATTTAAAACACTGATCATCTTTATTTCTCACGTTGACCACGGAGTGTTTCTTAGTCAAGAAATACGGTAATTCCAAGTAGGAAGATCCTTTCAACGGTTCGTTTTTATTCATGTGAATTTCAAGTTTCAACACCTCATCAAATGTCCAATTACTACCTTCATGTTGATAATTCGCGAGAGACGTCAACATCTTGTCTTTCATCTTTTCGAAAACGTCCGATAGATCTAAACCTCGAAATATGGGTTCAACGTTAGATCTGAAATATGCATTTTTCACGATGCTCTCGCCGGACTTCACATCGATTTTATTCATTATGCAATGGAGTATCATCTTAATTTTTAATCCCACGTTCATGTATTCGCGAAACAAATCCAATACTTCTTTCTTCACCCGTTCCATGAACAATTTCGGATCGACTTTCTTCAATGAGGGAATCACGTCGAAAGTTTTAAAAATGCCTTTGATCGCACTCTCCCGTTCTATGACTTTCGATTGGAATAGTTCCGCAATGAATCATGTTACATATTCTTCTCCATTCTCTTCGCCGATTGCTCGTTGAATTTCACTCGATATATCTCGTTTGTCTTGAATCTGAAGTGCATCACTCGTTTTCGTTTTAGTTTTTCTTTTCTTTTCTTTGGAAACTTGATGTTCTTCAATGGCTTTTCGTTTAGTCGTCTTCTTATTTTTCACAACCGATGCATCTTTGAACGTCATTGCTATCGACATTTCGTTTGCCTTTCTAGCATTTCGCAAATATTCTTGTATGACTTCAATTTTTTTTGATTTAGTTCTATGATTTCTGAAATCTGAAATTTGTAATAGTTTACAAATCTCGTTTAACTGAGGTATGGTTTTCTCATTTAAATTTACCATTGTTTTATCTGTTTGCTTCATTTGTAAGAATATTTTTTTTTTTAGAATTTTGTATTAAATAATTTGTTAAAAAAGTTTTGCTTTTTTACTCTTTTTATATATATATAATAGAAAAAAAAAAAAAGTTAAATTTGAAATTCAATTTTTTTCTTTAATGTGTTTTTTATTCAAAAACAATTTAAGACCTCTTTTATTTCTCGCTCGCAAACGGAACACGTTTTCTCGTCTTCGGAATAACATTCTCTACAGTAACGCAGGTGTGCGCACGGTAGAAACAAGACGTTTGCGACACCTTCGCAGACCAGACACTTGGTGGACGTTTTACTCGGCTTGTTTTTAACGAGTGATGATAACTCGTCCGCTTCTGCCATGAATTTGAGGAGATGTTCTAAAGTTATGAATTGAGACAGGGTCTTGTTCGCGATGTTTAACACATCGTACAATTGTTCCTTGGTGTATCCGAGTTGTAACATATCCAGCAATAATTTTTGGTTTTTATCTCTATCCCTCTCTTCGTCTTGGATTTTGATCAATCCCAACGTTAGGATCTTGTTCAAATAATCGCATTCGTCTTTTTCAATATTACTTATGTGTTCTAGTAAAGGTACGTTGTGAGGTTCCCAATTCATCAAATGTATGTCACAACAAAAACATTTGACTTTGTCACCTTTAACCACGTAAACAAAACCCGCGGCGGCTAAATCTTCAGGTTTTTGAGCGAGATGCGAAGGCCAATTTTTAAACGTTTGAAGTCTTGCACATTCTAGACTATAATTCGGATGTTTGGACTTGATCATTGTTTTTACCTCAAAATTGAGTTTGTAAGAATATTTTTTTTTTAACTTTTATTTATATATAAAGAGAAATAAAGAGAAACTTTTTTAACAAATTATTATTTAAATACAAAATTTAAAATATACATTATTTGCAAGAATTCATAAAAACCAAATAATCGATCATGACAACAACACCTAAAAGATGCGAATTGAAATTGAAACGAGACGAAAGGTATGAGAAATCCGGTTTTAATATCTATACATTACAACAACACGATCCCATCGAATTGAACGAGGTTGAGATGGTGGACTTAGAGCACAAATACTACAAATATCAAATGTGTTTGAAATTGGATGAAGCCGCACTCAATTTGTTTTACGAGTACCAAAGCGATCTGCTGAATAATATCATCATCGCCGAAGACAGAGAATTCGACAAGGGTGATTTATTGTTGTCCTATGGAAGTTACATATATCCAATAATCTCACCCGAACTCGTGAACAAATCGGGTGGTGAGAGCGCATTCGCCTATGAAAAAAAACTCAAAAGAGTAAAGATAAACATTGACACCATTTTCGTATGTGGAAAAATGACGAATGTCAACATGCTAATAATGGCCTTGGAAATATAAACAATAGAGAGATTGAAATGTTAAAATTTAACTTTTTATATATATATATAAAGAGAAAAAAAACTTTTACTAAAATATTTTACATTAAAAAAATTAAAAATGAAAAAAAAACAACTTTTTTTTATATATATATAAAGAGCAAAAAAAAAACTTTTTAAACAAATTATTATTAAAATACAAAATTTAAAATATACATTATTTGCAACAATTCGTAAAAACAAAAAAAACAAATAATCGATCATGAGGACAACAACACCTAAAAGATGCGAATTGAAATTGAAACGAGTCGAAACGAATAAGAAATTCGGTCATAAAATCTATAGATTACAATGACACGATCCCATCGAATTGAACGAGGTCGAGACGAAGGGCTTAGAGCACAAATACGATAAATATAAGATGCCTTTGAAATTGGATGAAGCCGCGCTCGATTTGATTTATGAGTATCAAAGCGATCTGCAGAACATCGTCATCGCTGAAGATAGAGAATTCGACAAGGACGATTTGTCGTTGCCCTATGGAAATTACATATTTCCAAACATCTCATTTGAACTCATGAAGAAATTGGGTGGTGAGAGCAAGTTGACCGATGTAAAAAAACTCAAAAGAGTAAAGATAAACATTCAACACGTTTTTGAAAAAGGAGAAGACACGAGTGTCAACATGCTAATAACGGACTTGGAAATATAAACAATAGAGAGATTGGTTTTTAGCGAAGAAAAATGAAAAAAAAAAAAAGTAATGAGATCATCTTTTGATCTCATTTTTTTTTTGTTTCTTCGCACTCTGTCTCGCAATATTCGTCATTATCGACTAATTGTTTCTCCACCTTGTTATCCATTTTAAATATATTATTTTATACTTTCTATGATTTTATATTTTATATAATTTTATATTATAATAACATATTCAAAATCGGTATATTCTTAAACGGCGAATTCTCACCGAGCAACAAACCCTTGCCGAGTCGCTCAACGTTCCGTCCACTCTTCAGATAGAGACCGTTTCCTCTCAGAGAGTTGCCACCTCTAACGGGTTCTAGATACAATCCTTTACCACTGTCGTCTACGTGGACGCGACACACGGCTCCTCCCTTCTTCAAAACCAGTCCGCTGCCACCCATTAATTTCTCAACTGCCGAACTAGCGAGTCCCGTGAGAGCTCCCACGCCGAGAGTCTTTCCGAGAAAGGGTAGCACCTTTGCGGCGAAGGGTAATGCTTTTGTGGCTATTCCTGCCAATAGCGGTAGGAAACCACCTTTCATTCTCAAATTGTATCTCAATTGAGCGGGACTCATTCTCACCGTCAACCCTCTTCCTCACCGCCTCACCTCGAGTTGTTAACGCTCTCTTAAGTTTCGTCCTGCGGATATGTTCACGTTTTTAACCACGTATTCTGTCATAATTCTGTTTTTTTAAAATATATTTACTTCAATTGTTTCTTGTTTAATAATTATAATAAAATAATTTTGTAAAATTAATATTGCGTTTATTTTATTTTTGTTATCTATATATATAATTTTTTTTCTTTTTTTGCTTTTATATTTCTCTTATGTGAAATCGTATCGTCACTCTCTCACCGCGAAGATCTAACAGTTCACCATTTTGACCCATCAACGTGGTTTTGAGACTATACAACGTGTCTAAAATCACTGGTAGATAAACTAAATTTCGAGGTCGCTCCACAATCTTATAACCCGGCGACACGTTTGGAAAGAAGGAATGGATCGTCGGTTGAGCGCTACCATTTACGTAGCTTCCAGCAATCACGTCCACGTTCACCAGAATGCTATTAACAGCGAGAATGTCGACCGTATTTTCAGATGCCGCATGGCCTCGATACATCTTTCGATCGAATCCCAACATCTTGCCTATAGAATCGTCCGTGTTGAAATCCACTCGAAAATTATCTTCCAAATCCAACATCGTCTGTAAGGTATTAGGATTGGGAGCGAGTCTGATCTTGTTGCTTCCCTTTCCATCCGTCTTCATTCGCGTCTGAATGTAATCGTTCAAATCGTCTATGTCGTAACTCCCTTTGGGAATTCGAATCTCCAACCAATCCGTTCCGTCAGAATACTTGAACGAGTTATTCTTTTCGGTGACGTTGGGAAAGGAATAATAAGTCTCCAGATTCACCAAAGCCATCTCGTAACTTTTCTCTCTATTCAATTCGATGGAAGGTTCGAATTTCGTAGCGAATCGAGTCAAATCGCCACTCACCACGATTTGAATGGATTGTTTTGCAGCCGTATTCTCGGCTATCCGTCCTAACAATTCTCCATGTTCGAACATTATATTTAATTTTATTTTTTTTATTCAAAACTAATTATTTGAAGATTTATTATTTTCCAATTTTTTTATTTTCATGCTCTATCTTATTATTATCATCGGAAACATAAAACTTGTCGAATCCGCACCGATATTTTTCGCGATTAAATTCGCTTGTCAAATCGATCACGACGAAATTGTAAAGTCCACCATCCCAAACCCTCTTGCAGAATCTCCTGAATTCCGCAGCGCTCATGTCGTTTGCGACGTGATCGCCGTAGATGTGATTGAGATTCTTGAGATCTTGGCGAAAGAGACATAGAAAATTAGCGTTCTCCCTTATCGTCTGTCTGGGCAATCGAAAATAATTCTGCGACAGGTTGAAACAGTCCACGTTGCTGTGTCGAGCCCTAACGTAATACGATTCGCATCGGTTCTGTCTCTTCAAAAGCAGATCGTCGAAAATCATGAGATTCTTATCTTCCGATTTCAGTTCCCTAGGATCCGGAACGTCGCTAGCGTTCTCATAAAATCGACACTCGACGTTCGAAGATGCATTTCTCTTCATTAGCTCCGTCGCCGCACCGTCCAAAATGGTTGAGAGTGGAGCTTCACTCTTGTCGAATTCCTCCCTACTGTCAAAGATTCTGGCTATGACGTCCTTGGGCAATCTGCGATCCATGCACTCTCGAAGCAATCTGTATTCGGGTTGAAACAAGCTCTTGCCAAACACGAACAATCTATCGTAATCCAACCAGTCGGGTCGGGACGACAGATTCATCAACAGATTGGTCTTTCCACAATTCGATTTTCCTACTATCAACCCTCTTATTCTCTTGGGAAAGAACTCGTTATTCGACATCTTGGTCGCGGCGTCGTTCCAAGACATATCTTTAATGTTCATCTTTGTTTTATTTTTGTTTGTTTGTTATTTTAGATTCTTTTCAAACGCAAATTTGTTTATGTTTTTCAAACTCTGTTTGTAATGTTATTATTTATTTATATCGCACCGTCGCGAGTTCTCTTCAATCCGGATCCACTCGTCATTTTAGCTAAATCTTGTATGGGCACCACAGCATCCTTAAAATCTTTCCAACTTTTCGGCGTTGGCTCTAACGCAGCTCGCTTCGCCGGCGGACTGATCAACTTGTCGATCAACGCGTCGGCTGCCCTCTTGCCAGCCACAGAAGCTATCCTACCACTGGCTTCGGAAGCGGCTTTCTTACCAACATCCAAAGCCGTCTTCTTACCGACCTCAAACGCGGTCGATGCGAGTTTTCTACCCGCATCGCCCGTGAACGCTCGCATTATAGAATCGACGATGCCAGAACCGCCTTGAACGTAAGTTCTGACGTATCCCCTGTTCTTTATCACCAACATATTTTATTTTTATGATATATTTTTTGTTTTATTTCACTGGTAAATCGTTTTGTTGTTTTTAAATACTTTTATTATTCTAGTGTAAGAATTTACTGTTTTATTTTTTTTATTTGTTTGTTTGTTTCTCTCTACTTATTATATACACATCAATCCTTCAATTCGTTCATCAGCCTTTTATACTGGTTTTTATTCAAAACCTTCTGTCTTAACAATTCGTCAGATATAGCAACTATCTGATTATCTAATCCCGTGTTACCAGCCCGTCTGCTCGCCATCAACAAACTCAATCTCTGAGACAGAGCGTCGGAATCGCTCGGAAGAAAAGTGGTTTTCACCCCTTTGCCAGTCACCGATTCGACGAACTTTTTGTTCATATCCCATATGGGTTTCACCACTTTCGTCCACTTGTAACCTCTGTTGGCTTTGGGTCTCGTCTCTCTGGCATCGTTATTTCTCTTCATGGCGTGGGTCTGAACCAGAATGTCTCCGTAATTATCGAAATCCTGATCCGTGTAATCGCTGGGCTTGTCGTAAAGGAGCAATCTGCGCAGACCATCAGTTACTTTATACTTATTCGAACCCACGATCAATTCATCATCGTCAATTTCTACTTCTGTGTCTCCCACAAAAGTTCTACCCTCAGAATCCTTATAAATTCCATACGACTGATCTCTCTTACCGCCATCATCATCGGACGATGCGACGCTACTAGTGGTGATAGTCGAAGCTGTATCGTCGCTCTCGCTCAAATCTGTTTGAATTCCCGTGGGAACGTAATCCGGTGTAGATTGAACGGAATACCGATTTCCAAAACTAGGAGGTAACGAACCCATTCTCAAAGAACTCTCCTTTATGGGTCTCAATTCTTCGACTATCTCCTTCTTGCTTCGCTCTTGACCCTCCGTCACGGGTTTAAATATTTTTGTGGCTTCGCGTCTGAGTTCCATCTCACCAAGACGTCTGCTTCTGTCAGCAGACTGAATGCCCTTCTTAGCACGTTCATACTCGCCTAAAATTAAATCTCGGCGTCTAGGATCCATCTGTAAAAACATCTTTCGTTTTTAATTGTTAATGTTCCTTTGAGTATGCTAATATGAGTTATTTATTATTTTCAAAATTAAATGTATAATTATTTTTATGTTATGTTTTTTTTTTCTCTCCTATATATATCGATCACTTTTATTTATTTCCTAGGATATTGCCCCACCCCACGACGAGGGGAGATAACTCCGTATGAACGAGTTTACGAGAATCGAGCGATCCGATCGGTCGATTGGCGGAGAATCGAGCGATCCGATCGCTCGATTAACTGAGTTTGGGAATTCCCATAGTGGGGAATTCCCCTAATGACGTCATAAATGGGAAAAACCCACCGCCTCAAAACAATTGCGGGTTCTGGTTCACTGATGTAGAATCCGCAGACCGTTTTTGATGATAGCCCAGAATGTTTTGCTCGCGTTCGCCAACGATGGATCGATGGTCTGATCTGCGATGGGAACGTCGACACAAATTTTTAAAGTGAAAGATAAAAGTGAAGATGTACAATTTCACCCCTTTTTAAAAAACGCGCGTTCACCACGAGTATTTGAACGTTAAGAGTGCGATCTAGGAGTCACAAAAAAACATGGGGGATTCAAGATCAATGTACATTTTTGTGAACAAGCGTGTGATTTAACACCGAATTCCACGTTGGTGAACGCATCGTGTACGTATGTTGTACACGTACATGTACAAAGTGATGGTAAATCCGCAATTATTACCTACTCACAAGCGGTAAGACATGCAATTACCTGTATGACATATCATGGGAGGGTAAACACAAAGCACGGTTTAGGAGAAATATGACCACATTCATGATTAACCTTTTAAATGTTATTTAAAAATAGTGCTTGCATTTGATATCAGCTTGGCACGATCGATGACGAATTCTCCATTTCATGTTAAATCTTTATAAGTTGTAGAAAGCGGGCCCGATGTCTTTTCGGAAATGGTCATACAATCGGGAGTCAGTACATTTCAAATCATATGTTTCAACGTTTTCTTTTTCTAACGGGATGTTGTGACGATGTTAGTTATCAATCGGTTAAAACTACGTATCTTATTTCTTCTGACCGTCTCGGGAGGAGGTAAATTTATCACACGGATGTTCTATGAAATCCCCATCTTCGGAAATACCAAACCATGCGGAAAATGAAAATCTGTTCTTCACATATGTACGGAACGGAAATCGTTGACGGACTATTTTTATAAAGAAGCGAAATTTCAATGGAATTTTCCACAAATCCGACACCGCAATTATAATTTGAATCACAAGCGAGATCTAAAAATTGTCCCCTGAGTTTCAATGTGTTCTCCATGTCAGTAGGCACATAGAACACATTGAAACCCAGAGAATGAAATAGTAGTACGGGTTCCCCTCGAAAATTTGTTTGGCAATAAAATGTGCTCTTTCTGTTGAGTGTTGCCATATGAATGGATGAGTGACCTTCTAGTAATGTTTCTATAGGCGTGAAGACGTGTAATAAACACAGAACCACGCACGTGTGTGAATGTGTTCATCGATATGGCACTTGTGCCATCGCGAAAAAATAAAACCCGAGGCCTGCGGCCTCTTGCTCGATCTTCCGTGCTGGCACTGGTGCCATAACGATTAACTCAGGATGATGTGAGTACATATATGTACTGTGTACAATGTTCAAAGTTGTTGGAGATAGATATTTATGATACTGCTCGATATGACACTCGTCCGATCCTTCCGCGCTGGCTCTCGTTTCATATCGATTAACCTATCCACACACGCGTGCCGTTCTGTGTGTGTCTTGCATAACAAAACACCAGACAGTCATAACTAACAATAAGCAGTATCATAAACATTTATCTCAAACCGTGAACATTGTACACAGTAAATATAAGTTCTCACATCCTGATGTATTTTACTTTCACATACCTATGTTATGGTAACTGTGTTTCATGTTTTTTACGCTTCCATACAAAGCATTTCTGGCTTTGGTGGCGTTGGTTTAAAAAAAACTCCATCATTAACAGGTGAGCTACTAGTATCAATACTCGATTCTACTTTTACTACCATAGCCGTTTGATAAACAGCACAGAACACCCAAGGTCCCGGTTCTATTGCTAGATCGAGCCTACCGCTACCGCCATCATCAACAAATTTCCACATTCAGCTGTAGAGTCGCGCAAATTCAGGCACAGAAATGAGGACTATGGCAAACGATTTCTCCAAAGTAACAACATATGCGTATGAGAGTCAACTAACAGGGCCAACATCTTACTTTGAGTTGATAAAGACATTTCAGTAAACATTCTTTAAAGGCCATATGTATTCTATCAAGCTCATTGATCAAAAACATATTCATTCAAACAATCAGGGGTTAATAATGCCCTCTCCTGTGAGAAAAACGCATAGCATAAAACACCTCAGTCAAATAGTTTCACTCCTGTGATGTTTGGAAATTAAACCGAACTAAAATGTATTGGTACCAATAAATAAATCCACATCTGTTTAAGATTTTACGCAACATTTACCCTAACACTCAATCGCAAACAGTAGTGTTCGTATCGGAAAAGCTTCGACAATAAAACATTGCTTTATAGTAACAGTTGGAATTACTTGACGTCGCGAGAAAATTGCGTACGGGAGCCTGACAGTCTATTAATTTGTCCTATACTCACACAAGTCAATCCATTCAATTACTGTGACGAACGTTGTGTCTTGTTTCCCTCAACATGCTGTAACAGACTGATTTCGGTGATTTGGTAATTTCGTTCACTTGTGCTGTGTATACGGCTTTTTAGGTCAGATTTCTGGGCCCAATTCTTACCTGCCATTCTTTGATTTATACTAGTACTTGGATTTATTTCAAACTACAGTATTTATGTCCCGTTTATACCTAAAATTTATAGTTGTTTTCAACGTTGTGAAGAAAACAGGGTTATCAACCATATTGGGGAACTGTCCGCAATTTGTTTCTAAAACAGTTGGTGATTGGCTGAGAGTTGCGTTTTACGCCAATCAGAATGTTATTTAAAATTATGCTGCAGTTCTTGTTTGGCAGAGCGTTTTATTAGTCACCGCTGTCTATAAAAGCCTTGTCGCGGCCTGTTTAAATCACTTTTTGGTCGTGGCCAAAGAATCTCCAAGTTCATCCACTTCTCTTAATGTAAAAGAACCTCCAGGTTCGTCGCATCTGAGAAGTTTGTGACATGGGAATTGGAGGGGGGGGGGGGGGGGGTGGGGATTTTGACTTAAAAACTAAATTTCCAGGCGTGACCAAAGTCATTATTTTCGACTTGTCTCAGGGCATGTTGGGAAACCACTGAGTTGATTTGGTTTCAGTTGTCTTGAAGGTGTGCCCGTGTGTACAGTCAGACGTAAGTTCGTCCGTCTGTTTACCCGTGCACATCTTCATGCCAAGTTGCTTTAGGACTTTTATTAGTCCTACCGTCCGTCCGTTCATCTGCCCGTGGCGAGACAAGCTTTACTGTAGGTCTGCTTGTTTGAGTGACTGTGTATCAGGCAGACGCCAGTTCGTTCGTCTGTATATCCAATCACACAAACAAGTTTTTGCTGCATTTCAACAGTAATTTGTTTAATGACTAGATGTCTGTTTGTCTGTTTGTTTATGGTAGTTAGCAAAATTTAATGAAGTACGAGTGAACTGAATTATCAAATTGCCGAAATCAGCTGAGAGTTTACTTTGGTAATAAAAGATTGAGTAACCCCCATAATGTGTTAGTGTAATTTTGTTATGTGCTCATAGTTCAATACCCTCGAACCTGTTGAAAATTGGAAGTGGTGGGTAGGGGACCTTCATCTGAGCAACTTGTTTGGCAATAGTCACACCCCACAGCCACCTCCGGTTACAATACATTCCATGTTGCAGAAAACTGCATGATCCAATAGATTAATAATCCACCACGCAAAACACCAAAGCAAAATAGAAAAGAAGACGAATTGCAAAATAATTGAAAGTGACTGCGGAGAAATTTTAAAACTTACGTCAGTCTCATTGTGGTTTGTGGGCTTCTAAAGTTATAAATAAAGTGACGTCATGTATTGAAAGAGATTCTTGTGCAGGTCAAAAAATTAATTTCCTGGAAGTTTTCGCGAACCACCCGCCTACCCCACGAATTGATTTGAATATGGTTAGAAATACCACTGTCCGGCGGAAAAACACATCGTTGGACTGGGTTTGATTATTTTTTTATCACCATGCACAATTTCGTTCATGTTGAAGAAATTTCCTGACATGCCGTGGACTGCGAAAATTGAAAATGAAATCCCATTATTTCAATCAACTGGGAGTGGCTTTTTGTTTGTTATCGACTATAGCTGTACCTCCACAAACAACTAGTCTCTCCGCTATAAAAGATACTGTAAAAAGCACAGTGTGTTCATATCTTTTTATGTGCCCTTCGGTCAACAAAATCCTTAACCATGGTTTCTCAAAAATGGTCGTCAACAATGATCCTTCCTGTCCTTGGGGGTGGGGACGAAGGGAACTGATAGATTAAACATATTTTTATTTGCCATTCAACAACGCAAATCAGGATTGGAGGACAAGTGCTGACCACTTAGAAAACCCTCCGCTCCTGTACAAAGACTAATAGATTACAAAAGGCAGAACAAAATATAACAATTTGTAAATATTATACACAAAAGAAGTTAACTCAAAAGAGAGAGAGAGAAATAAAGAGAGAGAGAGAGAGTGAGAGAGAGAGAGAGAGACTAGATAGAAAACGGGTAAAAACAGATTGAAATCAAAGAAGACAAACCAAGAAAAAAAGAAAAAAAAAGAACAGTATACAACAGAAACTCCAGTGATGATGACCCCCCCCCCCTCCCCCGGCCAACCCAGCCACAATTTATTCAATTCTAAATTTAGTTTAATGCCGCTAAGCAACGTTCACGTTCACAGAACATGTTGAGACCAGTTAATCTTTGCGTGCTCATTCCACGTCCATACTAACCTAACATCCGCCGTGTTGTCCTCACATACATTGATTGTCAGGTCTCGCTGCGAGAGGACACCCACAGTGGAAGTCAGATCACCTGTATAACCTTGTCACACTCAGCCTTGCTGAGAGGCGCAAATCTATGCGAGTCACGAATAAATTTTTGAACAGATAAGAAAACTGATACATTGCTTCTTTCGGGTAATGACGGGCTTCCATATAAAATTAAATCCAATGAATTCCAGTTGGGCGTGAGTTTCGGCAAATCACCTATGAGGATACGGCGAATATCAGAATTTAAAGAACACAGGAAGAAATAATGTTCTGCATCCTCAACGCCATCGTTACATAAGCAAAATAGAGAATCCGAGATGTGCGGAACTGATGGATTTTGGCGCTGAATGAGGAGTTGGAGGACTACTGTGTTGCCCTGAGAATACCCTTTATCGACCACTGGGACACGTTTTGGGGCAACGCGAACATGCACGGGTGTGACGGGCTGAATAAAATATCGATCTTAGCAGGATGGGGAAACAGGTTTTGGGGGGATAAAATTCTACAGGTAGTGGAGCCTTTTTTGGAGAGGAGCGGGGTCGAGAGACCAGTGCAAGTATAACAAGAGTGACACAGGTGGGTGGACAAGAGCGAATGGGGCAGAATAAGTTTACCAAGTTTAGTCGAGTGTATCGCCTTGAACCAACATTATTTTCAGAGTCACGATAATTTTATATTCCAAATATTAAAATAGTATGCCTGTTGAGTCTGAAGAATACCTTTGAAGAATAATTATTATTGTAACAAGTTAATATTCCGGCTATCATTAGAATCTCGAATACGAAGGCAGAAACTTGATTTGGGCAAATTGGAACTCAACATACCACCACGACCCCAGCATTATAACATCCAGTATGTTGTATACCAATACCGAAAAGATTGTGACTAGTGTATCTGTAGCAAAGGATTTTTAAAGAATTTCCCACACATTGCACTAAATGGAAATTTTGGCTTCCAAAGAACGCCAGAGACTTGATTTAAACGAACTGGCATCTGAAGTTCAAGGATGTTCATTGGTGGTTCTACAGAAGAAAAGTTGTTTAGAGAATTCCTCATATTGCAATAAGTTAAAATTCGGGCTCCCAAAGGAATCCTAAATATACTAAATATGAAGCTATGGGCATGACTTTAAAAAAAAAGTCAAATTTGGGCCTGCTCAGGGTGCTGTATACCAAATATCCCAAGATTTTGTTTGCTTGGTAGTTCTTAAGAAGATATTGTAAAAGAATATTCCTGATACTGCACCGAGTTTAGATTCGAAACCGCATAGGGACTTGATTTGAACAATCCTGAATCTGATACCCCTAAGGGTGCTGTATTCCGAATGCTTAAAAAATCTGATTGGTAGTTCTGAAAAAGATAACAGTGCTAACAGTTATGCCGTTTGGAGTCCTTCCTCTCCCGCGAGACAGGTGACTTTATCTGAACAAATATGAATGTACATATGATAAGAAATATCCATATCAAATTTGGTTCAATTTAGTCAAATACTTTTTGAGGAGAAATCGACGATGTAAAGTTTACACCGAACGGACGACGGACGGAAAGTGATCTCTAAACCCCCCATTGGCCATCGCTCAATCGAGCTAAAAATAAAAAGATGAACATTAAGACTCACACTGAACATTAACCACCACTGATGCAGAACTGCTTCTTTGTTGATTACCCCCATCAGTCAGGGTTAGCATATTCTTTACTGTATATCTGTAGTTCCCAGCATTGCTCCTCAATATTCCATCAAACGACAGTAGAGGTGTGTTACTTACAGTAGTAACACCTCCAGTTATGTACATCCATTTACTTGTCGGATTAGGATCTGCATCAACAAAACTTCTCCAGTTGACATTCAATGGTTGGTTTTCGACGACATCTATGCTGTTTGGTATAGGCCCACTGAAAACGGGTCCATCTACAAAATATATAAACTGTACATGTTCGGCAAATTAAATCATCTGATGGCCGAAATTTTAACGACTGTAAGAAAATGGGTCATTCTTGTTTCATCTTTATTTCGCCTAGTCTACAATCGAAATAGAACTCAGCATCACGCAAAACCAGGTAATATCTATTTATTTATTGGTTTTTATGGTCACTTACTTATGCACAATGGCTAATCGTGACCGTGACAGTTTTACGGGTGGAGGAAGCCAGAGTACCCAGAGAGAACCACCGAGCATCGACAAGCAACTGTCAGCTCAACATTCTAGCTCTGTTCAAGCTCCGCTCAAGCAGGGTTCCAGCGGTTGAAGACATGTGCACCGTAGACGTGAAGTACGCCTTATTGCGCGGCGTCATAGTGTCTCCACCCCCTCCCCCCCCCCCCCCCATATAGGCAGCCGGGATGAAGAGCCATGCCCACGGACATAACGTGGGTCATCCCGGACGGGGATCGATCTAGGGACCTCTAGCATAGAAGTCCAACAGTCTATGACTGAGCCATTGAGCTCCCCAGGTCGTATCAAACTAAAAAATACATTTTATGCGAGTAGAAGCCTTTTTTCCAATCTTCAAAGAAGCTTATAAATATAGAATTATTAATCTCAAAAGAAATGTGTTCCTCCATTGTGGATGCTTCAAGAAAGAAACCTTGTAGAATTCCTCTCAACAGTATCCAGGTTTGATAACAGCCATGCAAACGATTTATACTTTTAATGTCTTGAAATATTCGACATTTGTGACTATAACTTTCCAAATAATTGTTTTTCACAAATAAATACCGTTTTGCGACAACCTGGTGGAAAAGTAAATGACAGATTTTTCGACAGAGTTTGTGGCATGCAAGAGCTCATTACCAGCAAAGAGGAAGAAATCCCTTAATAAGATGAGATACCTTCATTAAATATTCAAACTAATTAGATTATAACAAACCACATCCTGTAGTTGCTATTACCGAAATGCGTATATAGACATGATGACGTAATACTAATTTTCTAGACCATGAAAGTGATTCGGTGGCCTTGAACCAAGTTTGTCTGCAAAATGTCACATGACGTCCGGAAGCAAACGGGGCATAGAGCACCGCGAGGTCATGTGACTCCCAATGCGACCGACGCGACTTCCTGAGCAACGGGCAAATTACTTGCCCAATTTAAATCATTGATCTGTTGTGTCATTGACCATGCCACGCTATTCCCATGGCAATTGACGCGACTCCCTAACAACGGGCAAACTACTATGTTGATTTCGGTCAAATTTGGTATATGGACCCAGAACACATTTTCAATTCAAGCTATTAGGGCAGTGATCATGTCACGTGAGTTCCATTGCAATCAACTTACTCGGCCGATTTACCTTATTTTGTTTGGATTTAGGTCTATCCAGACACTGGCCATGCCCCGTGACGTCCATAGCAACCAACATCATCCAGCCGGCAACGCCCGAACAGGGCAGATTTTAACCATTAACCAAATTTGGCATACGAACAAATAATGCATTAGAAACTCAAGTCGCGTGACTTACATAGCTACTAACGCGAGTTCCTAACAACAAACTATGGTACTCCCAAGTCACTCCAATATGTATGAAGAATCAGCAATGAACCACCTGTCAGTGCCGAATCAGCCAAATCAAGAACACCATCAAGATTTTCTTCTTGTTTCTTGACAAGAATAATGAAGCGGATGACATCAATGGTCATATTCATAAAGATCAACGATGAGTTGCAATGGAACTTGGAAGGAATGAACAGGTGAGTCTGAAAATCTGCTTTTATTTTATGGTGTTCTCGTTAAAAAAATAAAGTTGCATTCGATTCATACGCTTGAGAGAGTAGTTTTGTATAATAATGGTTCATCGGGGAAGCCGAGTGTGCAATGTTTGTGTCCTTTTTCAGACATCGATCAGACCACCTGAAACCGAATCGTTAGCTACATCACACCAATAGAGAAATATCAAAAACCATTTACCTGCAATATTATAATTGGGAATTTGGCTATTCAATCTTGTTCGACAAAGCACATGGATCTCTGTCAACACGATTGGATTGATTAATTCCCCAGTTTCATTATGGTAAAGTGTTGCTGCTTGAAAATTCGATATTTTGACATCAGTGTGCAAATGATTAATCAATCGCGAACTTCAATTTCTTTGAGAAGACACACAAATTTTTATTTGAATTCAGTGCTAAATTATCTGTGTAATTTCAAACTTCTCGATATTAAATAATTACTAACTGCAGAACTGTTTGAACTTTCTTTAAGCGTCCAGATGCGAGCACTGTTTAATTCTGCACCAGCGAAAGAAAGGTATCACGTATCCTGGTAGTTTGTTGATAGTCAGGGTCAAATAGTGTCAGATTATGTTACGGTTGGAGGAAGGTGGACTGCCCTTAGAGAACCATCAGGCAACATCAAGAAACTAACAGACACTCCAGCTTAGGTACTCTGCAAGAGCGGAATTAGTAGCAAGAGCACTTCTTTTGATTTAGCATACAACGCCGGTGCCCCCCCCCCCCTCTCTCTCTCTCTCTCTCTCTCTGTCATGGGTTTGGTTTCTCGCACAATAACATTACGCAGCTAGCGCAGGTTTGGACCAAACCGCTGACCTATCGATTTAAGTTCAGTGCTGTGACCATTGAGCCACCGCGTACCCAAGTGGTCCATTATTTATTAATACCACATTACAGTCTTAGAAAGAGATCAATTTCGAATCATCCCGTGAATGTACCAAATCAGCAGAATAAATGTTGTTAAAAATACAAAAAAAAATATTTGTTTTATTTAATACTCCCTGATACGGTAATGAGTAAGCTCTAAAACGTATTTTTCGATATCAATCCACTGTACGGATTCCGAGAATTATTTAACTGCTGTTTTGGGTCACGTTGGATTGGTTGAAAAACACTGGAAGAAGATATGTCTACAAAAACCTGCATAAAAAATAAATTTTGAATTAAATATTCGTTCAAGAGAAGAACATAAAACGTTGCACTTGCACATTCGAGAGCATACGTAGTCCTACTTACTAAGGCATAAGTATGATAAGTTTCACTGAAACAGGTTCACGTTTGTTTTTTTTTCTGTTTATTGGGGTTTAACTACACTGCCCAGAGCCGGGTTCGCATCGTGCCGTACAGTTTGATCGGGTGCTGGAAGAAGTCGTAATACCTTTAGAGGCTCATCCAGCGATAATAAGTATCTTTTGTCTCATCAACGAACTTACGCGGTCCGAGCAGGGTCAGCATTGGATGGAGGTATATATAACATCGGCGTGATTTACACATAAATACATCGTCGCCTGGGTGCTGGAATGTCCTATGTCCCATAGGGGACATAGGACATTCTAGCACTCAGGCGACGACATGTCGCCATCGTGCTCCCACTTGAACAATCAGGACAAAAGCAGTTGATGCGGTACAAAATCACTGATTACCTTTCAGTCTGTAGTCGAGGATGCAAGTCCCATACATGTACAAGGAGTTGAGGATGCGGACATACAGAAATCAATAATGGGATTATTAATTAGATTAAGGAGGAAATACCTCTTTTAGTACTTTTGGTGCATATTTTTTCTAAATATGTCCACTCCCTTGAAATTATTGAAATCACGCTTGAGAAGTTTTGTCACAGAAGAGGGCAAGCAAGCACATACAAAATCAATCTCCACGCAATGATTTCTCCCTTTCAGCGGGATACATCTCTGCCAGAAGTTACCGAATCTGCAAGAATCTTGCAGATTGGGCATCGTGCTGTACGGGTTCATAAATTCAAATCAGTCCGATTTTTAATTAAACAGGTTTTATTACCAGAGAAGGAATTTTCAAAAATACTGTTTGAATCAATGAGAAATTGGGGAAAGTGAAATAAAAATAGTTCGAGTAAGAATACACCGACAATCACGTGATATTTGTAAACAAATAAACGCACATGTCATCCAATTCTCAGACGACAATCGTCATGGAGTTTGATGAAGCACTGCAACGCAGTGTGCAATTGTTAAACTAAGTAACTTGAGCTTCATTTGAACATTTTCTTTTCTGCACCGTGGGTTACTTAACTTAAAAATAGTAGAAATACTCGTCCGCAAGCACGAGAAACACTTCGCCGGCGACGATTTTGTTGGTGTTTGTGGTGCCATGTTTATGAACTAAACGTTCACGTTTCCGGTTTTGTTTTGGATTGGGGGAAACCGTGAATCTAAATTTAGACGTAAAAAGTTCAGTAACTTCTGGCAGAGGTGTATCCGCTGCAAGGGAGAAACGGTTGTGTGGAGATTGATACAAAATGCATATATCGCAGTACATATTTAACTTAGTTCAGTTCGAGTAGTGGGCATCGTAACAATCTGGCATATATGCCAGTCCACATGTTACGTAACGGGGTGGCATTGCTACGGGTGGCCAAGGGCTCTACTGTGTACTCCCGCGTACAGACACCTCGGCCGTTGTGACACCGAGGCACCGGGGTTAATGCACCTGTCAAACCTTCCACGATCTAGCCGTGGCTCTAAACCAAGTTAGTAGCGGTATGACTAGTGAATTAAGGTGTGATCGTCTCTTCTCCTGTCAATTCTTGAAACCCCAGCCTGACTGCAAGAGAAGGTGTTGATTACACTGTGGAGTCAATAACAATTGAGGTTCTTTTATTCTGTTCCAAGTATATACTATACTAACAATAAACAGTCTACAAAACAATATCCGAATGTGCCTTTTAGTCCTCACTCAGGTCCCTGATGTTCAGTTGGATTCTGACTGAGCTACTGACTGAACATGGAGGACTTGGCGGAGTCACCGATTGTAAACGGACTGACTTGAAAAGTGGCGAGACACTATCTTATATCGCAAAATTCTGCCTGCACCAAGGGATATGCAGAACAAGCATAAGGAAGTTATCTCATCACGTTTCAAGCAATCGACACCAAACTGTGGGCTTCCTGTACAGCATACCTCGAATCATTGGATCAGGTTGCCTGTTAGACCCCATGGAAACCGTAGCCATATTATGACTAGTGCTGTACTATTACATGGATTTAGAATGTTTCATAATAATGTGTTTACAATGTCTCATCGAGGCATGACTTCCCCTTACTTCATTGTGATGATATCCCTAAGGAGTTCATGCTGAAAGACGGAAGCCTGACTTCCTGCATTGATCACGTCCAGAGTGTTAGTAGTTTTATCTATCATCTAAACGTGCAGTTTGTACTTCCTGCTACTTCCTCTTTCAACAAGCCTCCCAAAGTATTTTGTTCAATGCATTACATAACAATCAAAACTATTAATTTTATGCACATCTCTCTCTCTCTCTCTCTCTCTCTCTCTCTCTCTCTCTCTCTCTCTATCTATTTAAGCCACAATTCCACTATTAAGTTGAGAAATGCCCCTGTACATGACTATGGAACACACTTGCTAGTCATTATCCATGATATATTTCACCAAAATGGGTCGATAATTGTAGGCACAGTTGAGTACATGAGCATTTAATTATTAAAAAAGGCTTAAGCTTAAGGAGATAATTTAGTGAGAGTAGTCGCAATTCAATGGTGTGGGATAACGCACAAGGTTACTTGCCAGCCATCATGTATGTGATGTTTCATGAAGTTGAACTGTTAAACGTTGTAGGAGGTTCACAACGTGATTTTTACGTGGATGGTGTCATATATGAGTTCAAAGTGTTATAGCAAGTTTAAATTTTTCAACAATTCAAAAATTAAAATATTTGTGAATTTTTATATACAGGCGTACAGACTAGTTGAAGAAAATATAACCATTTTTTGGCAAAACAAGGGTATTATAAACTGTTGGGTCCAGGAAGTAAGTAAATAATTATCTTATGTCATATACGAAATGTTTGGTTGTATTTCTTATTGGTTCAAAAAATAAATATGCTGTTCTAGAGATGGAAAGGGACATCACTGCGCAAGGAGTTCATGAATTTTCACGGGCTGTCACCTTCTATTTTACAAATATCAATTATCCTCCACTGAAGAGTTTGTCTTCAACCTCTTGTTTCATTGTGCCCAAAAGATAAATGCCGTGCAATGGGATGAAGTATTTTGTCCAGAAGGCAGACGGCGTGTGTCAGGATAAAACAGTCGACCTTTCCAACTTGAGTGTAATGAGCTAATTAATGAGGCTCGCGATCCCCGACTTAAACTTCTAGTTAAGGTATGGAGGTGTAAACTGAATGAAGGGATATGTCTTCCATTGCATCAATCATTGAACGTGCCAAACCTTGAACCGGCCTTTGAGGATCTAAACCATGTCATTGAATGGTATGAAAAGCCCATAACATAATTCCTTACAATAAATCCAAACAAAACAGGGACACAAAATAGTATATCTAATTCCAGGCAAGGCATCTATGTTTTGTTGCCAAGAAAAGTTTACTGACTATACATCCCAGAAGTATTTTTCACACTGTATCTAAACTCTTAACTTACCTCATCTAACATTGCATGTCAAATATTAACATATATAATATACACATTTTGGACAAACCTTATTACGAATTACTCTACGAAGTCTAAAAGTACGAGGCCTTACAAACATAATCTCAACAAATCTCTCTTACAATCAGAATCTCAACAAATTTGTTGTAAATTCTCATTACAAACATGTTTTGTGATGTGTGCGTAAAACTTTTGCCTGTCATCTTGTGAGAACATGTTCTTAATGATTTCTTCATTACACAATTATTAAAATAAGGTTTCACCATGCAATGGACTATTTTGTAATACATCGTATTGAAGGTAATGTATGAATATTGGCGTTTTTGTATCTTGTTTTTGAAAATGAAAAATAATATCAGGTAGAAAATATTACCATTGGTGTTCAGTTTAATATCCATTTTCAATAATTCGCTCAATCTAAAATATTTATTCAATAATAACAAATGATAATCTTAAAGCTGTAGAAGACGAAGATACAAGAACAGAGGATACCTACTCTTTTAGTATTTACAGGGATTAGCACATAACTGGTTTCACATGCATTGTTACAAGGCAGCATACAATTAAGGAACTACTCGGGCAATTGAGATTAAGTGCCTTGCGCAATAACATATCGCAAATGACTCGGGCCAGGATCGAACTCAACTCATTCCTATCTGAAGTCCAATGCTCTAACCAAGCCTCCGCGCTCTCCTTGTGACTGTAGATAAACCATTAGAAACAAATGTATCCTAAACTACAAAGACACGTTACCTGTATTCGTAATATGCACATACTACGTGAGTAAAATACTGCTAATGTTGCCAAGAGACCAGAGTATCGGCAAGTCAGGGCGATAGGAGCGTAACAATATAGTAGAATAAGCGAAATGAAACTTTTGAAAAAATAGGATGAAAGTAATAACGGAAATAGAGAGATACAATTTAAATTTAATATGTTCATTGGCCTCGAAAATGGAGATGTAATTGAATATTCGTTTATTAATGTCGGAACAGGATTTATCATTCGAAAACTAATCTTCCGGAAGTTAATAGAAATGGAAGAAAATTTGCTGATAACAAATTTCTTTCTTTCCACACTGCTTGCTATAAATGCTCCCAAACAACTGTTAACGTGATTTTTAAAAAAATCATGTTACTAATATATCCTTGTATCATGTTGCTCTTCCATGTATACACCAGTTTATCAGGATTTCAAACCTAAACTACTTAAATGGCATCCACTTGATTCGTAGTCTTTTATAGCACCAGTTACACTGGGTAAACACTAGGAGAATACCTAATATGGGTTGGGGTAGAACGTGAGGCGAATACAAATGACGTGACGCATTCATGACAACTTTAACCACTTACCTAATGTAACGTCCAAAAGTGGCCAGCGTAATTTACAAAAATCAAAATTCAATTTACATTATTTTTTTTTTTCATTTTTCGTCTAAAATACATAGGTTATGCCCTATCATTGAAACAAGCTAGATGAGTTCGTTCCAATGAAGGGCCATATGCTATGTTTTTAACGAAAAAAAATGCAAACATTTGTTATTCATGAATTTTGTTTGCAAGTGCCGTCTGCATTTAGTATTAGGTATAAAGGGTTAAATACACTATTTAATCTTCAGAAGGAAAATATTTAGCATCTGTACCCTTATGAAAGTATTATCTGCCAAAAAAGGTATTTTATTCAAGTATGTTATATCTCGCGTAAAATCCTCTGATTGGCTACAAGTTACTATACTCTCGATATCTTAAGTATAATTGACATTTTAAGGCAGAGATCAAGCTATTCAATAAAATTGCCCACTTTCATCCTGGGCTGAATACTTTGATTTAGTTCGAATGTCAACTGTTGAACATTCATCTCTTAAAGAAGAGTTAGAAGCTATGCCATACGCTTTTCTTCATAATCCTCCATCACTTTTGCTAATGTGCATGGCCTCCAAACAATGTTGTAGTGACACTTTCATCTCGGAAATAGTATCGACCGTTTCGGCAATCATCCACAACAGTCTTTATGGCTAAGTTTTGTTTTTCCTTTTTTTGATTTTTTTTGTTTTCCTTTTTTGCTTATTTGTTTTGTTTCGTGTTTTTGTTCTCTTGCCTTCTTATTTCAGCTTTTTGTGTGTGTGTGGTAAGGGGCAGTTCCAGTTTCTGTCCGTTGCAGAATAGAACGTTGCCATTTCTTATATTCCTGAATGCAGAACGTTACACCCTACCAAAATCCACTCAACCACCGCCCATTCATTCCTACGGGAAGTAAGGAGAGACTCGGTTATTTTAAATCTCTCTTTTTGAAGAACATTATATTGAATTTTCTTCAAACATCTGGACAACATACAAATTGTAATGAAGTTATCGATTCTTTTGAGATTTCGAAAATATTACTAATGATATTTTTCAACCGTTTGAACTGAAAAAATTTCGTAACTGATCATTTAAATGATGTGTCATTACTCCATAAATCCATCAACAGGTTTTTGCGATTACTGTGATTCCTTTTTTTCGAAATTAACTTGCAGGAACTGAACGTCTTTAGCAGCGAAATTTCAAATTTTTTCTCTTTCTTGGCAATAAGTTTTGTGTGAAATAAACATACAAATTAGACGTCATGTAGTATTCGTGTGTGTTTCGTAAATAACAAAGTGCCTTTGTTGACAACGACAATATACCATTGTAAATTCCACAAACGTCTGATATAATCTCATAGCTGGCCGATTGTTCTGGTCTCAAACTAGAAAGGAGTTTCGGACTTCTGCACTATTTGGAGTGAGATAAAACTAGATAGATGTTGGAGTGGTGTGATAAGAAAAATCTAATAGAAAGGACAATTAGGCCTCCAGTTGATCTGCAATATCAATATCATTTTCAAGTAAGGGAGTACCGCAGAAGTTTATTGGCTTTATTTGCCATTTCCTAACCGTGTTCCTCTTATTATCGAAGAACAGAAACATATTTGGAGAAAATGGTTTAGTAACAACGGTTGCTTGGTTGTGTTGCAAATTATTTACTATTTCCCACCCGTGTTCATCTTATTATCGAAAATCAAAAATGTATTTGTAGAAAATGGTTGCTTGGTTGTAGTGCAAACTACTTTCCATCCCATACCCATGTTCATCTTATAATCAAAAATCAAAAAAACATTTGGTTAGAATGGTTCAGCAACAACGGTTGGTTGCTTATATCGCAATATCAGTTGTTATCCCCAACCCGCATTCATCTCATTATTGAAAATCAAAAATACATTGTGAGAAAATTGGTTAGACGACTTCAGCAACAGCGGTCGCTTCGTTGTCTTGCGAATTGTTTTCTATTCTCGTCCATACTGCTGTCATCACAGAAGTAAATTGTGAGAGACTGAAAACTGCGTTGAGGTTAAGCTCGACATGAGAGGTTCAAAACTGTGGTGTGGTTCAGTTCTGTATCTTTCGTTTTTCATCTTGAATTCCTTTTAATGTGAGGCATTGTTCTATACACATTTTTAAAGATTAACATCATGGTAGCAAGTTCTTTTTTAACTAAATCTGAAATATTCCTTCACTTGATTTCTTGGTTTCTGATAGTAGTTGTCTGACTATGCATACTAAGTAACTGTGCTTATTATACAATCGCTGGTATACAAACAGCTAAATTAAAAAACAATTAATTGTTCATCAACCGAGAATTCGTCCACTGAGTCCCAATGTGTTCTATGTGCCTGTAGACACATAGAATACATTGGAACTCAGGGAATGAACTGTTCATTGACTCTCTCGACCTACTCGATGTAAGTCAATCTTTCCCGAAACTCCATGTGTGTGTTGCTTGGATCAAAGAGGTCGAAGAATGTGAAAACCAAATAAATGTCCACGTTTTTAACTTGATTCACTACTTTTTTGTGAGGGGTTTAAAATTGTAAAAGTCTGTGATTAGAGACAATATATACAGTAAATAACATGAAGTATGTTTATACTTAATAAACCAACGAGTTGAACACAATGGCCGTGTAAAAAGAAAATTTGATGATAGGTCCCTTTTTGTAAAACACATTGTTGTGTGATTTGTTGACAATATCGCCTATACTTACATTGTACATCTACAGTAATGTTTGCTGTACCAGTTCCTACACTGTTTGATGCTTCACATGTATATATACCTTGCTTTGATTCATTTGTAGCATGGAAGTTGTAAGTACTACCAGTTTGCCCTGCTATTTGGATGTTGTCTTTCTTCCATATATATGATGCTGAAGGATAAGCATCAGCCGTACAGTTGAATGTTTTACTTTTTGTTTTCTCTATTCTGTAAACTCCACTTGGACTCATTGTAACTGATGGTGTAGCTGGAATAAATATTCATCACATGTGGCAACTATAAATATATTGAACCCATTTCATGCAGCTGGCAGAATCTGACAAATACAAATGTGTTCTATTTTAGAGGTGGTACAATGACCTCACAGTTTCTTATAAGGTAAGTCTAAGATCACACATGCTGCAGTCAAACGGCCCATTTTAGATGTCAAAGAACCTAAAAATGTATAACATGTGATTAAATGGGATGGTAACCCAACCAAACATTTATTCTTTGAAGTGTAAACTCAGTTCTTCGCTGACTATGAATTCATTAATGTCAGACGCATGCGTTTATAATTATCTTATCTCCAGACAGATACATAGAGACTATTACCATTATGGGGGATGTACACAATATGTATCTGAGTCGAGTTTCGGGTTCTAAGGGCAGATCACGACGAGTCGAAGACGAGTCGTGATCTACCCTTAGAACCCGGAGCGAGACTCGGATACATATTTTGTACATCCACCCACATAATGATAATAATCGTTTTATCTACAATATATTGTGGATAAGTCAAGAATATAGACGAATATATAAAGAATTATTTATTCGTACGGATGAACAAAAAGAAAAAAAATGGAACGTGCTTGTATCCGACTCCTCGATAAAAACATACGTATCAGGGGGTCGGATACACGACAGTTGCAGAGTTAATACAGACAAAATACATGTTGATTGTAAGATAAAAGAGTGAAACATTTGTTAGAACATACGCAATTACTCACTATGACGCCATCTTAATGGGGCCCTGTAACACAATTCATGAGTTATGAGTTACCCATTGAAAGAAACGGTTCATCTCATTATTACCAAAACGTTGAAAGATGTAACCTGATATCGTTTAGATGAAAGGTCCCTCAGAAAAAGAGTGTGCAGTGTTATTTTTCTTCTTGTCCAATATTTACGCTTAAACTACCGCGTCTATGCAAAGGACCTATAAATGCACCTGTATGTAAGTACGTTTAAACCTTTAATTTACGTAACCCTCAAAACCGGCCAGCAATAGGTCTATTTATAAAAAAATCACCATTCAGTTTTCGTTATTGTTCTTTTCATTTTAAGTCTCAAAAACAAAGCTTAATACCCCTCAATGGAACGATAAAATTGTTATTAAATATCTTGTTTTTATATGTCGTCTCCCTTTCGTGTTAGGTAAAGGTTTAGTCACTTTATGACATAGTTGTAATTCTTTCATCTGATCAGTTTTTGGAAAGTTCCACCCGGAACGCCCAGAACATCATGATATCATCATCATAGTATCATGTCGACAACAGGGAGAGGTTTAAAGTGTTGGCACAATGCCACTGCTAAATGAAATTGCAGAAGCTTGACTTAAGCCCAATTTACAACTAAGTTGATCTATTTTCCCCGAGTCACAGTATCAAGAATGAAAACAAACATCATCCCGAACAATTCGGCACAGGTATGTTCAAGGCGTTTTACGACGTGTTTTCAAATTACAACCTATGGGTCAACTGTTCAAAATTTTTTACCAGCTTGATTCTACTTGACCTAAAAATGTGTATAACATATTTATACGGTGACCTGTAGCAAAAAGCCGTTGGGAAGTTCTTTGTTCTTTTTTTTAATCGGGCAAATGATTCTGAAGACTATAAAATTGAATGGTGCTTCGAAATATTGTCCCCACCCCTTTCCTGTTTTCTGAGTAAAGCAAAAATATTTTTTTACAAAATTGTTTTGGAAACATACGAGTCCTCAATACATAAAATGCATGGAATGCTGCATATCAAATGTCAAATTATTATGGGCAATCCTTCTTAAAGAAGGTAAAATTCGTTTAATATTATGCCCTGGGCTGTAACATATAGGGGAACAGTATAAACGTTGGTCACCCAATGGTGATTCATAGACATGAAACAATTTTGATTTAATTCGTCCAATGGGTTTTTGCGAAACTTAAAAGACAGAAGATTGTGAACAGGTGAAAGAAGCCAAGTGATTCCGATAATTTTCATTACATTTCGGTATGGAGTACTGGATTTCAGTCTGGAAATCAGTCCGTTTGTTAGTTCCTTTAACCCTTTACCCAACGCAGACGATATCAACATTTATTATTTTAAATATCATTTGTTTTAAATTTTTCAAACAATTCCAACCAAACCATATCATATGACACCTCATTGGAACGAGGTCGACGAGCTCGTTCCAAAGAGTGGTCACATGATATGGTTTTGTTGACATTTTTTGAAAAATAATATTTTTTCAGCTGCTCAATTGGCATATTACGCGGGCGGATGTGGCCGATTTTTGGGGTAAATACAAGTCAACATAAGGATGATATGTGATGAACTGATTCGTCCAATAAGTTTTTGCGAAACATAACAGACGGAGGATTGTGAACAGGTGAAAGAAACCGAGGGACTCCGATAGCTGATGTAAAGCAGTGGTGATGTAATGCAGTCGTGACTTAGTTATATCTAAATACATAATCAACGTGCTGAGCGATGAAATCATATTTTACTTTTGCAGCCACATTTCGCAGATGAGTTCTTCATTACTAGTCGGCGACCACCCTAGTAAGACACAAACTGCTAAAAGTACATACAGCTAAATCTGGGGGATACTATGATTTTTAGAGACCTGCTACAGTTAAAACTAAAAGTCCTGTCATCAATTGCGCGCAAACACCTCGCCATTTAGCGCGTTTATCGGCGCGTTAGGTCATATGCAAAGGCTATCACATTCTCTTCGCAATCTGTGCACAAGCAATGGTTCAGCCAATGGACCTCCGGGTTTAACCCGGAGGTCCATTGGTTGAAACATTGCTTGTGTTTGCTGTGAGTAATGGCAAGACTCCGTGGTAATTTGGGTATTTTCAATAGGAAAATTGCGCGCCATTCCTGTGCGAAATTGTGTCAAGATAAGCGCGCAATTCATGACAGGACTTCTAGGTTTAACTGTAAACTTGTTGTAATGAAAGGAAATATCAAATGATACTGCAAGAAGATATCTAAATCAACTAGGTTGAGTAAATATGAACCCAAATGGGTTCATATTTACTCAACCCAGTTCGTTGTCTTAATGTTTAATCCAAGTAATTTTACAATTACCTTTTATGAACAAAATATATCGAAATCAAGAGTGAATGGGGTCAAACAAAAATAACAGATTTCTTTTTCTTTTTTTTTTTTATTTTTTAGATGGGGTGTAATTTTAGATGGGGTGTAACTTTTAGATGAGGTGTAATAATAAAGCTGTAGAGTAGAACGCAGGTACATTGTATAACTGCAGTATGAAAAACAGCGCGAGAGAGAACGTTTGCATAACCATCTGCGTGAAGGCTCTTTTCAGACTAGTTTTCATAATGCCTGAAAGTTTACCAACATAAAAAAACATTATTAATATTTTTGCGTAAATATATCAAATTTATATTTATTTATTTATTTATTGGTGTTTAAGGTCACTTATTTCGCACAATGGCTAACCATGACCACAACATGATTATGAACTCAAGACCAGAGGTGAGCATTAATAAGCCATGTTGCCCATTTCAGAGAGGGTTTGCACCTCCCAGGCATTGGTGACTGGGTCCTATTTTACCGGTAAAACAGAACCTGATTACCGCAGTGCACAGGCACTGCTTCACATCCCGGGGTTCCCGCGGGGAAAATATATCAAATATGTTCGACAATTTCAAGCGCGACGCCAATGATCATATAATGCCTTGTACAGCGTACAGAACAGGACACGCATAGAACTACTGCGTTAAATTGCATGTGGGGGAAATTTCTCTCTCAACAGATGTGTATCGGTTCTGAAAAACAGAGAAACACAAGTTAATTTTGCATCCTATTGTCCACTCGTTTGAGGTCCATCAAGTTGCTAATTAACAGTTACCCCGTGTCTGCCGCTTGTGTTTTTAGTAACAATGGTATTTTAGTATTATTCGGGAGATTTGTTTACCCTTAGCGTTTCACTACTAATCAACAGTTTTTGGTGCTAAACATATCCAAAAGAACTAATGGTTGACTTGTTGTAATTTAAACAGACAGGTACTAAATCACAAAGAGTTAGAGCACTGTTTTGCAACAAAACTATCGAACGCTCGACTGATACATTTTTCTCTCCAATTTTTTTAATCTTATTTAATCTAATGATCATATTTTTTTCTTTGAATGTATTTTTCTTTTAATGTTATTTAATCTAAATGGCACATGGCGCGGGGCAAGCAACCTTGACATGAAATTACGGAAAATTAATTTTAAAAAAAACTAGTTCCCATTCCATTTCACCGGATGCTGTTTGGGAAAATGACCCTGTTAACTGAAAAACCAATAAAAATACACCTCGAAAGGGGTTCTTACAACAGTTCACTGAAATAAATTCTTGTAATAGTCTGGGGGAAACTCTACAATTGATAAACCCTAAATGGATTACCAGGGGTGGCGAGATATTTTTTTATCTACCATTTATCAAAAAAACGCAATCCCAAACATCAACATAAGTTGCGATAAAACTTCGGCGATAAAAGATCTTATATCGCTGTTACGGTAGCGATAATGCCACACGACATTGCGAGAAAACACAACGCATGCTCGCCTGATGGTCTATTTCAGGGGTACAGGCAACCACAAGCTATTTCCTTCAGAAACTTGTAATGCTGCTACGAACAGGGCATCAAGATTGCATCAACACTTTGCAGGGAACTGCACGATCCATTACATGAACAATCCACACTAAAACAAAAAGGATGGAGGTGAATCACAAAAATTAAAAGTTATAGCGAGAAAATTCTGAAACGTAACGTCAATCTCATTTTGACTGGATCGCTTCTAAAAATTATCAATGAAGTGACCTCATTTATCTAACGCGATTCTTAGTTTAAACAGTATTAAAAAATTATGTTATGTGTATATAATATCTAAAATATATGTCACAACAAATAAAAATGAAAATTAACAAATTAAGATACAGCGGTATACAATATAATAAATATGATGATTCACAAATAGCCGAGGAAAGGAGGGATTCGACAGTAAGCTTATAGCTTATGTAAGTCGTGTCCCTGGAGTCTGTATAAATTACGCCATCTTGGGTGTTTTGATAGGAAGATAAACTGACATAGTGTCGTCTAGTGGCCGAGACCCTTTCTAATTAGTTTCATTTAGTTGATTATAAAACCAGCCGTAACTCCACGGGGTACAGGATGGAACGCAGCATCCCACACGTGCAACCAAATAAAACAATTCTTCCGTTCTTCAAAAAAAAAATAATTCCCTAGTTCTTTTCGCAACCAGCCATCTGTTGGGTGACCCCATGAAATGAATTGGATTTGATTGCAAATACCATTGCTCGGCGGAATAAGCATACTTGTGCTGAGTTTGATTATTTTTAAACAATTATTTTTTGAGAAGACAATTCTCTCAACCGGACGATGCGTGAAGAAATTCATTCAGCATGAATGAAATTGTACATTTTGAAAAGAAGTAATCAAACACAGCCCATGTATGCTTTTTCCGTAGAGCAATGATATTTCGAACCAAATTCAATTTATTTCATAAGGTCACCCAAGGCACATATGGCTGGTCTGCGAAAAGAACTTGGGAATTACTTGTTTGTACTATGCAAGATTCGCTTTAAATACATGGCGTCACATAATTCGAATTTTTAGAAGCGATCAAATCACAATGAGATTTACGTTACGTTTCAGAATTTTATCGATATAAACCTCAATTTTTGTGTTCGTGATTCACTTCAGTAGTATAGCATGTAACCGATCGAGCCCCATTACCCGGAGCTTTGCCGGTGCAGCTGGTGTTAAATACCCATAGGAACCGGAGCCGTTGCCGTTGCAACTGTTGCCGGTGCAAAAGTTCGTCTCCTTGAAGCTAGATCTGGCAAGCAGTGTCCGGACAGAATATGTAGTATGCTATAGCATATATAGTGATATATGTACACCCAGGTTTATGGGTATGTATATTTTTGGTAAGTGATGGAAAATTGATGGTGAAGTTGGGTTTTCTTGAAAGTTTTTTCCGCGAAACGGTTGGCGTTGCTATTGACGTCGTGACGTCGTGATGCGCACGCGACGTCGTAGAGACGTTGACCAGTGTTGTTGTCCTCTATACAATCTGACATAACGTTGTTCAGGTGAGGGGTGTCGGACATCTTGTAAAGGGGTGGGGGTGATATGGTAGTGGTTGTATATATCCATACTAGTATACTATTAGCCCTTGGGTCTTCATATTATCCTATGTCTGCTATAGCTAGATCAAGCAGTATTGTGGGGATAGGGGTAATGCATGATAGGCAATTGTGGTATTGCTAGATAGTCCTTGGTGGTTTAGACTGGCAGTATAGAATGAATGGTCTGTTGGCCTATTATCCCCTTAGTACTATTTACCTACCGAATCCTTTGTATTATCTTATGGCTGGTATTGGTAGTTTATTGCTAGGTCAGACAACATTATAGTCGTTTGTTTAAAAGTGGGGCTTAGGATGCATTGTATATACGGCTGTAGGTCCCCTGTTAGTCCTCGGTATTATTAACCAACCGATTGTTTTGTATTATCCTATGACTGGTATAGATAGTACGTTACGGTTGGTCAAGTGGTATTGTGGAGTGTGGTGGGGGTAATGCCTGGCAGTATAGAACGGCAGTATAGTATGGACGATATAGACCTCTGTGGGCCCCCGAAACCCATTAGTACTACCAATCGACCTAATGTTTTATGTGACTGATCTAGGTAGTATATAAGACAAGACGTTATTGTGATTGTAGGGGAGGGGGGGGGGGGGGGTGTAATGCATGGTAGTCTAGTGTGGTAGTATACGAAGTAAGCTTTATACCCACACAGGTCCCATGTTAGACCTTAGTACTATTAATCCGCCTAATGCTTCATGTTATTCTATGACTGGTATAGGTAGTATGCAATGCTAGGCATAGGGGTATTGTGAGTAGGGGTAGTTTAGAACGGTAGTATAGTATGGGTGGTATATACCACTACAGGCCCCCTGTTAGTGCTTGGTACTATTAACCAACCGATTGCTTTGTTTTATTATAGGGCTTTTATATGCAGTACGTTATGGCGGGTCTATTGATATTGTGGGGGTGAGGGTAGGGCTTGGTAGTTTAGAATTGTAGTATAGCACAGGCTGGACATACCCCTGTAGTTCTTTTGTTGTCCCTTGGTACTTCTGATCCACCAGGTGCTTCATATTATCAAGCGGTATTCTGGAGGGGGGGGGGGGGGGATAATGCCTGGCAATACAGAACGGCGGCAGAGTATGGATGGTATATTCCCATATAGGTCCCATCTTAACCGTGGATAGTATTAACCTACCAAATCCTTTGTATCATCCTGTTACTGGTAAGGTGGTACGTAATACCAGTAGTTCCTACCATATCCCGAGTACTCTTGTTGTTTCATTTATCTAGCTCACCCAATCAGTTCACTTTACTGACGCTACCTAACCAAACAGATTGCTTCATCCCCGTAATCCCTATGCAGAGTTATCTCCCCTTATTACAACGAAGTCCCATCCGATTCTCATCACCTTTATGTTCAATGGCCACGTCCCATGGAATCCTTTTTTGTGAAACGTCTCTGGTTATGGAATCCCTTTTTTGTCGTATGACGGCCATGAGAAAGGCTACCAAATTCGCTACCCCTCTTAGCCTCATTTCAGTAGTTAACAGCCATATCCACAGGCACCCCAATATCGGCACCCCTTTTTGGAAAACGCATGGCCTTCGACACCCCTTTTTGTCGTATGAGGCCATGAGGGCTATGTGAAAAGCCCTCAGTGAGGCCTCATTTACTATCCCTCATAGCCTCTTTTGAGGTCATGAGAGCCATGAAAAAATCGCTCAGTGAGGCCTAATTTACTATCCCTCTTAGCCTCATCTCGGTATTGTACAGCCATATCCCCAGGCACCCCAACTTCGGGACCCGTTTTTGGAAAACATATGGCTTTCGGCACCCCTTTTTGTCGTATGAGGCTGCGAGTCGTATATGCGAGACTCGCACATACGACTCTTAGCCTCATTTCAGAAAAAGGGGTGCCTAAGACCTGGTATTGTATTATTTGAGGATACCTTCTGGAGAAACCTTTTTTTGTCATATGTGCCATGAGAAAAGCCCTCAATGAGGCGTAATTTACTATCCCTCTTAGCCTCATTTCAGTATTTAACAGCCATATCCCCAGGCACCTCAATTTCGCACCCCTTTTGGAAAACATATGGCCTTCAACACCCCCTTTTTGTTGTATGAGGTCATGAGGGCTATGCGAAAAGCCCTCAATGAGGCCTCATTTACCATCTGTCGTGGCCGCATTTCGTTTGAGGTCATGAGGGCCATGAAAAAATCCCTCAATGAGACCTAATTTCCTATCCCTCTTATCCTCATCTCGGTATTTAACAGCCATATCCACAGGCACCCCAATTTCGGCACCCCTTTTTGGAAAACATATAACCTTCGGCAACCCGTTTTGTCGTATGGGGCTAAGAGTCGTATGTGTGAGTGACTCGCACATTCGACTCTTAGCCTCATTTCAGAAAAAGGGTGCCTAAGACCTGATATTGAATTATTTGAGGATACCTTCTGGAGAATCCTTGTTTTGTCATATGTGCTTATGTGAAAAAGCACAATGTGGCACATTGTGCACTAGCACATAGGCACATGCTGGATGTGCCGATATGTGCTTATGTGAAAAGGCACAATGTGACACATTGTTGTTTATGTAATCCTGTTGAGGCATTTATTTATTTATTGGGTTTAACGACACTTTCGATTAGCCAGGATCACTTCGTGTCCGACAGTTTCACGGTTGAAGCAAGCCGGAGCGATGGAGAGAACCACCGAGCAATGGCGAGCAACAGTAAAGCTCCCCAACGTACTAACTCTACAGAAGCAGGGTTAGTATTGGTTGAAGACAAGTGCACCATCGACGTGCAGCACCTCTCAGTACACAACGCCCCCTTGCCCCATGTGGGCAATCGGAATTAAGTGTTTTGCCCTAAGACACAATGCGATTGCCTCAGGTGGGATTCTAACCGAGGACCTCTAGGCTGCAACCTGCATCTCTAACTACTGAGCCACCGTGCTCCCTATATATCTTGCGGAAAACTTGATGCATCGTTTATTGAGGCATAATAAGTTTTTGAAGGAAATACCTTGTGATTGACAGTAAGGCTGACATCGCCTTCAGGCGTGCGCGCGTTCTTTTCTCGCGATGTCATGTGACTTTTATCGCTACTACAATAGAGATACAAGATCTTTTACCGTCGAGCTTTTATCGCTACTGATATTGTTGTTTGCGATTGCATTTTTGGTAAATAGCAGATAAAATATTTTATCGCGACTCGACTCGTTTTTTTTTTTTTTTGGGGGGGGGGGGGGGGGGGATACGTCCCCAAAAATGAGTCTCATCGCGACAAAAGTTTCTACACAAGCACAATGTGCAAATAATACATATGTATCTCCATTTGAAGGCACGAATGATTCAAATACAAACCACTTCCGCGTATTGTTTTGTCGGAACTCTTTACAGCATTCAAGAAATGTTAAGGTTTATTGTGCAGATACATCTGGTGGTCATAAAAAAACGCTAATGGTGTTATCTGCGTGTTTCTATATAAGAAAAGCCTTTGATCATTTCGAATTGCCATGTTCTAGTAAAACATGTCTCTCCACGTGTCAGTTTTTTGCACTCTCCTGCTTTTAACTCGAATTTATGACTTGAACAAACTGAAAGGCAGTTATATCTGTAACAGAGTTCGATATAGGGACTTTTTTTAAATTAATCACCTTCGTAGACGGACGACAAATGTCAGCATGTGCCCACTCCACTCTGTGTGGCAGTATCAGACATTAATCATGGACTGTTTTTTTTTCTTCCAGTTGATGTCTCCACATCGCTACATTTATTCCCTCCCTTACAACTCCATCATAACTCATAAAATGTGATATCCTCGTGAACTTAGCCTAAATGGACATGTACCAGATTCAACAACACAAGAAACTTGCAATCGAAACCCACTTCCGGGCATTATCAGGCGTCTACACTCCAACCAGTCACAGAAGCAAAGGAACGGCAGACACAAAATGTGACCAATAGAAAGATGCAGATACAGCTGAAACTTACAATGTCAGTCAATAGAGCTGAAAAGCTAGTGGAGCAGTCGGTCATGGCAGCGATAACTCGATATCCAAAACACTCCTCCCCCAAGAAGAAATCTTTAAGGTGTTTTCTTCTGAAGTGATTTTAGTTAAGAAAGTCAGTGCTTTGTGGTCCGCAGACCTGGGAAAATATATTTGTTGCCATGGGACATGGCCCTGAAAAGTAAGGCTGGCAGGCCAAAAAGTAATTTCTGAATACATTATCTCTCTGCTTAACTTCCATGTCATAGAGTTCAAGACATATCAAAACAAAGATGCAAATCAAATGTCTGGT
Source organism: Pictodentalium vernedei (assembly GCA_031216915.1). Classification (NCBI taxonomy): domain Eukaryota; kingdom Metazoa; phylum Mollusca; class Scaphopoda; order Dentaliida; family Dentaliidae; genus Pictodentalium; species Pictodentalium vernedei. The sequence goes on along the minus strand of CM062294.1, from coordinate 73,856,915 downwards.
TCGCATGTCTGAGTATGCACATGTTACCTGAAAGCAGTACCATGTGGAAATATTTTTGTAAATTGTTCAAAAGCTGTCACCTTCATACGCGTATGAATGACACCACAGGAACAAAACAATTTAGAACACCCGCAGAAAAATACAAAATACTGCTATTTTTGTTTTCTGAACAAAATACTTTTTTACTCAGCCTACTGAAACATACCCATGTTACACATCCTCGTACGATTCACCCTACCCATGCTGCTCCTTATATAATTTTTTAAAGAAATATATTGAGTTAGGATTTGTGAACCAGCTTACTACCCCAACTAACACTGCTCCCTAAAGAACTTGTTGCATTCAAATGCAGAATATGGTGAAACGGCAAAGATTCTCCATTAAAGGTACGCATATGTCAGTAGAATATCTTTCAGAGGCATCTCGCTTCTCGGTTGCTAGTAGTGTAATTTCACGAGACATAGGTTCAAGGGATTAGTAAGTTGCGGGACACCAGTATTTTACACTGTAGATAAAAAATGAAAGAACTCTTTTAGAATCATTACTGCATATGTTTTCAGGTATAAAGCGTCACATCTTTGTGGAGATGATTTACAGGTATTTTCAAATAAAGCCTCTAAGGTAATATTGGATGTTAGAGTGCTCGTAATGGGAAGACATTAAGAAAAATCGTTCACATCTAAAGGAGTCTCCAAATACTTCCACATTTGATGTGTTTTATATTTGTGAAAATGATTTAGAAGTTTTTTTTTCAAATCAAGTTATTGGAGAGATATTGAGGAGTGTGATGGAACCTCAATATTTCAGCATTGTCGATAACTTAAGGAACGTCAGGAGCGCGGTGGCTCAGTGGTTACGGCGTTTGACTTCAAACTGAAATGGTTTGATCCTAGCCAGGGGTAACTGTGCTGTGTCCTAGAAAAAGGCACTTAATCCCGATTACCCATGTGAGGTCAGGGTGGTGCTGTGTACTAAGGCGTAATGCATGTCGCTGGTGCCCTGTCTTCAACCAATGTTAACCCTACATGTGTGGAGTTAGGATGTAGGGAGTCTGACAGTTACTTACCGTTGCTATGTGGTTCTTTCTGGGTACTCCGCATTCCTCTACGCTTAAAACAGTCCGACACGAGATGACCCTGGCTGTCGAAAATGCCGTTAAACTCCAATAACTGAAATGCATAAACGCAAGGATCGTTTTATGTAGAAAACAATCTTGTCAAACAACTGCTCTACATGCTTCAAAAATATACTTGTAACATATCAGCAAGAATGATTTATACGTTTGTTGAAAACAAGGTACTGGATTCGTATGTAGGGGAGTCATTATTTTTTCGTCTCAAACGCCGATTTCCTGTGCTTTCATAGCTTGCAGAAGAGGAAGTTGTTCATAAAGTTTCTCAACTCAACTCCTGGTGTCACGTTTCTTGTTCTCGGCTTTGATATGTTTACATCGGGTTGAAGAGACTCCACTAATAATGCTTTTCTCAAAACTACTGGCCTAAATGATTATATGTTTGTTAAAGTACCTGATGTAATTATGTTTCACGAGTGTGTAAGCAATAAGCCAATTAGAGCAGTTTGAAGGATGACAGACCACCCAGTCGTTACGACGCGGTTGGTAAATGGGACGAGGGAATTATGAAAACCCTTTACAAACCTTTAATAGGATGACACATTACATCTGGTAAATACCAGCAACAGAATATTTTGGGGTTTAGTCCAGGCTTGGCAATTTCAAGAGAGCGATTTTTTAGCTCTCCTTACTGCCCTCCTGAAAGAATTAAGGAGAGCGAAAAATTGCCCTCCTAAATATTTTGGTCTGGGATGATTGAGATTACATGTATTATGCTCACATTAAATTTTTGTTGTAAAGCAAAAATGTAATTTAACTTCGAAGTCACATAACATCACGTAATTTCATTTTGAAAGTGGTTTAGTGGTAAAAGGTAATGGCTACAACCATACCCAAACACAGTTGCAATCATTTGAAGCAAAATGGGTCACAGCAATATTTTTTTTTCTGTCAGTTTCAAGTTCAACAACTGACACACAGTTTGAGGGGTAATTATTCAACGAATATTGACACTATAATATACTACCAGTACTACTATCCTGTCACTTGAAGCACTTGCACTAGGATGTGACTGTAGATTCAAGCAGACCTGTTGTCCAAGAAAGTCATACGCCTACCACTACCACCTTCAACCCCCCCCCCCCCCAAGGGGGGTTGAAGGTGGTAGTGATAGGCGTGTGACTTTCTTGGACAACAGGTCTGGGTACACACACAGGTCTTGTCAAGTGTGTGTCCGGTTGCTGAGTGAGACATCTAGATGTCTAAGAAATTTCGCTTTACCTTAGTAAAGTTAATAAAATCACTGATGTAGTCTGTTGGTTTCAGTTTCAATGAGTTCGTTCAATTGGATACTTAAAATGCTGTGTAAAGCTAATTGCTCTCCTAAGCTGATTGAGGAGAGCGATTTTTTGCCCTCCTGTATTTTTCAGAATGCCAGGCCTGGTTTAGTCTTGACATCTCTTCAAAAAGAATCAAAGTCCTTTTTCGGGTAAGAGTCCTCGGAGTCTCTTGTTTCATTTCCAACTAAATATAGCTCACTTGGTCTACTAAGATGGATTTGGCTACCCAAGTGAAACAAAATGTGGACTGGTAAACTGCACTTGGGGGCTTTTAACTTACTTACTTTGTTAATTGGTTTAAATTACACTACAGGCGTTATTGGGAGTTGTTTCTGGTGTAAAAATTGTATCTGAAAAGGAGTTTTTCTCAATACCTGTTTTGGAATCATATTGTATGACAAAGTCATAATTAGATATCGAATGGTTAATGCGTGAAGAGTAATACATACCGAATATTCAGGGACCGACCTGGGCATGCGCCTGTGCGTATTTGCTTCTGAAACATCAGGACCTGGCTCTTAAATCTCAGAAATAGGCTTCTCAGTTGGCTCGTAACTTCTCAGATCATATTTTGATATTCTTTCGATGGATAATCGAGAGAGACACTCTTACATGTATTATATATATGATTATCATTTATCATTGTTGTAGAGTGCTTAAGTTAATACTTCAAGTCTTAATTACCAAGCATTAATCTTCACTGTGGTTTCTGATCAAGTCTTGGCTGCCTAAATAGGCAGCCAAGACTTGATCAGAAACCACAGTGAAGATTAATGTTTGCTATAGTGTACTAAATGAAAATGATGAGAGCTATTACATACTTGCTGTGTGTGTTACAAACAGCAGTGTGACTCCGTAAATTGAAATCTGGCGCATGAATTGAAAAAATAGGCTCCGAGGCTAGAGCGTATTTTAAATAGTCCTGATCGGTCCCTGCGAATATTATTCGTTAACGGGTGTGAATGATAACAGATAAACAGGCGTGTGTAGAGTGAGTATACAAACATTACTTACAATACGGTTTTGGAAAGTTGTATGCAAGACTATCATCAGATACAACAGTAATGTTGCCACCAGTCTCTGAAGCTTGACATGTAAACTCTAAAACATCATCCTCTTTGTTTACTGTTACATTTAGTTGCTCATTATTCATTGTATATTTTGGATTACTGCCTAAGATCTCAGTACCCCTTTCTCTCCATGTATATAATAAAGATAAACCATGCCCACTAGGTTGACTTGTTGATGATGCAATACATTGTACACTAAACTGCTGGCCTTCTAATGGATTGTTGTTTGAAACAGGTTGAATGTTACCGATCGAAGGTTTACCTGCAATGGAAAGAAAGTTTCAAGCGAAATTCATGTAGTAAGACGCAATAACAATTCATGATGTTGTTCTTTAAGTACAATGTATATAACATCAAGCAGCCACTATCACCACTTAGTTTATCTAAAACACATGTAAAAAATAACTGTTGTTCACATGTATCGCAATTCTTCAACGTTTCAAAAAAGTTTAACAAGGCTTTTATTAAATTAAACTGTAAGAAAAAAATCATCTTGACACGGGACAACTCGGTGAGGATGTGTTTCGTTAACCCTTTACCCAACGTACCGGCGAAAGCCGACCAGCGCCATTCTCAAAAATCGTCAATTAATTTTCATTATATTTTCTTTTTTGTTTTCAAAAAAAGGTTATGACCCCTCTTTGGAACAAGCCCATCGAACTCGTTCCAATGAGGGGCCATAACCTATGTGTTTTCAGACAAAACATGGAAACAAATAGTTATTTGAGAATTTTGTTTGCCAGTGTCGTCTGCTTTTTATTTTAGGTAAAGGATTGAATGACTTCTGGAAATTAACTTGCGATATGTTATTCCTGAACCTGGCGGAGAGTGGTGTAGTAAAAAATGCGGGAAAGCATGTCGGGGTGGGTGGGTATCAGGGACAGTCGGATGCAATGTTTTACACCCTCTTGTAAAATTTTTATTTTCACCCTAAAATTTACTTCTGAAGACAACATTCAGCATTTCAAGTTAATTAAAACATATTATAGGTCAGTACAGCTTTTATCATCGCTTATTGACCATAGCTCCTGTTTGATGAGAGTTTAATAATCGAACTTACTGAGAAGTGAACCTGTAAACTGTTCGGGTTGACGAAATGACGAAAACCTGGGACGAACGAATCGGCGCATCCGCCCGCGTAATATGCAAATTCAGCAGTAAAAAATATTATTTTTCAAAAAATTTCAAGAAAACCATATCATGTGACCCCTCGTTGGAACGAGCTCGTCGAGCTCGTTCCAACGAGGGGTCACATGATATGGTTTTGTTGAAATTTTTTGAAAAATTTGAAAAAATGATATTTAAAATAATAAAGTTTGATATCGTCTGCGTTGGGTAAAGGGAAAAGTCTGTCTAATTTTGCACAGATGAAAATTACATTAACTCTATATTTTCTGAAGACTTTCCAGCTTGAAAACAGCAAAATATAACCAAGTCCATTTCATATAGTTAATTTGATTTTCAGATCAGCAGAATACCTACACTTACTGTCAAGGTGATTTATCCCATAAATGGCCGTTTATTTGAACAATAAAGGCCTTGGACAATTTTTTGCTTTAATTACATAGTAGGGTAATAAATTTTCCCCATAGGTTTAACACACGGAAAATGTATCACCCTAGTAGGGAGTTGGAAGCGAACGATACTAGGTTGTCCTCTGGCGTTCCGTTTGAAAGGTCGGGATATCTTGATCTAATTTACGTGTATCAGAAATCTGTGGAAACGATCCGACGATCATCACTTAAACGTAATTAAATGAGTTGTACCGGTATACAAGATTATATGCCGCATGTAAGACGTCTATTACGAGCAAACAATAAAGAATACTCATAATTAATTAACAAAAGTATTCAAAAATAAAACTGGATTTTGAAATACCTAATGCCAGTGGTGACTGGTGTAGTGTTAATTTGGGTATGTACATATGCTTGATGGGGCGGTACCTCGCATCGATAAACAAGTATTCTGTTTCAGGAGAGAAAGAACGTGAACGATGTTCTTTAAAACGATGTTCTTTAATTATGAGTAACCTTACCTCTCCTCCCAGCACAGCAACGCGTAACACGAAGTACACTCTGCACAATTCCAATACAACTAAATTCACAGATTGTCAAACTAATTTGAACACACCTGTATCACACGCTGTTGAACCCAAGGCTTCCACACACGAATCTCGGGTAACCGTAATAACTATTTCCTCATTAGAACGAAATGCTGGCACATGTGTTAAAATTAACGACTTCCATTTGCAGCATACTGACCTCTCGAATCCAAGGATATTATTGAATAGATTATTTCACACTGTTTATAACTAACACGTTAAACAACAACATGCAAAAATGAACTGACAAGTTACATTCGTGACCTGCTTTGAAAGTTGCTCTCACCCACTCAGTGCTTCTGAACGCGTTGTAATGTAGCATAATTAACAGTTCAATTATTGTTTCCTTTAAAAGGTTTGAAAGTATTACACAATGCCAGTACAAAAGAATATAGATTACTCAATTAATTAATAAAGGATTTTTGCAAGTTTAGCTGACGTTTGTTGGGGAATTGTTTTTAGACAGAAATGTATCACTGAGCCTTAATTATTTTTTACAATGTTCTCTTGTCGATCGAAATGGACCAATGTACTCCTCACTTCGAGCTATGTTTTGTAGCGAATAACCGCGTGGTTTTGCCGCAACTTCCTGCAACGTCTATATAAAAGATTTATGGCATAAACAAAGTAAACGTATAGTTTTTGAAGTAAAAAAATTATTCTACTCGTAGGATAAAGAATCAAACGACTCGCCAGAGGCTCATCGGTTTCATTCTTAATCCTACTCGTAGAATAATTTTTTTTACTTCAAAACCCTATACGTTTATTCTATATGTCTCATTCAAATGTATTGATATCCATATGTGCAGACATTTACCATTAGTTTGGGAAAGGTAGATTCTACCACAGTAGTATATAGCTTTTCGTCATATTGTGACAAAGATTATTGGAAATGTGAAGATACTGTGTTCAACATACGACTTCTGGTTCTTTGTTGCACTTTTCGCCTGAACCTCTCCAAAAGAGAAATATATCAGAAAAGAATGATACGAATTTACCTGAAGATTAATCTTCAAGTTTCGAATGTACGAACAACTTCATTTGTTTCTGAACTGTTAAAATAGGCTTCTCTCAGCCTTTCCAGTTGATATGTGTAGGTCTTGATAGTACAAAACAACGAAACAACTAATAAAACTTCAACAGTCTTTTTAGCTATTATAAAATTTACTCACAAAAATAAAGCTTCTGAATCAAGTATGTACTTTAGTTTACATCGTTTCTGGAATTACTTCGAAGACAATTCAACTCTGTTAGTTTAAACAATATTTATTTCCAAATATACAAGCAAACATAGTGTGAATAGAACAAGCTTGTGGATTTGACTGTAAGCTGAAAGTTTTTAACTCGTCGTCTCCACAAAACAAGCAAAGCTAGATATAACCTGTTAGAATGACAAGAATATCAGTATTAATATTAACACGAATTTTTGATTGTTTCTTAGCCTCTTGCATTCAATGATGCATAAGGAAATAAATAGGACGAGAGAGTGCGAGAGAGAGAGAGAGAGAGAGAGAGAGAGGGAGAGAGAGAGAGAGAGAGAGAGAGAGATTTATGATTTGTGACTTAACACATCTGATTATCCAATGACGTTCCCCACCCCCGCAGGAAATCCCTGAATCAAGATGGTCGAATTGGTTTTGAAAAGTATCATCCAGCACAAGACAGATTGCCGTCGCTCCTCTCATCCCTCAAACACTACCATGATGATCCATCGGGAGCGTTTCGAAAAGAATATAAAATATTTATATTACATACAACGTGTACTTTGTCTGTATTCACTCTGAAGCTGTCGTGTATCAGAACCGCTGATACAGATGGTTGTATCAGGGGGTCGATACAGGCACGCTCCTTTCAGTGGTTTTTAAAGTGTTGTTTTTTGTTCATCCACATAAATAACTAGTTCGTTATATGTTCGTGAACATTCTTGTAAGAAACTGGCAATGTTATCAATACTAATTAGAAAGGAGCCCAACATAGTTTTTTTCTGGAACTTGAAAGTGACATTTCAATCATTTTGTTAGTATTTAGGCAGTTGTAATGTTGAAAACTCATCAATGTTTTTTGTAATCAATAGGGGAAAAGGCGATAGTTTGGAAATATGAGTTGAAAATGTAAAACTAATCCATTTTGTTATATAATCAGTTTTGATTAAGACATATACTACAATAATACTCATCATTGTATTTTTCAGGAAGACAAGGTTTAGAGTTCTCAAGGGGTGGGTGTCCAAAAATTGAGAGTAAAAAAAACTTCTTTACATAAAAGGTGGGTGGTGGGTCCCGAAGGTGGTCGGGCGTAAATGTTTGACATCTCTTCCTGCATATTTTAACTGCCTTTACTGCTTTACTTCAGTTGTGTTGTCTCACGTAGCTTATAACTCCTCAGTGGAGTGATCTTGTTTTTCCTGATGGACATTCTGTAATGTTTTTTTGTTCACATAAATTAAAATAAACTGTTAGTGAGAGTTTCCCCATCCTTTTCATTGAAGTCGCACTGTCATTCTAAATAAAAGGCCATTGGATACGTGTCGGGTAAACATTGACCTATTTTACGTTTTCAGATATTTTTGCAGTACATTTGTTCATTCTCATTATACTTTTTCTGGTTTTATTTATTCATTGGTCACATATTTTGCACAATGGCAAATCTTGGCCGCAACGTGGATACAGAGTTAAGTTTGGTCAATCATTTACACCCATGCTGTCCATTTTAGAGAACTTCCATCCCAAGCATTGTTGACTGCGTGCTGTTTCACAAGTAAAACAGAGGTTGTTTACCACAACGAATAGGCGTTGCTTCACTCCCCGTGGTCCCACGAGAACACTTTTCTGTTGAAATATTTACATCTTGAATGTAGGCGGGTGTTGGGATGAACGAATATTTTAAGTTGGAATATTCATACGGCACAGTCGCCCTAGACAGGTCGCAATCCACGCGTATGCAATGATATCCACGCATGGGTTTACAAGGTAATAAAAAGCATCATCAAGAAAAAATTAATTAATGAAGCACCAGGTTGTACCTGGTGCGTCATTAGTTATTGTTTTTGTGATTATATATATAATTAGTGTTTGGAATCTAATATTATTGCGTCCGTGGAGATATTGCCCATCCATGGAATGTGACAAGTCCATGGATGACTGTACATATAGCATCTGTGGGTTTTTGTTTTTTAATAATCAGCCGTGACCTGAGATCGCCGAGTTGTGTCTATTTGGACCCATGGAGGCCATTTGTATTCCGTTTGATCCCGTGGTTCAATATTTTGGAAGATTTCCTCTTTTATTCCCGCTACATGTTATAGAAAACATAAACATTATTTCTTTAGATGAATATTCAAGATCCTCAAAAGGCTGTTATTTTATCAGTATAACTGTTTTATGTTCTTCGCGATACTTTATCAACACGAAAGTCAACATGCAGTGTTATGGCATACCTGTTGACTTGTCTCCCCTCACTCTTTTCTGGTTAGCATATCTCCAGATATTCAGCCTTAATTGGCAGGTTGGTCGAAAAAACAGTTCGGTTGACTCACAAATTTTCAATGTATTTTCAATATTCAACTCGGAAAGTTTGAAATCCACAACGCTATTTCCAGATAAGGGATTCATCACTATGTTTTAATTGTAGGCAATTTTCAGATGGGAGGGAGGACTGCATGCAGGTGGGATGGGGGGGGGGGGGGGGTGATTTCTATATCAGTCATTACTTTTATCTTTCTATGTTTTCAATGAATTGATCTGTTATGATTACAATGTTGACCACTTGACAATTGGCGTGTGTCTTGAAAATGTATTGATTGTTTTGTTGCTGTTTACCATTCACCCAACACAGACGATATCAAACTTCATTATTTTAAAAAGTCTTTTTTCTTTGTTTCCTACAATATCAACAACACCATGATATCTGACGCCAGCTGGGAACGAACTCGACGAGCTCGTTCCAGTGAGAGGTCATATGGTATGCTTTTTGTAATTTGTTTGAAAAATAATTGTTTTCCAACAAACAACGTATTTTATTACGTTCGCGGGTGGATTTCGTTATATAAATGGTTAAGGTCACATATATCTGCATCATGGATAATCGTGACCGCAACATGGATGTAAAGTCCAGTCCAGCCAATCCTATATATCAACGTGGCTCATTTTTGAGAACTTCCACTCTTGGTTTGCACATGCCGTCATCAAGATCAAAATTCTGCTCGTGAAATAAACATTTACTGTTTATGCCACAGTTGGGAAATGTCACCAAAGAAACAGCAGCGGAGTTGATCACTGCGAGAGGCGCTAAAAGTTAAAAACCCGCCCAAACACCGCCCGAATTATATTCTGTCAACTGCGCTCTACCGTTAATGCGGGTCAAAGTTCCACCAAATGTATTCATTGGAAAATGAATTACATTTGGTCATGACGTTTTCATCCAGCTGACCAATGGGAATTGAGTATTTGGACCCAAAACGTATAACTACATTAACAATGTAATTATATCATTGTGAAATCCCACGAGCTATTGTTGTTATATTGCCGGATATCCAACTAATCCAGCTGTTAATTGTTGATTGTTGTTAGACATTTGGAATACCACATTCGCTGTAAAATCAGCCATCAGTTGAATACCAGGACTACTCAGCAGATATCGACGTTTATTCCCCAGTGTTATAAAATCAGTAGAATTACATACCAATTACACTTGCTTAAAATAATTTGTCTGAATGTTCCAAGTGAATAGAAAGTAGGAGTCTGCATGTGAGTAGGACAAGAAACTAGGCTCCAAATGATTAACCTCTAGTGAGTATATAAGTATACTACTCAAAGTTTGCTAAGCACCAAATATTTGACACATTATTGTGAAATTTGCTTGTAACATATTTGCGATATATTTGGTGGATATGAATGAGGAATGTATTGAGATGGTCCACAGTGTTTACATTAGCTCTCTTGACAGGCAGACTTTTCATGACAGTCAAGGAAAGCATGTACGCCTTGATTTTCATGATGTTTTCGTATACTGTCTACATGAACATGACATGTGTAGGGTATTCAATCTTCATTTTAACACAAACCCTTGTAATTTAATGACTGAATATGGCGTCTGCAAATATAAGAAGATATTTTTCTGAAGCAGAAATGTTGGAATGGTGGAGCAAGGGGCTACGTATAGTCAGGTTAGTGAAGCCCTTGGTGTGCACCATACGCTGATCATCAGAGCCTGAGCAAGATTGCACAGTATGGCAAACCAGTAAAACGGCATGATGGTGGCAGATACAGGGCAGCATCTGCAGCTGAAGACCGGTTTGTGATCATTCAGGCCCGTAGGAACCGCTTTGAAACAGCAACCTAGCTTCGCAGTGACCATCAAAATGCATCCGGGATAAATGTTTCGACGCAGACTATCCGGGCAAGGTTGCACGAAGGTGGTCTCCGATCGAGCAGACCATGTGTTCGCATTTCGCTGTCCCAGAACCACCGTCAGAACGATATGAATGGACCATGGACCGAGTTGGATGTACCAGAAAAGATTGGTGACCTGTCCTTTTTACAGATGAGTCAAGGTACTGCCTAGACTACACAGATAGGCGATCTAGAGTATGGAGAAGTCCAGGAGAGCGATTCCACACAGACAACATTGCTGGACATGACCGCTATGGTGAAGGGTCAATAATCGTCTAGGTCTGCATCAGCTGGGATGGACGTAAGGAGCTCTGTGTCCTTGACCGTAGTACATTGACTGCACAGTGGTATATTGATGAGATCCTGGATGGCCACGTCAGATTGTATGTAGGTGCAGGGGGTGATAGATTCACTCTGATGGACAATAATACCCGTCCGCATGTTGCCTATGCTGTCCGGGAGTACCAACAGGGGACGGAGATTGAGCGTATGGACAAACCAGCAAGATCCCCTGACTTCAATCCAATCGAACATGTTTGGAATGAGTTGCAGCTTGCAATTTTAGCCCGTCCAGTCAAGCCAAGAAGTGCCCACGAGCTTGGTGCCATGGTGGTCCAAGAATGGAACAACATCCCAAAAAGGACCACCAAGAACCTGACTGGGAGCATGGGAAGGCGTTGTCGAGCTGTAATTAACAGTAATGGATCTCATAATCGTTATTGATATCAGTTCGCTAAGACAACTTTTTTGGAAAATTTGAAAACTTTCCTCTTTTAACAATAATATCCATTTTCCATGGTTATCGTACTCAAGGGCTAAAAAATAATGTCGAACACAAACAAAATCTTATTTTCTGTACTTAAATCATTTAAGATATAATTAAATAAAAAATCTATACTCTTTTTATAACAATATTTCAACTAAAACGTAAAACAGGTAGTTAGCACAGGTATGATGCTTAGCAAACTTCGAGTAGTATAAAAATTGATTCTCGCATCAGGTGTTCATGATTCCCGCTAATCAGGGTGAATTTTAAGGCCTGATTTCAATATTGAACCCTTTGCCTAAGACAACTAATTTACAGCTAGAACTATTTACAAATATTGCCCTCAAAATATAGCTAATGATGTCTCATTGGAATGAGCGGATTAAGCTTGTTCCAATGAAAGGTGATAAGAATTATTTCAAAGCTCAATAGTGAAAATATTCGGTCATCCAAGCATTTGTGTTGGCAAGTGTCATCTTCTGATCATATTGGGTAAAAGCATTATTAAGGTAACTACATATATATATCAAGTATACTTACTTAAAACAATTAGTCTAAATGTTCCAACTGGATCAGCAGTAGGATCGAGTACGTTCTTAACTTGATATGATCCAGCATCATCAAAAGTAATATTTCTAAATGTGAATGACACCCTAAGCTCATTTTGCAAAACGTTTATGTTCTCCACTCTTGCATCTGGAGGAGATAAATTGATATATGCTCCATTTGCTTTTCCAAGTTGAAATAAAATTTTGTCAGGGTCGATACTACCAACATTAAATCTGTCTGGCAGAAATGGAGTGATTGTAAATTCTATCTCTCCATTGTGATTTACTTCTGTAAACAAATCTGTTCCACTTGTGAGGTACAAGTCTGAAAAATATAAAAATTTCCATACAGATGTATTTTTCTCTTTTCTTTTCATACATACAAAATCCAAAAATATAACAGACACGGCGTTAATGAACAAAAGGTCCTTGGGGATATGAAATGGTCAGTTGGGAAGGAAGTTATTAGTTATTAGTAAACATGTTTCAGTATCATCCAAAGTAACATTTCTGAATGTGAATGACACTCTCCCATCAATTTGAGAAGGGTTTATGTTATCCACTTTTGAATATGGAAAAGATGCATTGATGTATGCTCCATCTTGCAATTTTCCAAGACTGAATAATGACTAGTGACCATAAATCTGTCTGGTAGCGACGAATGGATTGTAAATACCATGTTGCTATTGTGATCTACTTCTGTACACACATCTGTTCCATTTGTGAGGTAAAAGTCTGAAGAATAAAACATTTCTTACAAATGTTTTTTTTTTATATACAAGCTAAAACTTGAAATACTGCAATACGGCATTAATGAACAAGAGGCCCTATGGTGGTGTGAAACACTCATAGAAGAGAGAGAAAGAACAACTTATGGTTACACTTTCCACTTTTCCAAGACTGAATAATAATGTGTAACTGGTGTCGCTATGATCTGTACATCTGTTTGGATGAAGTGATTGTAAATACTATGAAGCGATTGTGATTTATTTCTGTAAATACATCCGTATCACTGGTAAGGTAAGGGTCTGAAATTTGTTTTAAAAATGTTTCTTTTCATACATATTATTATGGGATATACTTTGAACAAAAATTCGTGAATGATTCTACATGGAATTTACAACTCATCTTAAAAGTTCCTCTAATGAAAATAACTTGAAAAACAGAAGAAGTGCAGAAATAAAAAAAAACAAATAAAAAACCGCACTGAGCAAAGCAACCAATGTGTGTCAATCTCTGGAGTGTACACTCTTATCCAGGTCTCCATTACTCTCTGATAACCAGATATGACTTTGCTAACCAAGAGATATGCGTTAAGTATTCACTGGTATGTTTACTGCGTCATGTCAGTCGTTTAAAAGGGCTCTATGCATTTAGTGCTATAAGTTTCAATTCAAATTATGGCAGAGTGCGCATATTTTTACAATATAAGTTTCGATAGAGTACTCTTGGGTCTCAAGTGCCGCTCGTAAAGAAGACATTGTCTATAGAAAATGGAGCCAGGCTGCTGGTAACCGAAATGTCGGTCTCAACGAAAAAAAATATAATGTAAGAATTACCAAAAAGTACATTTCAGCCCCGTGAAGGTAGCTGTAACAATTTCGCTGCCACCCCCCCCCCACCCCACCCCACAGAAAAGGAAATTGGTCCAATGCAAGGTTCACAGAACAGAGACCCAAATGGTCTTCAATTCTGAGCTGCACACGATACTAATGCCTGAGATACGCCATTAGAGTACTGAATTTCGCAGCATTTACTCGGGAAAGGGGGCGAGCAGGGGGGAGGGGGTAGTTGTAACTAAATCTGTCCTGTCGTCAACCTCTTTTCATACATCTTTGAAATGGGAGGAGGAAGTAATGACAGGAGAGTCATAGATAGGTTTAGTGTGCAGCCACCCCGACCCCCCGACGACTTTATGAATTTCATGTTTGCACCCTCGCCCTCCTCTAAAATAGACCACTGTACAAATTTTCATTTCACATGTCACCTTCTAAATCTTTGTTCTCGGCAAACAAACCGTTCAGTGCACATAGCAACCATATGCTACCATAGGAATCAAGATGACGGCATCCGGTACACAAAATGGACGATTGAAACTCCTGTCACTCTAAAAATACGCACTGCCCATGCACACTAAAACCACGCATTACTATGGGACGCAGCCACAAGAGGGCCACTCACGCGAGCTACCATGGCAACGGAATACGACGTAACTGGGTCAAGCAACAATGACTTCACTCCCCCTCCCCCAGCTTTCCCTCCATCTGCTACTGCTATACAATTGGTGTGGTAAGCTCTAATGTTCTATGTTCTACTCAAAGGGTAAATTATTTATTTATTTGCTGGTGTTTCCTGCCACATCAACAGCAAAGACTATATCTTGGCGAGAAAAAGGATAGAAAGTACTCAAAGGGCGATATACAATGTGTTAATACTATTGAGTGTCATATTACGATTTACGATACGCTGTAAACTCTCGGTCTTAACACACACAGAATCGTGTATCCTTTTGATACCCCTGCCACTTTTGCCCGCGGAAGCTTCCGGTGCCCTTGTGCTACACAACGCCGCTATTATCAGCCATTACAACTGCACTCAGAGCTATACATCGATTTACACAGTATAGACAGTAGTCCGGGACACTGCGAGAGAAACACGTTACTCTCTTACCTCAAGATAAACTGGCTGATAGAGGTACCACACGTATGCAATAACGGGGATCTTTCTTTTCCTCCAAACCAACAGGCCTATGTGAAACGAGAGATTTTGCGCAAATAACTCAGCCTTAATGGCTTCCGTTGACTTTCAAACAGTCTACTTCATCGTTTAGAACTGAGACGATAGTCGGTAATTTAGCAAACCATTCGGTGTATTTTTGAACCCTGAGAAGGCGTAATCTCCTGTGCTACTGATGCCCAAAACAGCCGCTCCACAGCTTACAGTCAAGCCTTTCCAAAATGCCTTGCCTCCGTGGACTTCCTTCTCATCTCGTCGGACTGAGACACCTTGTTTGGTCAGCATCCTGGACACAGCCCGTGAAAAAGTTTGGGTCATCGCAGAGGTGCGCGACTGTTGATACGCGACAAAGCGCTAGCTTCTTCAGCTGTATCGCTTAAGGTCAGAGACTTAGCAGCTTTGCAGCGACTGGCCACATCTACTATGCATAGTCAGGTCACACTTGAAAACCTTTCGACTGCGGTGCAAACTATCACTAGGAAGAAATCAAGATGTCAACTTGATTAACCTCAGTGGGCACAGAGATGGATTGTGTCGTGGTGCCGGCATGTAGTTCTGAAAAATAGCTTGCCTTTTTTACCCCTCCCCCACGGCCTATGCAAAGTGATATTCTAGGACCTTGGTAGCTTAAGCAAGTTGGGCTTGGATATCTTAGGGATCTTCTATAGCCTCATCATGTCCCTTACGCTCGGCGTCGATCGCTCTTTCTCTTTATCAAGGTTTAACGACACATTAAAAGCCAAGGTCATATCGCGTCGGTGACACTTTTACGGGTGAAGGAAGCCGGAGTACCCGGAGAGAACCACCGAGCTACATCGAGCAGATGTAAGCCCCCGAACATCGTACCTCCGCACTGCGGCACAGACAGGTTAGATTGGCTGAAGGCATGCGCACAATCGACGTGCAGTACGCCTAAGTGCACGGCGTCATCGTGCCCTCATGTGGATCTCGGGGTTAAGTGCCTTGCCCAAGGACATAACGCGGGAGTCCGAATCGAACACTCATACGGTCACCCATCCAAGGACTAATCGGGCGCTACGTTGCTTAACCGCGGTGATCTGACGAGAACAGGTTACCGCAACGCCACAGCCACCTCCACCCCCCCCCCCCCCCCCCCGCGCTCCGCTCGGCGTCGATACCTGAGCTTGTTAAGTTGAGAAGAGGTAGTTTGATTCACCAAAGCACGTGCGTTAACTAGGGCGCCCTGATTAGCATCACAAGAGCAAGCATTGTTTCTGTAATTATATAGATTGTAATAGATTACTTCAAAATATCGGGTGGTATTATATTCCCATCACTATTTTGCCTAGGGGCACATGGCCATGACCATGGCCAAGCCTGATACTATAGGCGAGTGGTAGGCCATATTAACTGGCATATTTTCGCCTGCGCTCGGGGAAAAGCATTGTTATTTCCATTACTGCATATAGAACGGGTCAGCTTTAACCTTTAAATTAACATCAGACCCTTGGTGTTTAGCAACACATTGTGCATATGTGTTAAACTGGGAGATTGGCGCCACTGGTGATGTTCTACGAGGTGGCGTTCGTTCGGCCAGTAGCCAGGTGCCCCCTATATCTACCAGACCGAAAAAGATGTGCACAGGCTTGATTGGTTTATGTCACCGTTCTTGACTCCTCATACTCTCATGTTGTTCAGACAAGTCAATATCTGCCTCCTTACTGCTCCCGTGTATTTTAGACTTAGCCTCACGTAACCATTTTCCGCACAGCACTCACCTTCTTGGAATATTTCATCCGCTTCTGTATCACCTCTGGCCAGTAGGTTCCTTTTTGAGATTTTCAGGCGAGGATGTCAACCTCAGCGTCTCCGGTGCGGATGTCCCCATTTCGACTTATTGTCTGACATTATCTGGTATAGTCACGGGACAAACATGTCCAAATTGGCAATGTTTGGCTGTTGACAGGGCTGCAGTGAGAGGAGATAGGTGTATGCCATGCTTGTGGAACAGATCAACGTCGCCGTTCTCTCAGTGCATTCTAAATAAACGGGCAGAAACCTACCGCACCCATCCACTCATTCCCTGAAGCCAGCGCGGTGAGCCATTCTCGTTTTGTTGTAGTTCTGCAGACTCTCGTTTGAGTCTCCATTAGTTTACGCTCTTTTTGAGCATGTCTGAAGTCCTTCTGTGTGTGAACTCCAGCGGCACTCCCGCCCTCCAGAAGACGGTCTAGAAGTACCTTGGTGTTATGTTGCAGCTGTTGAGTTCCTCGAAACGGAACAGTTACACTAACATTTTACTTTGTGAAACGCCATGGCCACCCGCCTCCAATGTCTCAAATATTCGTAAAACCCATAACACAAAATAGTAGCCTGGCATGATGAGGCAGCAAGTGTTGAAATAGCAAGCAAAGGTGCTTCACATTCGCTTGCTTATGATACTACGAATCAAGCACCTTATAAGCAGCTGGTCGAGAGGTCCTCGGTTCGAATCCCACCTGCGGCAACCGCGTTGTGTCCTTGGGCAAGACACTTCACCCCGATTGCCTACATGGGGGCACGATGACGCTGTGTACTGAGGCGTACTGCACGTCGATGGTGCGCATGTCTTCAACCAATCTAACCCTGCCTGTGCTGCGGTGCAGAGTTCGGAGTTACGATGTTGGAGAGCTGATAGCTGCTCGTCGTTGCTCGGTGGTTCTCTCCGGGTACTCCGGCTTCCTCCACCCGTAAAACTGTCACGGTCACGATTAGCCATTGTGCATAAGTATGTGACCTTAAACACCAATAAATAAATAAATAAATATAAGCAGCTGGCAGATAAGTTTTTACTGTGCGCTTTGCGTGTTCTGCTTCCGACAGTGGCTGGGGCACTGCCGCTCGTTCTTCAGGTGAAGAAATTACATCGTTATCCCGAAGACATTATTCGAAACTGTCATGGTCTTTGCAGTGAAATAAAGCGTCCTACCGGATCTGTTCTCTTAGGTCTCTCAGGCTGAGTTTATTTTTGGATCAACACCCACACGTGTTATTCTACAGCTACTGAAGGCCAGCTCTGACAACATGTTCTGTTTCTTGATAAAAACTTTGAGGCGGACGGGACAGACACGGTGTACAAGGTTTGTTCTCTTGAATTGATTTCTGAATTCCCGCAAAAAGCCGCAGAGGCACTCTCTGAAATAGACGATATAGATTACGATTTTCAACCATTGGCGGGTTCGTTACGTTTTGTTATATCTGATTATTGGGTAGAGGTTAACTATCTGCCTTAACGAGCCCCGGACCTGCACACATACAAACCTTTCTCCTCGCCTCCTGTCTTACCGTAGATGATTGCTGATTGAGATTCTGGGTGATACTTTATAGACTCGATACATCGAGGTATAGTGGCCTCCGTCGATTTTGAGTTGGGTGTCAATGATCACATGTATGTAGGTGTTTAATGCGCCGTTCTTCAGTGACCATTGCCATTGTGACCATTGTCAGGATCGACTCGAATTGGTAGGTGTATGTTATGTAAAATAAATTATCCTTTGATCCGTGGTTAGCAGAAGCCAGCTTTTAATCTCTTAATTAATCGGACATCAACATTATCCATGAAAACAGGTCAGCATGTAATTATTTTTATCCCACAGACAGGCAGACGGGCAAAGCTAATTAACCTCGCTGACGTATGAGAGACGTATGTTCACTCAAAAACCCGACTGTTCTCTCCAAGTACGGCCGAGCTCTAGAGTGATCATAAATCTCACATATCTGCCCAATCGTGTTGTGACATAAACTGGTGAGAGCTACCAGGATTCATCTAAAAAGGTAACATTTTGAAAAGTTAAAAACCGACGAAATCATTGAGATATTATATGGGCATGCCATTTTACTGATAATGTTCATGCAGTTTGCCTTTAAATAAGCCCTTGGTAAATTGGTGACAGAAAAGTAGTTCAGGGCTTAAATCTATGAAGAAACAAATTTGATATCTGATGTGAATACAGGGATAGGAGACGGTTGAGTTAAATTCAGAGACGGGAAAGGATGAAAGAGTGTATTAGTTCGTGTCGCGAGGTACGTGTATTTTGCTAGGTCGAATTGGCAGAGATTGATGAGTCATATCAATCTCTGAGAGATCTGCTCATTCGCGAACAGTTCATGTCTACGTGTACCCCAGAAATGGCCATATTAGTAATGGAATCCTAGCCAGGGAGCATTGATGATATGGTCAAGGTGACCGAGCAATTTCTAGAGGCCTGTGGGGGTGAGATTGCCCAATTACGGCCGGGACGGACCGGAAATCACACGGCTGCAAAGACACCAGTTAAGTCTAATCATTCCGCCCCGAAACCTAATCGGGGATATCCAGGGTAACTTGGGGGTTAAGGGTGTGCTCTGTTTCGTTTGCGAGAAACGAGGGCACATAGGCCGGAGGAAGCTGTTGGTCGGCGCCTGGGATGTCGTCCACTATATGGGCGACGTACTCTGTAAAACTAAGACCGGGACAGAGAATATAGATGCCCTCCAGGAGTTGTTCCGGAGACTCCGAAACGCGGGACTGACAGTGAAGCCCTCCAAATGTCAAATCGGGTTCAGGAGCGTTGAATTTATTGGGCATAAGGTGGGGGACGGAAAGGTAGAAATGGGCGATGACAAATTTGAGCGGATCCTCGACGCGGACCCTCCCCAAACGAAGCGACATTTCTGGGTTTGGCTGGATATTACAGCAAGTTTTTTTCCAAATTTCGCGGAGGTGGCGGTTCCCTTTATCAACCTGACAAAGGGCCAACCGAATAAGGTGAAATGGGGACCACATCAAGAGAGATCCTTTAAAACGTTGAAAGACTACTGAAGGTCACCCGTCCTTCGACTACCGGACTTTGCCAGGCCCTTCCTGGTGCAAACCGACGCATCGGACATGGGGTTGGTGCTGTATTGCTACAGAAATACACTGACGGACGGTTCCCTGTGGCACATGCGAGCAATGAATTACTGCAAAGGGAGCGAAACTACTCAGTAATAGAGAGAAAGAGTGTGTCTCGCGACCGTCTTCGCAGTAAAAGAGTTTCAGAACTTTTTGTACGGCCGCGAGTTTGTACTGCAGACTGACCAGAGGTCCTTGTCTTATATTCAAAGCTGTAAGATTCAGACCAGTAGCATCATGAGGTGGTCGTTCATGCTCCAGAACTGCTGTTTTAAAAACTGAGGCGATTAAGGGAAGTGGAAATGTGCCGGCTGATTACATCAGCTGTCAGACTGAAGCATGATAAATTTTGGAAACGGGTGTACGTGACCAAGGTTCGGTTACAGAGTGGGGACTAGCAGGAACCTACCCAGATTAGTGGTGGTAGAAGCACCTGGTAAAGCTACACTCCGTAAGTTAACCCGCCTGTCGCATATGCGTGGACCGGAAATGTGTATTTGAGGAAGTGTGGTGCCATACAGCATCGTATAAGGGACCAAATGCCGGTCACCAAGGTGGGACCAATCGAGATCTTGCAGCGATTATTAGTGGCACTAGTGCCCGGTGGATATATACTCCGTATGCAAACACGGAAGACGGGAGCCTGTGGCGAAGTGTGTACTGTCGGGGCTATTAGTGGGGATTTACATGACTGACGCATGAGCCCGGCCGTAAGCCCTACAATTATTAGCGCATACTTTATTGCCTTAAACTTTAACGGGTGAAAGAGAGTGTTATGAGTCGAAGGGTGAAGCTGTACACAGTATGGTGTGCCGTTTGTTCGCGTATGCCGGGACGTGAGTTTTTATCTGTATGAGTGCATAGGGAGCCGTGTGCATAATGGGGAATGCAAGGTGTATATATGCATGTGTGCGTATGATTCACGGAAGTTGTATAAATTATTAATTATTGTTCAGGAGCGAACGCGACTTGATCTTGTGTGTTTTGGAACAACTGAAAGTATGTTCGTTGGTAAGGGGTTGTCAGGATCGACTCGAATTGGTAGCGTGCATATTATTCCTTGAACCGTGGTTAGCAGAAGCCAGCTGTTAATCGGACATCAAGATTGTCTATGAAAACAGGTGAACATGTAATTATTTTTATCCCGCAGATAGGCAGACTGGCAAAGATAATCAACCTCGCTGAGGACGCACAGTAACACATCGTGGCGCTGTCTCGCCGTCTGCGAACTCAATAGAGTCGAAGGACTCCATAAATTAATGCCGAGGGCTTCAAGGGGATACCGTTCAGCTTCCCCCGCAATATTCCTTGATAATATAAAAGGTAGTAGCAAGATTTGGAAAACCAAAGTTGATCGTAAGGTTCAAACTCAAGCCCGGTGGCTGTTTTTGGCTATGGACATGTTAATGAGTTGTGGGACTAGCGGGTCCAACATATAGTTTAGAATAGGTGAAAAGTCATTAGGCTAAGTGGCGCGTGAGGGCTTTGAGAACCATAAGCGAAATTTAACGTATAACCTGAAGTAAAGGTATTTGGAGGGAGCTATCGAAAGCTCGAACAATTTACTTAATTAGAGGGAGCTATCGAGAGCTCGAAATAGTTGACTTAAGCTAGGAGCTCGGAATGAGCTTAGTGGAAGCTAGGCGAACCGCATTTATGAACACTATTGGTTTAAACAGTAGATGGAGAGTGGTTTAGGCGGTACAAAACTGTGAAATGGAGTGACAACATATTATCATACGCGTAAGGGAGATAGACTGAGTTGGTTAGAGGAGTTGGCGGACAAATTGAGCGTACTTAAAGGTGGAAGCGACTATAAATAAACGATACGTTATATATACAATTGCATGGGAAGTGAGAGGACCACTAGGAGCTGGGGAACAACAGGAGACAACAAGGCAACAGCATTGAACGCGGGGTACCCCGGAAAGAGCTCGAACTTTCGGAGTGGGGAAAATTCATCTGTGATTTGTTTTGTGTTGTGTATATATTTTCATGGATGCGTTCTTGATGCGTACACGTGAGTACATAATAGTGTTTTATTTTCATTAAATTATATTTAGTTGATACCCGTCGGTTATATTTTTGAAATTTCAAGTCTCTAACCCCTCAAGATGACGAATCTGCTCCAACTCAACCACAACACCGCGAGGTGGAGAGACGTATACGTTCACCGAAAAGCCCGGCTATCCTCTCCGAGTGCGGCCAAGCTCTTGAGTGATCATAAATCTCACATATCTGCCCATCGTGTTGTGACAACCATGGTGATCTGAACTTGGACGCCCTCGCTCGTATTTTCAATCCTTCAACCTCTGGCTGGAAGCAAATCGTCATAACTCGCCCACATGTTAAGCCACATACCGAATTTAGTGGTCAAGAACTCACCCAGGGAGACAGCCGCAAGCGCCAAGCCTTTTGCCACTATCGCTACCCCGGTGCGTTGTTAACTGACTGGTGAGTCAGCAAACTATTTTTAGCTTCCTCCCAATACTGCCAGTATCTTCTGGCCGTGGGGCTGGTGGGGTAACCCCCGCCCCCATAAACTCTTACAAAAGGGCTAAACATTTCTTACAAACGTGGGACATTTTACATTGCTGAAAAATCGAGAAAACGGTCGATTTCCGTTATAAGTCATAATGGGGGGGGGGGGGGGGGGGAGGGTCGGCTTAAAAACAAGCCAATGACGCGAAAAAACAGACATCGAAATTTTTCGCCAGTTTTGACAAAGTTCGATTTTCTGATCAAAATTCTCTTTGTCCAACTCGAAACCTCCGGACAGGTATCAAATGGTACGAAAAACACTTCGAAACTCACTAAAATCATGTTTCCTGGTCAGAAGAAGAAATTATTACAAAAAGGCTAAAAAATTCTTACAAAAGTGGTGACCTCTTACAAAAGGGCTAAAACATTCTTACAGAAGTGGGGACCTCTTACAAAAGGGCTAAATCATTCTTACAAAAGTGGGGACCTCTTACAAAAGAGCAAATTATTACAAAAATGGGCGCAACATACGTTTACACGCACAACCAGCTGATTATGATAAACACAGAAACTGCATTTTTCCTTGTATCCCTTGTATCCCTACATTTGTTCTATTCGTCTGCCATGACGATGATTCCAACTGCATGTATAGAGTTTCACAAACAGGCAGCTATCGAAATGATTTGGGAAATATCAGGATGACACTACAAAACGCTATGGCTTCAAGGTTGTACGAGTTTCTTGAAGGAGATCAAGTTGGTGAAAGCGATTCGGTCTTCCTTTTGGGGGGAAAAGATAACCGAACCCGGCAAAAAGTGTCTTCAACATAACAAGTTGGTGAAAGCGATTCGGTCTTCCTTTTGGGGGGAAGAGATAACGGAACAAGGCAAAAAGTGTCTTCAACATAACAACCGAAGAAATGACTCACAATTTTCGTCATTGGAAGAGATCTACAGAAAAGTTAGTTTCCTTTAGTTTCCTAAACCTACCAGAAAATTTAACACTGAGTGTGTGAGAATTCCATATATAAATTGAATTTTCGAAATGTTAGCGACTTTTTATCATCCACATTTCACAAAGCTGGGGCGATTTCCGGTAAAGTAGTTTTTGAAACAGAAGCCGGCTTTTTTACATTTTCCCCAATCAGTTTGAACGTTTCACTTTTGTTCTTTGTGAAACACTTTTGAAAAAAGGAAACAACGTGTTAACCATCTTTTGATATCCTGTAACGTTTTTCTCTTTATTAACAGTGTGCGTTTCGTGACATATACAGTTAAAACTAGAAGTCCTGTCACGAAATGCGCACAAATAGCACGTTGATATGTGCGTTAATGTACGCGTTATGGCCCAAGTAAAGCTATCAAATTCTGTACATAAGGCCTGTGCACAAGCAATGTTTCAGCCAAAGGTCCATTGGCAGAAACATTGCATGTGTTTGCTATGAGTAACCAGGAGAACCTGCCGTGCTTTGGATGTCATTCGATGTGGAAATTGCGCACAATTCCAACGCGCAATTAAGCCTAGATAAGTGCACTATTCGTGACAGGACTTCTAGTTTTAACTGTACTGTAGGCACTATCCTTATCATTACTATAAAAGTCCAGAAGGTAAGTTTGATAATTGATGAATTGCCTGATAATAACTTGCAAATTGGTTCAAAAATACACCCGCTAAACAAAGAGCTGAAGTGTTGATAGGTGCAATACTGACAGATAAAGTTACTGGCGGATGATTTGTGAGCTTGTAGGTTCTAATAAGCTTGCTATAAAAAGCGTGTTTTCTTCCTGTTGTTTTCGTCTACGAAAGGTAACAAAAGAACATTTAGCTTTATTTTCTACTGATATCAAAGATATTTTGACCACATAGCCGAAATCTCTTTGAAAGGCTGAGGTGATAATGATTTACAGTCATTATTTTTCGTTATGAGTATTTTCAAAGTCCACAGATATTCTTGAAAAGAACACTAATCATCTTCTCATTCAGCCAGTCATTATTACGAAATAAAAAACCTTATGGCGCAATAACCCTCGTCGTTGAAGAAAACTTATTGCGCATAACAAGAGAATGTAAAAAGTCTGGTCCTACTGGACAAAAAGACTGAAGACAAGCGGAATTAATTGGTATAACTTTTTCATCGTTTAAAACGTGTATGGGAGTATTATCACTCCTTATTTTCCCTTGTCTATATTAGGGAGTTTGCGATTTCAAACGTGTACGGGTACGGGCGCGTGTAGCAGATAATTTGTGAAGTACGTCACACTTCCTGCACACGCTTACACGTTTGCTACACGTAAAACTGCCGGGTTGAAATTTGAAAATTCCAGTGATTTAAAAAGACAAAATGTGTTTCAGTTGAATGCACAAATTCGTGCCAGCTACAATCCCGTGGTTCCTAGAAGCTTTCTAATTGCAACAATCGAAATAATGAGCGTGTTTGTGAAACAAATTAGTTTAATTTTGTTGTGACAAAGACATGTCAACACTGGCATTAATCACGAAATAATTCGTTTTGGTCAGGAAAAGTCATTACGTGTACGTGTACGGGTAGACGAAAATCTTGTCGACAACATCATAAAGTTCGCTTACTTCCACACGTACACGTTTTTATTCAACGTGTAGAAGTTGGTTTACAAGTTTCGACGAACGGGTAGATATGGATTTGTTTAAATAATAATGGTTTCATTTTCTCTTTACATATATAATATAACAGGTTATTCTAGTTGTAATCCTTGTGTTCTGGAAGACTTCTTCGCGGATATCAAGGGGAAATTGTTGTTGTGTTTGTTGTGGATTGACTATTTAAGATCTAAAACGCAGCTGTTTTCTCGAACAGTCTTGGAGAATATATTTTCCCTTTCTTCCAACGATGAATTATCACACGAGGGGGTTTCTGTTACGTTGCCACTACGCCTATGAACGATCACAGTTATATATTTGATTATTTTATTCTTAATGTATTTATTTTCGTGTACGGGGTGAGTGTGTGTGTGTGGTGTGAGTGTGTGTGTGTGTAGGTGTGGGGGGGGGGGGGTGGGGGGGTGGAAAATTGATTTAGTAGTGGGGAAGTTCGATTGAATCAGATGGCTTACTACGATGGTTGTGGGCTAGGAACAATATGAGGGGGGGGGGGGGGGGGCACGTAAGTTGATTACTGAGCCGGAGGCAGATCCCAAAGTGCACAACACTGAGATGAGGAGTATGAGAAGGGTGCCCCTCCCAATGTGGATAATCAGGAGGTTCTCCCAGGGACATTCAAGTCCCCCATTGATAACAATCGAACTACTGAATTATTTTTGAAAATTATTTTATATACCCTGTTTGTTTCAAAATTATTTATACCCTGTTTGTTTTTGTATTTTTAAATGCGCGCTTCATTTTAAATGGGAGCGGGTCATGACGTGGGTTTGTATGTGTATGGGGGGGGGGGGGGGCTCTCCCAGGCCTGGCTACGTCACTGAGTAATGATTTTCCGATGGAAGGTGTTTGTAGCAGGGACCTGCTGAAAGGTAGAGAGCAAGGCATAAGCATAAGGAGAGCAAAACAAAAAAAAAACAAAAAAAATAATTTTCACGTGCCAAAGGGGCGCAGGTACGACGTGAGATTTTAAAACCATTGCGAACCGAATGACTATCATTGGATTTATAGTGTCAGACAGAACCAAGGAGGCCGGATAGAAACCAAGATCCAGCTCGTGAAAAGAGATTGCACATTGCATTGAATGCGTTTACCGGAGGGCCAGCCCCCACCAGCCACGTTATTCTAGGATGTGAGATTTATGCAGCCTGGATCACCAAGCTACCATAAGGATTCCAATCGACCAGTTGTTCATTTACTGGATGCTGAGGCACACACAGGTGTGATGCCTTTATTGGGATGAAGTCATGGCATCTAATCAATGCCGCAAAACAATCTTCGTTAAAGAGAGAAGAAAAACACAAACAGAACGCTGCTTTGGGAGCAGCGCCAGCATGATTTCCATAGCGGTTACAAAATGGAAAGAACGCAACCAAAACAGACCAATATGACGGTTTGTAAAAGCTGGAATCATCCATTAGCTTACAGAGTGAAAGGTTGGCAATTCGGTCTCCCTTTGGGAGAACCGATGACTAAATACAACAACCAAAAAAACAATCACACGCCCACCTTATGACCCCTCACATACACAACATGCCATTGTCGTGGGCTGGTTGTGGACATATTTATTTCCTTATTAAGAGAGTCAAACACTTGTCCTAGCCAGACGAGTTTCAATCATTGGCTTGCGTTTAGTCATTCTCTGTGGCTGTTGGCAAGTGGCGTGTTAGCTCACTTGACTGAAAATCAGGGTGAGCTATTCTAATCACTTTTTGCCCGTCGCCCGTCCGTCGTCCGTCGTGAAGGTGATGTTTGGGAACACGTTAATGGAATTTCACTTGAGTAGCGGCTATATAGGGGCATTTTTTTAAATAATAGTTTTGCTCGTATTGAGGAGGGGGGGGGGGGTGGTGTGGGGCCAAAATGCGCCAATTGGTAAAACATCTTCTCTTGAACCAGCGGTAGCAGATACCGTTATGCTGCTTCCCTTTGGGGTGTAGAACCCAATTTGTTTAAGAGAAGTTCGAGGGGCAATATTCACCGTCGTTATGGGAGGGGCAAGAATTTTATATTTTCTGACCGAGCGGCCGATTTGAACCAAATTTATTATGAAGTATATTAATGGGTCATAAGTATTTATGCCCCCAACAATTTCCAGTAGCCCCGTGGGAACCGCGGCAGCTAAAAATAGAAATATTTTTGTTAAAAGCCCATATCTCCAAAACCACAATGCACTGAGATTTCTTATTTGGTGTGAAGCTTCCTTGGAACCAACCCACAGAAAGGAATAGTAAAAAATGTCATTAGTTTTGTCGTAGAATACAGCTTCTGGACTTTGAAAAAATGCTAAGTCCGCATTTCTTAACACTGTGGATAATAGAAAAAAACATTTAAAAATCTGTTTTTTTTTCTAAACCACTGCCTCAAATGATTCATATTTGATATATGGCATCACTGTAAGTAGGATTTTCAGGTCTATTTAAATTGATCCCTTTGGGGCACATTTAACGGGAAAAAAATGTGGCCCATGCATGGGCCTCAAAATACAAAATAAAAAAAAATCAAACGCAACTTTTGCTAAATCTGTACGTATAAGGTCATTGATATTTGGTATGGAGCATATTTGGAGCGGGTAGCATCCAACTGGCAAAAAAAACCCGGGTTTTACATGGGTTGCCACATGGTGTTATGAAATATTTGGATATACAAGTCTGCGCAGCATGATGTACAACTCTTCTGTGTCAGATACAACGGTGCCATTCTCACAAACGATTGATTGGGGTAATTGGAAAGTGGTGTTAACTTGGCTAAACCGTCCTTGTCAAACCTAAACATTTGACGGCATTTGCAAATCGTGACAAATCAAAGCTTGGGTAATGAAACCTAATGTTAGAAGCTGAACGCTCATCACTTGTGGATAACAACACTAATTCTACGTCGTCTTCAATCGCACCGAACATCAGCAGATCTGAGGAAGCCATTGTTGGTCAACAACATAATGACCCTGAACTCAAAAAGTTACTGGCCCGTTACCCGTACGCGTACACGTTAATTAAAAAGTCGTTTCGCAACTCAATTTTTCTCAAATCCCAACGTGTACGGGTACGTGTAGCTACACGTACCCGTACCCGTACACGTTTGAAATCGCAAACTCCCTAATATTCCATGTGCCCTTGTATGAAAAGCCGTTGTGTGTGAAGAGGCAAGTGGAACGGTGTCTCTCTTCCTAAGACTTCTAACTGAACATACCATGAAATCAAAGAAACTCTCCGTAAAAAATTGGAAGCCTGAAAAGTAGTGTACAGATTGTTTCATCTATGTGGAAAATATTTTTGAAAAGTACCCATTTTAGATTTTTCTTACTAGACTATTCAAAAAAAGTAGGGGATATCCAAACTGATGTTGATATTTTCGGAAAATGGTATTGGATACGCGTGATTGGACACATGAATATGTTACCAGTTTTGTGTGGATCATGAATGTCACCGGCCCACGAAAACTTCGTTCAGGTTTTTCGCACGAGCGCCACGTTAATGTCCGTGGGGTACGTTTTGAAATTTTAATTTGTACTGGACGGGCCTTTTCAGAGGTCTCATTGTTCTTTTCTTGGTATAAACTCGTTCATCAATAGTTTCTGGTTGAAAAGTAACTTTTGCGGTATGCGAAGACCGACACGTGACGAACATTTACGTGCCGTTTGCATGTTGGAAGCTGGCAACAGACAGACTGGAGTGGCTCAAATTCTCCACGTTACTCAATCGGTGATATCCCTCATGGCCTCATGCGACAAAAAAGGAGCGCCGAAGGCCATATGTTTTTTCCAAAAAAGTGTGCCGAAATCGGGGTGCCTGGGGATATGGCTGTCAAATACTGAAATGAGGCTATGAGGGATAGTAAATGAGGCCTCACTGAGGGCTTTTCGCATAGCCCTCATGGCCTCATACGACCAAAAAGGGTTACCGAAGGCCATATGTTTTCCACGAAGGGGTACCGAAATTGGGATGCCAGGGGATATGGCTGTTAAATGTCGAAATGAGGCTAAGAGGGATAGTAAATTAGACCTCATTGAGGGTTTTTCTCAGGGCCACCATGGCCTCATACGACTAAAAAGGGATTTCATAACCAATGACGTTTCACAGAAAGGGATTACATGGGACGTGGTCATTGGATATAGAGGTGATGAGAATCGGATAGGACTGCTTTGTAATAAGGAGAGATAACTCTGCAGAAAGATTATGGAAAATCAAGAAATCTGATTGGTTAGTTAGCGTCAAGAAAGTGAAGTGATTGGGTGATCTAGATAAATGAAACAACAAGAGTACTCGGAATAGGGTCAGAACTAACAAGAACAGACCAGAAAAACTAAAAATAGTAATAATAAGCAAAGCTGTTCCAGTTGATAGGCACTTCTGCTCTACTGGAGTATACTCCAGGACAAACGAACACGGTCAGGTAGGTGAAAACTATTGCATAGATAGAGAGAAACAGAGAATTCTGAAAGAATTCGAAATAGTGAAACTTGTCGAGTTGTTTGTGGTAATTCTACGAATCGGAAAATTACTCCTGTACAATCGAACACACTCTTCGAACATACCCCTATCCTACAAGAAGGTTTTAGGTCACATATCAACCACGTGCTACCATAGAAACCAAGATGGCGGCCTCCGGTATACAAAATGGACGACGGAAACACGTATCACCCTAACAACACGCGCTGCGCATGCGCAATAACATCACGTATCACTATGGGAATGACGTCATAACAATGCCGCTGACGTGGGTTACCAGGACAATACAACATGGCGCCACTGGGTCATGCGACATGACGTCACTTCTGGGGCCCCCAACATTTACCTCAGACATACGAGCCATACTACTCGCGACTTTTCATTTGAATACTTGGTGGTGGTTGCATCTTCTTCTGCAACATCCTGGGTGATTTCTATGGCTGGTAAAAATATTCACCATGAATTCGATAAGAGGAAGTAATTTCGGTATTCGGATATTGCCCTTCTGCCCTGTGAACTATCTAGACAAATTATTCAAAGAGTCAAAAATAGTTTTTAATAAATTGTACTCATTATACTGCTGTAATCTAGGACGGTGCTATCAATCTCTGCCAAGTCGGAAAAATGCCCATCCTTCGTTACGTGAAATCAGTTGTGAAAGTGAGATAATGTCTGTTGGCTTTTACAGCGGATGACACAGATATCGCGGTTTCAAATCCTGACTTTATTATTCCAAGAAGCGAATGTTACCCAAAATATTGTTTTTTGGAACCAATTTTCACGAAGCATTACTATGGAGCCCGGGAAGTGATACGCCTCACTCTTATTTTATTTCGTTGTAACGAAATGATATTTCATTTTAAAGAAATAATATTTCGAAAAGAACGAAATATTATTTCGTTTTAACGAAATAATTATTTCGTTTTATAGAAATATTATTTTGAAATAACTTTTCGTTCTAACGAAATAATTATTTCGCTTCGTATTCCAGAAAAATATTAATTTTACTCATTAGAATTCATGACTTTATTGTTGAATTAATTTTGACGTATTCATATAACATTCGCCATTCAATTAACGTTCAATTAACGTTATGATCTTTCCGTTTTACGCGCTATGTGTATGAAGGAATATTCCCAGTGTTTTTTGAGCTATTTCGTATATCATAGAGTGGTTTATCGGTACATAAAAAATGAAATCCGGAATGCCCCCCCCCCCCCTCCCCCACACACTACATGGCTTGTCGTCCATCCCCTCCAAAAAAACATTCTGATTGCAGTCCCGATTCCGATACATCATAAATGGCCCACACAAGTAGAAATGGAAAACAGAGAATGACATAATAATAATAACTCTTTGGCCAGCCGCTGATTTGTCGCGGTCCTCATAAGAGAAGGCCATCATTCCCCCTGCACCCCACCCCCCTCTTCCCCTCCTCTCCTCCCAGCATTCAGATATAAACTGCTTAATAGTGTCCCTCGCTTCCTCTTTTTCAATTTCTTCAATAAGCATTCCTACCCTCTCCCTCGTGTCCCCCTTCAGCCATCTATCCTTTGTTTCTTCACCCCACTTCTGCATTATTCTTCCAGTAAATTTTATTCTATGAGGTATATACTGTGGGCATTCCAAGAGAAAATGTTCCAGGGTCTCCACTACTCCAGAGTGGCACATTTGGCATCCCTTTTCCCCATCTCTTCCAATTTTTCCCCGAAGCTCCAGTGATCTTGATCTCAGTTTGAACAGCAGTGACCCTCCAAAGGTGCCTTCTAGGTACTTCTCAAAAGCTGGCTTTTCTTTATATTGTAACCCCTGCAGTGATCTTTTCACGCTAACCCCTGCTCGCCAGTTTCGATTGCAATCTTCCATGACTCTCTCTTTGACAAACTTTTGCCTTCTTTCATTCCTACTTCTATGTTTGTGACCTCTATAGAGTAATTGTCCATTAGTTCCCTCACATGTTTTGACCACCCCGTTTCTATATTAGAATTCCAAATGGTATCGAGCATCAATTTGCACCACCGGTTGTCAGGCAGGTTTCTCAAGTAGTTAAAGTAACACAGTTTTCCCAAATCTACCCTGTCCTTGATTTTCATCCATCCAAGCTCCCCCCTTACTGCTTCCAAAGCTGCAGCATTACTCGACCCTGTTATCCATCTGCCGGCATCATTCTGAGTACTTTCCAACTTCTTAATAACGGTTTGGTTTAATGGAATCACGTCCGTGCCATACGTTATACTTGGTAAACCCACCCTCTCCCACAGTGTTTTCCCCACAAAGACCTTATTGAAACTATTTTTCCCTAAGAGTTTTAGTTGGTTCAGAATTCTTTTCCCCTTCAGAATCAGTTTGGCTGAGTAATATCTGTACACCCCTCTTCCCGTTATATTTATGCTTACCCCTAGATACTCGTACTCTCCCGTTTCTCCTACAGTGATTTGTTTGCTTTCCCCTTCGGGGATTGAGAACTCCCCCACTCTCCATCTCTTCGTCATATCCACCTTGCGTCCAACGGGTATTACCTTGCTTTTATTTTCATTTAGTTCGAGCCGCCAAGTGTTCCCATATCTACCAACAATTTCCAGCAGTTTCTCTAGCCCCTGTTCAGTTCTAGACATTAACACCATGTCGTCCGCAAAGAATAAGCCTGGTATCTTTATGTCGCCAACATTTACCCCCTCCGCACTCTAAATTAGTTCGTCCTCTAAATCTTTAACATACAATGCAAACAAAATCGGTGAAAAGATACACCCCTGCTTGAGGCCTATATCCATAGGGACTCGTTTTGTAGTGATACTCCCTAGACTGAGTTGGCTTTGCACATCTGTATACAGTGCTTTCATGATTCCCACAAAGTCACCCCCCAGTCCGATGCCCTCGAGCTTTCGCCACATACCGTCCCTCCACACTCGGTCGTACGCTTTTTTCACATCTAGAAATGCCAGAAACACCTTTTTCTTTTCAGCCTTTGTTGATTCTATCAGTTGGGTGAGTGTAAATAGGTGATCAGTGACTCTTCGTCCTTTCCTGAAACCATTTTGAATTTCTCCTAAAAAACCTTTCTCTTCAATAACTTCCTCCAGTCTACCGTATATGACCTTACAGAATACTTTTCCGATGTTACTACTAACTGATATCCCCCTATAGTTATCTAGAACTTCCTTATCCCCCTTTTTGTGTGTGAACGACACCTTACTTTCCCTCCACTCTCTGGGGACCTCTTGCTTTCGCAGAGCCAGGTTGAAAAGGTTTGTCAGGACTTCAATAAGTGCCTCCCCTCCATTTTTGAGGAATTCGTTCGGAATTTCATCAGTCCCTCCCGCTTTACCATTTTTTAATTTCGAGACCACGTTCCGCACTTCTTCTGCCGTTATTTCGCTACATACACGATTGGATAGGTTCTCCTCCACCAGTGTATTTCTTTTTGGTGGGGACCCACTGCCCCATCGCCTATCGTTTATCTTTTCCCAGTGCTTGACTAACTCTGAAGCGATACGGCCTTTATCTTCTGTACTTTCCCCATCCACTTTGATACTCTGCACACTACTTTTCCCCCGTTTATTTATCCAGTTCCAAAATACGTTTGAGCTCGAACCCCCCGTTTTCTTTATTGCTCTGGCAAGACTGCAATTGCGCTCCTTCCTATTATTATTCTTTATCTCATTCACCTTTCTCCGTGCCAGTTCATATTCTCCTTTCATTAGTCTCGTGTCATTGTTATCCACCCCTTTAAGCTTCCTACTTCTTCTGTAAGCAGCGCATTTAACCTTCCTTTCTTTTATAGCCTTTTTCAGTCCCTCGTTAACCCTGTATCCAAGCTCTCTCGTTGGGACCCTCACCCTTCCTATACAATCCTTCCCTGCCTCTGTTAGGCTATTTACTATGCCATCTGAAATACTCTGGACATTTGCATCCCCAGGTATACATTCAAGATTTGGTTTTAGTTTTTCCCGAAACTGCTTCCAGTCGGCTCCTTGTTTTAGTCCCCAAACTTCCTTGAAGGTATTTCTGTCTCTATTCGTCTTTTTGCCCATAATCTTAACTGTTATCAGGTTGTGATCACTACCTAAGTCATTTTTTCCCTCGTCATCTATTTCTACATCTATAACCTCCCTCCATACGCTAATGTCAGTGAGTATATAATCAATTATTGTTTTCTTATCGTTCCTCTCCCAGGTCCATTTACCCTTATATTTCGCATCCCTGTTCAGGATCTTTAAACCAAGCTCTTTTGATAGGTCCAACATCTTCCTCCCATTCGTGTTAATTTTCCTATCACATCCCTGTATGCCCTCCTCCTTATCCCCGATGTGCCCATTGAAGTCCCCCATTAGGACAATACTGAACCCTCTGCTTCCAAACTCTGTGATATTCGATCTAAGAGTTGTATATATTGAATCATTCCACTCGGGCTTACTTCCCTCCACTGCTAAGTATACAACACCAACGGCAACACTCCTGCTTCCTAACTTGATTTTTGCCCAGACTATTTCGTTGGATACTGGAATCTGAGTCCTTGCTTCTGTGAGATCTGTAATCAATGAGGGCTGTAATTCCTCTTTAGCGTAGATGCCAACACCCCCACCCCGTTTCTGACCCTCAGTTCGCCCAGCTCCTATCCACACGCAACCCTTCATCTGATCAACCCGCTCATCCCGTCGTATCCACGTCTCACTTAGACCCATTATATCGAAGTCTCCTTCGTCCATCATTGTTGATATTTCGCTTACTTTCTTGTGCAGACCCTGGATGTTGCAGTACCCAAACTTAATGAATCTTTGTTTTTTTGTCATCACTGGCACATTATTATAACCCTGGTATGTCCCTGTATTGTGCATGTTTGTTGTTCTTCCTATGTTCCCAGCATTTGTGCCCCTCTGGGCTATCGGCTGTGGTCCCCTACTCCCCTTTTCTCCAAAAAAGGCCCAGTCACCTGTAAAAATTTTTGGCCCAACAGGTCTGTACCCATCCTACTTAAATGCAATCCGTCTCGCCCATACAACTCTCCTTGTCCCCAGAATGAATCCCAGTGGTCAATGAAATGTATTCCCAAGTCTTTGCAGTGCTCTTCCAGCTCCTCGTTTAGTGCCATAATCCGCGAGTTCCTCTCATTCCCACCACCCATAACGGGGAGCACCCCTGAAACGATGGTCCGAGCATTCCTGCTAAGTAGCTTACTAATTAGGTCAAAGAGCTGCCGGAAGCAACCGTGGAGTCTCTGTATTACGTACGAGTTATTCTGTGACCGTTAAGTGTGTTTTCCGCAAAGGACCAGTTCTCGTACTCATTCCAGACAACGATACTTCACTATGTGAACTCCGCCCATATAATAACGGCGTGTAACATGGTTTGTTTGCGACATCGCATCATATCAGGCATGCGTAATAAATTGTTGAATGCATGTACTTTACTGATTGTTGTGAATAACACGACGCCAGGGCTATTATTGCTTTCAATAAGTGGATGCTGCCCTATTATTAGGTCGGTACAATGTTTTGCAAGTAAAGTCGTATAGGTTTACATCATGAAATGTGACCGTTCGAAAAGGCCTATCAGTATGTGCTCGCTGCATTGTTGGAGATATGCACATTCTAATTATGAGGCCCATATTATTGTCCCGGTAAGTAACCGTCACTAATCAAGGGGTTACTATCCCCGAACTGAAAGTCAATGAGCTATATATTTTGTACTTTCTGAGCTTTTGGAGCTTCGAGCTCGAGATAAGAGCTCATTTTAGTGTGGTACATTAAAAGTTGTATTTGCTTCGGTATTGAATGTGTTTGACCTGAAGCCTATAGGAAATGGCCCGGAAGTTAATCCGCTATGTATACCCATCATACGCGACTGATACAATGTGTGGTTTGTGAATTTCGAGTAACCACTGCATGGGCGCGTGCGTTTTTACACTATGTGAACTCCGCCCATATAATAACGGCGTGTAACATGTATTGTTTCCGACGTCGCACCATATCAGGCATGCGTAATAGTCGATGGCACTGGTGGAAAACCAAGGGTGAATGGTTTAGCTACCCGTTTCCTCCATCCACCCCTAGCCCTCGCTCTAAGGCCCATCTATGCACGCATGCCAAATTGGCGAATGCATCGCTTTACTGATTGCTTCGAATAACATGACGCCAGGGCTATTATTGTTTTCAATAAATTGATGTTGCCCTATTATCGGTACAATGTTCATATAGAATCGTATCAGTTTAAGCATTTCCGACATCGCGCCATATCAGGCATGCGTAATAGTCGATGGCACTGGTGGAAAACCAAGGGTGAATGGCTTAGCTACCCGTTTCCTCCATCCACCCCTAGCCCTCGCTCTAAGGCCCATCTATGCACGCATGCCAAATTGGCGAATGCATCGCTTTACTGATTTCTTCGAATAACATGACGCCAGGGCTATTATTGTTTTCAATAAATTGATGTTGCCCTATTATCGGTACAATGTTCATATAGAATCGTATCAGTTTAGGCATTTCCGACATCGCGCCATATCAGGCATGTGAAGTGGGAAGTGAGGGGGGGGGGGGGGGCAGGCATCAAAGAGCTGCCGGTAGCAACCGCGGGAGTCTTTGCATTACGTACGATTTATTCCGTGACCGTTAAGTGTGTTCCGCAAAGGACTAGTTCTCGTACTCAATCCAGATAACGATACATTTAAAAGACTGAAATCAGTCGGGTGGCACACGTATTGTGTGAAGGTTAATTAAGAGCCACAGCGTACATGAGTAGGTCAACATCCACGATAGATCAGTGTTTGGTTCAAGACCAAAGAAGCAGTCGTGGCTGTTGCTGATATATCGGGCGCAAATGCCTGCTCAGTCTGATTATTAGGCATTTATGATATTGTAATAGTACGTATCACTATTTCAACGTGGTTTAGTAATGTGATATATGTAACAATGGAGTATTGTGTACAGTTTTTCTCATATATACATGAGTTAAAGGGTTCAGTTAATTCCCCTCTCCGCGATGAGGCGGAGACTAACGCTCCTTGGGGAGGAACGTTGTTGTTTTGTCTACCTGTAGCGCCGCCTATGTTGTGTAATCAGACATTGGCGCAATTAGTATTATATTTGGACAAAACTCACACGGGCATCGTGAGTGCCCTGATTGGGGTATGCAAGTAGCATACTCACACCCATTTTAGACACCCATATAAGAACACATAGTCATATTATGGGGTGAACCGAAGGAGTCATCCTTCTGGTGATGTCCAATATGGAGCATAGCACAGTGTGTTTGTGATAAGTTACTCTTTTAAGTAATTTGGTGGCCCTGAAAAGGGCCGTTGATGCTATTGTCGTGCTTCTAAACGGTAGTGGCCGTTGATGACGTTACCTGTGGCTGTGCCTGTTGCAGGAGAGACTGTGCAA
Organism: Pictodentalium vernedei; assembly: GCA_031216915.1. NCBI lineage: Eukaryota > Metazoa > Mollusca > Scaphopoda > Dentaliida > Dentaliidae > Pictodentalium > Pictodentalium vernedei. The sequence goes on along the minus strand of CM062294.1, from coordinate 73,820,077 downwards.
CCATGATGGAGATTTTGGTGGCCATAGCGGCAATTCTCTCATCTTCTGTAAGTGGTGAAGCTGGTGCCTGTTGTGCCCAATTTTCAAGGTGAGACAAGATGCATTCTTGGATTAGGTTGGAGGCCTCATTCGCTTTATCTCGTAGTTTGGAGAGTAGATCATCCTCACCAGGAAAACCCTTGACAGTGGGTGGGTGAACTGTATACGTCCATTCTGAAGATTGGACATATTCCTTCCACGATTCCGCATATTCCTTCCGTTGTTTGATAAGGCCTTCTTGGCGGTCAATTGAGGTGTCAATAGTTGGCATGTGGATTTGCTTGTGATAGGATTGTCCCCGTCTTAGGCTGTGATTTCTCTGCCTACTGGCATTGGAAGTCTGGTATGGTCGCATTCTGAAGTGTTGTGATAGCTTATCGACTCAAGATCGAGTAGGTAATGTCTCGGTTCGAATGGAATGGATTAACGCGCCGAAGGCGCGCAGGGACGGTATGGGGAACAAACCCCTTTCGATCCTCATTGACTGTAAATGACTAATTTCCACATGTCTACTCGTGTTGAAGGAGGAACAGGTTCAGGTACTCGGCAGGTGTCACCGGTTGCGGCGTGATGCTCTCTTTCACTGATGTCGGTTGAACCCTCGGGTGAGGACCAGTGTGAGAGGTTGGGTCCTCTCACAAAGGTACTACCTCTCCCCGAGGGTGCAGTCGATCTGGATTTTCGGGCAAGTATAGTCTGCCACTTCGGGGATAATTTTAAGTGATGGCCATCACTGCAAGTATAATCTGCCTCAGATTGTCTCTGTCTGATAGGATGTCTTTGAAGGAAACAACAACGACCCCTTTCGGGAACCACCAAGAAGAAGACCCGAACTTCCCTGGTTCGGAGGCAGGCCTGCATTGTAATCCTATTGGGTTGGGACAAAAAGATGTGCATTGCGCTTACAAAAAGGGGCAGAGGCGTGACGCAGGACCAACGCTCGCCTCCCTTAAAGTGGTCGACCACTTTTAGGGGAGGGTGCGGAGGATGTTCAGGAACCGTGGGGTTGACTGTTTCCATAACGGTTAGACTGTCTGTAGCGGTAATTGGGGTGCTGGTCAAAAAGCATCTTCTGTGTACCTGCTTAAAAGAAGAAGGCAGAATTAGTTTTCATAACATAAGAGTTAAAAGTAGCACATTATGTTTTAATTATGATCACCGTTAAGATGCTGATCAGCCTGTTAGATCACCTTCATAGGGTGATAGTGAGTTTGTAGCGGGAGGGTAACAGGTTTAGACACTAAACCACACCCGAGGGTGTTTCTGTTATGCCCCTTCGCTGGTTTCAACAATATTCAGATTAAATTGAGTTTATTTAAGGTCACGAGTTTGGGCAGGGTAGTTTGGTTCCGCGCATTGTAGCATGCCTGGAGCAGGACATGTCGTACTGTGGGGGTCGCAGTAGGTTTGCTTGACAGTGGCTTGGCTACCTACCCTACCCCTTTGTTCCCCGTGTTGTTTATGCGCGCTGACTGTTTTTCGAGCGGCCTTAGTTTTGATTGCAATTTGGGGATTTTTGTCGGCTTTCGCAAATGTTTCCAAGTTCGGAGATTAGTTCGCTGTCGGCTAACCGGTCATGATTTTTCGCGGCCAGGGTGGCTAGGCGGTCTTTAATGGTGGGGATATCGGCTCTGTCGTGGAGTGTTTTGATGGGTGTGTCCCATGGAGCGCGGAGGGCAACTCTAAGCGCGTGATTTTGGACCCTCTGGAGTTTACCCATATTAGTTTGGTTGAGATCAGTTAGTATGATTGCACCGTATTCGAGTACTGGGCGCACAAAGGATTTGTATAGTTTGAGTAGGGTAGACTGGTTGGCCCCCCATGAAGTTCCCTTAAGCATTTTCAGTAAGTTAATTCGTTTGGTAGCTTTTTTCGCCATGTCGTCGGTATGTTTGTTGAAGGGCAGTTTTTGATCAATGGTGATGCCCAGGAATTTCGCTTCTTTGCATTCCGGTAGGGTGTTATCCATAAGTTTTAGGTCAAAATCACGTTTATTTTTCTTGCGAGTAAAGGTGATTCGTTGGGTTTTATTGGCGTTTAGCTTAATTCTCCATTTGCACACCATTGTTCTAGGTCATCGAGAGCGCGTTGCAGGAGTTTTTGGAGCAGATTGACCGTATTGTTAGAGTCCCAGAGGCCCTTATCATTCGCGAATTGGGAGACTTGAACACGACCCCCAGAGAAGTTAAGGTCATTTACGTAGAAGATGTAAAGGAGGGGGCTTAGGACGGATCCTTGGGGTGCCTGCTTCAAGGGGGACACTGTCAGACATTTCATTGTTCACTCTGACTTCAATTTCGCGGTCATTTAAGAAAGAGGATAGTAATCTGAACAATTTCTTGGGGAGTCTCATTTTTGATAATTTGTAGCGCATTCCATTGTGCCAAACGGTGTCAAATGCTTTTTTCGACGTCTAACAGGACTGCCGCGCCTATTTGCTGATTGTTGATAGCGGTTTTCATTTGGGTGACCAGTCGATAGACATGTTCGAGGCCTTCTTTACGTTTTCTATAGGCTCTTTGCCATTTATTGAAAAAATCGTTGTCTTCAAGGTGCCCCCTGAACCGATTGGTAAGGATTGGTTCGAATGTCTTACCAATGCAGCTGAGTAGGCTGATTTGGGCGGTAGCTGGCTGGATCGGAGGGGTCCTTGTCCGGTTTTGGTATCATGACACCAATGGCTTTTTTCCAACATTTGGGAAAGTAGCCATGGGTGAGGCATGCGTTGAACAGTTTGTTTAGTTTTTCGATTAGGGAGAATGGGCTTTGTTTTAGAATTTTGTAGCTTACTTCGTCTTCGCCGGGTGGGTGAGGAGGAATTTTTGCATTTTTTTATGACGTTGATGATTTCCTCATTAATGATGGGGGGTGACCGAGGTCATCGTCATCCCCGTCTTCTGGTTCGTTATCGAATTTGGGGTCACGGTAGATATCAGGGTGTTCATTGATGTAGTCATCAATGGCGTTTATGGTGGCGTCATCGTTGCCCGCGCCTTGATGCGGGCGATGTGTTTTTCTTAGGAGGTCGGCAAAGGTGTCGGCCTTGTCTTTGTCGGTGCGCGTGAAGGAACTGTCTTCCTTCTTAAGAGGTTTGCCTGCGGCTTTGCGGCTTTTGTTTTTTTTTGCCCAGTTAGGGTTTTGAAAGAGTCCCAGAATTGTTTGGCATCCTGGACTCCGTTTAGATCGGCTGTTGCCTTTTCCCAGTTTGCTTGTTTTTCGGCTTGGAGGGCTTTCTTGACCTCCCCATGAAGGGGGTTGTATGTTTTTTTGAGGTCAGCTTTCTTACCGGGGTCAGTTTCGGTTTTAAGAGCGCGAAGAGCTTTCCGTTTAGTTTTGATTAGTGAGAGTGTGTCGCCCGAGATAGTATTTCTCCAGGGGCGTATTCTTCTTTGGGCATATTTCGTTTAGGGTTGAGTTAAGGATTTGTTCTATGCCCTCGCATTGGGTTTCGAGTTCCGCTGCATTGGATGGGAGGGGGGGGGGGGGGGGTTGTGAGTTTGACATCGATGGTGTCACGATAGAAGTTCCAATTAATTTTTCTAAAATTTCTGCGGGGGGGGGGGGGGGTACCTGAGTGGGCCATTTCCTAGCTGCAGTGAGGCATGGACCGGGAGGTGATCATCGCTGCCTAAGTCGTCATCGCCGACCCAGTGGTCATCGATGTGATTTATCAGGGAGTCACTGGCGATAATTAGATCGAGGATCTCAGATAAGAATAATGGGTGATTACTGATATAAGTTGCAGAGCTGTCATTCATAACCACATGAAGGTTATGCTTTTTGTGATTTCAAGGAGAGCTTCACCGTTAGGGTGGTTTTGTTACAGCCAAAGTACAGGTGTTTGGCATTGAAGTCGCCGAGGAAAATGCAGTGGTTTGTATTTCCTCGTAAAGATTTCAAAGACAGTGTCAGAAACAATTTTGCTTGGGTCGTTATAATAACAAACAATCGCGATGTTTTTATTGTCTACAGTGATTTCAGTAGCAATCACCTCTGCATCGAGGTGATTAGTTTTATGGTTTTGGTTTTGATGTTCTGCTTTATTAGAAGAGCGACGCCGCCACCTGTGGTGGTTAGTCGGTCTCTTCTAATACTGCTGAACCCACTTATTGAGACATTTCTGCTGGGTTGAAGCCAACTTTCGCAGATGCAGACAATGTCTGTGCCTTCGAAGTATCGGCTCATTTGAAGTTTTTTTTATTGCTAACGCTTCTAGCGTTCCACACGGCTATTTGTAACTTATTCATAGGGGGTGACATTTAGTCGCGGTGTTTGGATAGAGATAAGCGGTGGCTTTAGTTAATTTTGTCTCGGTCAAGTTTCCGCGCCTATAAATACAGTCTGGGAACCGAGGATGATTCCACCAGGGGTGCGGCCAAAGAAATGGTATTTAGGCTATCAACCAATCAGGATGCGGCCCCTATGTGACGTGTTAAGCCACAGTCGATGGGCAGGTCATAAGATATGGCACTAGGTGCGATGAAGGACAAGTGTTGTCATCATATGGTTGTGTACACATGTCTGAGCAAATCTATTGTTATTGTCTTAATCCACTGAAGCCAGTTCATCACAGGTGAAGTCATATTGTAATGTATTAGGCTTCATGCGACAGGTGTTGTCTGAGCGAGTGGAGGTGTTAATTTTGCAAACTATTCACTCGGAGTTCATTGTTTGGAGGTTTCTTTGTGTGCAGCTTGGGAAGTTTTCCTCTTACAAGGAAGTCCCTGAGATTCTTTCCGCGTTTTGAACGCTAGAATTGGGGGTTCGGGGAACAGTTTTGTTAGTTCCCTTGCCCCGCTAATCAGGGGCCAGTACTTGAGCAGCGCTTTTTTTTTTATTATTTTGATATACGGATTGTATATTGTTGTGAACACTAAAGGGGTTCACTATTCTTTGCCCTGTGTTTGGTGGCGGTGGCCGAGAGGCGTTGAGCTCTTTAGTTTAAACAGTATTTATTTCCAAAGTATGAAAGTACATTTTTACACAAATCAATAAAAGCATACAACTATTAAGGAAATGGATTCAGCATCAAGCTAAAGAGCTTATACTCGGCTGTTTCCAGTCAAATATTTTGTAGAAATATATCACATGCGGCTGGTACATACACTACTACGCCAGCACGATCAGGACCCACCATAGATGCATACTTAGTTTTATGTTCACTCCTCGCTTTTTGCGTTGTAAAGTAATTGCTAGCCAGTTCTCATCGAGTGATGGGTCCCGGTCGTGCAGGCGCTGTACTATTGTTATACTTTGGCTATGGTTAATGTTGTTAGAAGACAGATGAGGAAAGGAACAGGACAGTGATAGAGAAAGGGGACTTTTTGAGCTGATGGAGTGTGCAATGCGAAGCGTTTCGAGTAGGGGCGTCGACGACAGACACCACATGCGATCCAGTATGGCATGCCTTGATGTGGGGTGCCTATGAGTAGGAAGGCAGGTGAAAGCACTGTCATGGACTTAGCTTCTAGAAGTATAAACAATGCTGGGCAGAACCTCAGCCTCCCCTCGTCTACGCTCCATGCTTATGAGATAAGCTTCAGAGTCGATTTTGAAGAAGCCATCACTAAAACCTTTTTGATCGCAGAATAAACTGATGCACCGACTCGAAGATTGTTCGATTTTGTGACACTGATAAAAAATTAACTTCCGTAGATGAGGGTGTCTGCATTGATTGGGAAGTTAAGAGCACCAAGAGTCGTGTTCCTAACATCATTGTATAAGGGACAAAACAGCAGGAAGTGTTCGGTTGTTTCACGGTCGCCACAGCTGCAAGAGGCTGTATCGGAAATGTGATTTTTAAATAGGTGATCCTTCAAATTACTGCATTCTAATCGGAGCCTGCAGTGAAGAATTTGAGCTTCTCGCGATGTGTGGTTCACATAGAATTTGGGAATAATTCGTTTGTCATTGTTGAGGTAGGTTTTGAAATTTGTAAGATTTGGGTTTTCTCTTACGTCGTTTGGTAATTCATTCCATAGTTTAGTAGTCGATGGGAGAAAAGACGACTGATAATGATTCGTTTGACATGGTACAGAGGTCAAGTTAGACAAATTTCGGAGATTGTAGTTCTGTGTTTCAGACAAGGCGGGGGGTATCATCAGTGATATGTAGGAAGGTGCTAAGCCATGGTACATTTTAAAATATTGAATAAGCTTATGTTTTTTACGCCTGGACTCCAATGTTTCCCACCCAGTCCCTGTATATATAGAATGTTTACTTGCACTTTTTGTAGCGCCTGTGCAGAGTCTGGCTGCGTCTATTTGTATTTTTTCAAGAGATTGGGACTCTTCAATACTGCAGTTGTCCCAGACTACGTCAGCATACTCCAAAACGGGACGTATGAAGGAAAAATTATTTTTTCGAGAACTTTACGATCAAGTGTGTATTTTAGGTGCTTAATCATGGCTAGCCGTTGCCACCCTTTTGTCGACACTTCAGCAATATGAGCAGACCAGCTGCCATGGTCATTTAGGGTTAGGCCAAGGTGTTTATGTTTTTCAACGTGGTTTATGGTTTGGGCAGACATTGCCAACGGGGGAAGGGGGGGGGGGGTTGGTTTGGATGTTTTTCGGGTAATTGTCATTGCTTCAGTTTTGCTAGGATTAAACTTGACGAGCCAGGTCTTTGCCCAGTCCTCGATGGCTCTAATATCTTTATTGATAATATTTGCTGCTGCTTGTGGGTTCTCGACAATAAGAAATAGCGTTGTGTCATCAGCGAACAGTCTTATGTTGCTTCTAATATTTTCGACTATGTCATTTATATATATCAAAAATAGCAAGGGACCCAATATAGAGCCTTGGGGAACGCTGGCAGTTACATATTTCCAAGATGACGATACAGAGTTAATACACACACGTTGTTGTCTATCCTCCAGGTATTTACAGAACCACTGTAGAAGGGGGCCTGTAATGCCAATACGTTCTAATTTGTATAGGAGTCCAGCATGCCAAACTTTATCGAAAGCTTTACTAATGTCACAGAAGACCACCCGAATTTCTTTATTTTCGTCTAGAGCTGAGCTGAACAGATGATATATTTCCGTTAGCTGTAGGACAGTCGAGTCAGATGGGAGAAACCCAGATTGGAGGGGGGTGAGTAGAGAGTTATCTTGCAAGAAGGTTAGTATTTTTTTGAAGATGCATCTTTCGAGAACTTTGCTTATACAGCTCTTTCATTGTAATGGATGCTATTGGCAATAAGCAATACCGAAGCAAATACAACTTTTAATGTACCACACTAAAATGAGCTCTTATCTCGAGCTCGAAGCTCCAAAAGCTCAGAAAGTACAAAATATATAGCTCAGTGACTTTCAGTTCGGGGATAGTAACCCCTTGATTAGTGACGGTTACTTACCGGGACAATAATATGGGCCTCATAATTAGAATGTGCATATCTTCAACAATGCAGTGAGCACATACTGATAGGCCTTTTCGAACGGTCACATTTCATGATGTAAACCTATACGACTTTACTTGCAAAACATTGTACCGACCTAATAATAGGGCAGCATCCACTTATTGAAAGCAATAACAACCCTGGCGTCGTGTTATTCACAACAATCAGTAAAGTACATGCATTCAACAATTTATTACGCATGCCTGATATGATGCGATGTCGCAAACAAAACATGTTACACGCCGTTATTATATGGGCGGAGTTCACATAGTGAAGTATCGTTGTCTGGAATGAGTACGAGAACTGGTCCTTTGCGGAAAACACACTTAACGGTCACAGAATAACTCGTACGTAATACAGAGACTCCACGGTTGTTTCCGGTAGCTCTTTGATGCCTGCCCTCACCCCACTTCACATTATGCAGGGCTTACGGGCCTATCTACGAGGGACTCATATTTATCTTGCGAGGTTTTGGGTGCTTTAACCCCAAACTGGCGCCTGAGGAGTATGTCGCAGCAACCACCACACAACATTACCAGTGCAAATGTGGCATACCGCAATAGCGTGAAAACGGCCGAGTGGAGCCCACTCTTCTTAATTTATTGTGAGAATCTAACTTGCACTGTTCTCTATGTTGTTTTTGCCAAATACGGCCTACTGTCATGAGTAATTATGACCATTTCTACACCACAGTCTATAACCATAATCAACTTCCACACCGACAGTCTATAACCATAATCAACTTCCCATACGAAGTTTAGCCACACAAACCGCATAAGGACTGGAACTTATTTACTCCTAACTCCAGCTTATCAGAAAATGAATTATTTTCTGACGTATCAAGGGAGCTTACCAGTATTTTCTCCCATGCAAACACTTCAGAATTGGACTCGAATGAGTGATGGATGCATAAACAAATCTCATTCCGTGGTCTCGGACATGTAAAGATCAATCATCAAACTGAGTATCACCCACACTAACTCAACCAATCGGCGTCAATGAGTGTAACCAATACCAGCAATGAGATCGCGAGCTGATAATACGTGACTCTCGCTCAGCGGAGACGAAGGTGCCGTCTCAATCATTTCTCATTTCCACTCAGACTGTTCAAGTGTACCTCTCTGACGCCATTTTGAATTTAACAACAACAACAATCTTGGATTTTCGCAAATTTAGTTATTGCTCGATTTTTATTCGACACGCGTTCATACAACGCCTTTGATAATTACTTGTATCATACACCAGGTACCGCGATTGCACATTTGCACTATTCGCTTATTTTATTCACTATTTCGTTGATGTATTTTACGCGACTCGCGATCATTCACATTTTTAATTGTATGAATTTTTTTTCAGTGCACCGGCTATCACAGGTCTCACCGCCACAAGCACGAACAATACGCACTTGTGTGATATTGTCAGCCTGCTTGCGAGATCTGAGAGCTTCACCGCCACAAGCCTATATTGAATACGGATTTTTCTGTAGACAATTTGCCTGCTTGGAAGCTCTCCCGATAGCCGAGAAGTTTGACACCACAAGCCTGTGTTGTATACTACCTGTATACCTCCTGCCTGCTTGGAAACTTCGATGTCGCCTGTGACTGCCCAAGACGGTACTACTGTCAGACAGTCGGAGCTTCATGCCACAAGCCCGTGTTATACACAGTTTACTGTGTATCTCCTGCTAGCATGCAAGCTCCCCGGGCGACTTACAAGTCACTGATTTATCAGACAGTCTAACCAATAGACAGCATTAATCACTATAGTTCCCCAAGTGGAACAAATAAAATCAAACCACAAAGGCATAAACAATAGCACAAACAATAAACAATAAAGTGCAAACAAACAAGTGACCAGTCTATCACAACACCTGTTCCTCATAACCCATTACTAGAGGGTGTGAAATTGGTGAGTGAGTGCCCAAACAACTCCTCACGGTCATAAAATCGTATTGACGATGTAATAGTAAACCAACAATCATATAGCAATAAAATATCGCCATAACAAAACATCAAACTTGCGATAATTTGCTTTTAATCCATACTTACTGTTGTGTTCAAGTAAAACATTGAACGAATTGGTGTGAATTGGTCCTCATACACAGTGGCCGATATATTCTGACATACCATTATAAAATACCGTACTGACCAAAAAGTCGGCAAATTCAGACTTAAATTGAAGTCTTGAAGTATTTCTTTATTTGATAAAACCGTAAAGGTTGAAACTAGTCATACATAGCAGATTAACTTCCGGACAAATACCAAGAGGCTTCAGGTAAAATATATCAATACCGAAGCAAATACAAATTTTAATGTACTATACTAAAATGAGCTCTTATCTCGAGCTCGAAGCTCCCAAAGCTCATAAAGTACAAAATGTATAGCTCAGTGCCTTTCAGTTCGGGCATAATATCCCCTTGATTGGTGACAGTTACTTACCTAGATATGAGCCTCATGAGAATGTGCATACCTCCAACAATGCATCGAGCACACACTGATAGGCCTTTTAGAACGGTCACATTTTATGCTTAAACTGATAAGATTCTATATGAACATTGTACCGATAATAGGGCAACATCAATTTATTGAAAACAATAATAGCCCTGGCGTCATGTTATTCGAAGCAATCAGTAAAGAGATGCATTCGCCAATTTGGCATGCGTGCATAGATGGGCCTTAGAGCGAGGGCTAGGGTGGATGGAGGAAACGGGTAGCTAAGCCATTCACTCTTGGTTTTCCACCAGTGCCATCGACTATTACGCATGCCTGATATGGTGCGATGTCGGAAACAATACATGTTACACGCCGTTATTATATGGGCGGAGTTCACATAGTGTAAAAACGCACGCGCCCATGCAGTGGTTACTTGAAATTCACAAACCACACATTGTATCAGTCGCGTATGATGGGCATACATAGCGGATCAACTTCCGGGCCATTTCCTATAGGCCTCAGGTCAAACACATTCAATACCGAAGCAAATACAACTTTTAATGTACCACACTAAAATGAGCTCTTATCTCGAGCTCGAAGCTCCAAAAGTTCAGAAAGTACAAAATATATAGCTCAGTGACTTTCAGTTCGGGGATAGTGATTGATTAGTGACGGTTACTTACCGGGACAATAATATGGGCCTCATAATTAGAATGTGCATATCTCCAACAATGCAGCGAGCACATACTGATAGGCCTTTTCGAACGGTCACATTTCCTGATGTAAACCTATACGACTTTACTTGCAAGACATTGTACCGACCTAATAATAGGGCAGCATCCACTTATTGAAAGCAATAATAGCCCTGGTGTCGTGTTATTCACAACAGTCAGTAAAGTACATGCATTCATTAATTTATTACGCATGCCTGATATGATGCGATGTCTCAAACAAAACATGTAACACGCCGTTATTATATGGGCGGAGTTCACATAGTGAAGTATCGTTGTCTGAAATGAGTACGAGAACTGGTCCTTTGCGGAAAAACACACTTAACGGTCACAGAATAACTCGTACGTAATACATAATACAGAGACTCCACGGTTGCTTCCGACAGCTCTTTGATGCCAGCCCTACACCCCCCCCCCCCCCCCCCACACACACACACTTCACAAGTCTTTTAAGGGGTCGTCCAACCTAACTTTGGTCACTTTTTTTACATTTTTCCCAATGACCCAGAAACAGATAAGAGAAGTACGGAAAGGCAAATTATATATAAAAATAATGAGTAAAGTGCATAGAAAAGGTACATATAACTTTTTTCAGGAAAAAAAGTGAAATTTATGATTTTGAAGAAAATTAATTTGCAAATGGCATAAGTAACGAACCGGTAAAACCACAAAATAATCGGTAATTCGAAAGCCTTGTCCTCAATATAATGATAACATACTACAGACTCGGAGAAAGCATTTTTTTGACACACACTCTGGTGGGTTTTGACGTTTGAATGTAATAACACCAACACAAATTTTTGATGTTCCGGATGTGGCCATGTTTCAATGATGTTTATTCCGGTCATGTGATTACGATGTGTTTCTTGCAGAAATACTCAATTTGGGCAATCGTAAGAATGCAAGGACGTGATCACGCCCTTTATTTGTTCGAGGCAATTTATGAGCGGATTTGCAAACAGGTGATAGCAAATACTTGAGCTGTTAATGTCATAACTGCAAAATATGGTTCGAAATTCCCTCTCGTGTTTACAGGCCGTCTGAACTTTTTTGTTGACAAAAAAATCTAAATTATTGCGCACTAGAAAGACAACATGAACCACTTGTAAAAAAATAACCGAGTGTATAAAATCGGGACGATACACATAAAATAAGGCAATATTCATAACAAAGTAAGCAGAATGCTTCAGAAATCATTTTTTCACGAAGTATATTCCAAGTGACCTGGAACTATATTGAGCGTGTTGATTTCCCCCGATGGTGTGAAGTCATTTACTTCCTAGTAACCATGGAATTTGAGGCGGGTGTGTTTGATGTCTGCAAAGGACCGATTGAAAATGGGGTGAAAATGATGCGTTCGTGCTTTTAAATAAGGTGCGCTTGGACGATGCTGAGAATTTAGTTTTTTCTTGCAACCAATCATACTTACACAAGCGTCGACCAGTATCTTTTATCATCGTTTTACACTGGCAAATGTGACAAATCTCCTTCACCGGAAACTTATCTCCCAATTTGCATATCACAATAAACATAACCGCTGTCAGCATGGACGTGTGGTCAAAACCGAAACGAATTATCGAATCCACGGCCCAAATTAGCTGCAATTGGCTTTTAATGAAATGAAATACACGAAATATTCGCAATTTCTTCATTATCCATGCCGAGTAACTTTTTAACCAGACCACATGCGTTCAGTTTCGTTTGTCGGCATCAAACTGATATTGTTTGTGGTAATTAATAGTACGAGAAGGCGAAAGAAGCCAAATATTTCCCATCAATAGCATCATCTATAAATTAATTAAAATTGATAATTCCTTTTATTTTACTGAAATTATGAATTGATAAGGTGGGTTTGTTGCGATTATTATGCCCCAGACCTGGAAGTTGGAAAATCAAAGGTGCATCTAGGGCCGTGCAGTGCCAGTGGTGACCTCTGTCCTCTTACCCATTCATCATTACATGTACCAACTTCTCCCTTGTATCTCAACCATTGCTACTCCAATTTGAAGGACATTTGTTGTTGTGATCGAGCATCATGGAGAAACAATGCCTGTGTAGCTGCTGTAGCATGTGTTTCTTCCCACATTTTTTTCAGATTTGTGGTACTTTTTCACTCTTTTGAGTTAGAAAATTTTGTTTATAACTAGTTGATTTGTTACAATTTGCTGGAAAGTGCCTGCTGATGCCCTCAAATGTTTTGCTACAAAATATTTCTGGTGAAGATTTTGTTCTTATTATCAAGCAACAACCGAATGAATATTCTGTATAAAGCCACCAATCTGATGTTTGACACTTTTATCAGAGCGGTTTTGAAGGCTTATGTAACTCAAAATGTTGATTATGGCAGGACTTTTCTATTCACCCATTAATCGATAAATTAAGTGTTATGGTTGGAAGTAAGAAGCATGAAAGGCCCAGAACTAAAAGTCTGAAAAGAATGTTTTGCAGTGTAACATGATTTTTGCAGGTACACTTATTTGGAGGGTTACCTGTCTGATAGTGTTTGGAACATGTGTGGCCAGGATCTTCAAAAAAAAAAAAGAGTTAAACTTTGAGAAAAAGGCATTTGCCTTGAGTGCCAAAGGTAGAGTCATACAAGTTAGTGAGCCCCTCTCTGGTAATTTTTTTGTGTCAACTGGAGCTCACTTGTCTTATTTTTCTTTTGGGGATTGCTTTGTGTACTGCGTTCTTGAAAAAAAATATGTGAGACCCTCTGTGCCCTTCTGATCTCAATATGCCAATAAGCCTCTTTGGTGGAAAGTACAGTTAAAACTAGAAGTCCTGTCACTAATAGTGCGCTTATCTAGGCTTTATTGCGCGCTGGAATTGCGCGCAATTGTCACACCGAATGGCATCCAAAGAACGGCAGTTTCTCCTGGTTACTCATAGCAAACACATGCAATGTTTCTGCCAATGGACCTCCGGGTTACCCGGAGGTCCATTGGCTGAAACATTGCTTGTGCACAGGCCATATGTACAGAATTTGATGGCTTTACTAGGGCCATAACGCGTACATTAACGCGCATATCAACGTGCTATTTGTGCGCATTTCATGACAGGACTTCTAGTTTTAACTGTACATGCAATAATGGTTTTGCAAGGTTGATTTGATGTGTTTTGAATAACAATGTACTTTTAAGGTCATTAGATGGTTTATTGCAGTGACAAGTTACAGTTACCCTTATTTCTTCTCCAACAGATATCATGAGTGTATTGGTGTCCAAGAGTAAACAGAGCTATTATACTTATAGATAAACCAGACAAATTTAACAATTTAATCACTATCAAATTGCTGCATGGGATAGAAGGGGTTACAGTGCAAGGGGTTTGTAAATATATTTATTAAACTACAATGTATGACTTCGCAGTGCATTCTACATAGGAGAATATCATAGTTTCTTTCCAAACCACCACAGTAACACATACATCTTTATATTGGGAGACACTCTTTTGTCCTTCCATACTTCTTCTGCTGGACTCCTTCAAGTTGACCTTTGTTGAACTCCCCAAATCAAAACATAAACAAAAGAAAATGTCTGCCTTCAACCAGTGAGCACTCCACTTATAACATTTGGTCTCAATCTTTATTACTTTCATGAATTAGGAAAAGATTTCTTCGAGTATGTACTTCAATGTTCATAGAATGCAGCTGTTATTTTATTTTGAGGTATTTTATTGTGAAAATTTTGTTCTCTTACTTATGCCATAGCAGACTTTCAGGTGGTGCTATTTACACAGGGCAGCAGTTCCATGGCAAATTTCAGTTTCCACATGTTCTATGTTTCATTCCAAGCATTTTGGTATTTAATTTATTGGGGTTATTCGTTTTGGGCCTTTTTTAGACTTGAAAGAAAATTGCATGAAATTTGACCAAAGTTAGGTTGGACGTCCCCTTAAGTGAACGTATTTCAACCTTCCTGTGTGACAATTCATTACTATCCAAGATTCAGGCTGGGTTTAGGAAATGATACTCCACTCTTGACCATATCCTCTCACTGAATGTCATTTAGATGGGAAGTTTTCAGTATAATCCAAAATATGTACAGGGATATTAAATCAACTGTGATGAAAGGAAAAAGTAAATCAGACTTTTTCTCCAGTAAAGTTGGCTTAAGGCAAGAGGAAAATTTATCACCTATTTCTCTTTTTCTTGTATCTTAATGATTAGTCTGTGAGAAATACACAGTTTATTGTTTTTGTACGGTTTCTTTTTCATTCCTTTTATTCTTTTTCTTCTTCTTCTTCTTCTTCTTCTTCTTCTCATGCCTTCTATGCACCTCCTTGTCCGCACGATAACTCTAAAACGAATTGTCCTATCTCGCTGTGTTTTGGCATACAGGTAGACAGTTACAAGATCGCAGCCACCTATATTTTTTAGATTTCTGGGGCAAATCTCAGGAATGGTATGACCTATGGACCTGGGACCAACACCAAATGAGTCGACACTCGATGGCGATTCAACATATGGGTCAAGGTCATTGAGGTCATCCCAGGAGGCCAATGAGTGCATTTTCCAGAATTGCTGGAAATCACATTTGTGACTCCCTGATTATTTCCCAAAGTTCACGCTCATATCTCAAGCATGGTATGATGTATGGACCCGGGACTAACACGAAATGAGTCGAAACTCGATGGAGGTTTAACATGTAGGTCATGGTCACTGAGGTCACCCAGGGGTCATTGAGAGCATTTTTCGGGATTGCTGGAAATCACATTTTTGGACCTCCTAGTGCATTCCCATTTTCAAATCTTTTGAATGCCGAACACATATATGCCTTTTCTGTTTTTTTTAAATTATCCGGTTCCTGAATGAATATCTTTAAATACTGTTAACGAAAACCTATTTCCGATTTCTTTAAAACTATTTTATTCCAGAAAATAAGCCTCCAAAGTATTCCCATTACATTCATAGAGGGGCGCTGTGGCTCAGGAGTCAGGGGTACAATCTGCAAGGCGAGAGGTCCTCAGTTCGAATCTCACCTGCGGCAACCGATTTGTGTTTTGGGGCAAAACACTTCACCCCCATTGCCCACGTGCGGGAATGGTGACATTGTGTACTAAAGCGTACTACATGTGGATGATGCACTTGCACTAACCCTGCTTGTGTGAAGTTAGTGTGTTGGGAAGCCTGGCAGTTTCTCGCCGTTCGTTGCTCTCTGGTTCTCTCCGGGTACTCCTGATTCCTGCATCCGTAAAACTGTCCGACAAATGGTGACCCTGGGCTGTCGAAAGTGTCGTTAAACCCCAATAAATAAATAAATAAATAAATAACATCCATAGAAGGCATACCTTGATGGTGTAGATGGAATATTTCTGTCTTCTATGCACTGTTTATCAACACGATAACCCGAATACAAGTAATCCTGCCTCAATGTTTTTGGGTTATACTGATAGATTGCTTACCATAAGTACTCGGTCATCTATGATTTTGAGGTATGTGGGGCCTTGGGGCTCTAGAGGCTAAAATATGCTTACAACATGAACTGACTAATGAGTTCGCTGAAGCGATAGACATTATCTAAAACAGAAGATAATCTCTCAAACAAAGGGTCAGAGAGAAAGCTGTACACTGAATAGCACTGTATGTTTATTTAGTATCATGTTACAAACTTCAAAGAACTCTTCACTTTTCAAAGCATTTTTAAAATTTATTTATTCTCAGTCATGACTCAGGATCGACAGGTTTTGGGATGGAGATGTGTGTGGCTTTCTCGAAACACCTATCACAATTATAAAGTAATGGAATGGAATATTTGAATGGTCTGTTTTTAATACTTCAGTGTGAGTGCAAACACCTTTAATATAACTCATGGCTACAGAATGTTTTTTACTTTCTTTTTCTATTACATTTAATTCTATGTGGAATCCAAAGTAAGGCATCTTTAATCCTTTAATTCCAACATAACGGAGAAAACCGGTCAGCGTTATTCACAGAAATGTATATAAAGTTAATTACTTCTTCATGTTTGCTTGAAAAACATAGCTTATGACACCTCACTGGAATGAGCTCGTTTGTAAAGGATTATTTATTTATATATTGGTGTTTAAGGTAACATATTTCTGCACAATGGCTAATCATGACTACGACAGTTTTACGGGTGGAGAAAGCCTGAGTACCCAGAGAGACCCACCGGGCAACAGCGAGCAACTGCCAGCCCCCCCCCCCCCCACATACTAACTCTGCACAGGCAGGGTTAGCATTGGTTGAAGACAGACGCACCATTTACGTGCAGCACGCCTTAGTACCCAGCGCGACAGTGCCCCCCCCCCCCCCCACGTGGGCATTGGGGTGAAGTCTCTTGCCCAAGGACACAGCGCGGTTGCAGCAGGTTGGATTAGAACTGTCGACCTCTCAGCTTGCAGCCTGAACCTTTACCAACTGAGCCACTGCACCCCCATTTGAAGGATTAAAATGGAGTATTTAAAGGGAATATTTTAACCCCCTCAAGATCTTAAAATGGGTCCCTAAATTTTTATTTTATGCAAAACTGAGAATAATGAAAATCCTTTCCATTCTTACAATGTTGTTTTAAACACACATGGGCATAGATGGGACTTCGGTATTTTGCCAATGCCAATAAGTCTTCAGATAGGCTCCTTGGGGGGGGGGGGGGGGAGGGGGGGGGGGGGTGGGGGGGGCTTTAAGGCATTTCTACGTCTATATTTTGATATTACGGAACTCTTTTACTCGCAATATATTTTCCAGAATAAAATGCAATGCTTTAACATTTTTTAACTAATATGAATATCTGACATCATCTACAAATAAGGCAGATCCGGAGTTGGTGCAGCGAATATCTGTAAAGTTGATTATGCTCATACTTCAGGCTTGGTGTGGTCTATAGACATGGAACCTACACCGAATGAGTTGAATCTTTCTGGAGGTTCAAAATGTAGTCAACCTCAGTGCGGGCAACAGAGTTCATTAACAGCATATTTTTCAGACTGATTAGGAATTGCATTTTATACGAACTAATGCAATTCCGAAGATTATACACTATCTCATCATTCAAATAAATTGAGCAGCCAATAATGTTAATTTCTGATTCCTTGATCGATCCCTTTCAATGATGTGCACACATATGCCTTTCCTGGTTTCCCAGAAAAAATGTTCGGATTCCTGATATCTTAACGAAAACCCATTTCTGATTTGTTAAAAACTATTTTACCCGCGAAAATAAGCCTCCATAAATTCTCTTTCTATATAGTTTTTTTCAGAGACTTTAACCTTTTTCACACAGACATGAATTTAC
Organism: Pictodentalium vernedei; assembly: GCA_031216915.1. Taxonomy (NCBI): domain Eukaryota; kingdom Metazoa; phylum Mollusca; class Scaphopoda; order Dentaliida; family Dentaliidae; genus Pictodentalium; species Pictodentalium vernedei. Next base: position 73,802,221 of record CM062294.1, on the reverse strand, counting down.
AGGTGGCAGTAAATTCTGTTTCTCTAGTTTAGAATGGTTCCTACTCCGAAAAAAGAGCGCTTTGATATTGAAGTTGACAATTTACTTAGCGATACAAACGTCCCTGAGGTATACCTACGACTTCCTGTTTTATTATATGCTGACGACACAGTTCTCCTTTCGAGTTCAGGCAAGAAAATGCGCTACATACTAAATGTCTTTGGTGAATACTGTGCGAAATGGAAACTACAAATTAATATTTCTAAGACTAAAATAATAAAATTTTGAGGCATTATAAACCCACGTGATAGTTTCTCCGTTTCTAGTATGCGCACAGAAGTAGTCAATAGCCATAACCCTTTACCTAACATGAAAAGCAGACGACACTTGTAAAAAAAATCTTGAATAACTATTTTTTTTTCATTTTTGGTCTCAAAAACATAGGTTATGACCCCTCATTGGAACGAGCTCGACGAGCTCGTTCCAATGATGGGTCATAACCTGTTTTTGAGACAAAAAAATGAAAAAATGATGAAAATTCATTGGAGATTTTTGTGAATAGCGCTAGCCGGTTTTGGCCGTTACGTTAGGTAAAGGGATAACTACTTGGGAACAACTTTTACAAAGGCGGCATCTTAGACAATAGATGCAACGATGCAAAAAGGGCGCTGCATGCTTTGTTAAATAAAATGAGAAAACATCAGCTCCCACTCGACATCATCATCGAAGTACACAAAAAAAATATATTGTACTAATAATGTTTTATGGATGTGAAATATGGGGGCACACAAATATATCTGTATTACAAAAACTAGAACTCTGGTTTGTAAAATTCATTTTGAAAGAAAAATTCCTATAGACACCACACTAAAAATAAGAAATTTAAGCTTCTGGGCCAAATTTTTATCTTGCAATGAAACTAAAATATCCAGACTTCTCCACCTATTATTATATAGTAAATACAATAGTGGAGTGTATTCATGTCCTTGCGCACGGTACATCTCTTCTCTGCTAAATATACTACTCAAAGTTTCCTAAGCACCACATATTTGACACACCATCGTGAAACTTTCGTATGACACATTTGCGATATTTTTGGTGGATATGATTGAGGGATGTATTGAGATGGTCACCAGTGTTTACATTAGCTCTCTCGACATGACTTCGTGACAGTCATGGAAAGCATGTACCTCTTGATTTCCATGATGTTTTCGTGTACACATGTACATGTCATATGTGGGGTATCCAGTCTTCATTTCAACACAAACTCTTCTGATTTAATGATCGAATATGGCGACTGCAAACGTAAGAAAGACATTTGTCTGAAGCAGAAATCTGATGGGCTGTAGGGATGGCGGAACAAGGGGCTACCCTGCGTCAAGTTGGTGAAGCCCTTGGTGTGCACCATACGGTGATCACCAGAGCCTGGGCACGATTTCAGCAGTATGGCACACCAGTCAGAAAACATGGTGATGGCAGAGACGGGCAACATCTGCAGCTCTGAAGACCAGTGTTTGATAATTGAGGCCCGTAGGAACCGCTTTGACACAGCAACCCACAGCAACCCAGCTTCGCAGTCACCTTCAGAATGCATCAGAGGTAAATGTTTCGACGCAGACTATCCGGGCAAGGTTGCACGAAGGTGGTCTCCGATCGAGAAGACCATGTTCCAGAACCAACGCACCAGGCACGATATGAATGGGCCATGGATCACGTTGGATGGACCAGAGAAGATTGACGACCTGTCTTTTTACAGATGAGTCAATGTACTGCCTAGACAACACGGATAGGCGTTCTAGGGTATGGAGAAGACCAGGGGAGCGATTCCATGCAGCCAACATTGATGAGCATGCCCGCTATGATGGACGGTCAATAATAGTCTGTGGTGGCATCACCTGGGATGGACGTACAGAGCTCTGTGTCCTTAGCCGTGGTACATTGACTGCACAGCGGTATAAGGATGATATCCTGGATTCCCACGTCAGATTGTATGCAGGTGCAGTGTGTGATAGATTCATTCTGATGGACGATAATTCCCGTCCTCATGTTGCCCATGCTGTCCGGAAGTACCGACAAAGAGAGGGGATTGAACGTATGGACTGGCCAGCAAGATTCCCTGACCTCAATCCAATCGAACATGTCTGTAATGAGTTGTAGCTTGCAATTTCAGTCCGTCCAGTCCAACCAAGTAGTGTCCAGGAGCTTGGTGCCATGCTGGTCCAAGAATGGAATAACGTCCCACAAAGGACCATGCGGAACCTGACTAGGAGCTTGAGAAGGTGTTGTCAAGCTCTAATTACCAATAATTGGTCTCATATTCGATAGCAGTAGGAGAGGGATGGATCGTGCCACATTGGGGGATCTCATGGGGAAACTCATATGTGACATCATAGTCACGTGACTTAGTGTCGACATGTTGTGTTGCCGTGGTAATCCGCGGTAGCGGCCATCTTGTGACGTCATCCCCATAGTGATACGTGATGCGAGTGCGCATAAGCAGCGCATGTTGTTAGGGTGATACGTGTTTCCGTCGTCCATTTTGTATACTTGAGGCCGCCATCTTGGTTTCTATGGTAGCACGTGGTTGCTATGTGACCCAAAGGTTTACAACAAGACAAGGATATGTTTGGAGAGGATGTTCGATTGAACAGGAGTAATTGCTCGATTCGTAGCATTACCGAAATAAACCCGACAAGTGTTACTGTTTCGAATTCTTTCAGAATTCTCTGCTTCTATCGTTATATGTAATAGTTTTCGCCCATCTGACCATGTTCCGTTGCCCTGGAATATACTCCAGTAACGTAGACGAGCCTATCAACTGGAACAGCTTTGCTTATTATTACTTTGTTTAGCTTTTCTGGTCTGTTCTTGTTAGCTCTGACCATATTCCGAGTACTCTTGTTGTTTCATTTATCTAGATCATTTATATAAATTATAACTAACCAATCAGATAGCTTGATTTCCCATAATTTGTATACAGAGTTATCTCCCCTTATTACAAAGAAGTCCTATCCGATTCTCATCACCTCTATATCCAATGGCCATATCCCCAGGCACCCTTTTTGAAAAACATATGGCCTTCGGCACCCCTTTTTGTCATATGTGCTTATGTGAAAAGGCACAATGTGACACAATGTGCCCTATCACATAGGCACATGCTGGTTTTGCCAATGTGTGCTTATGTGAAAGGGCACAATGTGACACAATGTGCCCTAGCACATGGGCACAAACAAAATCTTAAAATCTGTGCTTAAATTAAAGATATAATTAAATATAAAATATATATACATTTCATAACAATATTTCAACTAAAACGTAAAACAGGTAGTTGGGTATATTTGGTGCTTAGCAAACTTTGAGTAGGATAGTAAAGGTTTGAATATTTATGGACACACCAATGTATTCCCAACTATAAATTGTTCGACTGCATCGTAAACCAAAGATTATCTGATATGAAATTACAGGAATGGAGAGCCAAACTGGATAAATCTATCAAATTTCACTTTTATGGATTAATTAAGACAAATATGTGAAAGCCTTCGGTTGTAGTGTGGTTAAAGGGTTTTTGCCCTACGAATGGATAGATTGTTTGGAGAAACTGGAACAGGACCACCTACCAGACCACTAAGCCTTCTTCAGCAGCCTAAAGGGAAGTAATATTTCGGAGGAAGAATACGAATATTGAAAGAAAATATGGAATGACCACAATATGACAACCTTTCGAGACATTCTCATCTGGTACAATAATCGAGACTTGAAACCTTTCTTGAAAGCCGTGGAAAAACAGTTTGATTTTTACCGAGACAGACATATCGACATATTCAAAGATGGAATCAGTGTGCCAGGACTCACCTTGAAATACCTGTTCAACACATTGGACGAAACATGCATTTCACCATGTTCAACATGCAAAGCAAAGACTTGTACCGCCTGATTAAATCCAATATCCTCGGGGGACCCTCCATTGTATTTGACAGATGTCAGAAAATAGGAGAAACGCTGTTAAAGAGAACAGGATTACGGGGACAGTGCCAAGACATGTCAAAGTATTATTGGATATGACGCCAACGCCTTTTCCCTTTGGGCTTTAATGCAAAAGATGCCGACGGGTTGGTGCATCAGACGGCGTGAAGAAAACAACTTCAAGCCCGGGGACACTTCAACGTATGGTCAGATGGCGCAACAATGGTTAGAATTCATCGCCAAAGGAGATGGTATCGAGATACGACAAATGGAGTAAAAAACGTTTTGGCCGCCGAAGACGTCCGGTAGATGGTTGGTGCAAAGCCACGCAGACTGTGTATCAATTCCATGTCTGTTTCATTCACGGGCATGCCTGTGAGTTGACTACAGATAGCGATGGACAACCACTGGAGTGGAACGACCCAATGGACAAAAGTACGAAGGAATTGAACGAGAACACAACCAAGTACTGCGAGTACATTGAGTTTCTGGGTACACATTCGTTGGGATTCGAGGGTGTGAGTGGCGAGCAATGAAGAAACAGAACATCGATATGGAAGAGTATTTGAAGAATTGTGCGCCGTGGAGACGTCACAACCAACTGAACCAGGACGCCACCATTAACAGAGTCTGCAACAACCGTTTGGTTTAGTAGAGTGTGACATAGGCGTTCCAGAAGAATTGAAAAACGCTTTGAAGTAATGACGCCAATCATCAAGAACATCGAAATTTCCATATCTGATAAGCAGACCACACGAAAACATTTGCTGAGGAAAATAACATCATGGCATCACCTCGACGTAGTTTGATCGGAAGTTTCAAAGGAGAAAAATTTCTTCTGGCAACATGGTATCTGGATCATGGACCTCAAGTGACACGCATCTACCAAATAATCAAGTATGAATCGAAGCATGCTTCAAGAATTTCGGAGAACAAATTTCTTCAGCTCGTCGCGCCGGAGATGCTAATCCTGATCACGGAATCCTGGCAGAAACGTACAAACTTCTTGGGAATGAAGCCTATGGAAAGACGTTAACATCAAAAGAGAAGCAACTTGACGTTAGATATTGCAAAGAAAAAGACATCGACAACTACATCAACGATATTTCATTCAGATGGCTGAACCAGATTGCAGAGAACATCTGTGAAGTGGAAAACAACAAAAGACGAATCAAAGTCAACTTGCAACTCCATATCGGTTACTTTGTGAACCAGTACACTAAATTGCGGATGTTGCAGTTTTACTATAATTTCGTGGATGTCTACGTGGATAGAAAAGATTTTGCCATGTGTGAAATGGACACAGATTTTGCGTATATGGCATTATCGGCACCTAACTTTGAAGATGTGGTTCAACCAGAGCAAAAAAAAGAGAATTTTACCAAGAATGGGATAAATGGTTCCCCACAGAAGCGTGTAACACACACAGACTAACTTTTCTATCCACAAGACTACGGAATGAAGAGTGGAATTCATTACCCTGCTGCAAAGAGAGAAAAAAAGTTTGACAAACGTACACCAGGGCTGTTCAAGGAGGAATACAAGGGTGACAGAATCATCAGCCTCTGCAGTGAAAGCTATTACCGTTTTGGATCTACAAACAAACGTAGCTGCAAAGGGATTAGCAAGCGACTGAACAATCTGAACAAAAAAATGTTTGGATGTACTGCAAACGAAGGAGAGTGGGTGTGGTGTCAATTGTGGATTTGTGGTACACAATAACTCTGTGTTCACTTACAGACAAGTAAGATCAGGACTGCCGTACTTCTACCCAAAGCGTCAAGTGTTATTAGATGGTAGAAGTACAATCCCTCTGGAACTCTAAGTAGTGAAATTGGGGGCGGATATGTTAGAGCCAAAGAAACAGTGCGATGGACAAAAAACATATCCGTCGTAATAGCCATGATATAATCAGCCTTGAATTATAACTACAGCATTCTTCTGAGCTGATGTCGTTATAATTCAAGGGTCATTATATCTTAATAACTCACAGGAAAAGAATTCAGTTTTCTTCCTATTAGTTATAAAGTTTCCTGATGATGGCTTTGTGGCTGAAGCCAACACGGAATGAACAACTCTACATTTTCGCTCTATTAAATTTTATGTTCACATAAAAATCAGTTTTTACAAACAGTTTTGCATTTAGTAATTCGGTTTTACAATATTCAAAATGAATTTGCAATCAGTTTTACATTTTTTGCAAGTAATTTTAGAATCATACAATAAATACTTTTAAATGATCGGTAACCATTTTGCGGCAAACAGGACATTCTTTCAATTCTCTACAACATGTCTCACAACAACATAAATGGTGACACGGCCGAATCAAAATAGCTGCTTGTGACTCCAGACACACACACCATGTCATAGTATTGTCTTTTGAAATTGTATTCAGTTCTTCTTTTTCTTCTTGTTCTGGTGAGGTGGTATCCAGAAAGGGACAGTGTGGATGAAATCTTCTATTCTCTTCTTTTACAACGGCCTGTTTTCCCCACAAATGAATTTGAACACCGAAATAAAAACATTTTGTTTTATCTTCGGTACTCATGTAGATAAATCCACACCTTGCCAGTTCTCTCGGTTTTTTATCACATTCACTATCGAGCATAGACTCAAATGTTTTAAATCTGTGAGCCGCTAAAGCATATTGGAGGTAGAGGGGTGGTGTATTCATAACCCCATCTCGCAACATGTTAGGAAGTTCAACTTCAAATGAGACACTTGGGATTGATGGTTCGTCTCCACTTAAAATTCTGTTAAGTTCTGTTTCTATTAAGACTCCACTCTCAAATGAGGTGCTTGGAACTGTGGATCGGTGATGAATGGCATCTGTTCTTCATTGGCGTTTATGGCTCTCCTTAGAGTGCCTATTCTGGAGTGTTTTCTTCTTCTCGGTTCCATGGCTCAAGATGTAATGTAGATAGTGGATAAAATTTTTCTCTAATATATCATTTCAATAAAGATTGGGGTGAACATAGTAATGACAGTAACTGTTGTCATAGAGACACTTCGGCTACGATGAAGTAAGTAAAATAGACAATATTGTCCACACACAGGTAATGGTCTTTGAGGACGAACCGGATTAAATTGCCATTTGTATGCATGTTTGTTTAAAAACCGTTTGAAAGTCTCATGTTAAGGTGTTAGTCCGTAAAGGATCGAAGCATTCTATAGTTTGGTGTCCGATGTAAAAAGCCACCCAGTGTTCACCTTCTCTGCAACTCGGGTGGGTATTAGCTATAAACACCACCGGTCTCCTGGTAGGTAATCTTCTTGGTAAGCGATTCCTGGCTAAATCGCCCAAAATAAACTATTTGAGATATTGGCCAGAGTTCATAATACGCTACAGTTGAATAGTATTAATGTTAAATAGTCAAATATCACGTTTCTGTTTTTGTCGATTTCTATTATATTTTGAAATTCTGCATATCTTATAACGTTGACTGTTATGGGTAGGTCGTCTTTAAAGTGCATTTCCAATCTCAGGTTTCCTCGTTTGACTAAGTTAAAATGTTCGCCGTGAGATAGATCTGGTGACAGGTCAAACGCAAACAGTGTGTACCCCTTGGCATATTCTTCCCTACTGATGTGATTTCCGTCATCCTCAAATATTTGACCCGTTGCTTGAAACAAAGTGGTAATAATAATAATAATAATAATAATAATAATAATAATAATAATAATAATAATTATTATTATTATTATTATTATTATTATTATTATTATTATTATTATTATAATAACACTTTTGCCGGCCGCTGATTTGTCGCGGTTCTCGGATGAGAAGGCCTTTGTTACCCCTGTACTCCAAAATGCCTCCCTATTCCCACGCTTCTTCTCTCCTCCCAACACTCGGAGAAGAACTGCTTGATGACATCCTTCTATCCGATTAGCATATTAAACCTCTCCTTTGAGTTTCCCACTAACCACATGTCCATCATTCTCCCATCCCACGTCCCCATTATACTCCCAGTGAATCTTATTCTATAAGACTGGTATTTTGGGCATTCTAGACGAATGTGTTCCAGGGTCTCCACCACGCCCAGATTACACATCTAGCACTCCTTTTTACTGTTTTTCCCAACTTTCCCCTCAGCTCCAGGTATCGCGACCTCAGCTTGAACAACAGTGACCACCCCCCGCCCACAAAGATGCCATCAAGGTACACTTCAAGACCAGGCTTTTCTTTATCACGCAGGCCACCAAAAACCTCTTTGATTTGACCCCCTCTCGCCAATTACAGTTACAATCCATCGTGGCCCTTTCTCTAACGATTGTTTTACCCTGGTTTTCCCCAACGTCTAGGTCAGAGAACTCTAATGAGTAGTTCTGTATTAACTCCCTCACTTCGACCATCCACCCCGTCTTGATATTTGAGTTGAAAATTCTCAGAAACATTATTTTACACCATCGGCTGTCGGGGAGATTTACCAAATAATTAAGATAACCGAGTTTCAATCGGTCTATCCTGTCCTTGATCTTCATCCACCCAAGCTCACCCCTGATTGTTTCTAGCGCTGCGGCATTACTCGACCCCGTTATCCATCGGCCTGCATCGTTCTGCAGGATTTCCAATCTCTTTACGGCCGTCTGGTTTAGGGGTACCACTTCCGTACCGTATGTTATACATGGCAGACCCACCATTTTCCATTTCCCCACGAAAACCTTATTGAAACTGTTTCTCCCTATACGTTTCATTTGGTTAAGGATTCGCTTCCCCTTCATAATCAGTTTATTTCTGTGGTTTCGGTAGATGCCTCTTCCTGTAATGTTTATATTTACCCGAAATACTCGTAATCACCTGTCTCTCCTACACTAAGAAGTTTGCTGCTACCTTCCGGAATGCAGAACTCCCCCTACTCTCCACATTCGAGTGTGGTCCACTTTGCGGCCCACTGGTATAACTTTGCTCTTGCTTTCATTAAGTTCGAGTCTCCATTTGCTCTCATATTTCCCAACAATTTCCGGCATTTTCGCTAGCCCTCTTCGCTTTCTGACACTAGCACCATATCGTCTGCAAAAAAATAGCACTGGGATCTTCAAGTCCCCAACTGCTACCACCTCGTCGCTACGCAGGAGTTCATCTCCCAAACCTTTGATGTACAATGCAAAAAGAATTGGCGAAAGGATACATCCCTGTTTTAGGACTATCTCCATAGGCACACGTTTTGTTGTAATGTTTCCCAGGCTAAGTTCACCCTGTACGTTTTTATATAATGCTTTCATAATTCCAACAAACTCGCCTCCCAAGCCCAGAGCCTCCAGCTTGCACCACATACCCTCCCTCCATACTCTATCGTATGCCTTTTTAACATCCAAAAACGCCATCAACATCTTTTCCTTTTTGCTTTCGCGAATTCTATCATTTGGGATAGCGCGAAAAGATGGTCAGTGATTCTCCTTCCTTTCCTGAAGCCAATCTGGATTTCTCCCCAAAAAACATTCTCTTCAGTCACCTCCTCTTGTCTCCCATATAGGACTTTACAGAAAACTTTTCCAATTTTGCTTCTGACACAGATTCCTCGATAGTTATGCAAAACGTCTTTTTCCCCCTTTTTTGTGAATAAATGTCACTTTGCTTTCTCTCCACTCCTTTGGGACCTCTTGATTTTCTATGGCTAAAATTAATAGGGCAGTTAGGCTTTCCACGAGTTCCTTTCTCCTTTTTTGATAAACTAAAAACTAGGAATTTCATCCACCCCTCCCGCGTTTCCATCCCTTAATTTTGAGATCACCTTTCGCACATCCTCCGTTTTAATTTCGCTGCACACGAAGTTCGATAGATTTTCCTCGACCTGATTCGGACACTCCAGTGGGCTCCCCATGCCCCACCGCTTATCGTTTACCTTTTCCCAGTGCTTGACTAGTTCTGATGCGACTTGATCTTGCTCATCTGTAACTCTGCCATCTACCTTAATACTCTGTGGGTAACTTCCTTTGTTACGTTTAGTCACCCATTTCCAAAATACGTTCGAACTCGCCCCCTCCCCTTCCCCCCCCCTACCCCTCCTATCGTTTTTATCGACCCAATAAGACTGCTATTTCGCACTCTCCGATCATCATCTTTAATCTTATTTACTTTATATCGTTTTTGTTGCTATTCTTCCTTTGCTACTGTGACCTCGTTGCTTTCCGCCCCCTAAAGTTTTCTACTTCTCGTGTATGTAGCACATTTAGCTTTTCTACCCTTTATGGCACTTTTCAGTTCTTCGTTCACTCTGTACCCACGTTCCCGTGTTGGCAGCATGGTCCTTCCTACACTTTCCTTCCTTGCCTCCACTAGGCTCGCAACTATGGCGTCGGCCATCTTCTGGACACTGCCCCCCCCCCCCCCCCTTGTGTATGGTTGCAAGCTTTGGGTTCAGTTTTTCTTCGAACTTCACCCTGTCAGCATCCTTTTTGAGTTCTCAAATCTCCTTGAAGCTTCCTTTGCTCTATACTAGGTTGTTGGCCCTGATCGTCACTGTAATCAAGTTGTGATCACTATCCACCTCCATTTTACCCTCATCATCCACTTCTTCTCCTATCACCTCCCTCCATAAATTGATATCGGTGAGAATGTAGTCGATTATTGATTTTCTGTCGTTTCTCTCCCAGGTCCATTTCCCCCTACACCTCGCGTCCTTGTTCAGAATCTTCAGACAGAGCTCATTTGTGAAGTTCAACAGCTTCCTTTCATTCCTGTTGACTTTCTTGTCCCCACCATCTATGGCTTTTTCCTTGTCACCAATGTGACCATTAAAGTCATCCATCAGAATTATACCGAGCCACCTGTTTTCTAGTTCTGTGCTATTAGACCTTAGTGTTGAGTATATCATTCCACTCGGGTTTGCTTCCTTCCACCGCACAATACACAATCCCAAGAGCAATATTTTTGTTTCTCAGATTGATCTTTACCCATCCAATTTCTTTCGATACCTCCGCCGAGGTGCTGACATCTTCCAGGTTTGTGATCAGCGACAGTTTTAAATCCCCTTTAATGTACATGCCTACCCCCCCCCCCCCCCTTTTCTGGCCTTCCGTTCACCCTACACCTATCCACACGCACCCCCTTACCTGGTCTACCCGTTCTGCGTGCCTTACACTCGTCTCGCTTAAGCCCATGACATCAAACTCCTCTGCCTCGATCAATGTGGCAATTTCACTTACTAACCTCTTACTATTTCTCAGTGTTCAAGACGAGACTGCAATGGTTTGGCAGGAATTCGTTGACCATCCACATAAACATCCAGAAAATGAATGTCCAAATGTTTAAATTAAAATGGATTCTTCGAAAAGCTACCATTGAAAGCGTCATTGTCGATGCAGCCTACGACAACCCACTTTGGTAGTTGGCCTAAAAATAAATTTTCCTGTGTCACGCTCAGATTCCCTTTGGGTACAGAAAATACTTTGGTTTGTACCCGATTTATAGGACATTTTGCGGTGCGCCTCTCTAAAGCTTTCACCTGGGCTAATCGCACGGTGGGGTTAAGGCGTTCTTTCCTGATACACATGGAAACTTCTTTAATTTTGATTTTAAAATTCGCAGTATCTCCCATTAATGCAAATGCATCTTTCGATCTGTTCATTTTTACATGCATGGTAACCCCGCTAAGAAGATAACGCTGTTGAAGACATATGTCTAAATGCAATCTTCCAGTCACGTCGACAATTCGACTTTTTTGAGTGAAGCTCTTTCTAGCATCCAGTCCAACATTTCCGTCTAAATTGTCTAAATGTCCCCACGTATGCTTGTACCATAAAGAGGTCGTTAGTTGGGATTTTTTGCAGCATATCCATAACTCAGTAAAGTTTCTAAAAGTCTCTTATGGTAGGTATTGTTTGAAAGGGAGATAAATTTTTCGTTAAGACTGATTTCGACCTGATTGAACAACGAGTGTATCCACAAATTGATAGAACCCACATTGTCGCAAAGGCTAACACCCTTCCATCTGTTTTCAATACTTGAGCTTTCACGTGAAGATAACTCTGGCCTAAATTCAAATAGTCATCACCACTTCCGGATATGGAGAATTCCATTAGTCCACCATTTCCAGTTGTTGCTAAAGGGTAGTATTCTATCAATTGACCCGATTCCACACTCGTCTGAGTTGGAGGTATCAAAAATAGACCCAATTCATTGTTGACACATTCTATAGATTTGGAGTTAATTAACGACATTGTCTAAAAGGTTCACTTGTCTGAAACGTCATTCTTCACTGGTGTCTTGTTTTCTTTGATCTGACTGATTTTTTTCCTAGGATGTCCCTTTATACCTGTGGGCGTGTCGCGCGGGGGGGGGGGGGGGGCGTTGTTTAGGTTGACCGTGGGGGGGGGGGGGGGGGGGTATCCCGCAATACCCTGCGCTAGCCCTTGTTCCAATCGCTTCAAACCCGCTTCCGTCACATTTTCGCCAGCAGCCACATCCTCAGCAAAATTGATACCTTTTTCCAAAAGTTGTTTTCCCACGTTTTTAACGAGTGGGTATACTGCATGCTTTAAGGTACCCAACAGCCTTTCTAGTACATGCCCCCTCTCTACCCGGGTACCCAGAAAGGCTGGTAAACCCGAGCCTACTTGTTCGAGAAAATAATCCTCGAATAACTCTGCATTGCAAAAGTACGTCATTGTTTAAAATGGAGTGTCACTATCAACTTTCCACGTTCGAATGGTACTGGTTTACCAGTATCTCTCTTATATAGACCTCCATAGTTGCGAAATATTTCTGAGAGAAGGGAGGTAGTGTGCATTTTCAAATGTTCGAGATACTGTTGTCCCATATTCACCTTCTACTGGTACAATACGGAGGAGTGGAACCCTAAAATCACCAACCACCTGATCTCGAACCAGGTCGCAATACACATATAGAGAACAAAATACCCTGTTTAGGTCTGTCACGCGAGAAGCTGTATACCGCCCTTGATGAAATGTATTCTGTTCAAATCCAAATATGTCTTGAAGACAGGGGCTCAGTGTCACCTCAGCTTTGTTCCTATCGATAACGGTTAATTTTTGAGTGATGGTATCCCAGGCAAACCCTAAACAGGAAGGATAAGGGTGCGGTAGGTTTAGATTTATCCTGCCTAGATCAAGTTCTCGAAGCAGATCTGTGTATATCTTCCTGCTCTTAGTACAAACTTGTTCTGTTCTCCCTTGATCTGCACACTTACAAAACATTCGGATCTCCTAATATTAAACCACGTATTGGGGTATTGAATTTCAGCATGTCCAACTTTCCAATCATTTTTCAAGATTTATGGGTTGCTCCAATTGCTTTCGAAAAGATGTAAGAGTGTTTTCTGGGAATGTATTCATCGAACTGTTACTAGGTAAATGTAGATAAAACATTATTTTTTCTTGATGGTAGGATTAGGCAGTAAATGCCCAATAGCGCTACCCTAAAGAGCTGTCCACAACTGAGGATTATTTGCTTCCAGCTTAAATTAACTATACTGGTAATAATAATGACGTACAAAATAATCACTTGCACAAAATATGTTATCTCACTTCTCGGAACACGACTACCACAGAAAAGCCATGACCTGTTACTGAGATCGACTTCCATGATAATGATAATTTTTCGTGAAACCCACACTTTTATTGAACAATCTGACTTTGTTTGATCCAAGAGTTACCAACATTTCTTTCCTTTTCCTTTACCACGTGTTTTGATTATGCTTTCTATTCTGTAGACAGTTTTTTTTCGGATACAGTTTGAAGTTCCTCTGTGTAAAATCCTCCTTCTAGTATCGTACCATTATCATCCCTGTATGTGATTGGATGTCCCGGCATTATTTCTGCAGTGGTGAAGAACTTTTCTGTCCCGTTGGGCAAATACCCCTTTTCAAATGTTCGTTTGATCTTACTAATTCTAACTCGGTTTCCTATTTTGTAGCTTAGATTCGACAGGGGATCCGTAAAGTCTCTGCCAAATGTATTCTTGGTCGCTATTCGTCACCGAAGTATACCTACACTCGTTGAAAGGATTTATTGTATGAACTGTCAATGCCTGTGTAGGAAAGGTTAATGTATTGTTCTTTGTAAAATATTCCCCCATTTTTGTCTTGAGAGTTCTGTTGAAACGTTCCACACCCGAACATTTTGTTTCGACATTGTACGTAGTAAAAAAGTCGACGTTATTCTTTCTTAAAAATCGTTGAAATTGGGCATTTTTAAATTCTCTTCCTTGATCTGTTTGTAACTTCAACGGCTTACATCCTGTATCGAAAATTGTTGTAAAAGCCTGAACGATAGATGCCCCTGATTTGTTTGCCAATGGGATTACCCATGCAAACTTGGAAAATACGTCGATACAAGTGAGTAAACAGTTAATACTTTTATTGTGTTTACTAATATTTGACAAGTCAACTATATCCGCTTGCCGTTGATAATCGATCCCACTAACGACTGTTTGCTTTCTGATACAAATACAACGTACTGGTTTATGAAGTGTATCTGTATCTTCTCCCTTTAACCAGTCTACCACAGCTTTAGTTTTCTTTTTTGAAACAGGTTTTAGGGCGGTCACACCCCCAAAACTACCTGGAGTGGTAGGTGTGGAGTGAAGCTCATCCAAACTCATAATGTTCCAGACACACAACTAACAGGTGTATTTAAAAAGGAACACACTTTGAACTTGTTGATCTCTGCTCGTTGTTGGTTTAGGGAGTGGGGTAGTCATTTTCGGGGTGCGTTTATGCGTTTATTCCTATTGTTGAGGAATATTACTGTGTCGCAGTGCTTCACCTAAAACTTGCCAGCTTTCTGGTGCAAGCTTTTTGCGTTGTCTCAATAAGTCGTTAAGTAGATCTGTAGTATTTGAGCCTTCTACAGTTTGATCGTTATATATTAGGCGCCCACTATCGACCCACGCCAAGTTGGGAATGGCCTTCAAGCACGCTAATAATACCCCTGCCTTTCTCTGCGTATTTATGGGTACTGAATCCCCAATTTTACAGTCGCTATCTAAGGTGGGTTCTTCTTTTTCTTTTTTTAATTTTGACAGTTGTTGGTTCGACTGCTTTTTCAGAGAATGTCAAACAACGCTGCAGAATTTGATTGCACTTCGTGATTTTTTCAATTTCACTAAGTTTGGTCTGGTTCAAAATCTCTATTAATTCTCTATCCAGTGAAGAGACAACAGTATTATTCGGTCGCTTGTTAGATTCGTTTGAACGATCCAGCATACGGGGGTCCACAAAACTATTTTCTTTGCATGTTCCATTGTTTTCCTAGTAACCCTTGGGCTAATACTTTCAGAATTGGTCCAATGAGCGAACCCAGAAAATCTCCTGATTGTATAATCTGTCGGCGTACATTATCTGAAGTGTTCTTCTTTGCTAATTTCTTGACTCTCTGTTTTTTTTACGAAACTTGGCTAAATGCTATCTCGAAATAGGTACGTCCGTGCTAAACTATTTTAGCGCATTCATAAACCGAAAGAATTAAATCTTGTTTGGCGTCCTTGACATCTTTTTTAATTCCAGCGGGCTTTGCATGATTAAGAACTTTGAGCGTTCCAATGTTGCGTCTCACACTGGCAGACATCATTATGAAGTAAACTTCCCAACATACCCCTTTTATACTCTCATAATGTAGACGACTTGTGTCTCTCCCGGGAATATTCGTGATCTAAGCCTTAACCCCTCATCTGTTTGTTGCCTCAAATCGATTACTAAATGGCCATTCGGAACATAAGTCGCGTCATCGAAAACTTCTCTTAAAAATTTGTTTTTCCCAGGATACATCTGAGCCGCTAAATGTGAAATCTGTGATCGGTCTCTGTGGTTTTTAAGAAGGGTTAAATAATGACAGTTGAGAGAGACGGTGTGGTGAAATTTATTTTTGTCAAATAAATTTTTACGATGTATACCGCAATGATGTTTCGATGATGTGATTGTTGCGTAAACAAATGCACGACACGTTCATCTGTTTGTAGCATCAGATCATCGAGTATAATGAGGGAATTGGGTTTAAACTCTTGTGCAACTCCTTCAACAAATTCAACACCATTCAGTGTATCAAACATGGGTTGCCATTCCCCGAAACACCAAATAATATTTCTGGGGATACGGGTCACCATTTCATTCATTAAATTTATGAATAAAGGTCGATTTTCCAGATGAAGTTGGGTCTGTGAGGACGCAAGTAAATGGGTGTGGCCACCTTGGGTCCATGACTAAAACGAGATAAAAGTAAAAAGGGGGATGCCTTTTATAGGCGTAGAGGTAAGGGGGACAACGTTTGGGGAAGGAGATGGATGACGTGTGCAGTGTGATAGAAGTTTCTCTTTTTAAGATCTTGGTTGGCCTCGAAAAAGGGCCGTTTTGTCGTCGTTCTTGTCGTTCTGTTGTCGTCTTGTTTATCTTCATCATTTTGTGGATGTGTTCTCAACTATCATCTTGCGAATGGTGTTCTTTTCCGGTTCACTGGCAATCAATGTTGCATACTCCCAAATCTGTGGTTCAGGTGTTATGCTCTTCATATTCTCTAGCCATAATGATTTGACTTTCTCTATGTCAACTCCATCAAGCGCCACGTTGAAACATTTGTCAATTCTCTCTTCCATGTCTACCACTGTGCTGACATCGTGATGCGCTTGGGATGGATGGTCGACGCTGCATTCGTAGCAAAGTTCTTTGGCGTCCTCAGGTATTTCTCTTTCTATCAGATGCCCCCATCTTCTGTTCATTTCATGCGCCATGCGCCTCTTTCATAGGTCAATCGTTGGGTTCTTCTTTCCATGTGGTATGGGTGTGTCTGATTTTCTTTTTCTTGATTCTGTCATCTCTATCTCTTGGTCAGAGACTCTCCTGAGGATATCATCAGAAACGTTTTTCGGTTCCTTCCATTCTAAAACATCTAAGGCAATGCAGGTCTCCGTAGGTGTCATTGAATCCTGGTGTATCGTCTGATGTAGACTTTTAGCTGGCCTTTAAATGGAGTTACACTGACGTAAGTATTTCTCGAACCAAGCTTCTCGGTGGTGTTTCGTTAGAAATAAAGGTGTTCAGAAGATACTCAATCAAACGATTTTGAAAGAATGATGAAAACTTCCAATCTTGCTTGCCTTTTATTGTCACACTCCGGATCACTCATCTATTTGCAACCTCGAAAATTCTGCGTGGCATGGTCTGAGTGGACACTTCTTTCGGCTAATCAGAGAACGCCTGCGTGGGATAATTTTAAAACACGCTTATCTATTGGTCCCAAGGAAAATACCGCCGTGTGGTATGATCTGATTGTACAACAGCTTGACCAATCAGACACAGCCTTGCTCTCATTGGATACTTGTTTTGACCAGTCAGACACTGCAGTGATCTTACTGGGTTATCAAAAAACTGCGACGTGACACCATCTTATCTATGACATAATCAAACAGAGTACATGGTCTTTATCATCATAAGCCTCTTATCTATTACGTAATCAACCCCTGTATAAACATGCCAGATGGTTCGTATTATAAGCCTCTTATCTATTACGAAATCAAACACCTGCGATGTGACACCATCTTATCTATGACAGAATAAGAGTACATGGTCTTTATCATATTAAGCTTCTTATAAACAAAGGAGATCTTTATCATAATACCTTTATCTATGGCATAATCAAACATACCAGTTATCCCTTATCTATTTGCATAACTATACAACGTGACACTATCATATCTTCTTATAAACAAAGACATTTGCATGTACATAACATCAGATGTTCTTTCGGGAGGGGGAGCCCACATACAGGGAAAGCCAAAACAATGTCGGGAAAGCCTAAATACATGTTGGGCTATACATACTCTGGGCCCATTTGGAGAGGCTTTTATGTTGGGCAGACATGGGCTTTGGGGAGAGATAGTCCAAACAAAAGGGTACATACAGGGTGGGAAGGGGTTGGGGCACCTAAAACTAGGGTACATACAGGCGGTGAGGTGGAGAGGGGAGGCATACCAGATTTGGGCGTCGAGGTCAATGACCTCGGTCATGGACTGACTCCGGGGTCCTGCCAAAGGGGCTTGTTTTGGCCGAGCTATACTACTCGTAATTTAAAAAATAATGCTGGATTATCTCTCTTTGATCCACTTGGCCCTTGCTATTCGTAAAAAACACACCAAAAACGCATGATCAAAACAATATTGCATTTACGATAAGTACAGTTAAAAGCATTGATGGGTTATATCCCTTCGAGCCACTTGAAATGTGAAAATGTAAATATATAAAAGAGACTGCAGTTGTCCCTATTATGATAGAGAGAAAGATTTACCACTAAAATCCCTTTTTGGCAATGCATATACTCTCTCATCATTCTTATTAAGTAACGTGTAAAGAGAGAGAATGCGCAATGCAAAAAAAAAATGAAAATTTGACTTCTGGTTTAATGAATTAATTCTCGTCTCTGTCTAAGCGACATGGGTCACCGCCTCTGCCAAAAAAGAATTTCCAAATGCTGATTGCAATGACAAATGAATGACTCGATCATTGCCTCAGTCACCAATTGAAGGAATACACTTAGCAGAAAATTTGAAAATGATTAAATTATTCTGGTTCGATAAACCGTCAAAAACAAAAAAAAATATCGAAACGATACTGCATTCTTCTTTTTTACTAACCATTTTTTTTTACTTTTTTACCACCCCCAAAAAACATTTCTCTGCCACCATTTCTTTCTTTAAATATCCCGTGGATTTAGTGTGGACGAAATGGTGAAAATATACCCGTTATATGCCCCTGTAGTCATATCAGACTTGATACGCCTTTGGATAATAATTATAAACAATTAATATTTTCTGAAATTATTTTTTTAATTAGAATAGGGCTTCTTTGGCTGGACTGATCATTTGTTTGAACCGAATGACCTTTGAATTTGAATGTACCTCTCAACATGTTTACAAATGCTGTTACACAGAATCTATTTTTAGTTCACTAATTGTTTATTTGGGTCACACACGTTAACTTGACATATTTCGGAATCATTTAGATTAGAAATTCAATGAGGTGATTTAATTCAGCCTGTCAGCAATTGGTGAAACAATGGAACAATGGAGAAATTTCTCACTCTGAAACATTCTTTGTCAATTCATTCGTCTCATTATATTCATATACACAACATTGATAAGTGTCATATCAAGTCGGTGACAGTTTTACGGGTGGAGGAAGTCGGAGTCCCCGGATAGAACCACCGAGCTACGACGAGCAGCTGTCAGCTCTCCAGCATCGTAACTCTGAACTCTGCACCGCGGCACAGACAGGGTTAGATTGGTTGAAGACATGCGCACCGTCGACGTGCAGTACGCCTTAGTACACAGCGTCATCGTGCCCCCATGTAGGCAATCGGGGTAAAGTGCCTTGCTCAAGGACACAACGCGGGAGCACGAATCAGTCGCTGAAATGGTCACCCATCCAACTACTAACTGCGCTCGAAGTTGCTCAACTTCGGTGAGCTGACGAGAAGCGGTTACCGCGACGCCACCACGCCCCCTCCCGATACTGTTTATACATATACATTCTGGAAATTATAATGCCAGCTCGAATGTTTCTTCATAACACATGTTTTTGGATTCTGTTCAACTTTACTTTGGACTAACTGACCGATATTTCGGTTTTATTTTTTTCTGCAAACAACACAGTGTAAAAGATCTTTAGATGTCTTTCTGTTACCATTATTGTTATTACATACAGTAACATATATACAAAAAAAATAACGAGAAAGCTTTATTTGCGTATTGCAGTATTGCAGTTGTTAAATTCTTTGGCTCAATATCCAGATTTTAAAATTTATTCAGAAAATTTCATTTATGTTATTTGTATAATCTGAAAACCAGGAAGAAATTCAAAAGGAAAGATA
The DNA here is from genome assembly GCA_031216915.1 of Pictodentalium vernedei. Classification (NCBI taxonomy): domain Eukaryota; kingdom Metazoa; phylum Mollusca; class Scaphopoda; order Dentaliida; family Dentaliidae; genus Pictodentalium; species Pictodentalium vernedei. The sequence continues at coordinate 73,782,460 of CM062294.1, read as the reverse complement.
AATTCCAACTTGCGCAATGTCTTAAATTAGTCATTCCCAGTCTGCACAAACAACAACTTAAACTGCTCATTATTTATTTATTTATTTATTTATTTATTTATTTGTGTTTAAGGTCACAGACTTATGCACGACGCCTAATCATGACCGTGACAGTTTTACGGGTGGAGGAAGCCGGAGAACCCGGAGAGAACTACCGAGCAACGACGATCAGTTTGTCATTATACTGAGAAAGGTCTTTTGTCTCAATCTGAAATTATCCCACCAGAATCACAACCTATTGACGTCCTTCAACTGAAAAAGTTAGAATTAGAACTAAAGAGATTGGAAATGCAACAAGACATGGAAATTTAAGAACATAAACTTAAATGAAAAGAAATAGAGAAGTTCAAAAAGAAAGAAAACAAATTCAGGCTCAAAAAAGGGAACAAATACAAACTCAGGTTCTAAATCAGGCTCAAAAAGAAAAAGAGGATATGGAAATAAATTAAGGGAAATAGAAGCTCAAAAAGAAATGCATTTAAGTGAATTAGGAATTCAGACTCCAATTGAAAGAAAAATAAAAGAAGTGGAATTTTAGCATCAAGGCTCAAATGTAATTTCCCTAAGTAGATTTTATTCAACCCAAATTGTTAGGCTAGTTCCACCTTTGACAGAAAAGAAGTTGATAAATATTTTTCTCACTTTGAACAAGTATCAGGAAATTTTGATCGGCCAAGTAATGTCTGAACTTTGCGATTGCAAAGTGTTTTAAAAATGATGGCCTAAGAAATCTATTCTGGTCTATCTGCTCGACACACTACTTCCCCTGAGTTGTAATGTGTTCTATGTGCCTACTGGCACATAAAACACATTTGAACTACGCAGGGGATGAGTAGTAATTATGACGTTGCTGAGGAGGTTAAACGTGAGGCATATGAACTTGTTCTCGAGTCAGAAATTCAGAAATTATAGTAAGAATGAATGTCAAACGCATGTGGAGCTTGCTTGGGAAAAAACAAAATTTATTTGAGAGGAGGCGAATTAGGGAAAGATTTCTTAAAATTGAAGAAAATGATGTTAACTGGGGGAGCTTAAAAGGAAGGTACATTATGATATAAAGATCCACCTGGATGAACAAAACGTTAAAACCTTAAACATAGCGGCAGTGTTAGAAGATGACTTTTCCTTAACTCATAAACCCTTCCAATCCTTTTGACAGCCCACATTTATTAAGAAATCTAACGGGAATAAGTCTTAAATACACCATTTAGACCAAACGATTCAACCAAAAAAATTGTAGTTACTGTGAGAAACCAGGGCATTTACTGTATGAATTGCTGGTTGTTAAAAGGAAAAAATGAGTCCTCTACTTCACATGTGCCTCATATCTTGCAAATAAAGTAATAAAGCAAGATGCCTAGAAAATTATAAGCCATTTCATTCTGAAGGTTTGTTTTGGTTCCATTGAAGGTGATAAGCACGGCTCCATTTCAATCAAAATATTAAGAGCCACATGGGCTTCCCAGTCTTTAATGTCAGAAGGCGTTTTGCCATTTTCTAAAGAGAGTGCTACAGAGGAGTAAGTTCTAGTTTCTGGTATCGCCTCAACTCTTTGAATGTCCTGCTTCGTAAAATATATTTCAGAAGTAGTTTAGTACATGGAACTGTCACAATAGGCATCAGACCTACTCAACTGTTGAGAAAGTCACCGTACAAAGTTTCCTCTTGCCATTCCAGCAAGTGCTGTGACTCGATCCATGTCAAAGAAAGCTGAGGTTGATAACAACTTCAATCATTTTGTTTTGAACAGCAAAGCTGAGGATAATAATTTATTGTTGTTTAAGGTCACATACTTCTGCACAATGGCTAATCATGACCACAACATGAAGAAAAAGTCAAGGTCAGTCAATCCTTTGTACCCCATGTTGCCTATTTTAGAGGACTTGCACCCCAAGCATTAGTGACTGGGTCCTATTTTACCAGTGAAACAGAGCTTGTTTACCACAGTAAACAAGCACTGCTTCACTTCCCGGGGTTCCCACGGGGGTGAGGATAATACGAATCTGAGGATTGTTGGTTTTGAAGACATTGAGTTGTCTTAAGAATTTTGTGAGTCAATGTGATGACTCCTTCAAATATTGCAAAGCGACCACTACTCCTGAGAGAGATAGTGGGGCCTCCTTCAGCAACAGGAAAGTGATCCTGACTTTGCTGAGCTACTTGAAAAAGCTCTATCCGAGGATGAAGATAAAAACTACCCCGCTTGTCATGTTCACAGATGTGGTGTTCTCGTGAGGAATTGCAACAACCACCAGAAGTACCCTCCAATAGTGAGTGGGAGGTTATTTACCAAAGTTATCCGCACCAAATACCGAAATGAAACAATACCTTTGGCTCATAAAAATCTAGTGGTTGGACATTTAGGAGTTACGAAAACCATGTTTCATGTTCAGCCATGTTTTACTGGCCCACGTATAGACAGGATATTGTTGAGTTTTGTAAAATTTGCCACATCTATCAAATTGTAGGAAAACCTAATCAGACGATTCCTCCTACTTCATCAAATAAATCCAGCTTTTGAGAAACCATTTAGTAGAATTATTATTGATTGTGTCGCCCCATTGTCCAGCACACGACCTGAAAATGAATATCCGCTTACCATCACGCGTGTTTCTACACACTCTCCAGAGTAAACTCATCTACGAAATATTAAAACTAAGTCTATAGTCAAGACCTTCACAAAATTGTTCAAAACTTTCGGTCTACCCAAGTTTGTACAATCAGACCAAGGCTCAGATTTTATGTCCAACCTTTTGATAAAACGCCTATGGGGAGGATAATGAGAAGGATTGGAATAAAGGAGGATGTCTTCTTTTATTTGTAGTCCGTGAAACTGTACAGGGATCTCTGTGGTTTAGCCCCTTTGAACTAGTGTTTGGGTACACTCACTGTTTTGCTGACAAAATGGCTCAAGTAAACACCACACATTTCTCTGTGTCCACTTTTAAAGAATTAAACAGAGCCAGGGAAACAGGAAATAAACATTTACAGAAAGCCCAAAGTCATAAGAGGACATGTTTGATAACAGGGCGAGGTTTCACACCTTTATACCTGAAGAGAAGACAAGGTGCTAGCGTTATTTCCCGTAAAAGCCACTGCTTACAAAGCAACATATTCCGGCCCAAACATCCTTAAGCACAAGATCAGTGATACTGATTATGTTGTTGATACTCCTGATAGACTAAAAACCAATCCGCTGTGCCATATAAATATGTTAAAAACATTATGGAAGTAAATAAAACTATCTACCAGTCTCAACTGTCTACCTACATGGATGAGGTGGAAAATTCTGTGGAAAAAATTTATGATGATGACACAAGCATACCTCTAAAGTTGCAGAACTCCAAATGTTCTGAAAGAGCCACGTTAAAAAATAGATTTTTATTACATGACCAAAGAATGGATTTAGTTAATTTAATTTTAAAATATCAACACTTATTTCGTGATGTGCATAATAAGACATCGGCTATATTTCACCGGTAAACAGAATTCATACCAATTAAAATCTTTTAAAGCTAAGACCATGCAAAATAAAGTACACGCTGGACAGTGATATTACTGAACCAAGCCATAACAACTGGAGTTCTCCCCGTATACTTGTCCCAAAACCCGAAGGGAGTTAAAAAATTCCCGAAAAGTGAACAGCCTTACTATAACAGACATTACCCAATTCTGAGAATGGGTAACTGCGCTGATAAACTTGGCCATGCTAAATTTGTGACAAGATTTGACTTGTTAAAGGGTTAGTGGCAAGTCTTTTTTAACTGAAAAATCAAAATATCTGCTTTTGTTACGTATCAATATAAAGTAGCCCCCTTTCGGCATGAAAATTATCGGCAACGTTCCAGCGCATGGTTAATCACTTAATTGCAGAACTAGATCACAGTGAAGCATAAATTGATGATGTTATTATACACACAGATACAAATTGGGCTGATCATCTATACACATTGACGCAAAGTGTGCTCATCGTCTGAAACATATTCATTCGGGAAATTTTGATGAAGTAAAATCAAACTTTCGCAAAGTAACTGTAAATTATTTGGGCCATGTTGTAGATCAGGGACATGATTTCACCTATATATATTATAAACCAGTCAAAGTCTGCTAAAAATATTGTAAAAAGTTGTCAGAACCTTCAAAACTGTTTAAGGAGGTGTGTACTGTAGCCTATTATCATAGAGGACTTTATATGTATTTGTAAATAATTATAAACAACTGAATATTTTCCGAAATTATTTTTTTATTCAATGAGAATAGGAATTCATTGACTGGACAGGTCACGTTTTTGTAATGACTGATCCTTCAGTATATCTTAGCTCACTGATTGTTTATTTGGATCACTTGACATTACGCAGGTCATTTAGAACTTAATGAGGTGATTGGGGGCGTGGCGGCTCAGTAGGCAGAGGTGCCGGCTGCATGCCGAGAGGTCCTTGGTTCAAATCCTACGTGCGGCAACGCGTTGTGTCCTTGGGCAAGACACTTCAGACGCCCCCCCCCCTCCCTCACCTCACCCCCACACGCTCACCCGCACACTGCCCGCGTTGTGAACTAAGACGCACTGCACGTCGATGGCGCACCTGTCTTCAACCAGTACTAGCCCTGCTTGTGTGGAGTTGGATGAGGAGCCGACAGTTGCCCGCCGTTGCTCGGTGGTTCTCTCCAGGTATTCCGGCTCCCCCACCAGTACAACTTTCGTAGTCATGATTAGCCATTGTGCAGAAATATGTGACCTTAAACACCAATAAATAAATGAATCATTTTCATACACACAACATTGAGAAGTGACATTTGTTTATACGCTCAGCATTCATTGAACATTGGAGATTGTTATTACAGGATAGTACATTATTATAGTTTGTAGATGAGATTATTATATATTGTGCAGAATATTATTTGTGTGGCAATTAAGTCATTTGTTTTGGAAAAGTGTATCCAAATATGAAGAGAATTTATTCTTGTGAAGCAGGATTTACTCTTTTGAAATCCAGGATTCAATCGGATTATTGTGAAACTATCTGAAGAGCCAATACTTATTGGCTGTCATTTTCATTTGAATTTTGCTTAGTGCTTTACTGGAAAATTTGTATTGCTGAATTCTGAGTGAACATTTCATTAAAATTTATTGGATACTGTTTGGACTAATTGGTAGGTATTTAGGTTTTATTTTTTTAAACCACACAGTGTAAAAGATCTTGTACCATTTTTTTAAATCCTTTTTTTTATTAAATTGGGAAAAGTTAGTTTATTGTTGCTGGGTCTGATTTCATTCCGGCATCATTATTTTACTGCATTCCGTTATACTACCTTTGAAACATTTTTGACGGCAGAATAGTTTTTTAAATCCTCAGAGTGTTTGCAAATATTTTTGCAACGAAAGCGAATATCCTAACTTTCCCCATACAAAACGAATGGGAGAGTTGCAAAAACATCAAAATGAGTGTTCCAGAAATTTTGTCGTGCACAATCGGCAGTTCAGTGTACTTTATTGACACACCAGTTTACTTGTTTCCTCTATTTGTCCGTGCACAGTAATATCTCGACAATCCAAACACTTTATCGAGACGTTTCTAAGTTTTTAAGTGGTCTAGAAATGCAGGTGAATCAGAAAATTTCCTCGATTTTCTTCAACACTTCGATACTGCGATGAAAAAGACGCAACATGATGACAGATTTCTGGGCCACCTATTCTGGGTTAATGTGTTCCGTGGTCCAGAATACCATATTATACCGACTGTTACTCTTCTCATTGTTGTCCTCTTGTAAAGATGATAAAATCAGCCATAAGCCCTGGCTTGCTGTTTTGCCTTCCGCATTGATAATTTCCCCGCATTCCGTTTGCCAACATAAGGTCGTTTGGATACGAAATTTGGAGTATACGGATTTGATTTATCATTACCGCGAAACTGGGTGTAATAATACTGTGAAAGTATACAATCGACTTGAGAAGTTTACTTCACATCCATGGGCAAAAAACGTAAGTAAAAAGGGCCGCCGAATGCCAGACGTTTTTCAAAAAGGGGTGCAGAAAATGGTGCGCCAGGGGATATGGTTGTTAAATCAATGATGCTTCATCTCGGTATTTAACAGCCATATTCCCTGGCACCCCATTTTCAGCACACTTTTTTGGAAAACGTCTGGCCCTCTGCACCCCGTTTTAGTCGTATGATGCCACGAGTCGTATGTGCGAGTCACTCGTTCGAGCAATTGCTCTATAGCACATTTGCTCGGTTTCGATTCGAGTCATTCGAGCAGATTGTGCAAGTTACTCGATCGAGCATTTGCACTAAAGCTCATTTGCTCGACGGGCTTCGACTCGCTTGAGAAATGACTTTTCACTAACTACTCGATAGCTTATTGGTTTTGGGAATGATATAGGCTTTTAGGAATGATATAGGCGTCTGTTATACAGACAGAAGATAACTCTGCATACAGATTATGGGAAATCAAGCCACCCGATCGGTTAGTTACCTGTAGTAAAGTGAACTGATTGGATTATCTGGTAAACAAGAACAAGAGTACCTGGAATGGGTTTAGGACTAGCCTGAAGAGACCAGAGTATCAAAATATAGTAACAAAACTGTTCCAATCGATGGGCTCTTCTACTCTTTTGGAGTATACTCCGATTCTATCGAACGCGTCCTATAGCACTACCTGCTACTAGTGAAACCTACGTCAATTTCGGTGAGGGATTGTCGGTTGCGGTAATTCTACGAATTGGGAAATTACTCCTGTTCAATCGAACACACCCCCTCCGAACACACTTCTATCCTATAAGAAGCCTTTGGGTAGCATAGCAACCGCGTGCTACCATACAACTCAAAATGGCGGCCTCCAGCATACAAAATGGACGATGGAAACATGAATCATCCTAATTACACGCGCTGCGCATGCACACTAACACCACGGATCACTATGGGGATGAGGTCACAACATGGCCGCGCACGCGGGTTACAACGACAACCCAGCATGGCGCAACTTGGTCACGTGACTATGACGTCACATGAGATCATCCATGAGATAATCCAACCTAACCTCGAAACCACATTACATACTACTAACGTACATGTTGACGGTCTGGGGTTTTATCATGATCATGTAATATAAGTCAACTAGTCCAACACAATATGAGTTCTGTTTTGTGTACAAGGTAACGTGATACTAGCATATAATAAAATAATCAAGTCTTTGAGAAGGACGATAAATGAAACAATCCTTTAACATTGTACTGGAAGTTTCCATTTAGGTGATCACTTTGACTTATATTGCTGTTTGACAATACGCTTTGAATACTTTCTGAAACCCCAACCGGCAAATTCATAAGTAGATTGGATCTCACTAACAGTGACATTAGGGGTCTGCAGTGGCTGAGTTGGTAGAGGTGCAGGCTGCAAGCCGAGAGGTCCCCGGTTCGAATCTCAGCTGCGGCAACCGCGTTGCGTCCTTGGGCAAGACACTTCACCTCATTGCCCACGGTGGAGTTGTGTACTAAAGCGTACAGCACGTCGATAGTGCACCTGTCTTCAGCAAATGCTACCCATGCCTTTGTGAAGCTAGTATGATGGGGCGCCTGACAGTTGCTCGCCGTTGTTCGGTGGTTCTCTCCGGGTACTCCGGCTTCCTCCACCCGTAAAACTGCTCAACACGAGTTGACACGGCCTATCAAAAATGCAGTTAAACACCTATAAATAAATAACTGACGTCAGTTGAGGCCCCATCTAATCCATTCCCATCATTCAACAACAACTACCAACGCTACTACATTGTTGCTAAATTTAAGTATTTTATTAAAATACTTATATAAGAGTGTGTTCAACTGTTAGAAAGAAAAAATAATAAAATGATTGCAAAGATCCCAAGATTAAGCACATTATATATTTTTTTCAAATTAAGAGAAGAGACGTACACGTCAGTCCAATATCTATTGTTGCTATGTGTTGTCAAATTTTAATGAGGTTTTCGACAGCCGGGGTTTGTCTGTTCCACAACCAGTGGAAAACATTCCATGAAACTAATCTTTTAAAAATACCCAAACAAATAAACTAGATGTAGATGAACAACAATCAGTCGGGTTGTTTTTTTTTTGTTTTTTTTTTAATTTTTACTTCCTGTAAATAGTCCAGGGCGTCAATACAGTTACCCCTGGCGGGGATCGAACCCTGAACTTTTCGGTTTGAAGTCCAGTGTCGCAACCACTGAGCGAACGCGCTTCCTAATTTCGTTTTTTTATGATGGTTTGAGTTTTTACAACAGCTGTAGAGTGTCGAGGTAGTGTAGAGATAATACGAAACTGTCTAAATTCTACTTACCCAGGCCGATGCTTATTATCAAAAACAAACCGAATGTGCAACGTGTGTCATCCATTACGACTTTACAGACACACTATCTGCAGACACGCGAAGGTATGACGATGATTTAATACTCCCTTGTTCAGGTTGTTACATAAAACCCACGTATTTTATGCATAAGACAGCAAGAGTGCAATCAATGTTGGAGAAGTACCGACTTTTTTACTTCCCTTTTACTTTACCAAGTTAACCCCGCGTGCTGTCCTTGGGCAAGGCACTTAACACACATTGTCCACACGAGGGCACGATGATGCCGTGTACAAAGGCGTACTGCACGTCGATGGTGCGCATGTCTTCAACCAATCTAACCCTGCCTGTGCTGCAGTGCGGAGTTACGATGTTGGGGAGCTGGCAGCTGCCCGGTGGTTCTCTTCGGATACTCCGGCTTCCTCCAACCGTAAAACTGTCACCGACACGATATGTCCGTGGCTGTTAAAGTGTCGTTAAACCTTAATACATGAATAAATAAATAATAAATGAATAAGTAAATTATCAAGTTATCAATCCCAACGAAAGATTAATTAGTGATCGATAGAGAAGATTAGTGATGATTTAACTTACGTCTCTGTAGGGTCTTGGAGTGCACAAAACGGGTTAGCATATTTTCACTATGGAAGTGATGCAAACGACGTTACATCAGGAAGATGATGTTTAAAGAATGAATTAATTTTAAGTGCACCTTTCGCATCGGTGACATTCTTCCGCCAAATTTGTAGATCATAGCGTGAGAACCAAAACGTTCTATCTACCAATTTTCATGTGTGTGGAAAATGGGGGTTGAAGATTCGTGACCGGATTTACCATAGTAATATTTATTGTGGGGTGGTGTACGCGTCTTCGATCATTCCAGGGGTACTGACTTCTCATTATCTATTAAGTTGTATGACTATTGACGCTTTCGTTTTTTTAAGAAAATACAAAAAATGTGTTTGGAGATAGAATCTTTTACTAACAAAACTGTCGTTTCGTTTCCAGACTTAGCGCACTTGGAGATAGAACATTATGCCTTTACCTCCGTCGCCATTTGTGATGTCTGTTGACATACCGTTACCTGAGTTCTAATGTGTTATATGTGCCTACTGGCATATTGCACCCATTGCAACTCAGATGACGATACAGCAGCAATTTATTCTGGGTTAGTTGGGAAAATTGCTACAGTGTGTGGTCGGGGTGGGGGTCGAGGGCATTGGTTTGGGGGAAGTTATGGATGCAGTGTCCCCGTAGAATGTTCTCATTCGGAATTCATGCATCCAACTTCAGTGGTATATTTGATACAGTACAACGTTATTTTGAGTCAGAACGATGAAAACATTTCTTACGATCCAGGTATGAACAGAGGCTGTTTTAGCTCAAAACGTAGGGGATCATACTATTCTGGATACCACTATGGTGTAGGACGGAAAAATAATTTTCCTTGGAGAGTGGTTGATTGTGGTGTGGTGGTCTATTCCTGCAAAATATATAAATTTATTTACGCTACGCCTTACCCTTGTGACCACCCTATTTAAGACACTAACCCCAGAGACCTCAACCAAACCTCAACCTTATGGTCATTATTTTGCGATATTGGATACTGACCGGTCAATATTGAAGCGTGTGGCATCAGCTGTCTTAACGTGGCATCGGCTGTCTTCGGGGGTTTCCACAGATTACGCTAGTGGTAGTGGATTTATTTTGTTTTCGTTTTGTTTTTAGCTCACCAACGAAGTTGTTTGAGCTTGTGTCATGAACCGAGACGCGTCGACGTCGGCGTCAACGTCAACACTTGTGTTGAAGTTATTGTGCCAGTCCACTTTGACTTTCAGCCCTGTTGCTATGCACCTCACACTGTGTTTCTATGCCTTGCAATTACCCACAGACCCTTAACCAGTGATAGTTTATTCATTTTTAGTGTTTTTGCAATGTTAGACTTTTTTGTCAGTGCGGAAAATTTCTGACCTGTCTTGCTGTACATGAGTGAGGCTACCAAAGGTATGCTGTGGCTTTCAAATTTCATATATGTGTTAAACGCGTCAATATAAGATGACATTAACCCTTGGTCGGACACTTTTTCGGACAGTTTGGACTTTTTTAATGTTAGACTTTTTTGTCAGTGCATAGAAAATTTCTGACCTGTTTTGCTGTACTTGAGTGGGGGGCTACCACCGTTAAGCTGTGGCTTTCATATTTCATATATGTTTTAAATGCATCAATATAAGATGACATTAACCCTTGTCTGGACATTTTTCGGAGATTTTGGATGTTTTTAATGCAATGTTAGACTTTTTTGTCAGTGTGGACAGACCTGTTTTGCTATGCATGTACTAGGTCGGACATTTTTGCAGATTTGTAATAAGCCTGCATGCCATGCGTTGGTGACCTAATGGGGACGGACACATCCCTCATGTTTGATTAAGATTTGCATTCGTCTGTATATTTCTTACCTTTTAGTACACACTACAACCTATGTGACATCCACCTAATTCTCAAACTTCGGATTGAATTGAACTGAACTAGTTCTTTGCCATTGAATAACAATTTATATTTTGCAAAATCGCAGGGTAAAATTGAACGAGAAAAGAAATACCGTACATATGAATCGAACGAGAATTGATGAGAAAGAAATGAGAAATTACTGCAGTTATATTTACGCATTTTCCAGTGTCGTGTACGTAATGTCAGAAAATGCCATTCGGGTACCTATAATCGATGAAAAAAGTGGAGGAGGAGGAAAGTGCCCCCCCCCCCCCCACGGTCCCGCTACTCCTGGGTGTGAATATACTGGGTACTGATATGGTTCCCTTCAGGGATACAGAATATCACACACTGAATAAACACAAAAATTTATTTCCATCGTTAGACAGACTTCAGCAAATACAACCACTTAACTTCCAGAATATCGACTTGCAGACCCGGGCGTCAGAGCCAGGCCCATGGTAGCAGCAGGGGTATTTGTGCCTGTCGCCTTTATGTGTCGGGGAAAATGCGATGGCTGATAGCACTATATTTAAGGACTTCAACCCAATTCAAATAAGTGTTCCCACATATAATTATGACACAAAAACAAAGGAACAACCCAAGCTGAAAAGCCTGATATCCTCACTCTTCCATTTTAAAATGATAACTGCATATTTATAGTTGCTTGAATATCTATAGAAAAAAAAACAGACAACAAACCCTAAATGAGATACGAGCATACCCACACTCCGGTTTTATGGAAACTTAATGATTGCATTGGGTACTAATTAAGAATCTTTCCAGGGGGAATGGGAGAGGGTGGGCAAGTAGGAGACATGCTCCCCATGAATGGGGGCAGTCCGTAAGGTTTATCATTACATTCTTATTGAACGAGCAGTCCTGCTGGAGGAGTTTTCGGGGGTGGTGGATCCATTTTTTTTTATCTGGGAGAAGCATCCCCCCCCCCCCCCCTCACTCGTGAGGGGACCACTGACTTCTCCCAGATAAAGAAAAATAAATTGTGCTTTCAAATGATGTCTTGTGGTGGCTTTTCAGGTAACTCTCTACTTTTACTGGACGAAGAAAATGAAGCGCGACTCTTAACAGGTGCACGATGTCCACGAACCACGTAGACAAATAAGGTTCATCAGCGAACATCGCTCATAAGTATCTGCATCTGAGGTCTTACATCATTACTGGATATGTTCATCAGGTGGATGTGCATGGGAATAAATTTATTTATTTATTTATTTATTTCTTGAGGTTTAACGACACTTTCGACAGCCAGAGTCACTTCGCTGTAGGAAGCCGGTGTACCCAGAGACAACCCCCGTTCAACAGCGATCAACAGTCAGACTGTTTGTCCAACATGCAGACACCACAGATGCTGCAGGGTTAACATTAGTTGAAGACAGGTGCACCATCGACGTGCAATACGCCTTAGTACATAGTGCCACCCTGTCCCAACGTGGGCAATCGGATTAAGAGCCTTGTCTAAGGACACAACGAGATTGCCCATGGCGAGAGTCGAATCGTGGACCTTTTGATTTCAGGTCCAATGCCATAACCATTGACGATACACCGCGCTTTCGGGTGTGTGTATGAAGGACATGGGGAGGCAAATGGGAGAGGGGCAAAGTCTGCATTTAGAGAGTCGAGTACCACCGCCTCCGCCCCAACACCTGTAGCGCCGCCACTGTATTAATTCAGTGGCGTCTCTAGTATTAACTAGAACCTTCCGTTCGAAACGTCCCCTTCTTCTCAATGATCGAAATGTTCTAGTTAATACTAAAGCGTAGGATCATAAGGCCATCATGGCTGCTGCACCATTAGAGTTTTTTGTGCAAATACGCGGGCGTCAAGTAAGGTGGAATTTTCTCTGACCTGTTTCCGTCGCCCAACTTTCCCACCGGTACCCCTATCGAATATTCGACAAAAACAAAACCGCCTAATTTTACATAAATGTATTTATCAACTAACTAACAAAAGAATGAAACAGTGAAGCTATAATTAACAGGTGACTCCAACATAATCTAAACGATGGCACATGAAAATAAAGCTGATTAGCCGAAAAAAGACAAATGGCAATGATTGGGATTAATGGTATCACAGGACTAAATATTTTCCCATAGGCGACCATTATAACGTTTAGGCAAAACAAAAATATATGATCGCATCACTTTAATTTTGGCATTCAAATATCTTTGTCAAGTATAGACAACTTTTTCTGACCCCAAAACAGGGGGTCATGCAACAAATAAGAGAGAAAAATTGACAGCAAGGGATGTACCGGTTACGTGCACATATTTTCAGAGGGATTAATGGTATCACAGGACTAAATAGTTTCCCATAGGCGACCATTATAACGTTTAGGCAAAACAAAAATATATGATCGCATCACTTTAATTTTGGCATTCAAATATCTTTGTCAAGTATAGACAACTTTTTCTGACCCCAAAACAGGGGGTCATGCAACAAATAAGAGAGAAAAATTGACAGCAAGGGATGTACCGGTCACGTGCACATATTTTCAGAGAATTCCCTAGAAAGACACACCAAATGTAAATTGTATTTTTTAGGTCCAAACGTCATCAGATCATCCTCTTTTTTTCTTGGAATATTCATCAATAATGCAAGATGTCAATAGAATGCTTCAAACGTTTATTGAAACAATATATTTTCCCAAGGCTGTTTATTTGTAGAGATTGCATCACTTCGAGTGCAACATTTCAAGGCGGGTATTTCTTATTCATATATTTAGTTCAGTGATACCTATAATCATCCCCAACCCTACCACAGAGTCATTTGCCACATTCATGAGATAAAGGAATCATTTCTGCATTAGAATCCAACTTTTGGCTTCAACTGAGTCAAAAATATGCGAAGTCTGCTTTTTACAGGAAAAGTGTCCAAACTGAGTCAAATGAGCTGAAAAACTAGTATTGCCTCCAAAAGATTTTTCTAGCCCGTTACCTAATAAATTAGCTGAGAGGGGTGAGAATCTATAGCTTTCTTTAAAAGCTACCCTGATCCCAAAATAAAACTAAAACATGCATCAGCACACAATATTTTGGGGAAAAATCTGTCTCATTTAACCATACCACAAGCAAAACAGTGCCCAACCCCCCGCGAAACAATATGAATGTCAATTTTGTTTCAAAGATTGGGACTGCAGTTATATATTTCACCAATTTAAAAGGACTCTGTCAGTTTATCCTAAGGGGTGATGTAAAAAAAATGTCTACCTACTCATGTGGTAAAATATGGCCCTGAATAGGAACCCCGGTATGCCCCATTTTATCAAAATCTATGACATTATTCAGAAATTAATTGATATTGACCCAAAATAAAACCCTTGTGATATTAAATTCCCATTTGTGATAAATTTGAAATCACACTCTGGCTTCTGAAGACATTTCACCTTCTGTTTGATGAATATTTTGCAATTTTTGTGAAAGAAAGCATCAGTTTTTTCAGTTTCTCTTGGTATGCACTGACAAAACTTAAAACAGTGCTTTTTCCAAAAGGAAAGACCAGTACCCGCTACGGTGGTAACTCATAACAATGTCAAATGACTAAAACCATCAAATATTGATTCTAGAGTGCTATGCTTGTGCTGCAAGTACCCATCAGTGCACTTTCACAACTTTTGTTTCAATTCCTAAAGACATCCTTGCTGGCAGAAAGAGTAAAATTGTAGAAAATATATTTCCAAAGAGGTTGAATCTGGGATTTGCAACAAGACGGTAGCGGTCTTTGATGTTCAATGTATTTGTGTTTGTGTGTGGGTGGGGGGGGGGGGGGTGGGGGTGGGTGAACGATAGTCAGCTGCCAATTATTGAAAATGTAGAGATAATACGAAACTGTCTAAATTCTACTTACCCAGGCCGATGCATATTATCAAAAACAGACCGAATGTGCAACGTTTGTCATCCATTATGAGTTTACAGACACACTATCTGCAGACACGCGAAGGTATGACGATGATTTAAATTCTACTTACCCAGGCCGATGCTTATTATCAAAAACAGACCGAATGTGAAACGTTTGTCATCCATTATGCGTTTACATGCACACTATTTGCAGAACCGCGAAGGTATGACGATGCTTTAATACTTCCTTGTTAAGATTGTAACATAAAACCCGCGTATTTTATGCATAAGACAGCAAGAGTGCAATCAATGTTGGAGAAGTACCGACGCTTTTTACTTCCTTTTTACTTTACAAAATTAACCCCGCGTTCTGTCCTTGGGCAAGGCACTTAACACGGTTTGTCCACATGTGGGCACTATGACGTCGTGTGCTAGGGCGTACTGCACGTCGATGGAGCGCATGTCTTCAACCAATCTAACCCTGCCTCCTGCCTGTGCTGCAGTGCGGAGTTACGACGTTGGGGAGCTGGCAGCTGCTCCTCGTTGCTCGGTGGTTCACCCCGGGTACTCCGGCTTCCTCCACCCGTAAAACTGTCACCGACACGATATGACCTTGGCTGTTAATGTGTCGTTAAACCTCAATAAATGAATAAATAAATAATAAATAATTTACCAAGTCAACACTCCCAACCCTCTGTATGTAAATGTGTCGTTAAACCTCAATAAATGAGGTTTAACGACACATGTACCTAAAGAGAAGATTAGCGATAATTTAACCTACGTCTCTGAAAGGTCTTGGAGTGCACAAAACGGGTTAGCACATTTTCACTATGGAAGTGATGCAAACGACGTTACATCAGGAAGATGATGTTTAAAGAATTAATTAACTTTGAGTGCGCCTTTCGAATTGGTAATATTCTTCCTCCAAATATGTAGATCATAGCGTGAGAACCAAAACGTTCTGTCTACCAATTTTCATGTGTGTGTTAAATGGGGGTTGAAGTTCGGTGACCGGATTTACCATAGTAATATTTATTGTGTTCGATCATTCCTGGGTACTGACTTCTCATTATCTATTAAGTTTTATGACAATTGACGCTTTCGTTTTTTAAGAAAATACAAACATGTGTTTGGAGATAGAATCTTTTACTAACAAAACCGTCGTTTCGTTTCCAGACCATAGAGCACTTGGAGATAGAACATTATGCTTTTACCTCAGTCGCCATTTGTGATGTCTATTGACATACCGTCACCTGAGTTCTAATGTGTTATATGTGCCTACTGGCACATTGCACCCAGATGACGATACAGCAGCAAATTTATTCTGGGTTAGTTGGGAAAATTGCTGCAGTGTGTGGGCGGGGTGGGATCGAGGGCATTGGTTTCTTATGGATGCAGTGTCCCCGTAGAATGTTCTCATTCGGAATTCATGCATGCAACTTTAGTGGTATATTCGATATAGTACTGCTCAACGTTATTTTGAGTGAGTATCAGTTCTTGGACACTTCTCGAATATTCCTTCATGCTCTACCGTTAGTCAGAACGATGAAAACACTTCTTACGATCCACGCATGAACAGAGGCGGCGGAAGCTCAAAAAGTTGGGGGTCACACTTGTCTGTGTACCACAAGGGTGTAGGACGGACATATAATTATCCTTGGGGGTGGTCAATGGTGGTGGGGCGGTGTATTCTCGCAAAACATATAAATTTATTTACGCTACTCCTTACCCTTGTTTCCACCCTATTTAAGACACTAACCCCAGCGACGTCAACCTAACCTCAACTTAATGGTCATTATTTTGCGATATTGGATACTGACCGGTCAACATTGAAGCACGTGGCATCAGCTGTCTTCACGTGGCATCGTCTGTCTTCGGGGGATTCCACAGATTACGGTAGTAGTAGTGAATTTATTTATTGTGTTTCATCTCACACTGTTTCTATGCCTTACAATTACTCACAGACCATTACCCAGAGATATTTTATTGATTTATAGTGTTTTTGCAATCTCAGACTTTTTTGTAAGTGCAGAAAATTTCTGACCTGCTTTGCTGTACATGAGTGGGGGCTACCACTGGTATGCTGTGGCTTTCATATTTCATATATGTGTTAAATGCGTCAACATAAGGTGACATTAACCCTTGGCGGGACATTCCACGGAGATTTTGGACTTTTTTAATGCAATGTTAGACTTTTTTGTCAGCGTGGACATAGAAAATGCCTGACCTCTTTCCTTTTTACAGGAGTGGAGGCTACCACCGGTATGCTGTGGCTTTTATATTTCATATATGTGTTAAATGCATCAATATAAGATGACATTAATCCTTGGCCGGAGATTTTCCGGAGATTTTGGACTTTTTAGCTCACCAGCGAAGTTGTGTGAGCTAATGTCATGACCCGAGGCGCGTCGTCGTCGGCGTCTGCGTCGGCATCAACACTTGTGTTAAAGTTATTGTACTAGTCCACTTTGACTTTCAGTTCTGTTGCTATGCACCTCATACTGTGTTTCTATGGCTTACAATTACCCACAGACCCTTAACCAGTGATATTTTATTGATTTTTAGTGTTTTTGCAATGTTAGACTTTCTTGTCAGTGTGGAAAATTTCTGACCTGTTTTTGCTGTACATGAGTGGTGGCTACAACTGGTATGCTGTGGCTTGTGTATTTCCTATATGTGTTGAAAGGATTAATATAACATGACATTAATCCTTGGCCGGACATTTTTCGGAGAGTGTGTACATTTCTAATGCAATGTTCGACTTTTTTGTCAATGTGAACTTAAAAAATTTCTGACCTCTGTTTCTGTACTTTTTTTTTCTTTTTTTTTTTTTTTTTTTATTCACATAACAAAACAATGTACAAAAGGTATACAATTTGAATACAATATGTAGTAAATACATTTCTAGTTTGTTACTATATTTGGTCCATTTTTTATATTTTTTTAAAATGGGCAGTTTGATTTGTGAGAGTAGGGTGGGGCTGGGGTGTGGTGGGGGAAGGTTGAATGTTGGCAAATTAGTTGCATAGACGTTGAGTTCCTGGCACTTGTCTGGGGCTACAGTAGACAACGAAAGGCTTCACTGGATGCATTCAGAAACTTTTTACAGTAAATAGCAGTCCTAATAATAATAATAATAATAATAATAATAATAATAATAATAACTATCTGAATATGGCTGCATATGGAATTTTACTCTTTTATCAAATTTATAAGACTTTCCCACCGTTTTTCAAATTTTTTGTACTGACACAAAAGGTAATATGCTGATCTCTCTACATTGTAATAATTCGGTATTTCTTTTTTTAGTAAACTAATATCTAACTTTTCATTTTTCAGTTTAGTTCTATAAATAAAATGTTTTACCAAAATGAGTAAAAGGCGAAAAATGGGTGGTAACATGCCGGAATTTGGGTTGCTAAACAAAATAACTTGTTTTGATAGATTTATATAATATCCTGTATTTGTGAAAATCCAGTTGACGAAACCATTCCAAAAGGATTAAATAAGTGGACATTCACAAAACAGGTGAATCAAGGTTTCTTTTTCCCTTTTGCAAAAGGAACACGTGTCATCTTCAGTTATATTCATCCTCTTTAAAAGAGTGTTGGTTCCTAAAATGCGAGTATTAATACGATACTGAAACCATTTATATTTGACGTCGACTGTACATTTAAAGGGGACTAGTAACGTTTTTGCCCACCATTGTTCACTGAGTTCGATGCCTAACTTGGATTCCCATTTGGATAAGAGATTTTTATCTTTTGTGCCCATAATCAGTGTCTTATAAGTTATTTTATTCCCGGAGATTAATGTTTCTATACGGTGCAGGAGTATGGGATTTTGTATTCTGTTCAGCTCAGTTGCATCCTCTAGTGGTCTTATGAAACATTTTATTCCATTTTGTATTCCCCTGTATGTCAAGAAGTCTATTTGTATGCCAAAGTGAGTTTTAAATTGCTCATGAGACAACAGTTTTCCGTTTGATCCTAAAAAATCATTTACAAAATAATATACCTTTCGATTTCAACAGAGTGCTTCTCAGCGGTCTATTTCCTACTTTAATGTTCGTTATTAAAAATGTATGTACCTAAAAAATCTTTAGGCTCCCGTGGGGAGGTTTTTTTGCTGAAAGACGACCAAGCATTAATTACGTCTTTCCAGAACGGATTGTTAACATTTTTGGAATATTTATCCAATATGTTAGGGCTGGCTAGATACCAATCACTGTTTAAAAGGGGAGAAGAGTTTACGAAAATTTCTTTCCAACATGAATGAGTTTTTATAAAGCGACTAACCCATGATATCTTTAAAGAATTAATAAAGGCGTTCAGCTGAATCATTTTACATCCGCCCTGATCGTAATCTTGGATAAAATGAATTCGCTTTATTTTGTCAGGCCCATTTCCCCAAACGAATTTAAAAAGTGCCCTATTTAGTTCGTCTATGGTTTCTTTGGGGGGATTTGGAAGAGCGATAAAAAGATAAACCAGTTTTGCGACGACTAAAGACTTTACTACCGTTATTTTTCCTAGCACCGAGAGATTACGTTTTGACCACTGCAGTAGAGTTTTTTTCACCTCCCTTAGTTTCTTATTATAATTTATGAGGACAGTTTTATCAAAACTTTTAGTGAACTCGATACCTAATACGCTAAATGTTTCCTCTTTCCAGTTAATTTTCCACCTATCGCAATTTTTTTCTGTACAATGCTTTTTACTGCCGATCCAAACTGCCTGGGTTTTATTATAATTTATTTTTAAACCCGAAATATGTTTGAAAGCACCCAGTGTGTTCATCGCTGCCTCCAGTGACTGGGGTGATCCATCCAAGAAAAGTGATGTATCGTCAGCATATTGTGATATCTTAACATCAATATTTCTTACTCTTATACCCTTTATTACTTTGGTTGACCTAATCATAATTGCTAAAATTTCTGCACATATTATGAATATGTACGGTGACAATGGGTCCCCTTGCCTGCAGCCTCTGCCTAATGAAACAAAAATGTGAAATCTGAGAGTTTACATTAATGCAGGATGAGATATCATTATGCAGCGTATGTATGTAAGATTTAAAGCATTGGCCAAAATTAAAAAATTCCAAAGCCTTATCGATAAATGACCATGATATGGAATCAAATGCCTTTTCAAAATCAATCAAGAGGAGAAGCCCTGCAATATTGTCTTTTTCTGTCTGAAAAAGAACATCAGAAATTAATCTAATATTTTTCTTTCTAATAAACTCTTTCAAATCCGGCATAATTCTCACTGATGTATCCGACCATTTTGGAATCTTTTATGCCGAATCTGTAATTATGCCGTTAGATAGTACAAGGCTACTTCTATCCAGGAAATCAAACCCTACCAGTATCGAATATTTTAAAGTATTGCTGTCCCAGTGTGACTTTTCACCAGTTATGGATTCCAACTGTCCCAATGCTGCTTATGAACACTTCTTAAACATTTTTATGAACGCATTTGAATAAGCATTTCCTTTGCAAAGTAAAAAACGGAATAAGAAACGCATAAAGCGACAGCCTTGGATGACGAAAGGTCTTTTAATCTCAGCCAACAACAAGAATAAATTTTTCATAAAAAAATAAGAAGTCCAACAGAATTTAATGTAAGAAACTACAAAAATTACTGTCGACTGTTTAACAGAATTAAAAAACAAAGCAAAGCTATGTATTACGAAAATGCCCTGTTGGAAAATAAAAGCAATCTGCGAAAAACGTGGCAAATTCTAAATAAAGCTCTGAACAGAAACAAAAACAAAAGTAATTTACCTTCTTTTTTAAGCTGGGTGAAAAAAAGATAAATACCCCGAACGAAATCGCTCAGGAATTCAACATTTTCTTTGCAAAAATAGGACAGGAGACATCAAAACAAATAACGAATCCCCGAAAAATTTCGTCGAATTCATGAAATCTCCACTCCCAGATAATATGTTTGTTCTAACAACGTCGTCTTTTGAAATTATAAATATCGTAACTAAAATGAAGCCTAAAGCAAGTCAGGACTGTGAAAATATTTCATCGAGTATCCTTAAACACTCGATAGATTCGGTTGCCGACCCTCTTGCTCATATTATGAACATTTCCTTCAGCCAGGGAATAGTTCCTGACAGAATGAAAATTGCAAAAGTAATCCCAATTTTTAAATCAGGCGATGAAAACAACTTCACAAATTATAGACCAATAAGTATTTTGCCTGTCTTTTCAAAGATTTTAGAAAAACTCATGTTTGACAGATTGATGAAATTTCTGAATAAATTTGATATCCTCTATCACCACCAATATGGTTTTAGGAAGCAGCACAACACACTGCATCCAATTATGCAATTATTAAAACATGTCGCTGTCGAAAATAACAAAGCCAGTAAGGACACCACTTTAGCTATCTTTCTTGACCTTTCTAAAGCCTTTGATACAATAAGTCACGACATCCTTCTCCAAAAACTTGAACATTATGGAATAAGAGGTAACGCTATTAGTTGGTTCAAAAGCTATCTAAAGAACAGGAATCAGTATGTTTCGTTTGGTGATAGTAAATCAAATCTAACTAAACTGACATGTGGAGTTCCACAAGGTTCTATATTGGGCCCCATTTTATTTTTAATATACATTAATGACATAAGTAATTCAACTACATTAAATGTCTTATCGTTTGCCGATGACACAGAAGCATATAAGTCTGGAGCGGAGATAAATGCCCTAATCTCAGATTTCAATGAGCAATTACAAAATATATCTGACTGGTGCGCAGCCAATCGCCTAGTCCTGAACGAAAAAAAAAAACGAAATACATTTTACTTAATCCAGGTCATAGAGAAAGGAATGTTACTCATCAGAATGTCTATATAAACAATCGGGCTATCTGCAAGGTTGGTAGTGGGGAAAATGAGAAGTCCTTAAAGTTTCTTGGTATAAATATTGATGACAACTTATCTACAACGCCCATATATCTCACCTCTGCACGAAAGTCGGACTTGCCAACTTCGTTCTCAATAAAGCCAAAAAGTTTCTGCCTCATAATGTTATGAAAACTTTATATTTTACTTTGATACAGAGCCATTTCATCTATGGGATTCCTTTATGGGGTGCGTCCAAATCCTGTGATCGCCTTCAAAAACTGAAGAAACGAGCTTTACGAATAATAAATAATAAGAAATACAATGCCCACACTGACCCCCTATTTATTAATGATAGTATATTGAAGCTAAAAGACTTATACAAACTACACGCCTTATTATTCATGTTTGATTGGCATAATGGAAACCTTCCGGGTTCTTTTGTAAACTTCTTCTCAACTAACCAATCTAATATGAATACTCGTCAGGCGTGTCTTTTGCACAGACACAAAACTAGAACCAAGACTCTGGATAAACTACCGGTATTTGCGCTACCAAAGCTATGGAATGAGCTAGAATTAGACTTCAGAAATACAGAGAATAGGAAAGAATTCAAGAAAAAGCTAACAACAATGTTTTTTCCTCTTATTCCAAAGACATTGCCTGTTCAAACCCTTATTGTCCGGATTGTCTCCGCTGATCTGGATGCCATAAAAACTAATCAAATGTCTAGCACTGCTCACATTGCCTTCTTGGCGTAGTTTTTGAAAAACTATACATTCGTAACCTATAATTCAAGGGAATAGCAGAAGCACCCCCCCCCCCCCCCCGCCCCATTGGCGCGAGCTCATCGAGATCGTTCCAGTGAGGGACCAAATGCTGTGGTTTGGAGGTAGAGTGTGATAACAAACAAAAATGTGAATAGGGACTTCTATTAAGGGCGTGGGGTGGTTTCGGAGGTTAACTTGGTAAACGGTTAACGATTTGTTGTCCACAGTAATTGTTGTTGTTGTCTGGTTTTCTCGTCCATGTCGCCTCTCTTTCAGCTCCCACCAACCATTTCATAGATCTTCTCAATCTTGTACTATTTCCATGAGAACGGGAGGAATGGTGTCAGCAGAATTAAGAGAGCGACATTTCGTTGTTGGCCATCAGCGACACTCTGTGCGCATGCTGTATGAGACCGATTGATGACACAGTAACTGGAATTCTCAAATGCTAAATTGTAATATCCACCTCTTTCTCTTTATGTTGATCTTTCTTTCTCTTTCTTTTTCTTCTTTCTAAGGGAAAGGCAGGAAGACAGCCAATCTGGCTATGCCTTCCCCTGCCAGTACACAATGCAACAATTAATTGGAATTTTTTTGTAATTTTTTTGTAATTTAATGTACAATATGCAATATTTCTTCTTGTTGAAATTCAATATTTTTATTACATGTACTATAATGTATATATTGCTATATTTTAGTGTACTGGCAAATAAAATATCAATATCAATATCAATATCCCCTATGTAGCGCTTTTTTAAAAAACCTGTTTGATCATTATGTATTATTAGTGGCAGCAGATCTTTTAGCCTATTTGCTAAAATACCGGACAAAATTTTATAAGATGTGTTCAGTAGCGATATTGGCCTCCAATTGTTAATTAGATGACGTGGTTTGTTTGGTTTTGGTAACAACGTTATTACACCTTGGCGTTGGGTAATCGACAGTTCCTATATCAAGCCAGAAGAATTTAAAGAATACTGCCGAAAAACCGTCAGATCCCGGACTTTTATTATTTTTCATATTTTTGAGAAAATAAAGTGCTTCCGAGTATGTTATTGGCTTTTCAAGTTTTTCCGGTTGTTCTGAATTTAATTTAGGAACATCACTATTTCTATTTAAATTATCGTTATTGTATATTAGTGAATCAATATCTATCGTTTTATTTAATGAGTCATTAGATTTATAGAGATTTTTATAAAATGAACATATTTCATCAATAATGTGATTTTGATCTGTGTATACTACCCCGTCCTCCGATTCGATTTTGGTGATCGTTTTATTAACGAAATTTCTCCTTTCTAAATTGAAAAAAATATTAACTTGGCTTTTCCCCATAACTCAGCCAGTTTGCTCTTGACCTGATTAGGACCCCCTCCATTTTCGTTTTTCTAAAATTTTCAAGTTCTTTTTAATGTTCTCTATTTCATTCAACATAGTTTCATTTAATCCGTCCGAATCTTCTAGTTTAGCAATTTTCTCTTTCAATATTTGTTCTTGTTTTGACCTTGTACGTTTAAGTTTGGATGAAAATTGTATTGTTTCCCCCCGAATTTCCATAAGTAAGGTTTCAAAAAATAGTTGATCGTCTATAAGTAAAGGCCATGACATATCGGTTTCATTTTGAAGTAATTTTGCTTCATCAGTGTACTGTTCTTATACACGCTTGACTGTGTTTTTTACTATATTTATATATTCTCGGTTCGTTAAAAGGGAATTATTGAACTTCCAAAAACCCCGCCCCCGTTTAAACTCTGAAGTTTTTAGCGTTATGTATACCAAAGAATGGTCAGATCGATATCCTGATTCTATGACCGAATTTTCTATAATAGGTACTAATTCTTCTGAAACTAAAAAATAATCAAGGCGGGACTGTTTTAGTGGGTTTTTACGTCGCCAGGTAAATCTCTTCCTATTTGGGTTATTCATTTGCCATATGTCAGTTAGGTTTAAATAAATTATCCATCATGCCCAGGATTTGTTTCTGAGAATTGGGGTTGTTTAGATGCAAATAATTATCAGTATCTATAATTTGATTTAGAACTACGTTAAAATCACCACATAGTACACAATTTGCTTCAGATGTAAATATTCTTCTAGCTTTTTAAAAAACCCTGGGTTATCGTTATTGGGGCCGTAAATATTCCCTAGAATTATTGTTGTGTCATTAACTTCTATTTTAATCAATAAGAGGTTGCCCACTGTGTCCTTTTCTATTAGCAAAATTTTGTATTCGAATGTATTATTTAGTAAAATGGCGACTCCTCTTGAAGATTTCGAGTGTTTCTGTACTTGAGTGGGGGCTACCGCTGTTATGCTGTGGCTTTAATTTTTCATATATGTGTTAAATGCTTCCATATAAGATAACTTTAACCCTTGGGTGGACATTTTTCGGAGATTTTGGACTTTTTTAATGCAATGTTAGTCTTTTTTGTCTCTGTGGACTTAAAAAAATTCTGACCTGTTTTGTTATGCATGTACTTGATCAGACATTTTTGCAGATTTGTAATAAACCTAGATTTATTGCATGCCGTTCGTTGGTGGAGTGGAGGGGATGGACGCACCCCCCTTGTTTGATTGAGATTAGCATTAAGACATCCACCTAATTCACAAACTTCGGATTGAATTGAATTGAACTTTGCCATTGAATAACAATTTATATTTTGCAAAATCGCAGGGTAAAAGTGAACGAGAAAGGAAATACGGTACATATGAATCGAATGAGAATTGATGAGAAAGAAATGAGAAATTTCTGCGGCTATATTTACGCATTTTCCAGTGTCGTATATGTTATGTTACAAAATGCCGTTCGGGGACCTATAATTGAGGAAAAGAAAAAAAGTGGGGGAGGGGGAAGTGCACCCCCCCCGGCCCCGCTACCCCTGGGTGTGAATATACTGGGTACCGATATGGTTCCCTTCAGGGATACAGAATATCACACACGATATGAACACAAAAATTGTTTTCCATCGTTAGACTGAGTTCAACAAATACAACCACTTAAATTTCAGAATATCGACTTGCAAGCCTGGGTGTCGTATCCAGGTCCATGATAACAGCGAGGGTATTTGTCCCTGTTGCCTTTAGGTAACGGGATGTCGGAGAAAACACGATGGCTGATAGCACCGTATTTAAGGACTTCAACCCAATTCAAATAAGTGTTCCCGAATATAATTATGACATAAAAAAGGAACAACCCAAACTGAAAAGCCTGATATCCTCACTCTTCCATGTTGAAATGATAATTGCATATTTATCGTTAGTTGAATATCTATAGAAAAAAAAAAAACAGACAACAAACCCTAAATGAGATACGATCATACCCACACTCCGGTTTTATGGAAACTTAATGATTGCATTGGGTACTAATTAAGACTTTTTCCAGGGGGAATGGGAGGGGGGTGGGCAAGTAGGAGACATGCTCCCCATGAATGAGGGCAAGTCCGTAAAGAATATCATTACATTCTTATGGAACGAACAATCCTGCTGGAGGTGTTTTCGGGGGTGGTGGATTCATCTTTTTATTTATTTTTTTTTGATTGTGCTTTCAAATGAAGTCTTGTGGTGGCTTTTCAGGTAACTCTCTACTTTTACTGGACGAAAAAAATGAAGCGCGACTCATAACAGGTGCACGATGTTCATGAACCACATAGATAAATAAGGTTCATCAACGGACATCGCTCATGAGTATCTGCATCTTAGGTCATTACTGGATATGTTCATCAGGTGGATGTGCATGGGAATAAACAAGAATTAATGTGTGAGAGAGTGGATGTGTGTATGATTTATTTATTTATTCATTCATTCATTCATTTATTTATTGAGATTTAACGACACTTTCGACAGCCAAGGTCACCTCCCGTCGAACAGTTTTACGGACAGGAAGCCGGTGTACCCAGAGACAAACTCCGCGCAACAGCGATCAACAGTCAGACTGGTTTTTCCAACGTACTAACACCCACAGAAGCAGGGTTAACATTAGTTGAAGACAGGTGAACCATCGACGTGCAATACAGCTCAATACATAAAGCGCCAACCTGTCCCAACGTAGGCAATCGGGATTAAGAGCCTTGTCCAAGGACACAACGAGATTACCCCTGGCGAGGGTCGAACCGTGGACCTTTTGATTTGAAGTCCAATGCCATAACCACTGACGATACACCGCTCTTCCGGGTATGTGTATGCAGGGCAGGAGGAGGCAAATGGGGGAGGGTCAAAGTCTGCGTTTAGGGAGTCGAGTTCGACGCCCCCCCCCCACCCCTGTAAAGCTGACATTTTACTAATTCAGTGGTATCTCAAGTATTAACTAGAACCTTCCGTTCGAAACGTCCTCTCATTCTCAATGACTGAAATGTTCTTGTTAAGACTAAAGCGTAGGATCATAGGTGCCATCATGGCTGTTGCACCATCAGGGGTTTTTTTTGTGCAAATACGCGGGCATCAAGTAAGGTGGCATTTTCTCTGACCTGTTTCCGTCACCCAACATTCCCACCGGTGTCCCTATCGGCTTGCTGGGAATATTCGACAAAAACAAAACGGCCTAATTTTACATAACGGTTTTTATCAACTTACTAACAAAAGATTGAAACAGTGAAACTATAATTAATAGGTGACTCCAACGTAATCTAAACGATGGCATATGAAAATATAAGCTGATTAGCCGAAAAAAGACAAATAGCAAAGTTTGGGATTAATGGTATCACAGAACTATATATTTCCCAAAGGCGACCATTATAACGTGTAGGCAAAACAAATATGGTCGCATCACTTTAATTTTGGCATTCAGATATCTTTGTCAAGTATAGCCCTTCAGACAACTTTTTCTGATCCCAAAACAGGGGGTCATGCAACAAATAAGAGAGAAAAAATGACAGCAAGGGAAGTACCGATCACGTTCACATATTTTTCAGGGAATTCCCTACAAAAACACACCAAATGTAAATTGTATTTTTTAGGTCCAAAAGTCACCAGATCACCCTCTTTTTTATCTGGAATATTTATCAATAATGCAAGATGTCAATAAAATGCTTCAAACGTTTATTGAAACAATATATTTTCCCAAGGCTGTTTATTTGTTGAGATTGCTTCACTTCGAGTGCAACATTTCACGGCGGGTATTTCTAATTCATACATATAGTTCAGTGATATCTAATGGCGCACTCATCCTGGAGCTTTCCAACATTATCTTGCATCGCCTTTATCAACGTTGCCACTCAGACGGGAAATATATCATTACATTGTCGTGAAATAAGACCAAGTTGTCGAAAGCTTCGGGAAAAATGTGTCATTGATCCCAGTTATCTAGGAAGACCTGCATCTTTCAAAGTGGATTGGAGATTAATCATAAAAGTCAGTGACAGATTGTATCATAAAGCACAAATGTTATTCACGACAAATTTCTTGCATGGTGGTAAATATTGTCTTTGGCCGATTTTGTTTCCACTTTACTATGTCCTTGTAGTCGAATTGTTTCGGAATCAACACGCCAACCTAAGTTAGGCGGGCCTAACCTAAGTTAAGCGGGCCTCGGGGACAATATAACATTGGTTGTTTGACCTATTTCCAAAGTAGTTTAATCTAGAAACTCATCAAAACCGTTGGCAGTGCTATTTTTCCACAGTATCTGAACACTTTACCTAAAATGAAAAGCAGACGACACTTGCAATTCTTGAATAACTACTTTTTTCATTTTTTGTCTCAAAAACATAGGTTATGACCCCTCGTTGGAACGAAATCTACATGTACGAGCTCGTTCCAACGAGAGGTCATAACCCATGTTTTTGAGACAAAAAAAAAATAAAAATAATGAAAATTAATTGGCGAATAGGGCTGGCTGTTTTTGACGTTACGTTGGGTAAAGGGTTAAAAATGGAAAGTTAATTTTCCATCTCTAATTTTGAACAACAACGTCAAATTTGGACATTTTAAGGAATGTGAATAATAAAAGTATATAACGACATGGAGCAATTCGTTTTTTGTTTTTTTCACATTCCGCGAGAAAGTAAAAATAGCCGAACAAAAATCTGCGCAAAATTAACGTTTCCGTAATCAACTTCCGATTTTAAAAGTTTTTGGGAAAATCGCTGACACCGATTAGTGGCAAACGGTTTTTTTTTTTATTATCCTACTTAAGAAATCGGTTAATATTTTCTCCACAACCAATGTTATATTGCTAAGTTTTTTCACCTTTTTGGAACCATTCGGAACAATACAAAACAATAAATTTTATACAAGCTAGGCCACTCGTGAGAATAAAACTCCTTCAAGTAGCTGGAAATGATTCTATTATATGCCTAGAATGACTGATATTTGAGCGGTATTATTATTGGGGGTTCGCTCAGTCGTCGATAAGGAAGATATTCTTCCTTTTCAAGAGCGAAAACTCAAAATCAGCTTCTGAAAGGTATACTTTGTTTTTATGCACACTAACCTCCATCTTTCTATTAGAATGCATTGTGGAGGTATAACAGAAAATACTACAATCTTCCACGTCGCGGAAGTTGCTTTCCAATAGAAGTTCTGAAAAACAAAAGATTAGAATAGACAATTTCTTTCTGTCGGTTGTAACAGCTATATTTTGAATTTATAGAACACCAAAAGACATGAACTGAAGATTATTCAGTCTGTTTGGAAAGAATATGGATCAATTCATTTTGAAAAGTTGCCTCGTGTTTCATAAATCATTCGAGTGAAACTCCAAGTCCTGATTTAATAATGTACTGAAAAGTGACAATGCGTGAAACCACGTCTGTAATGGCCGGAAAAGTCGGATTCAAGTGACACACATTGTTGACATCAAGTTGATTTATTCAGTCAGAACAAGCGATTTCAGCAGAAGAAAAAGTGAAAACAAAGGCATCTTTATATGTAGAACGCTTTTGCGTCATAAAAGGGTAAACAAAATTTGAAGATTTTTGACAAATTTCATAAGGGTAAACATAGGCAAAAATTGAATTTTTATTTATTTTTAGTTGAATAAACCAATAAATAGCACACTTCAAATTTTCCATTGTTCATGATTTCATTCTTGCGAACTTTATTCCTCTGAATTATTAAACGAGTTTAACAGTTACTGCGTGGTGAGTGATCACCTCATTTACGTTATCAAAAACGTTGAATTCGCAAATGGAATAGTGGCGGACATAATATATTTATTTATTATTTATTTATTTACTGGTGTTTAAGGTCACATACCTATGCACAATGGATCATCGTGACCGTTACAGTTTTACGAGTGGAGGAACTCGGAGTACCCAGAGAGAACCAACGAGCATCGACTAGTAACTGGCAGCTTCTCCACATTCTAACTCCATTCAAGCTTCACTCAAGCAGGGTCACAGCGGTTGAATACATGTGCACCATCGACGTGCAGTACGCCTTAGTGAACGGCGTCATCGTGCCCCCATGTAGGCAACCGGGATAAAGTGCCTTGCACAAGGATACAGTGATGATCGTCCCGGACGTACGTAAGTTATTCAGCTCTTGTGTAAAAGACTTGAACTTTCCGACAAACCACAATTTCTCTGTGTGACCTTCCTTCGACGCAGAAGTTATACTGATCAACGCATAAAATGACCTACCACTAAAGCTAGTAATCACATAAACGGTTAATAATGATTCGCGGTAAAAAATCTGGGAAGTTTAGAAAGAGACTCTTCTTAAATTCTAAATGACGTTCATACCAGCGCTACAATATGGAACCAACGTTACCATTCGCTTGTTTAAAACAAACAATATTGAACGACAGCCGACCAAAACCATGAACACCGTGTTGCAGAACCGAATGCTCACCAAATTTTGAAACAAGTCGAATTCGAGTCTGAACTTAAAACTTAAATCGACGATTCCACTCTTAATATATTAACTCATCTTAAATAACATACATAACAAATAATGCCGAACCAAGATAAACAGAGGAAGAGGTAGAGACTCAGAATGACCCACGCAGATGCTCATAGGAAACTAAACTTCATCTGCGAAACCACTAATTGTTATCTGTGGACGCTTCTCCTACCCACAATGACTCCCTGCTCTACACATCATACCGAAAATATTCCAGATACACCCACCAAAGGCAAATCAAGACGAAAAGACGGTTTAGATATGTAAAATGTAAAAACTGAAATAAACGCCCCCCCCCCCTCTCCCCCCCCCCCCCCCCCCCCCCCCGTAGCAAGCAGTCTAATACACACAATTTGACAATATGGTATCCACAAATGATAGACACCAGGGCATGCAATTATGACATCGATGCACCGCCCCTGTTTAGATCCACACGTTGTATAACTTGTAAGTAGAGTCATTATACCAGTCATTCTCTGAAAGTAACATCTTTTAGCTCAAAATACACTGAATATTTAAAGTTTGTAGAGATGGAATGCATTTGATTGTTTATTATTGGGGTACCACGACTCTTTCACGAACCTGATTTGTATTGTGTCGGATAAAAGAGGGCGGATCCATCTCGAATCCAGCAGAGAACCTCCTCGCAGCAGCTATCTATTGCTTTACATAAATACTTACTGGACTGACACAAGCATGGCAAACGTTTATTGAAGATTAGTGAACTTTTAATGTGCTCTACGCATTTGCACAATGAGCCAAAGTACTCCCACTCGGGCAGCAGGAATTAAGTATGATGTACCATTTGGGTCAAAAGTCTATTTTCATCGCGATGAGATTAATATACACGTCTGACGTATATTTTTTATCGGTGCACCTGGATTTTTCAGTTGCAATGCTATTTCTCAATACAGGTGCACCTATAAAATTTAGCTGTGCACCTATAATTTATACGTCCAACGTATATTGAATTACACGTCCATGGTATATTTTATACGTCCGACGTATAAATACACGTTGGACGTGTGTGTTTAGAGAACAAGACCAATACCGGGTCTGGACCTGCGTCGCTGCATGCAACTGAATCGGCAAACAGGAAGTGGCTGCACAGCAGATCTGAAAATTGCATATACGATACAACTGATCATTATCAGGCTCCAGATGAAATGTAAAATCAATCCCTAGCATAGAAGCAGAGAAAAGTTTGACGAAAAATTTCAATGTTCAGTGGGCACAGTAAAATTTCAAAGTTTCGGTAAACAGGAAGTGGCTGCACGGCAGATCTGAAAATTGCTTACATGATACAACTCATCATTATGAAGCAGCAGACCAAATATAAAATCACCCCCTTTCATAGAAGCCAAGAAAACCTTGACGGAAAAAGTGTTTCGGACGGACATTCTTACTATTTGGGTTTAAGGGCTACGAAAAAAACATTTTATATGTCCATAACCTTATTTTAGCCAGAACCCCACCCCCTCCACCCTAGAACTTATATTTAACCCTAACCCCACCCCATCCACTCAAAAAACACACCCTAACCCTAACCCTGCCCTACCCTGACCCTAAACCCTAATACCCCCCTGACCCTAACCCCCACCCTCGGGTCCTAACCCTCCCCAACCTTAAGATCTACTCTGGGGCTACCCCTAACCCTAACCCAACCCCGCCCCTGAACCTAACCACCCACCCTAGCCAGACCAAAAGGATTAGGGGCTATTTTTTGGTTTAGGGGCTACTAAAACTAAAACCCACCCCTGACCCCAACCCCACCCCCTGGGTCCTAACCCCTGCAACCTTAAGCCCTGCCCTGGGGCTACCCCTGGCCCCACCCCTCTCCTAACCCTAATACTACCCTAATTTGGAGGTACCCCCTAAAAATAATAGCTCCTAAACAGGTTTAGTTGGCCCGGACGGACTGACGGACGGAGTCGAGTGGTTACTAGACCTGCTCTGCCGCTGGCGACGAAGGTAAAAACAGCGATGCACCCACATTTTTCCAGGTGCACCTACATTTCAAAATACCGTTGCAACTGCAAATTCCGGGTGCATCGATAACATTTACACGTCCAACGTGTATTTCTGACAAAAATACCCGTCCATCGTATATTTTTTCGGTCAAAATACAAGTCCAAAGTATATTTCCCCTGAAAAACACGTCTGACGTATAATTATTTATCGTTGCTACTGGATTTTACAGTTGTAACTCTGTATTTCTGTATACAGTTGCACCTGTAAAATTTAGCGGTGCACCTATAAATTATACGTCCATCGTATATTAAAATCCACGTTCAACGTATATTTATACGTCCGACGTATAAGTTTAAGTTGGACGTGTATTTTTCATAGAAATTAGCGGTGCACCTTGAATTTTTTCTCCTTGCACCTCCATTTCAAAATACTGCTCCAACTATAAAATCGGGTGCATCGATAAAAATTACACGTTCAACGTATATTTTAGAATAAAATGTACGTCCATCGTATATTTTCCTCGTCAAAATATAAGTTCAACATATAATTTTCTGAAAATACACGTCCGACGTATATTTTTTATCGTTGCACCTGGATATTACAGTTGCAACGCTATTTTCGAATACCGGTGCACCTATACAATTTAGCGGTGCACCTACAAATTATACGCCCATCGTATATTAAATTACACGTCCATCGTACAATTTATACGTCAGACGTATAGATACACGTTACACGTGGAGATTCATCGAAAAATAGCGATGCACCTGCATTTTTTTACAGGTGCACCTACATTTCAAAATACCGTTGTAACTATAAAATACAGGTGCATCGATAATAATTACACGTCCAACGCACAATTCTATAAAAGGAAACAAGGTGACCTGATTACCTAAAATGGAGATATAAGTTCAACGTGCATTTTGTTTCTAGCCAATCAGAAAATTACCGTTGCACCTAGTTACTATAAATAGTAGCTAATCAGAAAACATCTTTAAAACTTGTAAACCCTGGACTGACATTCGACATGCGAGATAGGATATACGACATACAACATATGCCATAAAAAATCCGTGATCATTGCGACCAATCAAGTAATTCGTGTTTTGTTTGGCCAATCCCACTGATGGTTTTATTCTGACTTTTTCATGATCGGGACAGTGGGAGCACAGAGGTTCGTTTCAAACAATGATCCAGGAATAAAATAATATTGTAAAATAAGTGGCGTTGGAGTAGACTCAATTTTTTCACCAACGTTCGTTGTATCTGGGCCCGTGGGAGTCGCCATGATAATTGATATTTCAAAAGGGGTTCGACTTTGATAAAACAGGTACACCGAGGGTTTGGCAGATGTCCAAAGGTATCCGGCTTATTCGAACCTTTGTTCTTTCTGGCCTTGGTTTGTTCGTACTCTGGCTTTTTCGGCCCTCCGGCTCATTGAGACTTAGATTTTTCGCCCCTCAGCGAAGTAACTTGTCGTGATTGCCAAAGGCACGATCATACTGGAGGGGGCGAGACATGTTCCCCGGGAAATTTTTAAAATTCAGTATTAAAAGGAGCCATCTGGTGTACTTTGGTGATTTACTGACATTCTTCGTTTTAGAAAAAAAAAACGTGAAAATGGGTTCGTTCTCAGCCTGACCCCCCCCCCCACAATCTCCTATCCCACCCGGCGGCACCTATCACGCCCCACGTCTTAACACCCGAAACAATGCCGTGATGACCAACAACCATAAGGACAAGTCCATGATTGGGTTTGTTTGTTCTGTTTTTGTTTTTTTGTTTGTTTGTTTTTTGTTTTTTGTTTGTTTTTTTTTTTTTGGGGGGGGGCGGATTTCATAATTTGTGATCAGAGGCCAACAATTCCAATTTTAACAACTACTTAATGGGGTTGATCGAAGACTGCCTATTTCCCTTGTGACTTGCGTTCTTTTGGATGGACTATTTACTGAATCACCGCTTGTACAGTTTATAAGACAGCTACACCGCTTTTTCATATAATTACCATTTGGCCTATGTTGGCAACCTTTCTCGGGTTTTGCCTTTATCTTTATGCGATTGTGCAAGAGAGATAAATAGGCCTACAATTACTCTCTAGGTTAAATCTTGAAGTCGTTTAGGCCTGATTACTCATTAAAACACAAGGTCAGAAAGTGTCTTTTGATCCAGTGATGGTGTTTTGAATTCCGAACACAAACCTCCCATGGACTTGTCCTTATGGTTGTTGGCCATCATGGAATTGTTTCGGGGTTTTAGACATAAGACCCAAATACAACGAACGTTGATGTAAAATTTATGTAAAAATTGATATCCTTCCCACGATCCCACCTTCAACCAAGAAAAAAGTAGTTCAGTTCATCACCAAAGGGACTGAGGGGTAACCACACCACTGCCCCCCTCCCAAAAGACGAATAGGCCAAACGAAGAAATATATCAAAATAAAGAAATAAGGGTTCGGCCTGGCGATGGCGCGAAATATGCAGACGCATAGCCAGGATATAGTTGGGGGAGGAGGGGGGGGGGGGGGCAAAAGTAATATCTAGCAGGACTAATTCAGCAATCTGAACGTAACGGCTACCCCTTCGCCCTACGAAGGGGGTAAGCGCTACGTTCAGATCGCTGAAGTACTAGGCGGTATACTAAATAAGATGCGCAGCATCATCCGAGCCACGTAGCGGCGCGATGGAAGACGAGCACAAGAAGGAGACACCCCCTCGTTGGAAAAAAAATTGAAATTCGAGACAAACGCAATTTACTTGACTCTGAGTCCATATGTGTCCATAATTTGTAAATTGTGAAGGCATTAATAATTAGGCCACATCACGTGGGGGGACTCAGTTGTTTTGGGGTGGGGGCACATATGTGTACCCCCCCCCCCCCCCGGCTGTGCGACTGGAAATAAGACAGTAGTACTCGAACGTTGATCATTCCCCAGACTTTTTGAGGGAGCAGGCGGTGGTAAATTTCCATAGGAACCGGACTTTGCGGAGAGCAAATGTTTTCTGTGCAAAATGTGGACACCATTCCAAACTGCATATATAGCAGGGATATGTTATGGAAAACAGATGGGGAGTGTGGGCTTTTTGTTGAAAGCTTTCCCCACGAAACGGTTGACGTTGGTATTGAAGTCGCCATGATGCGCACTCGACGTCATTAAAACGTTGACCGCTGTTATTGTCCACTATACAATCTAATATGACGTTAGGATGGTCGGGCTTCTCGAACGGGAGCGATATCGCAGTATAGTATAGGCATCATAGACCCCTGTAGGTCCTGTTTGCTCCTGGTACTCCCAACCAACCTAATGCTTCATATTACCCTATTACTCGTTTTGGTAGTGCGTAAGGCTTTTGCGGTTAGTATTGTGACGTGGGGTGAGAGTAATGCATTGTTGTCTGGTGCGGTAGTATATGGTGTGTGATTTGTGCTAATGCTGGTCCGGTGTTAGCTTCTGGATCGACTATCCATCTTGGACGGTGTGTTAGTCCACAGATGTTATGGGTAGTACGTGATGCTAGGTCAAGCAGTAGAGTGGGTGCGGTAGTATATGGTGTACGGTCTGCACCGCAGTTTATATACTGTAGTATCTGGCACTACTAACCCATTGAATGTATTTTAACACCGGGATTGTTGTAGGTAGTGTGTAATGCTAGGTTACGTGGTATTACAAAGTAAGTTTAGACGATAGTATGGGATGTACGGTCTGTATCCCTTAGGTCTACTGTTATCCCTTAGTACTATAAAACCGCCCATTAGTTTGTAGTGTCCCATGGATAGTTTGGAATGCTAGGTCATGTAGTGGGGTGTGTGTGGTGTATGCTTGGTTTCTGGTTTCGTAGTAGAATATAGATGACATTCTAGTACTTGGCTGAGGGAAGAGGTAAATATCTGAGATAGTTAGCAAAGATGTAGTAATGATACAAATCAGTAGTAATGGCACAAGGCTGACAGAACACTATAGTAATGGTCAATACAATAGGGCTAATCATAGGACAGATAGTTGAAGACACGGTGGAGGCCGATGGTAAGGCCACCAGGAGCTATTTTGGAGCTTGGAATTCCACTTAGGTAATCCAACTAAGAAAATCCCTTTTTTATTCTCGCATTTAAAAAAAATGCGGGGATATTGTCGTGATCTCCGTCCGTATGTACGTACATCCGTACTTCCGTACGTCCGGTTTTGTAATTCGAAACGCTGTAACTTTCTACAGTTGTTCAATAGGGTCTGTGCAATCCAAAAATACCACTTTTAAAGTTTTGCGCCACCAGGTGGCTTCTGTGGAGCCACTTGAAAAATGCGCTAATTTTTCACACTTTTCTTTCAAATAATCCCAACCTATGTAATTCAGAGTTCTACAACTGCACTAGGGTGTTGCTAAATGATTTATAGATGTGCCGGAAGGTTTCAGATTTTTTAGGTGCCATGTGGCTGTGAAACCGTTGCCACTTTCGTGTTTTCTTAGACCGTTTCCGGCGAAAGGCTCCTAGGGTATGTAATTCGAAATGTTAAAAGCATGCTCAAATGTTGCAGTATAGTCTGTAGATGCGCACGAAGGTTTCGGATTTTCCAGGCGCCACGTGGCTGTGCCACCGTTGCCACTTTTATGTTTTCTTAGACCGTTTCCGGCAAAAGGCTCCTAGGGTATGTAATTCGAAACGCTAAAACCATGCCCAAATGTTGCAGTGGAGTCTGT
This sequence comes from Pictodentalium vernedei, assembly GCA_031216915.1. NCBI lineage: Eukaryota > Metazoa > Mollusca > Scaphopoda > Dentaliida > Dentaliidae > Pictodentalium > Pictodentalium vernedei. Next base: position 73,745,636 of record CM062294.1, on the reverse strand, counting down.
GGGTGCGCACGAAGCTGTGTCACCTGTGCCACTCAATATGATTTTAGTGTGTCATATAATAAATTTCTTCTTTGTATCAAGCATTCATACAAAGTCAAGGATGCAAATGCGGGGATACACTATAGTGTGCTTTGCACACGAATGACACGCCCTCTAGTTTAAAACGTCTGTGGTTACAGAAACCTTTTTTCGTCGTATGTTCCCCTGTGATGCAGGTATTGTGCATTATAACATAAGCACAGTCATATTGCCACATCCAGAATATCTCTATGTGCAGCATGTGATGTTCACTAGCACACCAGCAGATCCCATCAACCACCAATTGCTTCTAAAACCCGATCAGCATCTAGATCACCCCACGGCTTCCATAGATCTCAGACCACTACTGTTGCCTTACACATGGTCACCATCATTTGTCCTATTGCCAACTTCTTCGCTAGTCACCTAAAAGTGTATAATCTTCTAACAACTCTGCCCTCGGTCAGATCCTTAACAGGCGCAACAAAATTGCTCCATTCATCTCAGCCCGTATTGGTTATTACATTCCCTTGACCTAGTGCATGCTAGGGCACCGTACACATAAGAAACAGTCTTTTGATGACCCCGAGATGTGTTTATGTGCTAATTCACAACGTGCAACAATACATGCAACACGTATACACGTACGACGAAAAAGAGATTCTGTAACCAGTGACGTTTCTCAAGAATGGAGTTTCTCTTAGTGGAATTCAAAGCTCTAAAACAGCTCCAGATGGTTTTACCACCTGCTTCCACCATGTCTTCAACTATCTATCCCATGATTATCCTCTATTGTATTCATCATTACTATAGTGTTCTACCAGTCTTGTGCGATTACTACTGACTTGTAAGATTACTAAAGACTTGCTAACTATCTCAGATATTTACTTCTTCGCTCGGCCAAGTCTTAGAATGTCAAAATATCACCCATCCTCTACTACGAAACTAGAAACCAATCATGTACCACATAACACTGCATGGCCTAGCATTCCGAACTACCCACTTGTAGTACAAACCATTGGGTGATTTTGTAATACTATGGAATAACACTAAATCTATGGGATACAGATCGTACAATCTATACTACCATTCTAAACATTTCTTGTAATACCGCATTGCCTAGAATTACGCTTTACCTATACCAGCCCCGATAGTAAAAGACGTTCAGTGGGCTAGTAGTACCAAATTCTAAGAGTAGACCAACTGAGGTACAGACAATACACCCTATACTATTGCACCAGACAATCACGCATTGCCCCCCCCCCCCCCACCACCACTCTACTGATTGACCAATTGACCAAGCACGTACGGCCTATTCCATATATGGGCTAACAACCGTCCTAGATGGATATTGGATAATAATACCAATGACTAACATTGAACGAGCAGGTGTGCATAAAGAACATCCTATACTAACTCACTAAACAACCATGCATTACCCCATCCCACATCAAAATTCTGTCTGGACTAGAATTATGCACTACCTGTACCAGTCATGGATAATATGAAACATCAAGCTGATTAGTAGAACCCAGGACTATCAGGAAACCTACATGGGGTATATAGTGCCCATACTATATTACGGTATCACTCTCGTACGAGAAGCCCGACACAGGGAGGCGCGGTGGCTCAGTAGGTAGAGATGCATGTTGCAAGCCGAGAGGTCTGCCGTTCGAATCCCACCGATGACAAACGCGTTGTGTCCTTACGACATACGAGATACAACATACGACAAAAGACATACGAGATACGAGTCATACCACATGCGTATCGCAACGTACTTTATCGTTCTTGCCGTCTTATGCAAACATTAACTCTTTTAATGCTGCTGGCAGATATTCCTTCCAAGACAGAATTTATCTTGCCACTGCATTATGCATAAATTTGAGCATATTTAATCAAATTTTCTCCCTGTAAATTAAATAGATTTTTTCACCAATGATTTTCTTGAGTTAAATTTAAATGAATTTTTCGGAAGGCTCAACAGGTGGAGATGCAGACTGCAATCCGAGAGATCCTCGGTTGGAATCCCACCTGCGGGAACTGATTTTTTTCTTCGGCAAGACACTTAATCCCAATTTCCCACGCGGTGCACGGTCACACCTACTAATCGGTCTCACGCTGTGACGTGCAATTCGACGCTGTGATGTTCTGTTCTTGCGCTGTGACGTGTTTTTTGGTGTGAAAAGTCATCGCTGCGGCTGATTTTATCAATTTTCATTCAAATGGAGAGGTAAGAAACACAGCTTTTTACTTTATCAGTTAGACTGATGTTTCCCAATCCCAACCAGCTTACTTCAACGTAGCAGATATTATCTCTCTTCGAATAATAGGGCTCACAAAATGCCTGGATACAACTTCTGCGCATCGCCACTCGACTCAAAATCACCTACCTAGGTGACGCCCCATTGTTCTGACGCTAGGAAATGGCCCTCGTAGACTAAAAAAATATCCCTTCGATTTAAAAAACTTACCCCGACACATCCCGGATGCAGAATAACCCCAACACAACCCGTCAAAGTGAACCACCCAGTTGTGGGAAGTGGCAACGGCGCTGTGATGTTAATGGCAACCACGCTGTGATGTTCATGATTTCTTAACCCAAATAAAAATTTGAAAGTAAAGGGTTTTTTTAAACGTCATTATACGTTAACCTTCAGTTTCATTAGTTGGTTCGTTCGTCGGTATCATCTACTTTGTTTTGTCATTGGTAACACACACGTTTTCGCTCACAAATCCACTGTTCCGATTGGCTACGAGTCATGCCTTTTCCCATTTGACGATTTTTCTTTTGTTGGACTTGCTGGTGATGTGCAGGGACCGCTGACCCATGGGGGGGGGGGGGGGGGCTCATCGCAACACGTCAAAGGGAGCAGCACGAGAGGGGCCCTCTCGTGTTATCCCCATTCGGCGTCCGTCATTGTCACTACCTACCCCTTCTAAACGCCCGAAAGAAGTGAGGGGGTTATCTCTCATCGATGGGAGTTCGGATGGCTTCAGGGGGGTAAAATTGAATGTTCAAGCTCATAAGTTTCAATTTACGTCATCTGTTAGGTTCTGGAATTTAAAAAGGTCAGCAAAGAAAGTGTGGTGCATCTAAAAAACGCCCGAAAATGTGAGGGGGTTATCTCTCATCGATGGGAGTTCGGATGGCTTCGGGGGAGGAAAATTGAACGTCCAAGCTCATAAGTTGCAATTTACGTCATCTGTTAGGTTCTGGAATTTAAAAAGGTCAGCAAAGAAAGTGTGGTGCATCTAAAACACTTGTCCTCCACCCCCCCCCCCCCCCCCGAGCCCACTAAAGTGTAAAAAACAGCGCCGATATAAAGATGGAGTCGGATATTTTAGATAACATGTGTACGCAGGGGCGGTACAAAGGCCCGCGATTGATGGGATGTACATAATTCTTCTTGTCTGAGTTTCTACTCACGCAGGAGTAAAGCTAGGATTCCATAATAAGGGGGGGGGGGGGGGGGGGTAGAAACTAATCAGAGGGCATATAGTCATTATATATCGAAGGCCTGAAGTGGGCAGGTACCAGGTGGGGATATCTCCCTCTCACAGGGAACAATTTGGCTGAAAATGTTTGATTAGAAGTTTTGCTAACCATTTTTTAATTTGGTTAGGAATCCAGATGAATTGCGCAGCAATTTTTGAACATTTGTGAACATCCGTCTGGAATATAACTCATCATTTAGCAGTCATATCATCCCCATACTGCAGTGCAGTGTTGATTCTCAATGGAAGTTTGTTGCCAAACATCACCATTTACTTGCAATGTTCTATGTTTGGAATTAACCCTTAGCCCAACAAACGGCAGTGCAGGGATGGTTTTCAATGGATGTTTGTTGCCAAACTTTACCATTCACTTGCGATGTTCCAAGTTTTAAACTAACCCTTTACCCAACAAATCGACAAACGCCGCACAGTATATTAACATATATGAGGCTTCTGCATCCTGAAATGTCTTGGCTGTTGATGAAACCACACCAATATGGATGTCACTGGAACTGGCTCCGATGATATTCATATTGGCATGCTTTTCATTGAGTCATACTGAAGATTTTTTTCCCAAATCTGAAATTTTGTATATTTTCCCCCAAAAATTGTGATGGGAAAGGGATATAGAGCATCAATATTTTGCTAATCAATATGGCATTTGATTTGCAGCGCAGGTATTTTGTGTCGCTAATTGCGATGCGAAACTGGCGAGATTGCTCCCTGTCTCGTGGATGTGGGTACGGGCTTTCCGCGAAGGAATTTAGAGAAAACTTGATGCCTCGAGAGCGATTTTTTACAAGTTTTTTTTCGGACCCACACAATTTCATTCCAAGACGCTTTGAATAAGATTATGTGTGTTCGAAAAAGGCTTGAAGAAAAACAATTCGTCTTGATTTGCCTGCACGGCCGATTACATGACGAAACGTTAAAAATGTGTAATGGCGTAAAAGAGATGGACGGCATGTCAGTTCGAAAAATTACGACGTCATTGGACGTTATGTCGATATTGGTTGTTATAGAATTTATCCAAATTATTTCAAAACCAGTTTAAAATCGAATACAACTCCTTTTAATGGTTGTATGAGTGTGTGTTTGTGGGGGATGTATTCTTTCGGTAAGTATTTTTACCTTATGTCATTCTAATGCTATATATCCAGTCGGATGTCAATCGGAAATTATATTACGGCAATAGAGCGTATCTCTTGTTTGTCTAGGGTAGTGGGGATGGAGAGCAATTTAGTGATTTTTGGTGAGTAACTGTACCTTATGTCGCAATATAATTATCGGTGCAATATATCTCGCGGGGTACATAACATACGAAATTGTATTGCAGCAATAGTGTATAACCGCTGCTAGTGTTGATTAGGAAGGGGAGCAAGAGTGATTTTTTTTTGTAAGTTGTATCTTATATCGTAATATACTTTTTCAATTTTCTCTGCTGTAAATCCTCCTGTGTAGATAACAACGGAAACGATATTACGACAATAGAGTATACACCTCCTGTAAGCGGTGTGGAGGAGCTCGGAGCTACAGTTAATGGAGTGATTTTTGTTAATTAGTTAATTATTGTGTGAAATTATGAAATGCCACCATGGCATTATTAATTCCGAATTATCACTTCAGTCAGACTGAACGATATGTCGAAACCTTTTATTCGACGATATATTGGAACTTACCATTACTTTTACAAGATCATCATCTACGCGAGTCTTTCGGCACCCAAATTGTACAGACTGAAAATTTATTAATTCGGGTCCCCCCCCCCCCCCCCCCCCCCCTTCGAAGTGGCGTCCATGTGTGTACGCAACTGCGCTTTTGCGTTCGGGTTTCTACGCCCTTGCAAAAAAAGTAGATGATACAGATGGACGAACCAACTAAAAAACTAAAAAAAAACCCTATAATGATGTTTAAAAAAAGACCCTTACTTACAAATTTTCATTTGGGTTAAGAAATGATGAACATCACAGCGTGGTTGCCATTAACATCACAGCGCCGTTGCCACTTTCCACAACTGGGTGGTTATTCTGCATCCGAGATCTGTCGGGGTAAGTTTTTTTAAATCGAAGGGATATTTTTTAGGCTACGAGGGCCATTTCCTGGCGTCAGAACAATGGGGCGTCACCTAGGTATGTGATTTTGAGTCGAGTGGCGGTGCATAGAAGTTGTACCCAGGCATTTTGTGAGCCATATTATTCAAAGAGAGATAATATCTGCTACATGAAAGTAAGCTGGTGGGGATTGGGAAACATCAGTCTAACTGATAAAGTAAAAAGCTGTGTTTCTTACCTCTCCATTTGAATGAAAATTGATAAAATCAGCCGCAGCGATGACTTTTCACATCAAAAAACACGTCACAGCGCCCGAACAGAACATCACAGCGTCGAATTGCACGTCACAGCGTGAGACCGATTTGTAGGTATGACGTTGGTATTGTGCACTAAGGCGTACTGCACGTCGATGATGCACTTGTCTTCAACCAAAGCTAACCCTGCTTGTGTGGAGTTAGTACATTGGGGAGGCTGACAGTTGCTCGGTGGTTCTCTCCAGGTACTCCAGATTCCTCCACCCGTAAAACTGCCCGACACGGGGCGACCTGGCTGACGAAAGTCGTTAAATATCAATAAATAAATAAATAAATCAACGAAGTTACCCTGGCTGTCGAAAGTATCGTTAAAACAATAAACAAATAAATAAATACAAAACTTTTTCATAAAATCGAGTCATGGCTGTTTCACAACACAGCAGAAATAACTGCAGCGCTTATGTACAGGATATTTTCAGATCGTAAATGCATTTTGAATTGACTCTCTGTGTCTTAAGTACAATAGCATGTACCCGAACGTCCCTCGTTAAACGTACGTTTGGGAGCACGGAGGCTCATTGGTAGACTGTTGGACTTTAATGCTAGAGGTCCCGAGTTCAATTCCCGTTCGGGACGATCCGCGTTGTGTCCTTGGGCAAGGCACTTTATCCCGGTTGCCTACATGGGGGCACGATGACGCCGTGTACTAAGGCGTACTGCACGTCGATGGTGCACATGTCTTCAACCACTGTAACCCTGCATGAGCGGAGCTCGAACAGAGTTGGAATGTTGAGGAACTGACAGTTGCTCGTCGATGCTCGGTGGTTCTCTACGGGTACTCCGGCTTCATCTACCCGTAAAACTGTCTCGGTCACGATTAGCCATTGTGCATAAGTATATGACCTTAAACACCAATAAATAAATAAATAAATAAATAACCGGACGTTTGGGTAAGCAGTTAAATTCTCTTAAGAACCTGACTTCGGGTTGTGGGAGCAAATGTTTTCTGTAGAGAATTTCGGCACCATTCCTAACTGCAACTGGCAAGTGGTGTGCGTACTGCGTATATAGTATGCTATGGCATGTAGAGTGATATACACACACAGGGCTATGGGTATATAATGAAGGTGGGAGTGCGGTGGCTCAGTAGGTGGAGGTGCAGGTTGCAAGCCGAGAGGTCCTCAGTCCGAATCCCAGCTGCGGCTAAATGCGTTGTGTCCTTGGGCAAGACACTTCATCCCCATTAGACGCGTGGGGCACGGTGGCGTTGTGTACTTAGGCGTACCGCGCGTCGATAGTGCACTTGTCTTCAACCAATGCTAACCCTGCTTGTGTGGAGTTTGTATGTGCTCGCCGTTGCTCGGTGGTTCTCTCCGAGTACTCCGGCTTCCTCCACCCGAAAAGCTGTGCGATACGAAGTGACCCTGGCTGCCGAAACTGTCGTTAGAACCCAATAAATAAATGAATAAATAATATAGTAGGGGAATGTGATGGAAAAGTGATGGGGAAGGTGAGATTTTTGTTGAAAGTTTTCCCTCGAAACGGTTGACGTTGCTATTTTAACTTCGGGACGTCATGATGCGCACTCAACGTCATAGAAGCGATGACCTCTGTTGTTCTGTTGTTGTCCACTGTAAATCTGACATGACGTTATTCGTATAGGGTGAGTAGGGCTTCTGTTTATTTATTTATTGCTGTTTAAGGTCACATATTTCTGCACAATGGCTAATCATGACCACGACAGTTTTACGGGTGGGGGAAGCCGGAGTACCCGGAGAGAACCACCGAGCAACGGAGAACAACTGTCAGCTCCCCAACATATCAACTCCACACAAGCAGGGTTAGCACTGGTTGAAGACAAGTGCACCATCGACCTGCAGTACGTCGTTGCACACAACGCCACCGTGCCCCCACGTCGGCAATGGGGGTAAAGAGTCTTGCCCAAGGACACAACGCGGTTGCCGCCGGTAGGATTCGAACCAAGGACCTCTAGGCTTGCAACATGCACCTCTACCTACTGAGCCACCGCGCCTCCTTGTGTCGGGATTCTCGTACGAGAGTGATACCGTAGTATAGTATGGGTACTATATACCCCATATAGGTTCCCTAATAGTCCTGGGTACTACTAATCGACTTGATGCTTCATATTTTCCATGAATGGTAGAGATAGTGCGTAATGATAGTCCGGACAGAATTTTGATGTGGGATGGGGTAATGCATGGTTGTTTAGTGAGTTAGTATAGGATGCGCTTTATGTACACCTGCTCGTTCAGTGTTAGCCCTTGGTATTATTATCCAATATCCATCTAGGACGGCTTGTTAGCCCATATATGGGATAGGTCGTATGTGCTTGATCAAGCAGTAGAGTGGTGTGTGTGTGTGTGTGGGAGGGGGGGGGGGGGGCATGCCCGATTGTCTGGTTCAATAGTATAGGGTGTATTGTCTGTACTTCAGTTGGTCTACTCTTAGTATTTGGTACTACTAGCCCACTGAACGTCTTTTACTATCGGGGCTGGTATAGGTAAAGCGTAATTCTAGGCAATGCGGTATTACAAGAAATGTTTAGAATGGTAGTATAGATTGTACGATCTGTATCCCATAGATTTAGTGTTATTCCATAGTATTACAAAATCACCCAATGGCTTGTACTACAAGTGGGTAGTTTGGAATGCTAGATCCTGCAGTGTTGTGTGGTACATGGTTAGTTTCTAGTTTCGTAGTAAAGGATGGGTGATATTTTGACATTCTAAGACTTGGCCGAGGGAAGAAGTAAATATCTGAGATAGTTGGCAAGTCTTTAGTAATCTTACAAGTCAGTAGTAATGGCACAAGACTGGTACAACCCTATAGTAATGGTATGTGTATACGTGTTGTATGCATTGTTGCACGTTGTGAATTAGCACATAAGCACATCTCGGGGTCATCAAAAGACTGTTTCTTATGTGTACGGTGCCCTAGCATGCACTAGGTCAAGGGAATGTAATAACCATTACGGGCTAAGATGAATGGAGCAATTTGGTTGCGCCTGTTAAGGATATGACCGAGGGCAGAGTTGGTAGAAGACTATACTTTTGGGTGACTAGCGAAGAAGTTGACAATAGGACAGATGATGGTGACTATGTGTAAGTCAACAGTAGTGGTCTGAGATCTATGGAAGGCGTGTGGTGATCTAGATGCTGATCGGGTGTTAGGAGCAATAGGTGGTTGGTGGGATCTGATGGTGTGCTAGTGCACATCACATGCTGCACATAGAGATACGCTGGATGTGCCAAGATGTGCGTATGTTCTTATGCACAACACCTGCATCACAAGGGCACATGCGACGAAAAAGGGATTCTGTAAGCACAGCCGTTTTAAAAAAGAGATTATCTTAGTGGGATTACATAAGTGGAATTCCAAGCTCCGAAATAGCTCCTGGTGGCCTTACCATCGGCTTCCAACGTGTCTTCAACTATATGTCCTATGATTAGCCCTATTGTATTCACCATTACTATAGTGTTCTGCCAGCGTTGTGCCACTAGTACTGACTTGTAACTTTACCACAGACTTGCTATCTCAGATATTTACCTCTTCCCTCAGCCAAGCCTCAGAATGTCAAAATACCATCTATATTCTACTACGAAACCAGAAACCACACACGCCCAACTAAATGATCTAGCATTCCAAACTATCCATGGGACACTACAAACTATTGGGAGGTTTTATAGTACTAAGAGATAACAGTAGACCTATGGGATACATACCGTACATACCATACTATTGTCTAAACTTACTTTGTAATACCACGTAACATAGCATTACACACTACCTACACCATTCCCGGCGTTAAAATACATTCAATGGGTTAGTAGTACCAGATACCAGGAGATTAACTGGGGTGCAGACCGTACACCATATACTACCGCGCCCACTCTACTGCTTGACCTAGCATCACGTCCTACCCATAACATCTGTGGGCTAGCACACCGTCCTAGATTGATAGTAGCTCCAGAAGCTAACACCGGACCAGCAGGAGCACAAACCACACTCAATATACTACCGCACCAGACAACCATGCATTACTCTCACCACACGTCACAATACTAGCCGCATAAGCCTTGCATACTACCAAAACGAGTCATAGGATAATATGAAGCATTAGGATGGTTGGGAGTACCAGGAGCAAACAGGACCTACAGGGGTATATGCTGCCCTTACTATACCGCGATATCGCTCCCGTTCGAGAAGCCCGACCATCCTTACGTCATATTAGATTGCATAATGGACAACAGCGGTCAACGTTTTAATGACGTCGAGTTCGCATCATGGCGACTTAAATAGCAACGTCAACCGTTTCACGGGGAAAGCTTTCAACAAAAAGCCCACACTCCCCATCACTTTTCCATAACATACCCCTGCTATATATGCAGTTTCGAAACGTGTCCAAATTTTGCACAGAAAACATTTGCTCTCCGCAAAGTCTGGTTCCTATGGGAATTTACCACCGCCTGCTCCCTCAGAAAGTCTGGGGAATCATGAACGTTCGGATACTACTGTCTTATTTCCAGTTGCACAGATGGGGGGGGGGGGGGGGAGAGGGCACATATGTGCCCCACCTCAAAACAACTGAGTGCCCCCCCCCCCCCCCACGTGATGTGGCCTAATTATTGATGCCTTCACAACTTACAAATTAAGAACACATATGGGCTCAGAGTCAAGGAAATTGCGTTTGTCTCGAATTTCATTTTTTTTCCAACGTGGGGGGTGTCTCCTTCTTGTGCTCGCCTTCCATCTCGCCGCTACGTGGCTCGGATGATGCTGCGCATCCTAGACTGTATACCACCTAGTACTTCAGCGATCGTAGGCGAAGGGGTAGCCGTTACGTTCAGATTGCTGAATTAGTTCCGCTAGATATTACTTCCCCCCCTCCCCCCCATCCCCTAACTATATCCTGGCTACGCGTCTGCTTATTTCGCACCATCGCATTCCGAACTCTTATTTCTTTATTTTGATATCGAGGGGTAGGTGCCAGAAGGTCGTAAGTGCAGGTTTTGGTAATTTTCACTTTTTCGCATTTTTGGGGTGCTGGGGTGGCAAATTTATTTCTCTGTGAAAATGGTTATCAAATATTTTCTCATTACGAAATTATTACATAATGTTCAAATGACGTAAGTAATTTTGGTAAAAATATAAAGTGCCAGAATGTCATAAATACACATACAACATTTTGGCACAAAAAAAAATTTCCAAATTATATTGAGCTAATTTGTGGTAAGTCCACTTGCGTTGTTTTGGCACAACCATATTCTGACCAAATGTTTAGTTTAATTTGTGCCAGAGGATAGTAACTGCACTTAAGACTTGCTGGCCCAATGGAAACCTATTGAAAATAGACCTCACATGTGGCGTGAAGAGCACTTAATACTTTATGGCCAGAATTAATTTTGAAATGTTTGTGTGATTTATGTGACAAATGAAGTAAGTGATTTCAACTAACCTAGAATACTTGTGGGCTAATGACCATTATCAACAGCTGGTGCTGATATAATACTCAACCTATCTTGGAGTAGTGTTGTAATGTTCCATGTGTACTGTTATTGAAGTAATTTATGTGACATGATTCAGAAATTGTAAGATTTTTTTCTTCATGTACAGCATTTTATTTGAAACTCCTTACGCTGCAGACAGCAGAGTTAGTTATTCTGACAAGAGTAGGTCTGTTGTGCTGTGAATTAACCCTTACAGAATCATTACCAGATACAAAGAAGCTGGTTTTTTTGATGATTTAGACAACCATTTTCTTGTAAGTATAATATTGAATATGTACTATAATCTCGCTGCTGTTACAATTATAAATTTACATACTTTACAGCCTGTAACAAGCTGGAGGGATTGACGGGACACAGACATAGTTTTTACACTTGTCTTGATCATAACACACAAATATAACCTCCTTGTGATCGGATTGCTATAGCAAGCTGACCATAACAAGTAACATGTGGTTAACAACAGACATGATAATTGTGCCTCTGATATCAGTTATGTTCAGATGCACTGTACCTGTCAACACTTCCAGTTCTTACCGTGTCCCATACTAAGAACAAAAAATGTTGTTATTCATTGTGTCTGTGTCCTTTTTGTGTCAGAATATCGGCGAGTTTAGAAACAACCATTTTTTGCCATAATTTATGCTGCCCTCTTTTCAGATGTATAGATGAATTACCTTTTCAAAGAATAGTTGGAGCTTCTAGTTTGTGGCTAGTATAACGAATAAAACTTGAGATCCGACGAACAAGGTTCGAAAATGTATTTTAGGAAACACTTTTGGCAAAAGATGGAACTCCTTTTTACATAATTATGGCAGCCCATGGCGTTGGCTGCAATGTGGGCCATTCAACCAATACTTTAGTTAAATTTAATTTTGCTGTTTTTCTGTGAAAGTTTATTTATCTGACCTATTAGGCTTGATACACCAAACACTAACATGCATTATATTTGTTCTTTCAGAAAATGACTGACAGCTCTGAAGAGGATGTTCCACTGGGCGTAAGTCAAAGGCAGATACGTAAAGAAGTTAGTGATATGCATGAATCTGACGATTTAGCAGATGACTCTGACAATGATCCTACATTTGTTACAGCTGAATCAGAATTGTCATCATCACATTCGTCGGAAGCAGATAACAGAAGGCTGTCCCAAAAGATACGAAAACAGAAACAAAATGAGAAGTTTAGAAAGGTAGTGGATATGAAAAAAGGCTCTCGCCCTATCTTTTCCACCTCTAAAACAATACGTTCATCGACTCAAAGGCATATATGTGCTAAAAGGACTGTATCTGCAAAATATATAAGATCACAAGCACAAAAATCTATTAAGGTGGCAGACATTCTGTTTAACATAAAAAAACGATCCCTGGATAGGATTTTAGATAGAAATGGTCTGAAGAGAAAAATTACAAATGATGTTGATTTTTTTCTCAGTAATAGATAACTTTTTAGAATCTGAAGGTAATATGTTTCATTGGAAACAGCAAATTGGACCGTACATTGAAGAGAATATACAACATTACATTGGCCTGGTACACAGAGTCATCAATCAGCCAGAATCTGAAAAACTAGAACAATTAAGGGATGCTCTGACCAGAATTAGAGGTGATGGACATTTTCCAGAGTGCTTTGCTAATATTATTTATGTAACGACTGCAAACATGCTGGGCAGTGAGATAATTATTTATCATAGTTGTCGAGAAAACCCGGTTATTTACGCAAAACCTACAACTCCAACAGTTCTGCGGAAAATACATTAATTATGGCATGCATTTCATTAAAGGATAGTAACAAGTTTTACATTTGTGAGGCAGCAGAGAAGCATGTAAGACGATGCCAGGAGCCGGGAACAGCACATACAAGTTCGACAAAATCTCCCCGCAAAGCAACTGCAGGGAAAAGAAAACTGTTTACGGATGACATAAGTACACCAACAAAGCAAGCACAATATGTTACACCACCTAAAAAACAACGTTTCAGGAAAAGAAAAGCTAATCCTCAACTATGGAAAAAGAATGTTCGTAAGAATCTAAAACTTCATGGAAAAGAATACATTGGAGCCGGTAGAAAGCAAAAACCAACCAGGTCAGTCAACGAAATAGACTGTACAAGGTGTAGATTTAAGTGTTTCCGACATATGGCTGACGAAGATAGACAAGCATTGTTTGAAACTTTCTGGAATTTGGGCAGTCACGAGAGACAGCGGGATTTTATATGTAATAATGTCACCGTATCGATTCCCAGTCGGATTAAGACAGGAACAAAATCAAACAGAAAAACGGCACGAAAATTTCATTTTCTCGTCGGGGACCAAAACGTCCGAGTTTGTAAATCTTTCTTTATGAAAACATTAGACATTGGAGAAAGAACTATTGACACGGCTCTCAAATATGAACGTCAGGGAATATTTGATTCTCATGATAAACGTGGAAAACATCAACCGCACAATTTAACTCCCAATGATAAATTGGAATCTGTTAGGCAGCATATAGAGAGTTTTCCGACAGTCGATCCACACTACACAAGAAAAGACACAAAAAGGAAATTGTTAGGTCATGATTTAAAAATAAAGAAAATGTTCAATCTTTATGTGGAAAAGTGCAAAGAAAGGGGTGTAGAAGCAGTTAGTCACTGGGTATATAGGAACATATTCTGCACAGAGTATAATTATTCATCTCATTTGCCCAAAAAAGATCAGTGTTCGATATGTGAATTGTATAAGCAGGAAGCCAAACACGGGGATGTTACCAATGCCACAAAACAGTTATATGAAAATCATTTACAGCGAAAACTTCTGGCTAGAAAGGAAAAAGATCTCGATAAAAGATTCGCAAAGGAGAAGAGTAGTTATCATTGTGCTACATTTGATTTACAATCGGTATTAAATGTACCTTGCTCCTTGGTAAGCCAAGTATACTACAAGAGAAAACTTTGTTGCTATAACCTGAGTGTTTATTCCTTGGGTGACACAAGAGGGACATGCTTTCTATGGAATGAAACAGAATGCCACAGAGGTTCGTGTGAAATAGGAACCTGTCTGCTATTATATTTACGCTCTTTACCACCAACAATTGGACATGTTTGTTTATATTCTGACACATGCACAGGCCAGAACCGAAACAGATACATTTTCACGGCATTGTTGAACGCTGTTAGAACTATAGATCACATTCAGATGATTGATCAGAAATACCTCGAAAAGGGTCACACACAAATGAAAGTGGATTCCATACATGCTGCTATTGAAAATGCCAAGAAACTAACGTCAGTGTATGTACCATGTCAATGGGAAACTGTTGTACGTATGGCAAGAAAAGCAAAGCCGTACACAGTTGTACCTCTGAAGCATGAAGATATAAGGGATCTAAAACCTCTGGCAAATCGGGTAATACCTGTAAATGCATCTGTTGACATGGATGGGAAAAAGATAAAATGGCGGAGTCTTGTCTGGGTTCAGGTACGAAAGCAAGATCCTGACTATATTTTCTTTAAACATAGTTTTGAGCAGGAAACATTCAGCAAAATGAAGCTTAAAACTGAGCGACGAGGGAAAGGAAATGTTGATTGGAATATGCCTAGTCTTTATACCACCAAAATCTCCATCTCCAAAGCAAACAAAATCGGATCTGCTCTCATTGTGTAAAAGTAAAATAATACCAGAAGAATTTCACCATTTTTACCAAACACTACCTTGTGGCAGCGATATTTGTGACAGACTTCCAGGTCCAGACTCATTAGAAAGCGAAGATGATTCCGATGTGGAATAGATTTGTTACTTCAGTTATTTTCTGTGCAGTATATTAGTGTATGTTACCTCATATCGCCTGTTCGATGCAACAAGTAGCCAAATGCAATGCTAAAAGCATTGTATTCGGGTGCTTTTTACACTCAACAGGCGATATTATTCATCCACTGATGGCAGTATTTCCGGATTCATGTGTATGGATTATTTGTTGTGAACAGGAATAATTCAATTAGAATTGCCTGGAGGGAAATATATTAATATTATCAGGTTAGTGCTATTACAATACTTTATTTTAAATTGGTCCTTTTGTAACACACACTGACACACATTCATGCATATTACTCTTGTAAACTATAGCGTAATTATAATAATTATTCACAAAATAATTTCCATACGCATTTTCCATAATGAAGTAAGTGCTCATATGGCTCAATATTTCCTCCCAACAAGTCTTATTGACGCGTGCCAAACTGAACGAATGGCAGTTACTGACTTCTGGCACTGACATTTTATTCAATGTGATGGTGCCATAAGTGAGTAACTGCACTTACTGCAAGTTGACTCGCACGATTGTGTAAATCTATCTGCGCCAAAATGATGTAACTGCACTTACCACACAGTGTGACTCAGTAAAGTTGGTGAAATGTGTTTGTGCCAGTTTGTCGTAAGTGTACCTACAACATTCTGGAATGAACATTGCTACAAAACCATTCTGAGCCAGAACGTATTATGTTAAATAATGTGTGCTAATTAAAACTCTAATTAGTAATTTCGCGAACTTTTACCGTCAAACTATACGTAGAATCCGCGAAAGCAAAAAAGAAAAAGATGTTTATGGCCTTTTTGGATATCAAAAAGGCATACGATAGAGTATGGAGGGAAGGTATGTGGCGCAAGCTGGAGGCTTAGGAGGCGAATTTGTTGGAATTATGAAAGCATTATATAAAGATGTACAGAGTGAACTTAGCATGGGGAACATTACAACAAAACGTGTGCCTATGGAGATAGGCCTAAAACAGGGGTGTATCCTTTCGCCGATCCTGTTTGCATTGTACATCAAAAGTTTAGGAGATGAACTCCTGCGTAGCGAGGAGGGGTAGCAGTTGGGGACTTGAAGATCCCAGGGCTATTTTTTGCAGACGATATGGTTCTATTGACAGAAAGCGAAGAGGGGCTAACGAAAATACTGGAAATTGTTGGGAAATATGGGAGCAAATGGAGACTCGAACTTAATGAAAGCAAGAGCAAAATTATACCCGTGGGCCGCAAAGTGGACCCCACTCGAAGGTGGAGAGTGGGTGAGTTCCGCATTCCGGAAGGGAGCAGCAAACTTCTCAGTGTGGGAGAGACAGGTGATTACGAGTATTTGGGGGTAAATATAAACATTACAGGAAGAGGCATCTACCGAACCACACACATAAATTGATTCTGAAGGGGAAGCGAATCCTTAACCAAATGAAACTTATAGGGAGAAACAGTTTCAATAAGGTTTTCGTGGGGAAAACCATTTGGGAAATGGTGGGGCTGCCAAGTATAACATACGGTACGGAAGTGGTACCCCTAAACCAGACGGCCGTAAAGAGCTTGGAAATCCTGCAGAACGATGCAGGCCGATGGATAACGGGGTCGAGTAATGCCGCAGCGCTAGAAGCAATCAGGGGTGAGCTTGGGTGGGTGAGGATCAAGGACAGGATACACCTGTTGAAGCTCGGTTATCTTAGTTATTTGGTAAATCTCCCCGACAGCCGATGGTGTAAAGCAATGTTCCTGAGAATTTTCAACTCAAATATCAAAACGGGGTAGATGGTACAAGTGAGGGAGCTAGTAGAGAACTACTCATTGGAGATCTCGGACCTGGACATTGGGGCAAACCAGGGTAAAAAAATCGTCAGAGAAAGGGTCATGGAGGATTGTAACCGTAATTGGCGAGAAGGGGTCAAATCAAAGAGGTCTTTGGGTGGTCTGCGTGATAAAGAGAAGCCAGGTTTTGAAGAGTACCTTGATGGCACCCTTTGGGGGTCACTGTTGTTCAAGCTGAGGTCGCGATCCCTGGAGATGAGGGGAAAAATTGGGAAAGACGGTGAAAGGGAGTGCCAGATGTGTAATTTGGACATGGTGGAGACCCTGGAACACTTTCTTCTAGAATGCCCAAAGTATCAGCCTAAAAGAATGAGATTCACTGGGAGTATAATGGGGAAGTGGGATGGGAGAATGAAGGACATGTGGTTAGGGGGAGACTCAAATGAGAGGGTTAATATGCTAATCGGAGAGATTGGGAAGAATGGGACAAGGGATATCATCAAGCAGTTCGTCTCAGAGTGTTGGGAAGAGAGGAGAAGCGTGGGAATAGGGAGGCAGTTGGGACTACAGGGGTAACCATGGCCTTCTCGTCCGAGAACCGCGACAAATCAGCGGCTGGCCAAAGTATTATTATTATATTATTATCAAGAAGGAAAACAAACAAGACTAGATCGTCTGCGAGAAGCAGTTAGCAAACAAATACTCACAACACAAAACTTTAAAATGCATAAAATGCATTTTTCTCGAAACTTTGAAAACTGCACTTAAGACCTTCTGGCACTTAACCCTGGATATATTTCGTCGTTTGGCCTATTCGTCTTTTGGGAGGGGGCAGTGGTGTGGTTACCCCTCAGTCCCTTTGGTGATGAACTGAACTACTTTTTTCTTGGTTGAAGGTGGGATCGTGGGAAGGATATCAATTTTTACATCAATTTTACATCAACGTTCCTTGTATTTAGGCCCTATGTCAAAAAAACAAAAAAATTCCATGATGGCCAACAACCATGAGGACAAGTCCATGGGAGGTTTGTGTTCGGAATTCAAAACACCATCACTGGATCAAAAGGCACTTTCTGAACTTGTGGTTTAACGAGTAATTAGGCCTAAACGACTTCAAATTTTAACCTAGAGAGTAATTGTAGGCCTATTTTGTCCCTCTTGCACAATCGCATAAAGATAAAGGCAAAACCCGAGAAAGGTTGCCAACATAGGCCAAATGGTAGTTATATGAAAAAGCAGTGTAGCTGTCTTATAAACTGTACAAGTGGTGATTCAGTAAATAGCCCATCCAAAAGAACGCAAGTCACAAGGGAAATAGGCTATCTTCAATCAGCCCCATTAAGTAGTTGTTAAAGTTGGAATTGTTGGCCTCTGTTCATAAATTATGAAATTTGGCCTCCCTCCCCCCACTCCTCCTCCCCCCCCCCCAAAAAAAAAACAGAAAAAAAAATCATGGACTTGTCCTTATGGTTGTTGGCCATCACGGCATTGTTTTCGGTGTTAAGACGTGGTGCCTAATTGGTGTCGCCGGGTGGGGGAGTCAGGCTGAGAACGAACCCACTTTTACGTTTTTTTTTTCTAAAACGAAGAATGTTAATAAATCACCAAAAGTCCACCAGAGAGCTCCTTTTAATACTAAATTTAAAAATTTTCCCGTGGAAAATGTCTCGCCCCCTCCAGTATGATCGTGCCTTCGGTAATCACGACAAAATCCTTCGCCGAGTTGCGAAAAAGCCAAGCCCCAATGAGCCGGAGGGCCGAAAAAGCCAGGGTACGAACACACTAAGGCCCGAAAGAACCAAGGTTCGAATAAGCCATATACCCTTGGGCACCTGCCGTACCCTCGGTGTACCTGTTTCATCAAAGACGAACCCCTTTTGAAATATCAATTATC
Source organism: Pictodentalium vernedei (assembly GCA_031216915.1). NCBI lineage: Eukaryota > Metazoa > Mollusca > Scaphopoda > Dentaliida > Dentaliidae > Pictodentalium > Pictodentalium vernedei. The sequence continues at coordinate 73,726,851 of CM062294.1, read as the reverse complement.
ATGGCGACTCCCATGGGCCCAGATACAACGAACGTTGGTGAAAAAATGGAGTCTACACCAACGCCACGGGTGCCCTTCCCACTACTGCACAGAGGCCGTTTCAAACAATGATTCAGGAATAAAATAAGATTATAAAATCCAGATATACTTATTTTACAATATTATTTTATTCCTGGATCATTGTTTGAAACGAACCACTGTGCTCCCACGGTCCCGATCATGAACAAGTCAGAATGAAAGCATCAGTGGGATTGGCCAAACAAAACACGAATTACTTGATTGGTCGCAATGATCACGGATATTTTATGGCATATGTTGTATGTCGTATATCCTATCTCGCAAGTCGAATGTCGGTCCAGGATTTACAAGTTTTAAAGGTATTTTCTGATTAGCTGCTATTTATAGTAACTAGGTGCAAAGGTAATTTTCTGATTGGCTAGAAACAAAAAAGCACGTTGAACTTATATCTCCATTTCAGGTAATCAGGTGCACTTTGTTTCCTTTTATAGAATTATGCGTTGGATGTGTAATTTTTATCGATGCACTTGTATTTTATAGTTACAACGGTATTTTGAAATGTAGGTGCACCTGTAAAAAATGCAGGTGCATCGCTATTTTTTGATGAAAATACACGTCCAACGTGTATCTATACGTCGGACGTATAAATTATACGATGGACGTGTAATTTAATATACGATGGACGTATAATTTGTAGGTGCACCGCTAAATTGTATAGGTGCACCGGTATTCGAAAATAGCGTTGCAACTGTAATATCCAGGTGAAACGATAAAAATATACGTCGGACGTGTATTTTCAGAAAATTATATGTTGAACTTATATTTTCACGAGGACAATACACGATGGACATACATTTTACTCTAAAATATACGTTGGACGTGTAATTTTTATCGATGCACCCGGATTTTATAGTTGGAGCGGTATTTTGAAATGGAGGTGCAACTAGAAAAATTTACAGGTGCACCGCTAATTTCTACGAAAAATACGCGTCCAACTTAAACTTATACGTCGGACGTATAAATATACGTTGAAGGTGGATTTTAATATACGATGGACGTATAATTTATAGGTGCACCGCTAAATTTTACAGGTGCACCTGTATACAGAAATATGGTTGCAACTGTAAAATCCAGTTGCAACGATAAATAATTATACGTCGGACGTGTTTTTAAGGGGAAATATACGCTGGACTTGTATTTTGACCGAAACAATATACGATGGACGTGTATTTTGTCAGAAATATACGTTGGACGTGTAAATGTTATCGATGCACCCGGAATTTACAGTTCCAACGGTATTTTGAAATGAAGGTGCACCTGGAAAAAATGTCGGTGCATCGCTATATTTCTCTAAAAACAAAGGTTCAGCGTGGATTTATACGTTGGACGTATAAAACATACGATGGACGTGTAATTCAATATACGTTGAACGTATAAATTATAGGTGCGCCACTAAATTTTATAGGTGCACCTGTATTGAGAAACAGCGTTGCAAATGAAAAATCCAGGTACAACGATAAAAAATATACGTCGGACGTGTATTTAGACTTTTGACCCAAACGGTACACCATAATTAAGGGCCTCATCACTGACATAACGTGGATGAAATGTATTACTTTTGGTGGTAATGAAACCGTGTCAGTGCAGATAATTTCTTTCTGTCGGTTGTGACAGCAATATTTTGTATTTATAGAACACCAAAAGACATGAACTGAAGATTATTTACTCTGTTTGGAAAGAATATGGATGAATTCTATTTGAAAAGTTACCTCGTGTTTCATAAATCATTCGAGTGAAACTCCGAGTCCTGATTTAATAATGTACTGGAAAGTGACACTGTGTGAATCTACGGCTGTCCTGGCCGGAAAAGTTGAATTCCAAGTGACACACATTGTTGAAATCAAGTTGATTTATTCAGTCAGAACAAGCGATTTCAACAGAAGGAAAATTGAAAACAAAGGCACCTTTATATGTAAAACGCTATTGCGTCATAAAAGGGTAAAAAAAAATTGAAGATTTTTGACAAATTTCATAAGGGTAAAAATAGGCAAATATCAATTTTTATTTATTTTAGTTGAATAAACCAAGAAATAGCACACTTCAAATTCTCCACTGTTCATGGTTTTATTCCTCTGAATTATTAAAGGCATTTAACAGTTACTGCGTGGTGAGTGATCACCTCATTTACGGACATAAGATATTTATTTATTATTTATTTATTGGTGTTTAAGGTCACATACTTATGCACAGTGGCTAACCGTGACCGTTACAGTTTTACGGGTGGAGGAAGTCGGAGTACCCAAAGAGAACCACCGAGCATCGACTAGTAACTGGCAGCTCCTCAACATTCTAACTCCATTCAAGCTTCACTCAAGCAGACTTACAGCGGTTGAAGACATGTGCTCCATAGACGCGCAGTACGCATTAGTGCACGGCGTCATCGTGCCCCCATGTAGGCAACCGGGATAAAGTGCCTTGCACAAGGACACAATGATGGTCGTCCAGGGCGTACATAAGTTATTCAGCTGTTGTGTAAAAGACTTGAACTTTCCGACAAACCACAATTTCTCTGTGTTACCTTCCTTCGACGCAGAATTTATACTGATCAACGCATAAAATGACCTACCACTAAAGCTAGTAATCACATAAACGGCTATTAAAAAAAAACATCTGGGGAGTTTAGATAGAGACTCTTCTTAAATTTTAAATGACTTTCATACAAGGGCTACAATATGGAACCAACGTTACCATTCTCCTCTTTGAAACAAACAATCTTGAACGACAGCCGACCAAAACCATGAACACCGTGCTGCAGAACCGAATGCTCACCATACTTTGAAACAAGTCGAATTCGAGTCTGAACTAAAAACTTAAATCAACGGTTCCACTCTTAATATATTAACTCATCTTAAATAACATACATAAAAAATAATGCCGAGCCAAGATAAACAAAGGAAGAGGTAGAGACCCCGAATGTCCCACGCAGAGGCTCGTAGGAATCTAAACTTCATCTACGAAACCACTAATTGTTATCTGTGGACGCTTCCCCTACCCTCAAAAGACGGTTTAGATATGTAAAATGTAAAACTGAAATAAATGCCCCCCTCCCCCTCTCCACACCACCCCATAGCAAGCCCTCCAATACACACAATTTGACAATATGGTATCCACAGATGATAGACACCAGCGCATGCAATTATGACATCGGTCCACCGCCGCTGTTTAGCTCCACACGTTGTATAACTTGTATGTAGAGTCATTATACCAGTCATTCTCTGAAAGGAACATCTTATAGCTCAAGATACACTGAATATTTAAAGATTGTAGAGATGGAATGCATTTGATTGTTTATTACTGGGGTACCACGACTCTTTCACGAACCTGATTTGTATTGTGTCGGATGAAAGAGGGCGGATCCATCTCGCATCCAGCAGAGAACCATCTCGCAGCAGCTATCTATTGCCTTACTTAAATACGTGTGGGACTGACATAAGCATGGCAAACATTGATTGAAGATTAGTGTAATGTTAATGTGTTCTTTGCATTTGCACAATGGGTCAAAGTACTCCCACTCGGGCAGCTGGAATTAAGGGCCTCACCACTAACATAACGCACACGAAATGTATTACTTATGGTGGTGATGAAACAGTGTCAGTGCATATACTCTTTTAGTTCGTCACACACAGGGGCTATTTGTTGAAGGCAGTGGGAAATATTCGCAATCCTTTCTTTCAAAAAAACATTGAATCTGACAGACAGTGGTGCTGAACAAACAAAAGAAAAGATACCAACAGACAGTGATTATCGTCTCGATACTGGCTTCTTTATTTTTGCAACGGAACAGAGCCCCTTCTAATATATTATGACCTGTACAGAAATTGTCTGGCTCTTTTGTGCAATTGGTTGTTTTCCAACATTTTTGTTCAAAAATACTGATTGTGCAGTAACATTTGACAAAATTAATTTGCGAAAACTTGCACTATACATGAAGACGAAACCACAAGTTGTCAAAAATATTCAGGTTTACATTATGAATAAATATAAGAAGCAGCGGGTTTTGAACTGACATCGCACTGGTCATGCGCTTTTCATACGGCGAACAGTATGGCTGAACTTACTGAGCTGCAGTCCGATTCGTTCGCAAGTGTCAAAATATAAAAAGAAAACTTTAAGTTGTAACACCCCCACCATTCAGTTTCCAAGGGAAATAATAACGTCCATTTTCGAGCATATGAAGGGAAAGGAAACTATGCTAGTTTTTTAATAAAAAAATAAAGTTTTTCCCTCTACAGAAACAAAGCTCTGATATGTTATAGCATAAACCAATATTATGAATGAGCAGACGATTTTTGTCGGGCATCTGTACAGTTGCTCATGTCGGAGAAACATTGTCACAAAGATTCAGAGTTACTATAAATAGTAACAATTAACTGATGTTTGGCACTTATTTTGTTACAAAATATCATCACCCGGGTCCAAAGTTTGAACACAAATATCCCAAATATGAATAAATAGAAAGTGCTGATACTACGAGCGAAAATCCAGACCATCTCGATTAATAGAAAGGCCTTTTTCGCCCATCGAAACACTTGTTTATAAAAAAAAGCGCTTTTTCGAAAATTTGTGAAATTTTACCAAATTGGTACTCATTTTTTACCCCTGTCCGTATTCTTGTTCAAACATTCAATTTAACCTCAGTCACGTTACGCAATGTTCTGGAGTACAGAATTGTCCGTATGACAAAAACATTGACATTTCTGAGAATGTGATGGCCCTCTGATGTCTGAAACACAACTCTGAAGAAAAAAAAAGCATATTCAAACATCCAAAGACTCAGCTTTGAACCACCATTCAATTTTTTACTGGTATTCAAAGTCACACCCACCCACTATTTGCGCTAAATAATTGCTAGAAAAAAATAACTAATCGTCCTTTAGCCAACTGTTTACAAGTACGTTGCCCAGAGAAGTAGCATACAAAACTATGGACACTGGGTCATATTTTTGCAGTAAAGCACAACTTGTCCATCTGAGTTCACAACACAGCTGTAGTTCCCAGGGCCGCTACAAGAATACAATCGCGTACACTCAACTGATGCGTAAATGCTTTTCTCTTTCGCAACCTTCGGTGTGTGTGTGTTGGGTGGAGGTGGGGGGCGGGTTTGTGGGGGGTGGGGGCGCTATGCCTCTCGTGAGAAAAACAGGAAGAATGTTACTAAGGTAACACATGCCCCCTCCCCCCCCCCCCTTGTGACCTTCACCTTGCAGATGCGGCGGAAACTATTATACGCGACACACCTTCTGACTGTCCTTAACATTTGTAAAAAGTTTAACAACTGTACTATGATTCGTTTCTGAGTTATGGCTGAGGCAAGAATATTGACCGATTTTTAGTGTGACCTTGAAATGTGACCTTGACCCTGAAGGTACGAACCCAGCTATGGTGTATGACACATCCTCCCATGGTCCTTTATAATTGTGTGAAGTTTGATGACTGTGGCCCTAACCGTTATCAGTGTGACCTTGAATAGTGACCTTGCCCTTGACCTTACGGACCTGACTGTGGTGCGTGGCACATTCACCCATTGTCCTTTATAATTGAGTGATGTTATATGATTGTAGCCCTACTAGTTTTGGAGTTATGCTTGACACACGATTTGTGATCCTGAACATATGAAGGTCAATTGTGACCTCCACCTTCCAGATACGGCGGAAATTATTATACGGGACACACCTTCTGACTGTCCTTAACATTAGTAAAAAGTTTACCAATTGTACTATGACTCGTTTCTGAGTTATGGCTGAGACACGAATATTGACAAATTTTTAGTGTGACCTTGAAATGTGACCTTGACCTTGAAGGTACCAACCCGGCTATGGTGTGTGACACATCCTCCCATGGTCCTTTATAATTGTGTGGAGTTTGATGACTGTGGCCCTAACCGTTTTCGAGTTATAGGCTCGGACACACACACACACACACGGACACACGGACGGACACACGTACACTTCAATCACTATATGCCCCCCGACCTAAGTCGGGGGGCATAATAAATCTTTAAGTAGCTGGAAATGATTCTATTATATGCCCAGAATGACTGATATTTAAGCGGTATTATTATTGGGGGTTCGCTCAGTCGTCGATAATGAAGACATTCTCCCTTTCAAGAGCGAAAACTCAAAATCAGCTTCTGAAAGGACTACTTTGTTTTTAGCACAATAACCTCCGTCTTTCTATTAGAATGCATTATGGAGATATAACAGAAAATACTGCAGTCTTTCAAGTCACGGAAGTTGCTTTCCAATAGAGATCTGAAAAAGAAAAGATTAGAATAGACAATTTCTTTCTGTCCGTTGTAACAGCTATATTTTGAATTTATAGAACACTAAAAGACATGATCTGAAGATTATTCAGTCTGTTTGGGAAGAGAATAGATGAATTCTTTTTGAAAAGCTGCCCTGTGTTTCATAAATCATTCGAGTGAAACTCCGAGTCCTGATTCAATAATGTACTGAAAAGTGACACTACGTGAATCTTCGGCTGTCATGGCCGGAAAAGTTGGATTCAAGTGACACACATTGTTGACATCAAGTTGATTTATTCAGTCAGAACAAGTGATTTCAGCAGAAGGAAAATTGAAAACAAAGGCATCTTTATATGCAGAACGCTTTTGCGCCATAAAATGGTAAAAAAAAAAAATTGAAGATTTTTGACAAATTTCATAGGTGTAACCATAGACAAAAATTGAATTCTTTTTTATTGTTAGTTGAATAAACCAATAAATAGCACACTTCAAATTTTTCATTGTTCATGATTTCATTCTTGCGAAATTTATTCCTCTGAATTATTAAAGGCATTTAACAGTTACTGCGTGGTGAGTGATCACCTCATTTACGTTATCGAAAACGTTGAATTCGCAAATTGTACAGTGGCGAACATAAGATGTTTATTTATTATTTATTTATTGGTGTTTAAGGTCACATACTTATGTACAATGTCTAATCGTGACCATTACAGTTTTATGGGTGGATGAAGTCGGAGTACCCAGAGAGAACCACCGAGCATCGACTAGTAACTGGCAGCTCCTCAACATTCTAACTCCGTTCAAGCTCCACTCAAGTAGGGTTACAGCGGCTGAAGACATGTGCACCATCGACGTGCAGTACGCCTTAGTGCACGGCGTCATCGTGCCCCCATGTAGGCAACCGGAATAAAGTGCCTTGCACAAGGATACAGTGATGGTCGTCCAGGGCGTACATAAGTTATTCGGCCGTTGTGTAAAACACTTGAACTTTCCGACAAATCACAATTTCCCTGTGTGTCCTCCCCTCGGCGCAGAATTTTTACTGTCCAACGCATAGAATGACCTACCACTAAAGCTAGTAATCACACAACCGGCAGTAGTATAACATGTATCCGACCGGGGCTCACTGGGGGATCTCGTGGGGGTATCTCATATGTGACGGCATAGTCACGTGACGTAGTTAAGCCATGTCTGGTTGTCATGGTAACCCGCGTGAACGGCCATGTTGTGACGTCATCTCCATAGTGATACGTGGTGTGAGTGCGCATGTGCAGCGCGTGTTAGGGTGATACGTTTTTCCGTCGTCCATTTTGTATACTGGAGGCCGCCATCTTGGTTTCTATGGTAGCACGAGGTTTATATGTGACCCAAAGACCACTAATAGGACAGGGGTATGTTCGGAGGGTATAACCGAATGTACAGGAATAATTTCCCGATTCGTAGAATTACCCAAATAAACCCGACAAGTTTTTATGTTTCGAATTCTTACAGATTTCTCTACTTCTATCTATATATGCAATAGTTTTGTCTATCAGATCATGTTCCTTTGACATGGAGTATACTCCAGTAGCGTAGAAGAGCCCTATAAGCTGGAACAACTTTGCTCATTATTACTATATTTAACTTTTCTGGTCTATTCTTGTTAGTTCTGACCCTATTCCGATTACTCTTGTTGTTTCATTTATCTAGATCATTTATATAGATTATAACTAACCAATCAGATTGTTTGATTTCCCATAATCTATATGCAGAGTTATCTCTCTTCTGTATAACAAAAGCATTCCCAAACCCAATAAGCTATCGAGCAGTTACTGAAAAGTCATTGCTCGAACGACTCGAAATCCATCGAGCAAATGAGCTAACGAGTAATTGCTCGTTCGAGTGACTCCTCGAACGACTCTTCGACTCCTTTCGGAAAAAAGGGATTCTGCTAAACCCCGATGTTTCCCAAAAATGGATTCTGTAAGTAGGATACTTATCTAAGGATACTAGTACTTGTTTGACCCAGCCTTCTGGGCCACCCCAGGGCATACCTATTCCAAATCCCCCTTATAAGTTAAAGAGCCAAGAGAGTAATTGCTCCATGAGCAATTGCTCGAACTACTCGAAACCCATCGAGCATATGAGCCTTAGAGCAATTGCTCGATCGAGTGACTCCACATACTACTCGAATGACTCGAAGTCCATCGAACAAATGAGCTAACGAGTAATTGCTCGTTCGAGTGACTCCTCGAACGACTCTTCGACTCATGTCAGAAAAAAGGGATTCTAGGGCCTAAAATGGATTTCGTAAGTAGGGCTTTTTCCCAAATAAGCCAAAGACCCAAGACAGTAATTGCTCCATAAGCAATTGCTCGAACGACTCGAACCCCATCGAGCAAATGAGCTATAGAGTAATTGTTCGATCGAGTGATTCCACAGTAGCCTTATCTGGGCATTTTCGGATACCTATTGTATTGGACTATTGGGGGACACTTGTTGTAGAAACTTTAAATCCGGGCACATCTGTTGGGAAATGTATAAAAAGGGTGTTGGTACGAACATAAACTCATAAACCGAATAGAGCCCACTCTCTAATAGTCTTGATGGCGTTGAGGGTTTGGTCTTTGACAATCTATCACTCCAATGCAAACTGCCGGGAATTCTAACCGCGTGCATACCCCTTCAGACCCCATTTGAGGCAATAGGAAAGCTAGGCCTGTGTGATCCAAGATCCAAGTGAAATAAAATAAGGCTAACCGGGTCGCAAGGGATTTGTAAATCCCACATCGTCCCTGCGCGCCTTCGGCGCGCTAAAACCTTTCATTCATTCATTCATAAACTCATTTGTGTCCTGACCGTCGTCGAGTGAAGACATGTTACCAATTCGTTGCAGATCCTGTTCCAAATTATTTTCTAGATCGGATTAGGCTGGAAGACACGAAAAGAACCATCGCCGGTTCCACTGTACAGAACAGTCGCCGTGGGCAGTCACTTTTCCACATGTCCACAGTGGTTGTGGAAAACCGTGGGCAAATTACCTTTCAACTGCCCACATAAATTTCTGTGGACAGAGATTTTTCTAGACCGTGGGCATGCTACCGACTTGCCCACAGAATTAATAACTAACACGGCAATTCCCGTGGAGTCCACATGATCTGACTTTTTATTACACTACTACAATATTTATGTTACGTAATTTTTCTACACGATAGCTAAGAAAAAAAATCTGTTAACATCGGAAGGAGGTCAAAATATCAGACTAGTTTCTGTTCTCTCCTGTCGCAACAAATTCCCGGGATAACCCAACGGACGAAAATGCAGAAACTAAAAAGCTCGGACGGAATGGTTTCGCGCGCCGAAGTCGCGCAGGGACGGTTTGGGGCAAGCCCCTTTCGACCCTCGTTGACTGTTCGTTTTTTCTTGAATGTCAATGCGTGGTGGAGGAGGAAAAGGAAGGAGGGGGGGGGGGGGGCTTACCCCCGCATGGGCTTCTTCCGGCTCTTTTTCTTTGGAGGTGGTTGAGATGATAATGTGGAAGTCGATGTTGAGTTTAGTGATTGGATTGCGTCTAATGCCTTTTTGGAGTTTGCCTGGGATTTTTCCCTGAACTCGCGGGTTTCGGAGATGGCTTGTCCTATTTCAATTGCGCGTTCTATTGCTCTCTTCATGTCTTCGGTGGTGACTGCAGACTGAGGTGGCTGTTTTGCTGTGATCGATACACCCGAGCTATCCGGTAGAGAAGGAAGTGGGGAGTGAGGGATGGGAGGTGGTGAAAACGCAACCTCCAGTTCCTCCTCAGTCTCCACCAGACGTTCCACATCCAACAGTACCGGCTCAGGAGCTGGCAGTTGGTTGGGTGTACTAGTGGGATAAGGAGGGGAACTGGCGACTGCCTCCAGAACCTCCATCCTCTCGCCAACCTCTTTCTTCCCCTTCCGGGAGGGGGGGGGGAGAAGCCTCCAAGAAACGGACGTTCCTGCGCTTGGTCGATGGACTCTTCTTCATGTTCTTTCTCTTTCTCTCTTCAGTGCCTCCGTGCCCTTCGGGTGAGGACCAGTGGGAGACGGAATCCTCTCGCCAAAGGTACTACCTCTCTCCCCGAAGGGGGTGGTGACTTGGTTGTCTCTATTTCAAATTCCAGGCTCAGGTGAACTCTCTTACCTGTCTCCTGGACAGTCCGGGTGACAGGGCAAGAGATGCCCAGAGCTGAGATGGTTCTGGTAATTCCAGTGTATCCATGATTGATTAATCAGGTGCTCACACTCTGAAGTCAGAGGTGCGAATGATGTGAATGTGATGATGTTGGCGAATGGCGATGTCCAACGACCAGAAATAAAAAAGCATGTGGACCATGTGATATTTATCTACTCATCTGTTTGCCATTTGTTAACCTTTTACTTAACGCTAAGAGTAGACGACACTCGTGAATTTTTTTTTACTGTAACTAAAAATTTTCATTTTTTGCTCCCAAAACATAGGTTATGACCCCTCATTGGAACGAGCGTGACGCGCTCGTTCGAATCAGGGGTCATAACCTATGTTTTGGGAACAAAAAGTCCAAATTAAAATAGATTTAATGGCGATTTTCGTGTATAGCGCTGGAGTTGAGAGTATAATTTCAGAAAAACAACTTCTACCCCAAGCATTGGTTACTGGGTCATAATCCATCAGTAAAGCATGGCTTGTTTACCACAATGAACAAGCACTGCTGAACTTCCCGGGATCCCCGCGGGGGTCGGCCCATTGCAAGTGGGATAAGCACCTCTCGAGTATTCGCTTACCAATACCTGATGTTGGTTTTTAACCATACCCCGTCGATATTAATTAAAATTAGCCCCAGTGGTCTGCATCAGACAAGATAGATCCATTAGTCTCGTGAACACAAGTCGTTTGAAGTTTTTAATCCTTTCAAACGCTGCTGAATATAGTATACACATGCCACTAACTTCTGTAAAACTACTTCAGAAGGATTATAGCAGGTCATAAATCATAAACACAAGAGCACCATTAATTGCCGATTAACATAAGTCAATCAAGTTAATTAATTTAATCATTGATGAATAACAAACAATCTTGCAGAAAAATGATAACCATTTTTTCATTATTTCACTTTAACAATTAAAAATATACATGTACATTGTAATTTATCGATAGGGCCAGGTTAAAAAAAACGAAATTAATTTGACGATGCATTTTTATTGTACGCTGAACTATCAAAATTACTCCGAAATTATCCACTGAAAAGCGCGAATTTCATATTGCACTTTTTAGTGAATAATTCCAAAGTAATTTATCGATAGGGCCAGGTTAAAAAAAACGAAATTAATTTGACGATGCATTTTTATCGTACGCTGAACAATCAGAATTACTCCGATATTATCCACTAAAAAGGGCGACTTTCATATTGCACTTTTTAGTGAATAATTCCGAAGTAATTTATCGACAGGGTCAGGTTAAAAAAAATGAAATTAATTTGACAATGCATTTTTATTGTATGCGGAACTATCAGATAATATATTCCAAATGACAACAAAAGAATTTAAAAAAATCTAAGTTAAAATTACCCTCCATTAAACAATTTCGCGATGGAAGGACTGACAGTCGGAGGTATAAAAAACGAAATTAATTTGACGATGCATTTGTATTGTACGCTGAACAATCAGAATTAAAAAAGTTCAAGGCCAGGGGGTGCCGTCATGAAATAAATAAATAAATAAATAAATAAATAAATAAATAAATAAATAAATAATTGCATATCAGCGATATTCGCAGGTGCACTCTTTTATTTTCAACTATTTTTTCCGTTTTGTACACATTTGTTTCAAAGCACTCGTTCGCAATCGACATGGGTTTGTCACTGTATGTCTTGTTTTCACAGTGTGGGTTGTGCTATTCACTTTTCAGATTGAGAAAATGTGACATAATTTTAACAAGTTATCATTTTTTTCCTTTTTGTAAATACACAAATGACCATATACCTGTGCTTGCAAATTGAAATGATGAAGAAATAAATATTTTTAATCAGTCATATTCTCTCAAGACGTATTAATAATTACTTCCAGTTACATTTCTGTGGGCAGACGTGTTTCGGATTAATTATGTGGACACTGCCATCCGGCATTATCATCGTTCAGTAATCTTTTCCACAGAAGTCCACAGGCTTTTGCCCACAGAACTACATGCCCACAGAGTCCACAGAAATTGGTATCAAACGGATTTCTGTGGAAAATCAGTGGGCGCCCACTGTGGACATGTGGAAAAGTGACTGCTCACGGCGACTGTACTGTAGATATTGTACTAAGTTGTTTGCCCAACCTTACAATAGATAGAGGCATGAAGAACATTACTGTACAGAAAGAACAGAAAAGCAGAGAGATACTAGAGATTTAATGACTGACCAAAATAAAGTACGTTTAGAATTTTTACGGAATGCTGACAAAGAGGAAATCGATGCCGTTCTACGCACTGCTGATGAAGATTTGATTACCTGTTTATGTAAATGTGCTACCAACATCCTCGAAGATAAGATACCACTGAATTTGGCTGAATTTGATGATCTGCGAGAATATGAACATGTATTGAAATTGCTAACAGATGATGGAATTTCTACCGACATAAAATGATGTATATTACGAAAGAGTTGCTTTTTCTCGGCGCTTATCAACCCAGTCCTAGCTCTGAAAAAAAGTATAAAACGAGTGTTGGTATGAAAATAAACTCATTTGTTCTACGACCACGAAAGAGTGAAGACATGGCGATTCATAACTGCGAGTACTGTGGAAAAACATTTTCTTGAAAGTTTAACATGAAGAGGCATAAAGAAGAAGTTTGCCCAAACCAACAAACGGAAAAATCGAGCAACACTACAAGACTAGAGAGAAATTTATATGCACTGAGAATCCTATCTGATGCAGATCGATATGAAGCCAAAACTATACTCAAGACAGCCAGTGATGATTTGATACAATGTGTGTGTGATTGTGCCTAGAATATCTTGAAGGGGGCAGTACCTATAACCAAATCTGAGAGAGCTAAGCAGATTCCATACAAACACCAGATTAGGAGAATTGCCTTACCAAAGACAGAACTATCTTATATGAAAAGAAGACGGATTATACAGAAAGGAGGATTTTTAGGAAAGTTAATCAAACCCACCATCAATGTTCTGTCCGATATCATATAAAAAGGTCGTGCTCATAAGAAATTTGTCACTTGTAATCTGACCTTCGAAGAGAGCGGGCACAATGCAATACAGTTGTGAACAAAAACATTGGCCAAGAGATTCGGACACCGATGAGTCGTCGGAACTATCAGAAGATATGGAATATGAAGAAGAAGACGAAGAGGAAGAAGACGTTTCGGTGATGGGAACGTCCAAAGTGCCTATGACAAATACCAAGACGATTTTGACAATCTCATGAACAAATACATCGAGGATGGAATGGATAGAGAAGATGCAGTTGAAACAGCATATAGAGCACTTCAAAAGAATGTCAGAGAAGACATTAGTGAGAAATACATTAATACCCTTGTGTACATTAGAAATGTTTGCAACGACTCAATTCACAAGAAAATTCAAGAAACAGCCAAACGTCTTCGTGAAGAAGAGGATTTTGACTTTGAAGAACCCAGAAATATGCCTTGGAAAAGCGAAGATTTCTGTCCTACACCCTTATGACAAACTACTCATTCAGAGTAGAATATGAAGAAGAAGAAGACGATTAGAAAAAAGTAAAAAAGGAGTGTTAGTATAAAAATAAACTCATTTCCGTTTTGAACGTCGAAGAGTGAAGATGTCTGTGTCAACAACACATCTTAGATTCAAAGATGACTTACATATACAGAGCTTCAAGAATGATGCTGGATTAAAGCTGACTTCCCTAGAACTGGATCAAGTGAATCGTGTGGTACATGCAGCCAAGAGAAAAAATCTAGACATGGATGCTGGTGGAAAGAAACAAAGTTGTGTGGATACTAACCGATCATTAACCACCAAAGTTGCTACTACAACCAAAAGAATAAAGACAGAAGAACTGACTGATACTTCCAATAAAAAAAGAATGAAGTTAGTAATCAAATTATGAAACAACACAAAGTTTCTACCGAAAAGAAGAAAGATGTTTTCGCTAAGAAGCCTGAAGTTTCTACTGCAAAAGAAGATTTCACTAGGAAGCCTGAAGTTTCTACTGCGAAAGAAGTTACGAAGAAGCCTGAAGTTACCACTACGAATGAAGATTCGAAGAGGGACCATACCAAGAACGATGTTTCCACTCAAACCACAGATGAATTTACTCCTGAAGCTAACAATGATGTTCAGACTGAAGTTACTACTATGGAACAGCAAGAGAAAGAGGAACCCAAAGATGCCAGACAGGAAATTAAAGCAACCAACAAAACCAAGTTATCAAATGAGAGATTTATCAAAACCCTGGCCATGCAATGGGAAGAAGCTCCAACCCACAAGGAGATGAAATGATTATCCCATGCGAGAAGAACTACAAAGACAAATACCTTGAGACATTGAAATGTATCTTGAATACAAATGAAATGTTATATATACTGGTGGTTTGTTTTTTATACCTTCTCCAACAGAAGTACTCGGATGTAGCATGAAGTAACCGGATGTAATGTTTCTACAACACGTGTCCCCCAATAGTCCAATACAATAGGGATCCTAAAATTCCCATATGAGGCGAAGAGCAGTTTGTGGAATCACTCGATCGAGCAATTACTCTATAGCTCATTTGCTCGATGGGGTTCGTGTCGTTCGGGCAATTGCTCATGGAGCAATTACTCTCTTGGCTCTTTGGCTTATTTAGGAAAAAGCTCTACTTACGAAATCTCTTTTAGGCCCTAGAATCCCTTTTTCTCTGACATGAGTCGAAGAGTCGTTCGAGGAGTCACTCGAACGAGCAATTACTCGTTAGCTCATTTGCTCGATGGACTTCAAATCGTTCGAGTAGTATGTGGAGTCACTCGATCGAGCAATTGCTCTAAGACTCATTTGATCGATGGGTTTCGAGTCGTTCGAGCAATTGCTCATGGAGCAATTACTCTCTTGGCTCTTTAACTTATAGGGGAATTTGGAATAGGTATGTCTTGGGGTGGCCCAGAAGGCTTTCCCTTTTTGGGAAACATCGGGGTTTAGCAGAATCCCTTTTTCCGAAATGAGTCGAAGAGTCGTTCGAGAAGTCACTCGAAGGAGCAATTACTCGTTAGCTCATTTGCTCGATGGATTTCGAGTCGTTCGAGCAATGACTTTTCAGTAACTGCTCGATAGCTTATTGGCTTTTGGGATGCTTTTGATATGCATGGGAGATAACTCTGCGTAGAGATTATGGGAAATCAAGCAATCTGATTGGTTAGTTATAATCTATATAAATGATCTATATAAATGAAACAACAATAGTACTCGGGATAGGGTCAGAACTACCAAGAATAGACCAGAAAAGCTAAATATAGTAATAATAAGCAAAGCTGTTCCAGCTTATAGGCTCTTCTACGCCACTGAAGTATACTCCATGGCAAAAGAACATGGTCAGATAGACAAATCTACTGTATATATAGACAGAGGTAGAGAATGCTGAAAGAATTCGAAACAGTAAAACTTGTCGCGTTTATTTGAGTAATTATACGAATCCGGAAATTACTCCTGTACAATCGATCATAGCCTCCGAACATACCCCTGTCCTATTAGAAGCCTTTGGGTAATATATGAACCACGTGCTACCATAGAAACCAAGATGGAGGGCTCCAGTATACAAAATGGACGACGGAAACACGTATCGCCCTAACAACACGCGCTGCGCATGCGCACTCACACTACGTATCACTATGGAGATGACGTCACAAGATGGCCGCTCACGCGGGTTACCATAACAACTACTCATGACGCAACTAGGTCACGTGACTATGACTTCACATATGAGATACTCCATGAGATCCCCCCAATGATCCCCGGTCGGGTACATGCTATATGAGTACCGGCTAATAATGCTTCGCGGTAATACACCTGGATAGTTTAGAAAGAGACTCTTCTTAAATTCTAAATGACTTTCATACAATGGCTACAATATGGAACCAACGTTACCATTCGCTTGTTTGAAACAAACAATCTTGAACAACAGCCGACCAAAACCATGAACACCGTGTAGAAGAACCGAATGCTCACCAAATTTGGAAACAAGTCGATTTCAAGTCTGCACTTAAAACTTAAATCAACGGTTCTACTCTTAATATATTAACTTATCTTAAATAACATACACAAAATAATGCCGAGCCAATATATACAGAGGAAGAAGTAGAGACCCAGAATGTCCCACGCAGATGCTCGTAGGAAACTAAACTTCATCTGCGAAACCACTAATTGTTATCTGTGGACGCTTCCCCTACCCACAATGACTCCCTGCTCTGCACATCATACAAAAAACATTCCAGATACACCAGCGAGAGGCAAATCAAGACGAAAAGACGGTTTAGATATGTAAAATGTAAAAAACTGAAATAAACGCCCCCACACCACCCCATAGCAAGGCCTCCTATTCACAGAATTTGACAATATGGTATCCACAAATGATAGGCACCAGCGCACGCAATGAAGACATCAGTCTGCCGTCCCTGTTTGGATCCACACGTTGTTTTACTTGTAAGTAGAGTCATTATACCAGTCATTCTCTGAAAGGAATATCTTTTAGCTCAAAATACACTGAATAATTAAAGTTTGTAAAGATGGAATGCATTTGATTGTTTTTTATTGGGGTACCACGACTCTTTCACGAACCTGATTTGTATTGTGTCGGATGAAAGAGGGCGGATCCATCTAGCATCCAACAGAGAACCATCTCGCAGCAGCTATCTACTTAAATACTTTCTGGACTGACACAAGCATGGCAAACGTTGATTGAAGATTAGTGAACTGTTAATGTGTTCCACGCATTTGCACAATCAGCTAAAGTACTCCTAATCGGGCAGCTGGAATTAAGGTCCTCACCACTGACATAACGCAGATGAAATGTATTACTTATGGTGGTAATGAAACAGTGTCAGCGCATATAATCTTTTAGTTCGTGACAGGGCTATTTGTTAAATGCAGTAGGGAATATTCGCAATCTTTTCTTTCAAAGAAATATTGAATCTGACAGACAGTGGAGCTGAGCAACTAAACGAAAAGATACCAACAGGCAGTGATTATCGTCTCGTCACAGGCTTCTTTATTTTTGCAACGGAGCAACGCCCCTTCTGATACATTATGACCTGTGCAGAAATTGTCTGGCTCTTTTGGGCAATTGGTTGTTTTCTAACATGTTTGTTCAAAAATACTGATTGTGCAGTAACATTTGACAAACTAATTTGCGAAAACTTGCACCATACATGAAGACGAAACCACAACATTGTCAAATATATTCATAATAACCTTATGAATAAATATAAGAAGCAACAGGGTTTGAACTCACATCGCACTGGTCACGCGCTTTTCATACGGCGAACAGTACGCCTGAACTTACTGAGCTACAGCCCGATTGGTTCTCAAGTGCCAAAATATAAAAGGAAAATATTAAATTGTAACACTTCCATCATTCTGTTTCCAAGGGAAATAATAACGTCTATTTTCGAGCACATGAAGGGAAAGGAAAATATGCTAGTTTTTTAATAAAAAATAAAGTTTCTCCCTCGACAGAAACAAAGTTCAGATATGTTGTAGCATAAACCAACGTTATGAATGAGCAGACGATTTTTGGCGGGGTTCAGTTCAGTTGCTCATGTCGGAGAAACATTGTCACAATGATTCAGAGTTACTATAAATAGTAACAACTAACCGATGTTTGGCACTTATTTTGTTACAAAATACCATCACTCGGGGCCAAAATTTAAACACAATTATCCCAAAACTGAATAAATAGAAAGTGCTGATACTACGAGACAAAATCCAGACCATCTCGATTAAGAGAAAGGCCTTTTTCGCTCATCGAAACTCTTGTTTATAAAAAAACGCTTTTTCGAAAATTTGTGAAATTTTACCAAATCGGTACTAATTGTTTACCCCTGTCCGTATTCTTGTCCACACATCCAATCTAACCTCATTCAAGTTACGCAATGCTCTGGAGTACAGAATCGTCTGTATGACAAAAACATTGACATTTCTGAGAATGCGAGGGCCCTCTGATATCTGAAACACAACTCTGAAGAAAAAAAGCATATTCAAACATCCAAAGACTCAGCTTTGAACCACCATCTAATTGTTTACTGGTATTCAAAGTCACACCCACCCAGTATTTGCGCTAAATAATTGCTACAAAAAATAACTAATCGGTGTTTAGCCAATTGTTTACAAGTACGTTTCCCAAAGTAGCACACAAAACTATTGACACTGGGTCATATTTTTGCAGTAAAGCACAACTTGTCCATCTGAGTTCACAACAATACTGTAGTTCGCAGGGCCACTACAAGAATACAACCACGAACACTCAACTGATGCGTAAATGCTTTTGTCGGTCGCAACCTTCGGTGTGTGTGTGTTGGGGTGGGAGGGTGAGGGGAGGCAGTGATGTGGACTGAATGGGTTGCGCGAAACAAACGGTAGTTTAGCCGTCTACTCCGTTGAAAGGTATCTGTCGCGATAGTCTGATATTTGAGGTATAAGGGCACATATCGAAACACTGCCTCGTTGATAACTCCAAAAAATTGGAAAATTGGATTTGTTCAAAACGTACCCTCCCATATTCCCGAATGGCCAGTGAAAACCTCTGGAAAGCAACGACAAAATATAGGTGAAGCTCATCCCATAGAACTTAAAAATTACGGGCATGGGAACATATTTGTGGATATTCGAAGCTAATTAAACTCTCATCACCCTACACACTGTCATCTACATGCACGTCATTATGTATGTAGAAATATTACTCTGTCTAGCCCAAACCCGCCAAGTTAGGCCTCCGGTGAGAAAAAAAAAACCTTCACGTAGCTGGAAAGGATTGTATTATATGCCCAGAATGACTGATATTTGAGCGGTATTAATATTGGGGGTTCGCCCAGCCGTCGATAAGGAAGACATCCCCCCTTTTCAACAGCAAAAATTCAAAATCAGCTTCTGAAAGGTTTACTTTGTTTTTAAGCACACTTACCTCCGTCTTTCTATTAGAATGCATTGTGGAGGTATAACAGAAAATACTGCAGTCTTCCAAGTCGATGAAGTTGCTTTCTAATAGGAGTTCTGCAAAACAAAAGCTTAGGATAAACAATTTCTTTCTGTCGGTTGTAACAGCTATATATTGAATTTATAGAACACCAAAAGTCATGAACTGAAGATTATTCAGTCTGTTTGGAAAGAATATGGATGAATTATTTTTGAAAAGTTGCCCCGTGTTTCATAAATCATTCGAGTGAAACTCCGAGTCATGATTTAATAATGTACTGAAAAGTGACACTGCGTGAATCTACGGCTGTCGTGGCCGGAAAAGTTGAATTCCAAGTGACACACATTGTTGACATCAAGTTGATTTATTCAGTCAGAACAAGCGATTTCAACAGAAGGAAAAGTGAAAATAAGGTATCTTTAAATGTAGAACGTTTTTGCGTCATAAAATGGTAAAAAAAAAATTAAATTATTTAGTTAAATAAAGTAATAAATGGCACACTTCAAATTTTCCATTGTTCATGATTTCATTGTTGCGACATTTATTCTTCTGAATTATTAAAGCCATTTTACTGTGACTGCGTGGTGAGTGGTCACCTCCTTTACCTTATCATAAACGTTGAATTCGCAAATGGAACAGTGGCGTACATAAGTTATTATTATACTTATGCACAAAGGCTTATCGTGACCGCGAGTAGTAGGAGAGCGATGAAACGGGCCACATTGGGGGGACCTAATGGGGGACCTAATGGGGGACCTAGAAACATTTGCTACTTAATTGATCACCAAATGTTTGGAAGCACGCCTTGGGCTGGTACTGGATGATAATATAATAAAATATTAAAATATAATAAAAGCAGAATCAAACTTGACTTGCCCCACCACATTGTTTTTTTTCGTGTACCAGTATGCCAAGTTACGTATGTTCCAGTTCTGCTGTGTTTTTTTTTATGTTTTTGTTGATCGTAGGAATTTTGAACTTTGTGAATCGGACAAGGACAGCATATACGTAGCCCTTTCTGGATCTTCCCTTGAAGAAGTAGTCAGCCCAGAGAAAAAAGAACCATTCTTTCGCCAATCCTATAACTGGTTACCCCCAGAAGCCTGTGATGCCCATATGAAAGATTATGTAGAAACTAAATTAAGGGGAGATAACTGGATGCCAACTCAATGCATGCTGCAGGGGCAGGAAAGCTATTGATAAAAGAAACCTGGGTCTTTGTAAAACTGAATGGGAGTGAGATGGGGTTATTGGACTGTGTAGCAAAACTTACTATTGTTTCGGCCATTCAAACACACTGAGTTGTAAAGGAAGAAATGAGAGACAAAATGATTTAACAAAAGAAACATATTTAAAAGTAACCAAAAACCAACAGACAGAAACACGAAAACATAAAGGCTTTAGACTTAATGGAAATGACATGTTCACTTACGTACAGACGAAAGACGGCTTTTCTTACTTTTATCCAAAACGACTAGTTCAAGATGACGGCGTGTCGACTTTACCATTGACAAATTAATTTTTTTCTCTTTCAACCAGTGAATATTCTTCCACAATCTTTACAGAAATCCAGAGGTAAGCATAACTCTTATATTCAAATTATCCTTACAGAGATGGTTATCCAAGAAGAAAATATTTTTTTCTTTTTCTTTTCTTTTGGGGTGGGTGAAAGTAATTACTTGTACATATTTGTAAATAGTTTATGGAAGGCAATTTGTTCTTCAACAAATATCATTCATGTTTACACTCCTCGTGTAGGCTATGTATAACCAATGCTAAAAAAAAAAATATGTTTTGTTTACAATATTGATTCCTGGTATCCCTTAGGTTACCCCTATAGGAACCGGATGATATCCAATTATATTTATTTTCACAATACTCAAACATTTATGTTTAGTTTAGAGTGTTGATTCTTGGTATCCCTTAGGTTACCCCTATTGGAACCGGATGATACCCAATATTTAGTTAACACAAAAATGTTTAGGTTCTCCCTACCAATGGAGTAATTTATTTTGTCAATTCATCATTATATCATCATTCTCTGTTGAACAAAGAATAAATTTCCTTCTACTTTTTTTATAGAAAATTTAAAAAATCAAAACAAAAAAATTTGAAAAAATAAAAAATATTAAAAAAAAAATTAAACAAAAAAAAATTCCTGTTGTGGGGTGGTAATGCTTTCAAGTTATTTGATGTTTATCTTCTTATCAAATATCAGACAAACTTGACCTGTCGCAAGTTTAGTACAAAATGCAGTGGGACACTTCTTACAGGATATCAGATTGAAATAGAAAAAAGTACAAACTGTAGGGGGTTGGAATGCACTCGAGCTATTTGACTTATCTCCATTGAACACAGGTTTGTAGATTGACCTGTCCAAAGTCTGTATAAAATGCAGTGGGCCATATCCTAGAGTTTAAGGATCAAAATTGCAGTTTGATCGCCAAACTGACCAATCAGATCGAAGTTCATCAAGCAATCAGATTAATGTATTCCTATTGTGTTTCTTTTCCATTACTTTTTATACTAATTTTCTACTTTTTCTAACTTTAACCTATAATCCTTTAGGAAACAAACACAAACCCCAACCAAGAATAAAAATGTCGATCAAAATTTGCTGAACTGTGGTGGTATTTTCAAACACATCCGTCAAAGATATATAAGATTAGATGAAGAATGGACTTGGCATCATTCATGTTCTAACCATTGATCAGAGAAGATGTTCCGACTTGGCACCAAGCAGACTTACACTAATGACACCCGGTACCAGGGTTAACTGAAGGTACATGTTCGAAAATACTTTGAGGGTAAAGACCAGAAACCTTATCCAACGTAGACTGGGATTGCACTATCTTTAAAATAATGGAATGCTCTGAAATCCCAAATAGAAGAAGTAGATGCAGCCATCAACACCCAACAAACAGCTTTAACTGAGGATATTAAACCTGAAGACAATACACCAGGAGCTTCTAATCATGATGATTTCAAAACGTCAAGGGAACCACCTTTGACGAAGAAGATGATCACAGTGAGATGAACCAAACCACTACCACTGATCTTTGATGAAATTGGTAGTGAACTCAGACAAGTTCCCTTGCAACATGAACTTTGTTTGGCATATGCTCATTAGGTGGAAGAGAACATTGACACTGTAGTGAAAGAAAATTGCTATGGGTGTACAGTCGATCATCCAAGTTAGATTCAGCATAATGTATGAAGCACTTAAAAGATTTAACAAGAAAGATGTCCAACTACTGTGGCACCATAAAACGCCTTAAATGAATCCATCACCAGTACAGAAAGACTATGAAGATATGTTCGAGAAACCTCTCACAAATGAACATAGATGCTGTATTATGGATTTGGTGATTGCCATTCCTCCCCAAAGGTATAAAAGGGGAAAGCAGCACCCACGTTCGGTGGCCACTGCTCCACAAAAGGTATAAAATGGGGGAACAGCACCAATGTTCCATGGCCACGGCTCCCCAAAGGTATAAAAGGGGCGAGCAGCACCCACGTGCAGTGGCTATCATTGCCACTCTCCCAGAGGTATAAAAGGGGAGTAGTACCCACAGAGAACAACATAGATGGATCCTCGTTCGAAGCATCCATTTACTTGTTTATTGTGTGGTCCCACGGGTGGTGGTAAACCATCTTTTGTAAATCGAGTTATTCAAAACATTCAAGATATTACATCACCTGCTCAAAGTCACATCATTTGGTTTTATAGTGAATGGCAACCATTATACACTACTTTACCCAAGTAGAATTTGTAGAGGGTTTCCCTCAAGAATTAAAATCAGATAGTTTAGTCATATTGGATGATCTGATGCTCGATGCAGATGTTAGAAAATAGATTATTTACTAAAGGCAGTCATCACCGTAAGATTAGTGTGATGTACATTGTTTAAAATTTATTCGACAAAATAAAGTCCATAGGACTGTGGCTCCCACTAGTCATTACATGATCTTGTTTAACAATCCTAGGGATGGTTCTCAGATCATTTGGCAGCACAGATGTATCCTGGTCATTCCAAGTTTCTGAGAGAAGTTTTTGAAGATGCCTTTTCGACCCCATGTGGTTACCTTTTAATCGATCTCAAACAAGATACTCCTGAACATATGAGGTTAAGAAGTCACATTTTCCCAGGGGAAACCGAGTATGTGTACCTCCGAAAAATATAAAAGGGGAGCAACAAGTCTGACTCAAGTCAGAAGTATGTCTGACCGTCTCAAGCGCAACATCGCTCTTCTCAAGTTGCTTAATAAATCGAAACCTACACTCGTCAAATCAATTCTAAAACATGCAGACAAAGAATTGATTACTTGTTTGTGTGACTGACCTGAGGTATAATTTACTATGACTCTTTTCCTCATTTCAGAAAAAAGGGATTCTCCAGAAGGCACCCCAATTTCGGCACCCCTTTTTGGAAAACATATGGCCTTCGGCAACCCTTTTTTTCTGAAATGAGTATAAGAGTCGTTCGAGGGGTCACTCGAACGAGCAATTGCTCGTTGGCTCATTTGCTCGCTGGGATTCGAGTCATTCGAGCAATGACTTTTCAGTAACTGCTCGATGGCTTGTAAGGGATATTTGGGATAGGTATGTCTTGTGATATAGGCTTTTATTATAGAGAAGGGAGATAACTCTGCATACAGATTATGGGAAATCAAGCAATCTAATTGGTTAATTATAATTTATATAAATGATCTAGATAAATGAAACAACAAGAGTACTCGGAATAGGGTAGGGACTACTGGTATTACGTACCACCTTACCAGTAACAGGATGATACAAAGCATTTGGTAGGTTAATACTATCAACGGTTAGGATGGGACCTACAGGGGAATATACCAACCATACTCTGCTGCCGTTCGGTATTACCAGGCATTGACCCCACCCCAGAATACCGCTCAATAATATGAAGCACCTGGTGGATCATTCGTACCAAGGGCCAGCAAGAGACCCACAGGGATATGTACAGCCTATGCTATACTACCGTTCTAAACTACCAATCATTACCCCCACCACCACAAAATCACTAGGTCTAACACAACGTACTACATATACCAGCCATATAATAAAACAAAGCAATCGGTTGGTTAATAGTACCAAGCACTAACAGGGGCCTATAGGTGTATATACCGCCATACTATAGTTCCGTTCTAAACTACCAGGCAGTACCCCAACCCACAATACCCCTATGCCTAGCATTGCATACTACCTATACCAGTCATAGGATAACATGAAGCATCAGGTGGTTTAATAGTACTAAGGGCTAACATGGGATTTGCAGGGGTCCTCAGAGGTATATATCGCCCATACTATACTGCTGTTCTATACTGCCAGGCATTATCCCCACCCCACTCCAAAATTCCACTTGACCTGCCATAACGTACTACCTATACCAGCCATAGAATAATACAAAGCAATGGGTTTGTTAATAATACCGATGACTAACAGGGGACCTACAGCGGTATACACATTGCATCCTATGCCACCCGTTCTAAACAAGCGATTATAATACTGCCCGACCTAACACTAAACTACCAATACCAGCCATAGGATAATACAAAGGATTCGATAGGTTAATAGTACTAAGGGGGTAATAGGCCAACATACCATTCATCCTATACTGTCCAATTTAAACCACCAAGGACTATCTTGCAATATCGCACTGGCCGACCATGCATTATCCCCCCCCCCCCCACCCACAATACTGCTTCACCTAGCTATAGCGGATATAGGATAATATGAAGACCCAAGGGCTAAAAGGATACCAACATGGATATATACCACTACTACCATATCACCCCACCCCATACGAGAAGTCCGACATCCACTGACCCGAATTACGTTATGTCAGATTGTATACTGGACAACAACAGCGGTCAGCATCTCTATGACGTCGCGCACGTATCATGACGTCACGACGTCAATAGCAACGTCAATCGTTTCGCGGGAAAAACTTTCAAGAAAATCCATCACATACCCATACTATATACCTATAGCCCCATGCGTACATATATCACTATGCATACCATACAATACTATATATGCAGTACCTATACCACCTGTCAGAACTAGCTGGATGGAGCCGAAATTTTGCAACGAAAAAATTGCTCCGGCAAAAAAGTCCGTTTCCTATGGAAATTTAACACTAGCTGCTCCGGCAAAAGTCCGGGTAATCAGGCACGATTCATACCTTATATACTACTGACGTTTTTGGTGGTATAGACGCTCTTTGTAAAGCGTCCAAGAAAAAACTAAACAAGTTGTGAAATGGTTAGAGGCTCAAGACACATACGCTCTTCACAAACCTGTCCGTCGTACATTTCCTAGAAGAAAAGTGACAGTTAGTGGTATCGATGCACAATGGCAAGCTGACTTGGTAGACTTAGCACACATAAATACGTTCAACAAAAACACATGTCTAGATGTATTTAGTAAATATATTTGGGTCATACCTCTCAAAAACAAACTTGGTGATTCCATAATAAAAGCTTTTACTAAAATTTTTAAACAAGGTCGTAAACCAATAAAATTACAAAGAGATCAAGGCAAAGAATTTCTAAACCGAAAATGTGGAAACAAAATGTTCCATAGTAGAAAGATTCAATAGAACTTTGAAAACCAAAATGTGGAAACATTTTACCAAGAACGATACACTAATTTTTCCAATTCAAAACCCGATGAAATCTTACAATCATTCTCATCATCGTAGTATCGGTATGGCCCCAATTGCAGTGAGCTATGAAAATCAAGAAGAGGTTTAGCAAAAACTTTACGGCAAACCCATAAAACACAAGACCCCAAAATTCAAAGTGGGAGACAGAGTGAGAATCAGAAAAGATCAGAACACTTTTGAGAAAGGTTATTGGCCCAATTGGACTGAAGAGTTATTCACGGTGACATCTGTCAAAAAAGGTCATCCAGTCACATATGTCTTACAAGACGATAATGGGGAAATATTGAAAGGGTCGTTCTACACTGAAGAGCTTCAGCGAGTTGCACACAAACTATTTACAAAATCGAACACGTACTGATGAGACGTGGTCGTCGTAAAAACAAAGAACTGTTCGTAAAGTGGTTAGGATACCCGCCTTCGTTCAATTCGTGGATCAAGCAGAGTCAGCTCACCTATAAAAGGAAGGGAACCTCTGAGGTTTCTCCAAAATGGAAGGAGGATCTAACGGATTGGCTTCTGTTTGGAAATTTTTGGTAAAAATTTCACAAATAATCATTTTGTGCATCATCATCATTACCAGTGTTGTTAATCTCATTCTCGAGAAGACAGACAGCAAGCTGTGGATCGCTCTCCTGAGCATTAGTATAATATATTTGTTACCTAATCCAACCATTAAGAAAAAGTAACGTTTTATTTGACTCTACCAAGTAATAGTTCTATGAATGTTGAACGTATTTTCTGAAAACACGTTGACTACGTACACCATTCAGTTATCACAACCAGAACCAGAGAATCTCACGGGGAATGGGAAGTAGGTCTGGCTGAGATTCAGTATCCAAATACTTGGTTCAATATTCGTGGGGAAGAAGCTTTCGTTAGAGTCTTCTGGTCTTCGACAAAGAATAGTCGACTTACTATCAAGGAGGGTCGTTATTCTGATGCCATTGATGTGATACGGGCTATCAATGGTGTTAAAGAATTACTCTTGCCTCGTCACGATAAGGTAGATTTTGAATTAGATGAAATGACTGGTAAAGTTCGTATCGCGGTACGTGATGGAGTCGTGGTCACATTGAGCCCTACTCTTCAAAATATTTTGGGATTTAATGAGTGTGTTTTTAAATCAAGAACTTACAATTCTTCCAGAGTTGCTGATGTCAACCAAGGATTTTATTCACTCTATGTATACTGTGACTTGGTTCGTGACCAAGTCGTGGGAGGTACAAGAATACCCTTTCTTCGTATCGTACCGGTACGTGAAAATATGGTAATATCATCTCCCAAACTTTTGAAAATGTTTATTTTGTACCAGTGGAACGAAAAAAAAATCAGTACCGTCCAGGTGTATATAATGGACGACACAGGAGCCATAGTACCATTCGAGTTCGGGAAAGTGAGAGTAACACTTCATTTCAGAAATCGTAGATCTCTTCATTTCGCATAAACATGATTTACTGTTGTAAGTCCAAATTACACGAAGAATATTACAGGAAACAATCTGGGAATGGTCTACCAGCTTTGTCTGGAGCTCAAATATAGAGAGGTAATGGTTTGGGAAGTATATTGGGAAGACTGAAGAATATGGTGTTACCTTTATTGAAAACTACAGCCTCGACCGTGGGAATACAGCTCATGAGAAAATGAGCGGCCTTAGAAAAATGTTAAAAAGGCATCAATCAAAAGAGTCAAAGCTGGTGCGGCAGGTTGGAATGAAGAGGTTGGTGGTTCAAAACCACCCGACAGGAAAGGTATAAAAAGGCCCGCACCACGCAAAACTGACAAATCGACAAAAAGAAGGAGACCTGTGCAGACCCAAAGACTTTCTCGGTGCGTGATGCCTCTCACCAATGAAAAATTTTGTGAGTGTGTCAACAGCGAACTCGACTTATTTTTCGTACCACCAACACAGGCTAGTGTGGAACATGAGCAGTGGGTTTGGCGACCATGGGAAACAGTGGCCCAATAGAATTCCACATTGCAGGCTTAGGAGATGATTATTTGAATTTGGCACAGACATACTTGTATGTTAAAGCAAAGGTTGTAGATTCTAATAAGGTATCAATTGCACCCGATGCCAATGTGGGCCCAGTCAATTTATGGATGCATTCCTTATTTAATCAAATCGATATCAGCTTGAATGAAAAACTAGTATCTCCTTTCAACAACACTTATCACTACAAAGCTTTCATACAAACTTTGTTGAGTCATGGATCAGCTGCCAAGAAATCACAACTGACTAATGCATGATGGTACAAGGATACGGCCGGATGGAAGATTTGACAGATAATAACAAGGGATTTCTTCTTCGAAAGAAATTTATAGAGAAAAGTAAAATCGTAGACATGACTGGAAGATTACATTTGGATATATTTTTCCAAACTCGTTATTTTCTGAATGGAGTTAATGTTTATGTTAAAATGAACAGAGCCAAAGATGTTTTCGCATTGATGGCTGATGACGACACATACCATATCAAAATTCTAGATATATTCATCTCTGTACGTAAAGAGAGACTCCAATCATTCGTGGGAATGGCTCACGAGAAAGCACTAACAAAAGCAACGACAAAATATCCAATCGACCGTGTGGAAACCAAGGTGTTTTCAGTGCCAAAAGGAAATCTGAGCATTAGACAAGAAAATTTATTTTTAGGCCAACTCCCTAAAGTCATCGTGGTGGGATGTGTGGACAACGATCTTTTTAATGGAAACTTTTCAAAGAATCCATGTAATTTCAAGAACTACAACATCAATTACTTGGCTTTGTACGTGAATGACCAGCATATTCCAGCCAAACCATTGCAACCTCGATTCGAACCACAAGAAGTGGCCAGATGTTATGCTACCCTGTTCCAAGGAACTGGACAAATGTACGAGAATGAAGGAAACCACATCAGCCGAGAAGAGTACATAAATGGATACACCCTATTCATATTCGACCTGACTCCAGACGGACAGCACTTCGATCTGGTGAAGAGAGGAACTTTGAGACTAGAAGTCCATTTCGAAAACCCCTCACCACCCACAATCAACGTACTGGTGTATGCAGAATTCCATAACATCATAGAAGTGGATAAGAAGAGACAAGTAATCTTTGATTACTCAACATGAACAAGTTTCAACCAGGTAGTTGTTTGAAGAGAATATGTTTGGGTGTATTTGCAAGAAACAGATAACCAAGAAGATTACCAGATCACAGTCCAGTGGGTTTGATGACCAACACGCATCCAGACCACATAAAAGGAGAGCATTGGGTGGCTCTCTTTGTGAGTCACCACAACGCAGAAAACTTCGATTCCTATGGATAACCACCATAATACAGACCATTCGAGAATTTCCTGAAGAAGAAGTCCGGATATTGGAAGTATAATACAAAACGTTTTCAAGGACCATTACCAGTGTGTGGACAATACTGCCTGTTTTATTTGAAACAACGCTGTCGCGGTGTACCGATGGAAACCATATCCAACATGTTTACAACTGATCTAATGGATGATGCTGTGTTGGTTAATGACGTCATAGAAGAAACTAGCCACTAGATGTCGCTGTGTTGAAGAAAAAACTATAAAATGCGTGTGCTTTGTGTTCAGCTCATTTTTGTTTCGACAGCCAACGAAGAAGGATGTCTACAAAAGTGACCGTCTTCAAACTTAACAATTTACAGATTCATCTGTTCAAGAACGACGTTGGGTTCCAGTTTACCACAAGAGATTGGGAACAAATGACCAACGCAGTGGTTATTGCAAAGGAGAGAAGTCTTGAAATAGGAGAACACAAACTAAAGAGAGAAAGAAAACTAAAGAAGAATGAAGATAAAAAGGCTTGAAGAATGTACACTATTCCGTCTTTGATACATATGGCGCTGAATGATTATCAATTACGAAACCAAGAAACAAGGAATCTAAGAGATTTTGTAGAAAGAACAGTGGGGGGGGGGGGAGGGGGGGGAGAGGTCGCAAAATAATACCAGGATATAAGGTCCGGGTGGGTGGGTGGGGATTTGGGTCCGAGCCCCAAAATGCAGTTTTTGCCGGTGTCATGCAATTTTTTGACAAATATTATTTTACAGACAAGTAATTACAACCAAAGTAAATTCAAGTGCTTAGATTCATAACTTAGAACAGAATAGAGCATTGATAATGTGTTGGGGGTTCCATGTTAGAATTTTTTCCCCATGTTTTACACTTCATTAGGGGGTGGGTCCTGTTCTGGGTCTGGCAAAAAATTGCAAAACAAAAAAGTGATTCCCAGCTATTTGGTCATGATTTTTACCCCGTTATATTTCTACTAAGGCAGTCTGCCTCTTATTAGTGCTTTGTAGCTCCTACTATTTGATTCTTCTGAAAGCCTCAAGAGCAGGGCTGGGATATCGGACAAGTTGGTTTGCGGCACCTTTCATGTTTGGGAAAAGTATTTATTTAATTATTTTTTTTTGATTTAGGTAATTTGAATACTTCGTTTAACTGATTTTATAAATTGGGGGTGGGTCCCCAATTGTCTTTGAGGAAAAACTTTGCGGGAGGGGTGGGTTCCAAGACATGACTGGCAAAAATTTGCATTCCGGGGGTGGTGGGTCCCAAAAATTGAAAATGTAAAAATTTTCACCTTGTATCCATAAATTTTAACCTGACCCCCCTAACCCGCCCCGCGCCCCACCCCCCCCCACACACCCCCGGAGAGAATGAGCGTTTCATTCGAAACGTATTTTCGTGATGTTCCGCCACCAGTACTGTTATTACGTGGGGAAGAGAAAATAAGAAAGACACCAGAACAGAGACCACCAAAACACATCAAGTGTGCATTGGAGGAGAATCGTCTCAAGACATTTCAATTCATGTTACAAAGTGAAAGTTTGAAAACCCCGACTGAACTGACAAAAGCTGGATTCTCTTTTTTTTTTGGTGGGGGAGGAGGGGGGGGGGGGGGCAGGAGACAGAACTCAATGTTTTCATGGGGATATTATTGTTCGTTTCTGGGAAACAGAAGATGATGTTAAAGAGGAACACAGAAAATATTCTCTAGACTCTTATTACATTCATAATTTACCACCTGAATTCATGGCTGTTGAAAAAGTTCAAGAAGAAGAAATGGCCATCAAAGAAGAAATGGACACATCAGTTCAAGAAGACGATTCACGGAGGACAAAATGTGGTGTGTGTTTATTAGCTGAAGCCAATGTCGCTCCGCGACCATGTAACCATTTGTGCCTGTGCAAAGACTGTTGTAAACCACTGAGAAAATGTCCAATCTGCAGAAAGACTGCTTATGAATATTTGACAATTTACATACCATAGAAGATTCCATAAAAAGTTGTTCGTTTTTGTTGTTGTTGTATAAAAGAAATTAAAATGTAAACAAATTGTGTTGTTATCAATGAGTAGTACAATACGAAAGGTATCCTCAAATTGTATCTTGTAAAAGGTATCCTCAAAAGGTATCCTCAAATACTAAAATAAGACTAAGAGGGATTGTACATTAGACGTCATAGGACAAAAAAGCGATTCTCTTAGCTTAATATATGGGTAGATCCTCACATCAGTATATGGTGGAATTTGAAGTTAGCTTCCTGGCTTCCATGGACACATATGAGCCCTACTTGTAATTTGAATAAAGGTTAAAAACTACTCTTATCCAAAGGAATTTGTTCTATAGCACTACGTGCTAATCTTATACAATTTATTGGAGAAAAAAAAAAAAAACGTTATAGGATCCAAATAAAAGGATTCTGGGGGAAAATCTTAACATTACTCTAGTCCAAAGGAACGTACTCACGGGGTCACTCGGTACTATAGCACTACTATTATAAGCCAAAGTATGGCGGTCCTAAAAAGGATTCTGAAACAGTACAACTTGTCGGGTTGTTTGTGGTAATTCTATGAATTAAACGATGATTCTGGGAAAAATACAAACCGGAAAATTACTCCTATTCAATAGAGTTCACCTCCTGTGCTCCTCGGTACGATAGCACTACGCGCTAAGTCGATAAAATGGCGAATGCGAAGTAAATAAAGTCAATTTCGGTGATTAGGGAGATTGTCGGGCTTATTTGCTAGGTTCTGGGCTGCTATGTAAGTTTTGACAAGTCAATGGCCCGTCTATGAACAGTGTACATCATTTAGGAAAGAGCCCGTGGCTCTGGGCAGTGGGTTTTGTTTTATTTTATAAATTTTGAAGTCTGAAAGATCCTCTTATTGAGTGCAATCGAAAATCTCTGTGTTAATTATCTCCTTTGGTTTGCAAAGTTCAGTGGAGTATGAAACACAAAATTGCTTTACTGGATAGCAAAGGCAGGATTCCAGCCCCCTGGCGGATTAGCCATTTAGTTGGCTGCACGAAGCAGACTTTATCCTCCTAAGAAACTAACAATACAATCGCTTCCCATCACTATAACCCTCTTAAGCGCAATATTGGCAGTATAAACAAATGTACAGTGTTGTATATACTTTTCCAACGTCGATGGCGCCAATAGGTGTGGAGGACGAGGGGGTTGGGGGGTGGACAATGACTCTGATGTTGTCGAACACACTGTCGTCTTCCAATAAAGTCATATAGAATGCATTCCCATATTAGTACTGAAAGTAACATGCGACTGGCTTGATATTGGAAACTTAACTTCAACTGTCTTGTGATCATTATTTTGGGCATTGGTGGAACATTAAACGAATGAGTAGAATGATATTTACGTTGCTTGGGTCTACCATTGGTGATGTTTTCTTGAAGGCTTGCCTTGTGTGTGTTCATATAATATTTGTCTGCAGTCCATACATAGTTCCGCCTTCATACCGCACAGAGCAGTGATATTTGGTATATATATGATTTCTACTTTAGTGTGAGGCTGATAAAATCGAATTCACAGTTTGAGAATTTATACACCCACAAGACGCCAAACCAGTTGACGGAAGTTTGAAAAGGAACGTACTTTTGCCTATAGAACTCATTGCTATCGAAAAATGGGCAAACATAGAAAATCATCCATTCTGAATTGTTTAAGGTCGTCAAAGGTTACAGTACACAGCAAAATGTACAGAGATTTCGGATGTTTGGGGAGAAAAGAACAGTTTTTTTAGGGTGCTTTGAAATTTTGAACAATTCAAGGCCCGTCTATATAACGAGCATATCATTTTGGAAGGAACCAGTGGCTCTAGGCAGTGTATTTCGTCGTTTTACTAAATTGTCGGAAGGATTAGCCAGATAGTTGTGCGAATGAAGGAAACTTATCCACCTCAGAAACAAACTCTACAAGCGCCCCCGGCACGACAAACGTCTCAAGTGCAATCTCGACAGAATACAAAAAGGTACAGTATTGTATACATTTTTCCAATGTCGATGGCGTTTATAAGTTTGGCGGTCGGGGGAGGGGTGGGGGATGCGTAACGATTGTCATATTGCCGGACACAATACACCCATATAAGATGCGTTCCCATAGTAGATCTGAACGGAAGATACGACTGGCTTGATACTGGAAATTCAGCTTCAAACGTCTAGTCATCATTATATTGGGTATTGGTGAAACATTAAATGAAAGAGTAGAAATATATTCATTTTGCTTGCATCTAATATTGACGATTTTTTTTCTTAACTGGTAGAGTGCTGGAAGCCCACATTTGGGCTTTATTCTGAAGTGCAGGTACCATAGTTTAAAGGCTTCATATTCCGTGGATGTGTTTCGTATTACCTTTCAAGTGATATTATTTTGCGATTTGCCTTGTTACAATTCATGGAAGAGTGCCTGACACTCTCCCATAAATTGTAACAGGGCAAAGATGCTCAAAGAAATTTTAAGGAACAAAAATAATTTAGCACGCTACCAGTTAAAGTCTTGCCTTCTGTATGTGTATATATTATTTGTCTACATCCCTATACACCACTGATGACTTATTTTAAGGACTTACCTTACGTGTGTTCATGTACTAAATGTCTGCAGTTCATCCCTAGTTCTGTTTTCATAAAGCACTGAACAGTGATATTGGGTATATATCTGATCTCCCTTTACTGTGAGGCTGAAAAATTGTCAAAACGTTCACAGCAGCCTAAAAAGAGCAATTCTTTTATCGACAAACATTCGAAATCTCATTCAATTTTAGTGTGCACAGATCTTACATTTACATTTGATGTCCTTAAACAATTCGTTTACAGTTCTGAACATCATATATTACTACATTTACAATTTATTGGTTCAGTCCTCTGAATTTATTTTCCCTTTTCCGATTTTTATAAAGAATCCACCCATTATGAAACTGTTGAAAAAACACAAAAAAATAATTGCTCATTTTTCGATAGCAATAACTTCTGCAGGCGAAAGTGCGTTCCTTTTCACACTTTCGTCAACTGGTTTGGCGTCTTGTGGGTATATCAGAACCAGATTAACCGCAAAAGCAAATCATCACTAGACACAGAAGAGCTGCGATTTATAGAAATGCCACTCTTTAAGATTTTAGGTTATAAATCGAGGACCAACATGTAAACGTCTGGTGGACGTAGCGGTTTGCTATTTGTGTATTGATTTTACTAGGCTTTGACACACCGTTATTTATTGAGGTTTTACGACACTTTCAACAGCTAGGCTCATATCTTAGCGGTGGAGGAAGACGGAGTACGAGGATAGAACCGTCGAACAGCGGCGAGTAACTGTCAGACTTTCCAATGCACTAACCTGAGTTAGCATTGGTTGAAGGCGTGTGCACCATCGGCGTGGCATACGTCTTAGCACTCGTTGCCACCGCGTTCCCACATAAGCAATCCGGATTAAGTGTCTTGCTCAAAAAGACAGGGTGAGTGACACGGACCCGGATCGAACTTTTGAACCCTTGGTCTAAAGTTCGACAATATAATCAATGTGCCACTGCGCTCCGCTTTACCTCGTTGAAATGAATAAAGAAATTTTGAGTGAGGCAGCTGAACATTTTGGGTGATCAACGTGTTTTTAATTTTGTTTGAGTGTGTGTGGGGGCGGGGGGAGGGGTAGGGGTGGGTGGTGGTTACGCGCAGTGAAGGCGCACGTGGCCGTCTATATGGGCGCGAGCTCCACTTACATCCAAAATTACATATATAATATTTTTCATGCAAAGTCGTAAACCAAGACATGCGGGAACAAGAGAACTGGGAAGGCCGCCAAGACACGAAGAGCCACCCGCCCATGAGACGGAGAAAAAAGAGGGAGGAGACCACAATACTCATCCTCCATTTAGAGTCACCGAAGCGAACCACAGGCGCCCTTTACTCGCGACTCGGGCTGCGGCGTCCAGACCTAGACCGCTCATGCGACATTACGCCGAGTGCTGAAGGGAACTGACATTGTCATCAGGGAAGTCGGTCACTAGACTTTTGTGTACAAATTCCGTTGATATTGAGCGTCTTGAATCACTGAGCCTGGTCGATTGAGCCAGCAAACGCAGCTATCCTATCCCAAAAGCAGTCGTACTAATCTAGGATCGGGGCTACTCAACGGCACAGCCCTACCGCTGAGCCCGAACAACGTCCTGAAACTCAGCTCCGCGGACAACGACAGTGCGCCCACTAAGACGTCGCCGGCGTCATAGCTCCTCTAACAGTTTCCCACTCTTGATACCTGTTTTTTCCATTGACATACACCATGCATTAAGCATCCGCACCAGCCAGCGATGCAAGCGGTGCGCACTGTACAAAGCTATGTAACTAGAGTTGGCCATTGAAACTATAGTTGTTGAGTTAGCGACAGGACATTGGGGTGCCGGGGTCCTGGAGGAGCGGTGATCCGAATGTGGGTGAGGATAAGTTGGTTACATAACATACCACTAGCGTGTCCGGCATGCAAGGGGGGCAGGAGAATGAATAACTTTGGACCGTAAGTCAGACACCTTAACGCTTCTGGCGACAACTAGAAGGATGATTTTTAGTTTACAGCCGGGCCCGAAGTCCTATGTGCACATGACACGCCCATTCCCAGACACCACTCCACCCGGGGTGGATTCTATCAAGCTGTTGGTACTCTTATATGAGATCGTTCGTGATTAGAGGTGAGAGGGTTTTTCCCCGAGGTTGGTGGGGCGCTCGTGGAGTGTTTCAAGACCCGATTCTTCTTAGTTGAGTGGTGCGGGTGTGCCGAGCACCGATAGAGCCAGGTTGGAGGCTCGTACCCAGTTGACTTGGTGCGCTTTAGTCCGGCTAACACATTATGTGTGTGTGACTACATTAGCATAGTCGTAAAGGGCCTGACAAAGAGACTCTATCACCCCCCCCCCCCATCTTTCCTAATAGAACCATCCAGGCCTTTGGGAAGGCACATGCGGGCTATCGCTCTGCTGGTTATTTTATCACAAGATGTCTTGAGGTTCGGGTTCTTGTTAATGACGATGCCCAGAAAACAGGCTTCCTAACAGTGATTTATCCTCTTCCCAACGATTTCAACCATTGCGGTAATTGGAGGAGCGTCTTCTGTGGGGGTTCGATCTTTTAAACTGGGGGCTATGGAATGACTGCAGTTTACTTCATATAGCGACAACGTGCGCCCAGCAACGAAATGGATAGCAGCAGACTTGATTGACGTTTTCCAACAGAAATGGCTTGTGTGCTTTTGTTATCACGAGATGCCAAGTCTTCCAAACTTGATGAAAGAAGAACAGTTTCATTGAATGCATTTAAAAGGTTCTGATTTTTAAAACTGTTAAGTCGACAAGGTTGTCATCGTTTATTCAGAGTGAAGTGTCTGGTGAGTAGGCAAAAATGTTAAACATTTTAAACTGTTCCAGACAAATTTTAAATATGTTATTTTTGTAAAGTATAGTTGCGACAGCAATTTTGGGATGGCTAGAAAGATAACAGTATGTGCTGAATAATTGAAGTTTCATGAAACTAGTGAACTGATAATTTCAGATACTTTTCAATATCATTTTAACACCAAGTGGACGATATAACGCTAGCAGCACAGGTGAGGGTTATTTTTTCGGATCAGATTTCAATTGTTTCGGGCATATGAGGTACAAATAGCAATATTAGTTTAACCTTTCACACGCTCTCTTTTTATTACTATTATTTCTCAAGACCTCAGAATCAGGGAAGCACTACATATACTACAACTGGTAAAAAAACTACTTGTAATCATTTCTTATTTTAAATTTACGAATTGAATTCGAAAATCCGAAAACCCAAAGAACAATATCCGAGTGGATACAAGGGCTATCTCACGAGTGGCAGCGAGAAGCATGAGGAACATTATTTTTGCGAGCTATTTTCAGAAGACAAAATACACTATTTGCAGTGGGGAAGCGTGAGCTATTTCTGGTATACACTCACAAATGACGAGATTTTTTTCCCCATGTGTATCATACCTCAGAAGATGTGACATTACACCACTGACTGATTTCCACTCCGTCCAAGAAAGCATTTGAAAAATGTTTAGCACTCTCACTTGGAATAGTGATGCCGAACCATTTCACAATTTTGCATGAATAGTACATCTGTTCAATTATAACCAGTTTCTACCTGTAATTTTTATAATTGTGAAACTAATTATATTCTGTTTTGTTTAATTTCCAATAAATAATAAGTACTTTTATTCTTTGTTATCCTTTGTAATTCTTTCGAATAAGTAGCCGAATAGTTCCTATAAAAAGGAGTACCGATGCCTCCCATTATCCTGACCCTGCGCCTATCCTAAAACCACTAAAGCTGAACAACATTTTCATCATGAAAATGCTTGGCTGGAAAGATGTCTTGTAGATGCATGGCTAAGGTAATATAATGGAATCCATAAAACCCAATGAAAGCAAGGTGAAGTATTTTTGTTTCCATATCATCCTGCACGAGTAGTATGTTAATTATGTTCCCGAAAGGGCCCTTTATGTCGCTCTCTACCTGACCCCCATCCGCACCCGGACCCCAGACCCCCTCCCCCCCCAAAAAAAAATTCCTATCGCTGACCCAACCTCTATAAGCTCATTTGCCAACTCTGGTCGACAATCTATGTACAGTTCGCATCGTTTGCATGGTAGGCTGGGTGTGGATACCTACTGCAAAGTTTGTGAAGATGCAGGAAAGTCGGGAATCGACAGAAAAAAATGGTTAGAGTAGCTATGACGTCGGTGACGTCATGGAGAGCGCGCCAGGTCATGACGGGGTTGACCGCTGTCGATGTCCACAGATAGTGAGTGAACTTTGATTGGGCCCAGCAACGCCGCCCCTGGTCTATGTCTATACCTTCGTAGCAATGTCCGCACAGTGATAGCCTTTCACCGCAGTCGCTTCAGACCAAGTCTGCCTTAGCCGATGCCGTTTCGCACAGAACTTGTGTTAGTGGTGCCATTTCCCCCAGTAGAATTTGACTGTCGCTATATCCCACACCATGGTAGGATCGCCGAGTGATTGTGTCGCTTTCGGTCGGGTCACTGGTTGGAGGGTTTCTGGTATAGGGTCACTGTTGGGGGCAGAGGGAAGTACGACTGTGTCACTCTCGGTCGGGCGACTGCATGAGGGGCTTCTGAGATAGTGTCAACGTTGGGAGCAGGGGTGAGGCTACGGTGTCGCTAGGTCGGGCCACTGGTTGGAGGGCTTCTGAGATAGGTTCACCGATGGGACAAGAGAGAGGGGGACTTTGTCGCTGTCGATAGGGCCACTGGTTAGAGGTCTCTGCGTCGCTAGTTCACTAGGTCCCTGTAAAGTAGGCCAGGATTTCTGGACGGGGCAGCGACAGTGGCGCACTCCGTCGCAATACTAGGAGACCAACGAGGTCTATGAGGTGATGCCTCAGTGATGTCTATTCTCATAGCCCTCACATCGTCATCTCGCCCCCCCCCCCCCAACAATCACTAGACAGCACCATCAGCACTCACTAGGCATCCATAGTGAACGCCACTGGCGATCACCAATGATCATCTTCCCAATGGGAATGAGAGGGCTGTGAGGAGATGCCCCAATGAGGCCTCGCCTCATAGCCCTCACATTCCCATCTCGCTCCAACAATCACTTGATATCGCTATTGCCAATCAGTATGGATGTCAGTGATCTTTAGTGATCGTTGGGAGCGCGGTGTGGATGTGAGGGCAATGAGATGTGGACTCAATGAGGCCTCTCCTCACAGCCCTCTCATCCTCATACAGGGATATGATCACTAATGGTCGCTAGTAACGTCATAAACAATCACTAGGCATCCCTGGTGATCGTCAATGGCGACCACCAATGATCATCATCTCCTCGTATGAGGATGTGTGGGGGGGGGGGGGGTGAGGAGAGGCCTCAGTGCGGCTAATACTCATAGCCCTCTAATCCTTATCTTGCTCCCAACGATCACTAGAGATCATCATCATAGACGATCACAAGCCATTTCGTGTCATCGCCACTATACTGATCACCAGTGGACATCTCTACAAACAACACACATTAACAGCATTTGGTTAAGACATTCAGATAAAATTTGCTTTTAATAATACAATGAATTAATTTGATTGCTCTGCTTGAAAATATTTTATTACATTTTGCAACGTTTTTCCAGTCGATGTAGTTGCAGTTTGTAACATTTATTACATTTTGCAACGTTTTTCCAGTCCATGTAGTTGCATTTAGTAACAATTATTACATATTGCAACGTTTTTCCAGTCCAAGTAGTTGCACTTTGTAATAAAATTTCGGACATATACAAAACTCGCTCAATACACGTAGAAATGCGTATAACATACCCGAAGACAGTCGTAGAATCATAGAGACACAAATTTATTTCAATAATTGTATAGTAACACGAATTCGTTTTCGATTTCCCCTTTGAAAAAAAAGTTTATTACATTTTGAAACGTTTTTCCCGTCCAAGTAGTTGCATTTTGTAATAATTATTACATATTGCAACGTTTTTCCCGTCCAAGTAGTTGCATTTTGTAATAATTATTACATTTTGCAACTTTTATTACAAAGTGGGTTGTAACAATGGCGTATATACGTTGGGGGGGGGGGGGGGAGGCAACGCGTATGATGTTTTCGAACGCACTACCGTCTTCCGATAAAGCAATATAAAATGCTTTTCCATAGTAGTACTGAAAGGAACATACGACAGGCTATATATTGGAACCTTAGCTTGAATAGTCTTGTCATCATTAATTTGGGTATTGGTGAAATATTAAATGGATGAGTAGAAAGATATTTTCATTGATTGAATCTACCATTGATGATTTTTTCTTGAAGGCTTGCCTTGTATGTGTTCATATAATATTTGTCTGCAGTCCAAACATAGTTCCGCCTTCATAACGCACTGAACAGTGATATTTGGTATATATATGTGATTTCTACTTTACTGTGAGGCTGATAAATCCGAATTCACAGTATGAGAATTTATACACTCACAAGACGCCAAACCAGTTGAGTAGAAAGATATTCACTTTGCTTGGATCTAACATTCATGATTTTTTTAAAGACTTGTCTTGTGTGTGTTCATATACCAATTGTCTGCACTCCACCCCCAGCACTGCTTTCAAAACGCACTGAACAGTGATAATCGGCATATATCTGATTTCTACTTTACTGTGAGGCTGAAAAATCGAATTTGCAGTATGAGCATTTATATACTGATAAAAAGCCAAACCAGTTGACGGAAATGTGAAAAGGAAAGTTATTTTGCCTACAGAACTTATTACTTATTGCTTTCGAAAAATGGGCCAAATTTTTTTTGTTTTGTTTTTTTTTTTGGCTTTTTTTCAACAATTTCATAAGGGGGGGGGGGGGGGGGTCCCTTTCGAAAAAGTGGGAAGAAGGACAAAAAAAAAAAAGAAATTTCAACTGACTCAACCAATAATTTGTACATGAAAAAATATATAATGTTGGAGACAGCAAACGGATAAAACCACTCATTCACAATTTT
The DNA here is from genome assembly GCA_031216915.1 of Pictodentalium vernedei. Classification (NCBI taxonomy): domain Eukaryota; kingdom Metazoa; phylum Mollusca; class Scaphopoda; order Dentaliida; family Dentaliidae; genus Pictodentalium; species Pictodentalium vernedei. Next base: position 73,685,908 of record CM062294.1, on the reverse strand, counting down.
TTAGACATCAAAAGTTACTGTGTATGATCTACACGATAAAATTCAATGAGATTTCGGATGTTTGTGAAGAAAAAGAACTGCTTATTTTTAGGCGGCTATGAAAGTTTTGACAATTCAGGGGCCCGTATATGTACAAGGCACATCACTAAGGAAAGCGCCCGACGCTCTGGGCAGTGGGTTTTGTCTTTTCGAGTCTTGTTAATCAATTTTAAGTCTGACGCCCGACGCTCTGGGCAGTGGGTTTTGTCTTTTCGAGTCTTGTTAATCAATTTTAAGTCTGAAACATCCTCTTATTCAGGGCAAGGAGAAATTTCTGTGTTACTTATCTCTCTTCGTTCGCAAAGTTCAGTGAAGTGTGAAATAAAAAAAAATGTTATTCCGGATAGCAAAAGCTGGATATTAGCCCTCGGACGGATTAGCCAGGTAGTTGTGCGAGTGGAGCAGACTTATACTCCACCTGAGAAACAAAATCTACAATCGCCATCCATCCGGGTAACTCTCTCAAGTGCAATCTTGGCAGTATACACAAATCTACAGTGTTGTATATATTTTGCAATTTCGATGTCATGAATAAGTTTGGGGGGTCGGAGCGTGGTGGGGGGGGGGGCAAGGATTGTGAGTCTATAGAACACACTAGCGTCATCCAATAAATGCCTATAAAACTGTTTTATCATCGTTACATTGGTTATTGGTGGAACATTAAAATAGTAGGAAGATATTCACTTTTCTTGGACCTAACATTGATGACTTTTCTTTGTCTGTCCATATATATTATTTGTCTGCGGTCCATCCCTAGTTCTGCTTTCATAACGCACTGAACAGTGATATTGGGCATATATCTGATTTATACTTTACTATAAGGTTAAAATAATATATTTCGCAGTAGGAGCATTTAAATTCTCACTGGAAGCCAGACCAGTTAGCGGAAGTGTGAAAAAAACGTGCTTTTATATATAGAATGCATTGCTATCGATAAATGGGCAAACATTTTGGGTTTTTGTTCAACAGTTTCATAATGAGGTGCCCTTTGGAAAACGTCGGAAAAGGGAAAGAAAAAAATTCAGCTGACTGATCCAATAATTTGTACATGAAAAAATATATAATGCTCAGGACTGCAAATTGATACAATCACCCATTCTGATTTTTCAAGGTCATCAAAGGTTACTCTATGTGCTGTACACAGTGAATTCAATGACATTTTCGATGTTTGTGGAGAAAAGAACTGCTTATTTTGGGGCAGTAATGGAATTTGGGCAGTTCAAGGGCCCATCTATGTATAGGGCACATCATTTAGGAATGTGCCCCTGGCAGTGGGTTTTGTCTTTTCAATGAATTTTTACGTCTGAAAGATCCTCTTCTTCAGTGCAATGGGAAATCTCTGTTTTAATTATTTCCCTTCGTTTGTAAAGTTCAGTGGAGTGTTAAACAAAACATTGTTATTTTGGATTGCAAAAGCAGATTCCAAGCCTTGGGGTGATTAGGCAGTTAGTTCTGCGAGTCAAACAGACTTATCCAACCGAGAAACCAACACAACAGTCTCTCCCACCCCCTCGCCCCGTCATCACGGTAACTCAGTGTTATATATGTTTTCCAATGTCGATGGCGTCTGTAAGTTTGAGGGATCGGGGGCGGGGGCTCGTGGGTTGGAGTACAACGATTGTGATGTAGTCGAATACACTACCATCTTCCAATTAAGTCATATAAAATGCTTTCCCACATTTGCAATGAAAAGAAAATATTTTGATGTTGGAATCTTAGCCTAAACTGTCTTGTCATCATTGCATTGGGTATTGATGGAACATTAAATGAATGAGTAGAAATATATTCACTTTACTTGGATCTAACATTGATATTTTTTCTTAAAGTCATGGACTGAACAGTGATATTCGTCTTATAATTGATGTCTACTTGTCTGTGAGCTGAAAAAAAAATCGTATTCGCAGTATCAGCATTTATATACTTACAAGACGCCAAACTAGTTGACGGAAGTATGAAAACGAACGTTCTTTTGTCTATGGAACATATTGCTCTCGGAACATGGACGAACATTTTTAAAAAAAAATTTTCAACAATTTCATAAGGGGTTGGGGGGAGGGGAGGGGAGAGTGAAGAGGGATACCCATTGCAAAAAATCGGAAAGGGGAAATAATATTCACCTGACTGAACCAATAATGTGTACCTTGAAAAATATATAAGGTTCAGGACTGTGAAAAGCAGCCATTCTGAATTCTTAAATGTCATCAAATTTTACTGTATGTGCTGTACGCGGCAAAATTCAAAGAGATTTCGGATGTTTAGGAGAAAAGAATAGCTTATTTTTAGGGTGGTATGGAATTTTGAACAATTCGAGGGCCCGTGTATGTACATGGCACATCATTTATGAAATAGCCCGTGACTCTGGGAGGTCGTTTTGTCTTTTTAATAATTTTTGTAAGTCTGAAATATCCTCTTTTTCGGTGCAATGGGAAATCTCTGCGTTAAATATCTCCCTTCGTTTACAAAGTTCAGTGGGGTGTGAAACAAATAATTGTTATTCTCGATAGCAAAAGCAGAATGCCAGCTCTCTACCTGAGTAGAATGTCTCGCACGTTTCACCTCTAGGTTGGGGGACTTCGGTGGGGGACCTCGGAAGTGTCGTCATGTCACGTGCCTCAGTGGCGCCATGTTGCATTGTCATGGCAACCTGCGTAAGCGGCCATGTTTTGACGTTATCTCCATATTGATACGTGGTGTTAGTGCGCATGCGCAGCACGTATTGTTAGGGTGATACGTGTTTCCATCGTCCATTTTGAAGGCCGCCATCTTGATTTGTATGGTAGCACGTGGTTGCTATGTGACCTAAAACCTTCTATAGGGCAGGGGGTATGTTCGTAGGATGGGTTCGATTGTACAGGAGTAATTTCCCGATTCGTAGAATTTCCACAAACAACTCGACAATCCCTCCAGATCACCAAAATCCACCCCAAATCACCGAAATTGACTTTATTTAGCACGGATTTTCCATTTTATTGGCTCAGCATGTAGTACTGTAGTACAGCGGGGCCCCCAGGGGTAAGTTCGATTGAATTAGAGTAGGTTGTCTGATTCATATTTTCCCAGAATCCATTTTTTAGAATATACTGTGACCTTTTCCCCCAATAGAAGACACGTTTCTTTGGATAACAGTAGTTTCTAACCATTATTTAAATTATAGAAGTGGGGCCCATATGTGTACATGAAGGCCAGGAAGCCAACCTCAAGTCCCACAATATACTCACATGAGGCTATACCCATATGTTAAGCTAAGAGAATTCCTTTTTGTCGCATGAGGTCTAATTTACCATCCCTCTTAGCCTCATTTCGGTATTTGAGGAGACCTATGACATGGTATTGTATTGTTGGAGGATACCTTTTGAGGACACCTTTTATAACTTATAATTTGAGGATACGTTTGGTATTTTACGACTGGACTCATTGATATCAGCACAATTTTTACAATTTAATTTCTTTTATTCAACAACAAAAATACAACTTTTATGGAAAATTCTTTGGGTGTAGATTGTCAGATATTCATAAACAGTCTTTCTGCACACTGGACATCTTCTCAGTGGTTTACAACAGTCTTCACACAGGCACAAATGGTTACATGGTCGCAGAGCGGAGCTAATAAACACACACTTCATTTTGTCCTCCGTGAATCTTCTTCTTGAAATGATTGTCCAATTCTTCTTTGATGGCCATTTCTTCTTCTTGAACTTTTTCAACGTCCATGAATTCAGATGGTAAATTATGAATGTAATAACAGTCTGGAGAATATTTTCTGTGTTCTTCTATAACATCATCTCCTGTTTCCCAGAAACGACCAATAATATCCCCATGAAAACATTGAGTTCTGTCTCCTGTCCCCAAGTAAAAGAATCCAGCTTTTGTCAGTTCATTCGGATTTTTCACGCTTTCACTTGGTAACATGAAATGAAATGTCTTGAGACGATTTTCCTCCAATGGATACTTGATGTGTTTTGGTGGTCTCTGTTCTGGTGACTTTCTTATTTTCTCTTCACCACGTAATAACTCTCCAGTACTGGTGGTGGAAAATCACGAAAATACGTTTCGAATGAACCGCTCATTCTCTCCACAAAATCTCATGGATTTCTTGTTTCTTGGTTTCATGATTGATATTCATTCATTGCCTCCCTGATCAAACATGGAATAGTGAACATTCTTCAATCCTTTTTATCTTCATTCTTCTTTAGTTTTCCTTCTCCCTTTGGTTTGTGTTCTCCTTTTTCAAGGCTACTCGTCTTTGCAATATTCACTGCTTTGGTCACTTGTTCCCAATCTCTTGTAGTAAACTGGAACCCAACGTCGTTCTTGAACAGCTGAATCTGTAAGTCGTTGTAAAGTTTGAAGACGCTCACATTTGTAGACATCCTTCTTCGTTGGCTGTCGAAACACAAATGAGCTGAACACCAAGTGCACCTTTTTTATAGTTTTTCTTTAATACAGAGATATCTAGTGGCTGGTTTCCTCTATGACGTCATTAACCAACACGTCATTATACATCAGATCAGTCGTAAAGATGTTGGTTATGGTTTCCATCTGTAAACCGCGACAGTGATGTTTCATGTAAAACAGGCAGTATTGTCCACACACTGGTAATGGTCCTTGAAGGAGTTTTGTATTAGATTTACAATAAATGGAATTCTTCTTCAGGAAATTATCGGATGGTCCATGTTGTGGTGGTCATCCATGGGAAACAAAGTACTCTGCGTTGTGGTGACTCGCAAAGGTAGCCACCCAATGTTCTCCTTTTATGTGGTCTGGATCCGTGTTGGCTATCAAAGCCACTGGTCTGTGATCTGGTAATCTTCTCGGTAATCTGTTTCTTGCAAATACGCCCAAACACATCGTCTTTAAACAGCTATCTGATCGAAGTGCATTCTCTAAATGCAACATGTTCGTGTTGAGTAATCGAAGATTACTTGCCTTTTCTTATCCACTTCTATGATGTTGCGGAATTTTGCATACACCAGTACGTTGATTGTGGGTGGTGAGGGGTTTTGGAAATGGACTTCTAGTCTCAAGGTTCCTCTCTTCACTAGATCGAAGTGCTGTCCTTGTGATAGGTCTGGAATCAGGTCGAATATGAATAGAGTGTGTCCATTTATGTACTCTTCTCGGCTTATGTGGTTTCCTTCATTCTCGTACATTTGTCCAGTTCCTTGGAACAGAGTCGCATAGCATCTTGCCCTTCTTGTTGTTCGAATCGAGGTTGTAATGGTTTGGCTGGAATCTGCTGCTCATCCACGTACAAAGCCAAATAATTGATTTTGTAATTCTTGAAATTATATGGATTCTTCGAAAAGTTTCCATTGAAAGCATCGTTGGCTACACCTCCCACCATGGATGCGTTTAGGTAGTTGGCCTAAAAATACATTTTCTTGTGTAATGCTTAGATTTCCTTTCGACACTGACAACACCTTGGTTTCCACACGGTCGATGGGATATTTTGTTGTGGCATTTGTTAGTGCTTTCTCGTGAGCCATTCTCACGAATGATTGGAGTCTCTCTTTGCGTGCAAACATGGATACATCTAGAATTTTGATCTTGTATGTATCGGCATCGGCCGTCAATGCGAAAGTATCCTTGGCTCTATTCATTTTAACATGAACATTAACTCCATACAGCAAATAACGAGTTTGGAAAAATATGTCCAAATGTAATCTTCCAGTCATGTCCACTCTTTTACTTGTCTCTATAAATTTCTTTTGAAGAAGAAATCCCCTGTTATCATCTGTCAAATCTTCCAGGTATCCGGCCAGATCCTTGTACCCTAATGCATTAGTCAGTTTTGACTTCTTGGCAGCTGGTCCATAACTCAACAAACTTTCTTTGACGGCTCTGTAGTGATAAGTGTTGTTGGAAGGAGATACCCGTTTTTTATTCAAGCTGATATCGATTTGATGAAATAAGGAATGCATCCATAAATTGACTGGGCCCACATTGGCATCGGGTGCAATTGATGCCCCGATGGAATCTACAAACTTTGCTTCAACATACAAGTATGTATGAGCCAAATTCAAATAATCATCTCCTAAATCCTGAAATGTGAAATTCTGTTTGGGCAAATGTTTCCTATGGTCGTCAAAGGCCTGTGTTCTACCGATTGCCCAAGTTCGACACTAGTCTGCGTTGGTGGTATGGAAAACAAGTAGAGTTCGCTGTTGACACACTCACAAGATTTTTCATTGTTGGGAGACATCATGCACCGAGAATGTCTTGGGTCTGTACAGTTCTCCTTCTTTTTGTCAATTTGCGAGTTTTGCGTGGCGCGGGCCTTTTTATATCTTTCCTGCTGGGTGGTTTAGACCCACCAATCACTTCATTCCAAGCTCCCACACCAGCCTCTTTGACTCTCTTGATTGCTGCTTCTTTACATTTTTCCCTTTCAATGACACCTTCGGCAAAGGCCGCTCCTTTTCTTACGAGCTGTTTTCCCACGATCGTGGCTGTAGTTTTCAATAGAGGTAACACGACATTCTTATTCTTCTGTCCTCCCAATATATTTCCCAAACCATGTCCTCTCTGTATTTGAGCCCCAGAAAAAGCTGGTAGACCGTTCCCAGCTTGTTTCGTGTAATATTCTTCGTATAATTAGGAATTATAACAGTAAGTCATGTTTATGTGAAATGAAGAGATCTACGATTTCTGAAATGAAGTGTCACTGTCACTATCCCGAACTTGAATGGTACTATGGCTCCTGTGTAACCCTTTATATACACCTGGACGGTGTTGAATTTTTTTCGTTCCACTGGTACATATTACACCTTCTCATAAGTTTTGGAGGTGATATTCCCATATTTTCCACGTTCGGGTACGACACGAAGAAGTGGTATTCTTGTATCTCCTACGCCTTGGTCACGAACCAAGTCACAGTATATACAGAGTGAATAAAACCCTTGGTTGACATCGGCAACTCCAGAAGAATTGTAACTTCTTGATTTAAAAACGCACTCGTTAAATCCCAAAATATTTTGAAGAGTAGAGCTCAATGTGACCACGACTCCATCACGTAACGCGATACGAACTTTACCAGTCACTTCATCTAATTCAAAATCTACCTTATCATGACAAGGCAAGAGTAATTCTTTAGCACCACTGATTGCCCGTATCACATCAGTACGATCCGAATAACGACCTTCCTTGAGAGTAAGTCGATAATTCTTTTTCGAAACCAGAACACTGTAACGAAAGCTTCTTCTCCACGAATATTGAACCAAGTATTTGGATACTGAATCTCTGCCAGACCTACTTTCCATTGTCCCGTGAGATTCACTGGTTGTGATAATTGAGTGGTGTACGTAGTCAACGTGTTTTCAGGAAACACGTTGCAGAACTGTTACTTGGTAGAGTCAAATAAAACATACCTTTTTCTTCATGGTTGGATTAGGCAACAAATACCGCATCCTACTACTCAAAAGAGCAGCCCAGAACTTAAGGTCTGTGTTCTCGAGAGTGAGATTAACGACACTAGTAATGATGATGATATACAACACGATTATTTGTGAAAAGTAAGTGATCTTGCTCCTTGGAATTCTTTTTCGAAATAGAGGCCAAGAACGTTTCTATCCATCTTCCATTTTGAAGAAACCTCAGAGGTTTACAGCCTTTTATAGGTGAGCTGACTCTGCTTGATCCACGAATTGAACGAAGCAGGGTATTCTAACCATTTTACTACAAGTTCTCTGTTTTTACCTCGACCATGTTTCATGAGTACGTGTTCGATTTTGTAAATAGATTTGTGTAGAACGACCCTTTCTATATTTCCACATTATCATCTTGTAAAACATATGTGACTGGATGACCTTTTTTGACAGATGTCACCGTGAATAACTCTTCAGTCCAATTGGGCAAATAACCTTTCTCAAAAGTTTTCTGATCTTTACTGATTCTCACGCTGTCTCCCACTTTGTACTTTGCGGTCTTGTGTTTTATGTGTTTGCCATAAAGTTTCTGCCAAACCTCTTCTAGATTTTCAACCTTCACGGCAATGGGGGCCATACCGATACTACGATGATAAGAATGATTATATGATTTCACCAAGTTCTGAAGTGGAAAAGTTAGTGGATCGTTCTTAGTAAAATATTTCCACATCTTGCTATTGAAAGTTCTATTAAATCTTCAGCAAGAAAGTGGAGTTTGTTGTCATGGAAACTTGCAATATCCAATAGCAGAAAACTGGAATACATCGAAGATTTATGCATTAATAATATTCGATCTTGTATTGAGGTAAACCGTCATTTCTATCCCATTTTTTAAAAGAGTTTCCAAGGAACCACAATACATTCAACAGAAATGAAATACCCTATTGAATGTCACTATGGGAAAAGAAGAGTGGCATTATCTTTATAGGCAAACTTTTCGGGAAACAGATGATACTTATCTACAAACATTACAATACAAAATTAACCTTATCATTATATACACAAATTCTAAATTATTTAAATGTGGGTTACCGGAAATAGAACTGTGTTCTTTCTGCGGAAATACCAAAGAAACAATTTTACATTTATTCTTTGAATGCTTTCACTAGAAAACTCTTTTATTAAGACTGGCAAAAAAAAAATTAATCTTAACACTTGTTCAAAATTTCATGTACGTATAAACATGAGAGACATTCGTTTAGGTCCCATAACTCAGGAAGATTCTCCAAGTATCTGGAGAACATGTTTGTTAATATACAAGAGATACATTTATATGTGTAGCCGGAGTAAAACCCTCCTATGTTATTACGTTGTCCAATATATTTTTCTACTGAATTTATGTCAATAAAACAGGTCTATTAAATCTTTCTACTATGGAACAGTTTGTTTCTATATTTTGTGTAGTGAACAATTCGACTTTGTGATCTTTGAGAAAATTCTGAAATTTTCTGTTTAGAAATTCTTTGACATGATCAGTTTGTAATTTTTCTGGTTTATGACCTTGTTTGTAAATTTTAGTTAAAGCTTTCACGAAGGAATTGTTTTTGGGGGGTATGACCCTGGCATATTTACTAAACACAACTATACTTATTAACAAAAAGTTTGTGTTTTTGTTGAATTTACTTATGTTTGCTACATCTACCAAGTCAGCTTGCCATTGTGCATCAATATCACTAACTATCACTTTCCTTCTAGGAAATGTACGACGAACAGGTTTGTGAAGAGTGTATGTTTCTTGAGCCTCCAACCATTTTAAAACTTGTTTAGTTTAATTAGTGTATCGTTCTTGGTAAAATATTTCCACACTTTGGTTTTCAAAGTTCTATTGAATCTTTCAACTGGAACATTTTGTTTCCACATTTTCGGTTTAGAAATTCTTTGCCTTGATCACTTTGTAATTTTATTGGTTTACGACCTTGTTTAAACATCTTAGTAAAAGCTTTTATTATGGAATCACCAAGTTTGTTTCTGAGAGGGAAGACCCAAACATATTTACTAAACACATCTATAAATGTTGTGTTTTTGTTGTATTTATTTATGTTTGCTACATCTACCAAGTCACTTTCCTTCTAGGAAATGTACGACGAACAGGTTTGTGAAGAGTGTATGTGTGTTGAGTCTCTAACCATTTTACAACTTGTTTAGTTTTTTTCTTGGACGCTCTACGAAGAGCGTCTACACCATCACAATACCAGGCGCTTCAGAATCATAGTCCAATGCTTCCATGACTGCCTTGTTCAAGTATCAACTCTATTTATACCCTTCTTTCATGAAATCCCAACGTTCTTTATGACCAATCAATTCTTGGTGCATGTTACTATCTCTCAAAGCTTCGGTCAACACTTCCCATCTCTTTGGTTGTAAAGATTTTCGTCTTCTAAGTAAATCGTTTAAAAGATCTGTTACATACCCTACCACTGTTTGATCTGTGTAGACTGGTTCGCCCTTCACATTTCAAGATATATTTGGGTCACTTTTCATTCGATTCAACAACAACTTTGCCTTTCTCTTCATAGTCATAGGTACAGAATCGAGAATGTCTTCGTCTTCTTTCACAAGTTCGACTTTATTGGGTCGACGAGCCATTACCTTTTGCTCAAATGTCAAGTACCTTTGTAAAATTTGATTATAATGAGTCATCTTTTCGTCGGATGTGAGAACAGGGGCATCGAGAATATTTCTCATTTCTCCATCCAATGATGAAACAGCCAGTTCATTCGTTTCTTGGAGTCTCTTGTAGACGTTCCAATAATCTTGGTTCTACCAAAGCCATCTTATTTGCATATTCCATCATCCAAACATACCTTTAACAGCACCCAACAGTACAGGAGGTAGTAATGAACCCAAGAATCCCCATTTTGCAAGATTTGTCTCTTCCTTTTGTCAGAGGTCCCATTATTTGCCACTGCCCTTACTAGTTGTTTCTGACGAACGAGTTTGATTCTCTGAGCTTTGGTCAGATGTACTGCCCCCTTCAGTATATTCGAGGCACAGTCACACAAACAAGTAATCAGTTCTGTGTCTGCATGTTTAGTATTGATTTGACGAGTGTGGGTTTCGATTTACTAAGACACTTGAGAAGAGCGATATTGCGCTTGAGTCGGCCAGACATACTTTTGACTTGAGTCTGACTTGTTGCTCCCCTTTTATACTTTTTGGAGCTACACATACTGGGTTTCCCCTGGAAATATTTGACTTCTTAATCTTGAGATCGATTAAAAGGTAACCATATAGGGTCGAAGAGGAATCTTCAAAAACTTCTCTCAGAAACTTGGAATGACCAGGATACATCTGTGCTGCCAAGTGAGAAATCTGAAAACGATCTCTAGGATTTTAAACAAGATCATGTAATGACTATTGAGAGCTACAGTCCTATGGTCTTTATTTTTGTCGAATCAATTTTGAACAATGTATATCACACTAATCTTACGGTGAAGACAACCTTTACTAAATAATGTAGACACTCGAATATCTGCATCGAGCATCAGATCATCCAATATGACTAAACTATCAGATTTTAATTCTCGAGGGAGCCCCTCTGAGAATTCTACTTGGGGTAATGTATTGTATAATGGTTGTCATTCACTATAGCACCAAATGATGTGACTTGGAATGGGTGAGATAATATCTTGAATGTTTTGAATAATCCGATTTACAAAGGATGATTTGCCACTACACGCGGGACCACACAATAAACAAGTGAATGGATGCATCCAGCGAGGATCCATCTTTGTTGCTGAATGTGGGTACTACTCCCCTTTTATACCTTTGGGGAGGAGTGTGGCCGTAATGGCCACGGAACGTGGGTACTGCTCCACTTTTATACCTTTCGGGAGGTGGTCTTTTTGACTGCCCTCCAAAAATATTTAACATTGGTAGCCCTCTGGCTTACTGGATGGGGACAGGTTAAGATTGTTTGGTATTTGTCAAGAAGATAAACATCAAATAACTTAAGCGTCTTTACCACATTTCTTTTTCTTTTTTCTTCATTTTATACTTTTTTATTCTTTACTTCTTTTTTATAAAAACAAAACATCTATTTACAACATTTATTTACATCTTCAGACTGAACGGTTTCTTGAAAGTTATGAATTCAATCACCAAATCTGTGAGAGGTTTCTCGAACATATCTTCATACTCTTTCTGTACTGGTGGTGGACGTGGATTCATTCTAGAAGTATTATGGTGCCACAGTAGATGGACATCATTCTTGTTAACTCTTTCAAGTGCTTCATTAAAACATGTTATAATCTTCTCTTCTTCAGACATCATGAGGCAAACATTATGCTGAATCTGACTTGGGTGATTGACTGTACATCCATAGCAGTTTTCTTTCACTACAGCGGCAATGTTATCTTCGACATAATGAGCATATGCCAAGCAAAGTTCATGTTGCAAGCGAACATCCCTGAGTTCACTACCAATTTCATCAGTGATCAATGGTCGTGGTTGGGTTATTCTACCTGTGATCTTCTTCTTCTTCTTCTTCAAAGGTGGGTCTTGAATTGTTTTTTTTTTTTGAAGTCTTCATGGTTAGTAGGTTTAGTGTCTTCAGGTTTAGAAGGGTCAGTATCTTCAGGTTTAGCAGGGTCAGTGTCTTCAATTAAAGCTGTTTGTTGGGTGTTGATGGCTGCATCTACTTCTTCTATTTGGGACATCAGGGCATTTCATTCTTCTAAAGATAGAGCAACACCATTCTTCGTGGGATAAGGTTTCTGGTCTTTTCCCTCAAAGAATCTTATGAGATGAATCTTCAATTCACCCTGGCACTCGGTGACATTAGCATAAGTCTGCTTGGTGCCAATTCGGAACATCTTCTCTGATCAATGGTTCGATCGTGAATGATGCCAAGTCCATGCTTTGCCTAATCTTATATATCTTTGACGGACGTGTTTGAAAACATCACTCCAGCTCAACAAATGTGGATCGACTTTTTTGTTCTTAATTGGGGTATGTGTTTGTTTCCTATAGGATTATAGTTGGGAAATTTAGAAAATTAATATAGAAGTCTATGGAAAAGAAACACAATTGGAATATACACATTTGATTGGTAAATTAACTTTGATCTGATTGTTCAGTTTCGCGATCAAACTGCAATGTTGAACCTTAAACTGTAGGATATGGCCCTCTGCATGTTATACCGGCTCGGGACAGGTCAAGCTACAAACAACTGCCCAATGGAGATACGTCAAATAGCTCGAGTGCATTCCCACCCCTACAGTTCGTACCCTTAAAAAAACAAACAAAAGAAAACATGTCCAACTTAGCAATTCAGACGTTTTGTTAATTTCTCATTTTTTTAAACATTCACAACAGAGAATTTCTTAGTAAGAATTTATTCCTTTGGTTATACAATAGGAGTAGCCTAAAAGACACCAGGAATCAACATTTTTAAATGAAACTAAAAAGTTTTGAATGAAACTAAAAAGTTTGTTGCAAAAACAAAATGTGTATCATCCAGTTCCAATAGGTGTAACCTAAAAGATACCATGAATCAACTTTTTTTAAATAAATGGAATGAAACTAAGAAGTTTGAAACAAAATGTGTATCATCTGGTTCCAATAGGGGTAACCTAAAGGATACCATGAATCAACTTTTTTTAAATGAATGGAACGAAACTAAGAAGGTTTGAATGGAACTAAAATGTTTGGAACAAACTGTGTATCCTCTGGTTCCAATAGAGGTAACCCAGACGATACCATGGATCAACCGTGTTTTAAAATAAAAGGAATGCAATTAAAAAGTTTGGAATGAAAATAAAGAAGTATCCTCCATTTCCAATAGGGTTAGCCTAAAGTATACCAGGAAATTACAACTCAATTACGCTGATGATAAAAACTCTCTGTATTAGAATAAATAAAAAAAAATTGAGAAACAAACTTTCAATCCATTACTATTTCTTACCTTGTAAAACTTGACATGTAGGACTTTTTAATTAGAGAAAAAACTTTCTTGAAGGACTTTATGAGGACCTGCCATAAAGGATTTTAGAGAATGCCACATAGGACTTTATGAGAACTTGCAATAAAGGACTTTAGAGAATGCCATTCAGGACTTTAGAGAAAAAAATTGCCATGAAGGACTTTAGAAAAACAAATTGGTGAACCAAACATGATTGAGTAGACCACCTAAAATCCATTACGGCTTTTGGGAAGTGTCGGTCAACAAAACAGGACTTTTCTTGTAGGCAAAAGCTAGCCTTTTTCTGGTTGAAGAAAATATGACACTCACTGAATTGTTTCTTCTTCGTTGATCCTAGGTTGATGCCGGATCCACTTTATTGAGTCTTCAAAACTTGCAAATATTTGTCAATCATTGTGGCGTTTGCTGATTCCTTTACATCTAAATTCATTGGTGGCACCGAAAAAATAATATGTTCTACTACACAGTCCAACAATGCCGGTTCCTTGCCATTCTACCTTGAACAAGCCTGGAGTTCTCCTGTCAAAACGCTTTCTTTCTTGGCAACATGACGGTGACAGAGCAAACCTGGAGTTCTTCTGTCAAAACGCATTCTTTCTTGGCAACATGAGGGTGACAGCCATTCTTTGCCTTCTAATTTGGTTTTCACATAATCTCTGTGGAAATCACAACACTCAGATGGAAACCACTTGTTATTCTCTTTTTAAAACTCTACTCTCTTCTCTGGTTTCACTAATTCATCTATGGATGATGACGAGGTACATAGATATGCAGAATATGTGTCCATTTCAGCATATTCGAAATCTTGGTGGTTGGTAAAAGTATCGATGACATCTTAATAGAACTGAAGCATCCGGAGTTTCGCACACTGGTATACAAAGAATCCGACATGCAGTGGCAGAACCAACCTAATGGTCTTCTTGTTGAGTTCGACTTCGTATAAAGTTCCATCTAGAGGAGTCAATGCTCTGCATAACATGTCATTTACAGCTTTGGCGACTTCTTCATCATCGCAATAGCACACACGTCGATGCTTCTCTTTATTGGCAACGGTTTTACCAGTTCCAGAATTTCCCAACAGCTTCATGGTGTCGGCAACGATCGACTTGTCAGGGTCAACATCTCCTTGTCTGCTAGCTTGGGATACTTCATCTTCAAATTTCTCAAAATATCTTCTCGGTTTATATTGGATAACCTGGTAGACGTGGTCAGCTTCAATACCATGCGGGAGGTACCACTGCAGCAAAGAGGTTGCAAACAACATTTTTCTGCTACATAGCTTCTACGGGGTTTCTTCATCATTCCATTCTTCTCAGCAAAGGACTTAATGTGTTCACCAATATCATCTATGGAGATATCTGTATTCTTGAAGATAGGTACCATCTCTTCAAAGTACTCTTTCAGGTGATCTGGAACATGTATATCACATTTAAGCAAACCAAACAGTTCACGGAACTTCACTTTCATCAATACTTCTCCTTCTGTCATAGCACCATCTATTTTGTCTGAAAAGTTCTCGTTCAAGAAGGCTTTGAGTGTGGCATCGGTCTTCTTCATCTCTCTTCATTCACACTCCTAGATTTCAACGCGTCTATAGCCCAAATCAGTGATGTACTTTGTATTGGTACGGGTGTCTTGTAGCAGTTCTTTCATGGGTTTATCTCTGACTTCATTATGGAGGACAGGAAGGCCATTCTTATTTTCCATGCAGGTATGATCGTGCCAGAAGCCATGAAATTGGTATACAGTCTGTGTCTCTTTGCACCAACCATCAACAGGCAACTGTCTTCGACCAGTCATGTTTTCAGCTCCATTAAACTGATGTCTGATGTGGATGTCATCTCTCATCGATAGAAACTCTAACCATTGCTCAGCCATTTTACCATACTTCATAAGGATGTTCTGGATTAAAATGGTTTTATTCACGTTGTCTAATACTCCAACCCGTTGGCATTTCTTGCATTAGGCACCACAGATATAATGCATTCCATCAAAGCCTATAATACTTCCACATGGTTTTGCTTCTTCACCATATTTTGTTTCTCTGATTCGGGCAACATCTTTCTCATGGTACCGGTTGAAGATAATTGAAGGTCCACCAACGATACTACCTTTCACGAAGTGATGCAGGGCTTTGTCTTTTCTGGTTAAATAACGTGAAGTGGGTGTCATCATTCATGGTCTGAAACAGGTATTTCAACGTAAGGCCCAGAACACTGATACCATCTTTAAACATGCCGATGTGTTCTTGATAGAAAGCAAACTGCTTGTCATATGCTTCAAGGAAAGGTTTTACATCTCGGTTATTATACCCGATCAGAAAATCACGGAAAGCTGTCATCTCCAGATCGTTCCATGCATGCTGGCAGTACTGGTATTCTTCATTGGATACATTTTTCTTGAGAGAACTGTAGAAGGCTTCATAGTCTGGTAGGTTGTCTTCATCCACTTTGTCCAAGCTGTCGATCCATTCATATGGTAAAAATCCCTTTGTCACGGAACAGCCAAATGCTTTCAAAAACTTATCATAGCTGAATCCTGCAGCGAGGTAGTTGCAAATATCAATGAACTTGAAAGATTCTGTCGAGACGCACATGTAGTTATTTGATTTCTTTACTGCAAACTTGAGTGGAGTCTGTCTCTTCAGGTATGCCATGAGTTCACGCTTGACTACATTCATGTCGTATTTTCCAGAGTTGATTCCGATGACGGGCATCTCTTGCAGGTAGTCTTGAAATTTCTTCTCCAACTTCTGTAAAGGGTGCATCTTGGATGTATCTTCCCCAGTACCTCTGGCTTCCGCTTCCAGCGTTTCATCAATGTTCTTTATGAGTTTAAGTAAGGTCCATGCATGATAGGTCTGTATCAGTTGGCGGCAATGAGATAAAATACCTGTGATGTATGTCATTATTTCGTCAAGTTCTTGAGAATTTTCGTTAGTAATAAAACACTTCGGTTCTTGGTATTCTGGAACATTACTACATACGCTCACACTCATTGGTCGGTGTTCTACTTCCCATATCAGTTTCTCACTGTCGGCAGGTAGACTGGACTTGTTAAAGTAACTTTCAAAATCAATCGTTGGACGGTATGGATAAAATTTCTCTTCAGGCACTTCTATACCTTCATCTTCTAACAGATCAAATACGGACTGGGCTGGATCGTATACACCGCCAACATACTGGTAATTCACTTCATATGTACATACCTTTTTGTGAAGCCGTCAAAATTGGGCAGATTTCTATAATTTGCCGCATTTGTGAGATTCAAACGATTTGCAGTATTATTCTACATCGATGATATAGCTGAAAAGGTTCTTGTAGACGTTCACACACATGATTTTCCCAATATTTCTATGAGATCTCTGGACTAGTTTGGCAACAATTTGGTCATCGTCATTCTTGACAAGCATGGATATTAACTTCAAAACATTTCTCCAAATCGGGTCACTCGGCTAAAGTTACTCCGTGGAATTCATTCTTTGGCGTCTTTGTATATTTGCTGTATATGGCGTCTGTTATACAGTTGAGGTTGCGTGGTGTGGAACCACTCCATAGAGCTAAACATCGGACGATATACATGTTGTCATCATAGGTAAGCTGGCGTTATTCATCTTTCACCAAAGCATTTACTGCTTTGTTCTGGAGAATGTAATCTGGAAGATCTTATACTATTCCAATTGGGTGGTCTTTTAGCTTATTCACATAAAAGGTAACGTTGGTCGTTTTAACTTGGCCCATTCCAGGATATCTTCTTCCATGACATCATCTAAGAATTCTTCAAAGTCTTCTTGGCTGCATACGAGTTGTGGAACATCAAGTACCCGAGCGTTGTTTTGTGATGGATGGCAGTACTTCAGTTCATTCGTGTCATTGTGTCTCAGGTGTCGATGGCGTCTGTAAGTTTTGGGGTCGGGGGTAGGGTGAGGAACAATCATTGTGATGTTAACGAACACACTACCGTCTTCCTATCAAGCCATATAAAATGTTTTTTCATAGTAGTACTGAAAGGAACATACGTCTGATTTGATATTGGAAACTTAGCTACAACTGTCTTGTCCACATTATATTAGGTATTGGTAGAACATTAAATGGATGAGTAGAAAGATGTTCACTTTGCTTGGATCTAACATTTATGATTTTTTCTTGTCTTATGTTTGTTCATATATTATTTGTCTGCAGTCCACCCCAAGTTCTGTTTTCATAATGAACTGGACAGTGACTTTGGGCACATATCTGATTTCTAATTTACTGTGAGGCTGAGAAAATCGAATTCGCAGTATGAGCATTTATATAATCACAGAAGCCAAACCAGTAGACGAAAGTGTGAAAAGGAACGTACTAATGCCAAAAGAACATTTTGCTATCGAAAAATGCGCAAACATTCTTTTTCAACAATTTCAGACGGGGGGACCCTTTGGAGAAAATCGGAAAATGGAAAAAAAAAATTCAAGTGACTGAACCAATATTTTGCTTATGAAAAAATATATAAGGTTCAGGACAGCAAGCGGACAAAATCACCCATTATGAATTGTTTAGGGTCATCAAAGGTTACTGTATGTGCTGCAGACAGCAAAATTTAATCAGATTTCGGATGTTAGGCTGCTATGAATTTTTTGACAATTCAAAGGCCTGACTTTGTACAGGGCACATCATTTTGAAAAGCGCATGTCGCTTTGGGCGGTGGGTTTTGTCTTTTAAATAATTTTTTAAGTCTGAAAGATCCTCTCATTTATGCAATGGAAAAACTCTGTCGTAATTATCTCCCTTCGTTTGAAAAGTTCAGTGAAGTGTGAAACAAAACATTTAGCCCAAGAACATTAGGTTTCACTAGGGAAAAAAATCGGAGAAAGCTGATTTTTTCAGGGAATGTCGAGTACATGTCACTGAACGATTAGACAAAAGTCCCCTAAAATCCCAGTTGAGCTTTTTTTTCTACAGCCTTTTTTCGAAAACGCGTTTGAAAAAAATCAAAAAAAATCGCACGAACTTTGTAACCTCGAATTGATCCAACTGTATTTTTTGTTTACGGGTATTTCGAGCTACATAATGTCTAATATACATTTACCTAGAGGAAAATGTGCATTCTGTGACAATTTCTGCGAAAAATTATTGAAAATTCACAAAAAGTATCGGATTTACGCAAAAAATGACGATTTTCCTAACGGATTTGCCCAAAGGGTCGTAGTACAGAACGGGATGTTAGTTGGACAGACGATAAAAAATCCACCACCATTTGAAGACTTTTATCATTGCTTACAAAATAGACATTATGGAAGACCCCCTCTGCTTCTGGCCGAGTTCCCCATTTGACATAAAATTCGTCAGCATGAGAACTCAACTATTTTCGGGCTTGGGACCGAACAGACACGTCTGTGTCTGGCAGCATTAGATCAATAAATAATATTTACAGAATGTACAAAAATCAATAAATAATATTTACAGAATGTACAAATCAATCAAATGGATTAAGTTACATTGACTATTATCAACGCTATATACAGAAATGACATGACCTATATACATATTATTCATCGAACTCAGAAATTTCCGACAGGACAGTGTTTCTGTGGTTGTTACAAGAATCCGAACTGCAATTACACAAACCTGAGCAAGAGAGTCATGCCTTCTTACACCCACACCTTTTTGTACAAGCACTCTTGCAACCACACTGATCAGCTTCAGTAGGTTATCGGGGGCACATGGCTTTGTGGCTGCAGTCGGTACAAGAAGTCCATTGTCTAGCGACCACCCCCAATCCGTCGGAGGAAGCGAAGTGCCCAGCCATTGTTGGACCTGGAGATAACATCTGTAGACATGTTGTTGTGCAGCATCGCTGCTTGTTGGGAGTGAGGCTAGGTCGATGGGTTTATTCAGTTTAGATTTTGCTACATAACGCTTGTAAGTGACATATCTATATTGGTCGAGAGAGGAAACAGTTTTACTCCCGTATAAGATCAGGAGAAGTTGTTCCCCGGCAGCGGCTACTGCACTTGGTGTACTGTCATCCGCCAAAATTGTGTTGACATACTGTTGTGAGTCGCTAGTAACATCGGAAACAATTGTACTGAATACTTTCTTCTTTCCAACTCGAAAGAGTGCAGAAGTAGTGTCACAACCACTTATAGAATGTGCTACAAGGAGGTTGCTTCTATGGTCACCCATTTTGGTTGCTATTCCACTAACTGAAACTAGTAAGTTTGGGGTAATGGAATACATCAAGTGAATATTACATCCCGGTTGAACTCGAGAGGTAAGAATGACTAACAAGTCTGTGTCTGTTCCCACAACGACAACATTGTTGTCATCTTGAGCGATGTCAAGTGCAGTTTCGGCTATCAGTACATCAGCATCAGCCTCGGCCTGCTTGGACTGAATATTGATAGCAGATAGCTCCTGCATTAGAAGATCGATCAGTTGGGTTTTGTTCTTGGCATTTGCAAGGAAATCGGATTGGGGTGTGGTGGCTGGTAACTCGGGTGAGATATTGATATCAATGGCATACCTGTCTTTAGATCTACGGGCTTGTTCCATGCCCTTTGTCGACATTGTACAAGCATAACCATCAAAAACAACCATGACGTTCGCCCCAAAATGTCTCACTAGATAATTGGAATATGATGTACATATGTCCTTATATGACGACTGTTTAGGCCATACAACTGCCCTCAATAAAAATCCACCATCTACAACAAACGGAGAATGTTCTGGGATTTTAGTTTGCTCGGAACCGTATGTTTTGAGGATCTTACCGAGCGTGCTTTTCTGTGTCTTCCTCATTCCAGCAGAATCAAACAATGCTGGTGGTTTCGGGGCGAGTTCATATTTGAGATACTCTTCCATCTCTGCTTGTGACTGAATAACACATGTGATGCGGTTGAACAGAATTGTGGGGTCAATCACTACCTTACTTCCACGGACTTTGATGCTATTTGCCAACGATGCGAAAGACTTCACAGTGTCAACACGTCGTAGTTTGATGCTGTTGAACGTTTTGCTTACAACATTCGATACGCAACATTCACCAATTTTGCGAACTTGGTCACAGTTCACAGTTTCGTCGGCCACAAGCCCGGTCGCTATAGAGACTAATTGTAGTGGATCACTATTCTGAAAGGGGGAATGCACTCTGAGCCAGTTCAATAATTTGGTGATATCATTGGCATCAGTCAATTGTGAACTTTGACGGAGATCCCGATGTTGTTCGCCATGACCAGTGTGAACATGAACAAAATTTTCGAGAGCATTACATATCGGAAGGCAAAGAGGTAGTCCATGTACCCATTTCGCAACAGTGCTATCGGTTATTCCCCTGCCATGTGTGAGACCACCAGGGAGCTTGAACATTCTCATTAAACACTGCTCTATGGTCTGATCAGAATATATCCCGTCCCAGAATTTATCTGAGCGCCTTATGGTAAAGTAACCTTTCTCAGTGAACAACTTCAAATTATCCTGTTGCATTATTTCTGTTAGCTCATTCATCTGCTGCAAATAGAGATGAGAACTTTTTGCGTATGCAAAATGACCACCTGCGTGAAATACTGGAATCATATTGCGAACACAATATGTGTGGAGTTCCCAGTCGCCTGTGCGCTCTGCTCTCAAGAACAACTGGTGAAGACCTATTTGCTCGTAGTATTGTACCCAAAGCTTTCCTGTGCGTCCTACGGAGAGTACACATCAAGGGCGTGCACACATTACATGCCAATGCATCTTGAGTGTAGGCGAATACCACATTATGTGATTTAATCGAACATGGAAATTGAAACAATGATGCTATAATACGGTATTTGAATGAGAAAAGTCGATGCCGTTTGAATTTGAGTTTAGGGGGTATGGTTAATATTTCACACGTTTCACCAGTTCATTATGGAATAAATGACTATTGTTATATATCATTATAAAGCCACTGCTTTTCTGCAATTTTTGATATATAATTTAACTCCCAAAGTAGTCGTAGATTTGATTTAATGGACGTTTTTTTTCGTAATTTTTGTACATTTTCGTGAATATTTCACCATTGAGTGTGAGGATTGGTACAAAGTTGGCATTTTCTGTTGGGGATATGTATTCTCAATATAATTCAGCACGATACTTATGATTCTCACCCTTCTAAGGCGAATAAGAATGAGAAATATGGAGCTGGGTCGAATTTTTTTTAAATTTTTTTTTTCATCAAAAAAACGCTATAACTAAAAAAGCTCAACTCGGATTCGCGGGGACTTTTCACACTTTATCCGCAATGTGTGTCCCGGAAACATATAAAAAAATCAGCTTTCTCCGATTTTTTTCCTTACTTTCTCATTTTTATGTCTAATGTGCCTGGACTAATTGTTATTCTCGATTCCAAATGCAAGTTTCCAGCGTTTGGTGGATTAGATAGTTACTTGTGGGAGTAAAGCAGAGTAATCTACCCGAGAAACAAACACAACAATCGCCCCCACCTCCTGCATCACGACAACTCTATCAAGTGCAATCTTGGTAATTTCACTCTACCGTCTTCCAATAAAGCCATATAAAATGCTTTCCAACAGTACTACTAAAAGGAACCAACGACCGGCTTCATATTAGAAACTTCACTTCAACTGTTTTGTCATCATTATATTGGTTATTTATGTATTATTTATTGGTGTTTAAGGTCACATACTGATGCACAGTGGATACTCGTGACCTGTGACAGTGTTACGGGTGGAGGAAGTCGGAGTACCCGCAGAGAACCACCGAACTGTTCAAGCAGGGTTACAGTGGTTGAAGACATGTGCACCAGCGACGTGCAGTACGCCTGAGTACACGGCGTCATCGTGCCCTCATATAAGCAACCGGGATAAAGTGTTTGCTCAAGGTCACAGCGCGGATTGTCCCGGATGGGGATCGAACTCGGGACCCCTAGCATAGAAGTCCAACAGTCTACCACTGAGCCACCGCGCTCCCATATTGGGTATTGGTGGAACATTAAATGAATGAGTAGAAATGTATTCACTTTGCTTGGATCTAACATTGAACATTTTATTCTTAGAAACATGCCTTGCGTGTGTTCATACATGTATATTATTTGTCTGCAGTCCATCCCTAGTTCTGCTTTCATAACGCACAGAAAAGTGATATTGGGCATATACAGTACGTGGAGAGTGTATTATCACTAAAACACCAGCAGAGTGCAGATTCCACCCAACCAATAATTTGAAAGTTATAGCCTGGGTGATAACTCCACTCCGCGGGTGATTTAGTTACAATCCACTGTCCATGTACTGTATGTGATTTCTACTTTACTGTGAGGCTGAAGAAATCGAATTCGCAGTATGAGCATTTATATAATCACAAGAAGCCAAACCAGTAACCGGGGGTGTAAAAATGGAAATTGTTTTGCCTATAGAACGTATAGCTATCGAAAAATGGGTAATCTTTTTTTTTTTTTGGGAGGGGGGGAGTGGGGGGGGGCAATAATTTCATAAGGAGTGCCCATATAAAAAAATTAGAAAAGGGAAAAAAAATTCAACTGACTGAACGAATAATTTGTACATGATAAAATATATAATGTGCAATGGGAAATTTGTGTGTGTTAATTATCTCCCTTCGTTTGCCAAGTTTACTGAAGTGTGAAACAAAAACAAAATAATTGTTAATCTGGAAAGCAAAACAAAACAAGCAAAACGCTATTACAAAGTGTAATTCCGAGTCCGGGTACACGTGAATTCGAATCGCCAGTAGTGTTTTATGGGATTCATGTCTTCGAGTTATAACTAAATTTTTAAGTCCGAGTCATTCTCTTATTTGTGCAATGGGAAATCTGTGTCGTAATTATCTACCTTCGTTTGCAAAGTTCAGTGGAGTGTGAAACAAACAAATTGTTATTCTGGATAGTAAAAACAGGATTCCAGCCCTCGGGCGGATAAGCCAGTTAGTTGTGCAAGTGAAGCATACTTATCCACCTGAGAAATAAACACTACAATCCCCAGCCCCCCCCCCCCCCCTCCCCAAACATACCTCCCCACGATAACACTCTCAGGTGCAATCTTGGCAGTATACACAAATGTATAGTGCTGTATATATTTTCCAATGTCTATGGCGTGTATAAGTTTGGGGATCCGGTAGGGGGACAACGATTGTGATGTTGTCGAACACACTACCGTTTTCCAATAAAACCATATAAAACAAGAGCTCACGTATCGCTGAAGCAATACAATGTCCTCTACCGGACTAATGAGCATTATTAATTATACAAATGTTATAACCTAGATGTGATCAGCATGAATTTCGCTCAAGCGTTTCCAAAAAAAGTCCGAAAAACTGATATTTTGGTGCTTTTCCATATTTCCAAGGGCCATAACTCACACAAGAATAATGCAATCAACATGAAACTCAACCGTGATCTGTAAATCATCGTTCTATAGTAGGTTACCAATAATAGAATCATTCAGTTGAAGCATTTCCAAAAAAGTCGGGAAAACTGAAGTGTGATTGATAGACTGACTGACAGACTGACGGATGGACAGACTGAAAATGAAACTTGATCTGTAAGTCATCGTTCTATAGTAGGTTACCAAAAATGAAATCATTCCGTTGAAGCGTTTCCAAAAAAAGTCCGGAAAACTTATATTTCGGCGCTTTTCCATATTTCCAAGGGCCACAACTCACACAAGAATAATGCAATCAGCATGAAACTCAAACTTGATCTGTAAGTCATCGTTCTATAGTAGGTTACCAAAAATAAAATCATTCGGTTGAAGCATTTCAAAAAAAAGTCCGGAAAACTGACAGACTGACGGACTGACAGACTGACAGACTGGCGGACTGACGGACTGACAGACTGACGGACTGACAGACTGACGGATGGACAGAGTGCAAACCTATAGTCCCCTCCGGCGATGCCGGTATGGGGACTAAGAAACGCTTTCTCATAGAAGACCTGAAAGGAACATACGACTGGCTTGATATTGGAAACTTTGCTTCAACTGTCTTGTCATCATTTTTGGGAGGAATTGGTGGAACATTAAATGAATGAGTAAAAGATACTCACTTTGCCTGATTCTAGCATTTCTCTTTTTCTTAGAGACTTGTCTTGTGTGTGTTCATATATTATTTGTCCGCATTCGATCCATGTTCTGCTTGCATTTGGCACTGAACAGTGATATTGGGCATATATCCGATTTCTACTTTACTGTGAGGCCGAAAAAAAACGAATTAGCAGCATGAGCATTCATATACTATTTATTTATTTATTTATTTATTAAGGTTTAACGACACTTTAACATCGAAGGTCATATCGTGTCGGTGACAATGTTATGGGTGGAGGAACCGGAGTAACCGGAGAGGACAACCGAGGAACGGCGAGCAGCTGCCAGCTCCCAAACATCGTAACTCCGCACTGCAGCACAGGCAGGGTTATATTGATGTGCGAGTGAAGCAGACTTATCAACCTGAGAAACAAACACTACAACAATGCCACCCACCCCCACTCCCAACCACGATAACTCTCTCTCTCTCTAGTACAATCCTGTCAGTATTCACAAATGTACGATGTTGTATGTATTTTCCAATGTCGATGGCGTCTATTAGTTTGGGGGTCGCGGGGTGGGGGGGGGGGTGGGTGGAGGTGGTCAACTATTGGGATGTTGTCGAACACACTACCGTCTTTCAATAAAGCCATATAAATGCTTTCCCATAGCAGTACGGAAAGGAATATACGACTGGCTTGACAATGGAAGCTAAGCTTCTACTGTCTTGTCATCATTATATTGGGTACTCTTAAGCACTTGCCTTGTGTGTGTTCACATATTATTTGTCTGCAGTCCAACCCAAGTTCTGCTTTCAAAAGGCACTGAACAGTGAAATTGGGCATATATCTGGCTGAAAAATTCTAATGCGCAGTATAAGCATTTATATACTAGGAAAACTTAACCATAAAAAAACTGCTTCCTTGCAATCTATTGGGGGCTTCCACTGGGCACTCTGAATGGATTGTACTGAGATAAACCAACAAAACCAAAAGTGCTACCCCCCCCCCCCCCCCCCCCGCTCGCCAGCCACGAATTAATAGTGGCTGCCCCACTCTGCACTCCCCAGTGGATTGTAGCCAACCAAATGAACAAACATACAAAACCAAAAGTGCTACCCCAAGCCCTACGACCCGCCACACACACGGCCTCACTGGAGGTAAATCTTCGATACATTCTCAGATTACATATCACGTTATAAAACATTTTAGCCCTTGATTTGATTATACTTCATTTACACTGCTGTCCAGCTGTCCCCACTTGCCTTGATCCAATTGAACAAATTTATTAAATGAAATTAAGTTCCTAACCCTGAAATCATTCACTATACATTGCACTTATTCAGCCTTCAGGAAGAAAGTGCAAATCATTTGCCTTGCAGTAGAAAACATGAACTGCCTAAAACTGTTTCGTTGCAATCTACTGGGGGCTATGACTGGGCTCTCTCCAGTGGATTGTAACGAAGCATATGAACAAAACCAAACGTTCTACCCCCGCCACCCACTTACTGCCTTACTGGTGCCATGGAGCTGAATCATTGAAACGTTCTAAGGTAACATATTGCACTATGAAATATTTTAGCCCTTGACATGATGAAACTTTATTTACAGTCTTATTCAGCGGTGTTCTCTGCCCAATTGAATAACAAATGAAACTAAGTTCCGAACCCTGCAAGCATTCACTAATAACTTGTAACTAATTAAATCTTCACGAAGAAAGTGCAAATCTAAAGCATGGTAGTAGAAAAACTGAACTGTATTAAACTATGTTTTCGCATTCCACTGGGGTCTGCCACTGGGCACACTCCAATGGATTGTAACGAGGCTAACGAACAAAATCAATAGTGCAACCCCACCCCCTGTCTACTTTCTCATTGATGTCATGGAGGTGAATCATTGAAAAGTTCTTTTGTTGCATATTACATTATGAAACACTTTAGCACTTGACTTGATTGTACTTTACTTACAGCCTTGTCCAATTGCACCTCTTGATAAATGAATATAACGTTCAAACCATTCACCAAAAATGTGTAACTAGTTAGGGTTTTATGAAGAAGGCGCATATCTGATGCCTAGTAACAGAAAAACTGAACTGAATAAAATTGCTTAGTTGCAATCTATTGGGGTGGGGGTGTGGGGTGTTGTGCAACTAAGCACTTTCCAGTGGATTGCAACGAGGCAAATGAACAAAATATTAGCGCTACCTCCCCCCCCCCTCCACACACACACACACACTGCCTAAGTGGTGCCATGGAAACTGACCTTTAACCCCTTGAGACATTAATTATCCTCACGTTCAAATGTCAGTGGGAATTCAGTTTCTTCAACGTTTTTCAAAACGCGACATCCAACGTCGAAAAGCACAAATAACAAGATACTTTTCACATTACTGATTAACTGGTTGAGGGCTAGATTACTCTTTGTAGTCTGAATTTGTTTCTCAAAACTTGTTTATTATAAATTATTGGAGAGTGCCCACAGCCGCTCTCCAATAATTTGTAATAAAACAAATTTCTATAACTAAAATATTATTTGTGCTTGACTGAATATGAAATATAAGCAAGGAAAGTGTTGACTTTTGCTCTGGTATCCTCATTTTTGAAAGCCCTGATAGTGGCTTCTTGCACTATCAACCAGTTAACAAGTCTTGACAAGTTGACACCAGGATTATATTAGTATTTTAAGCTGCTGTAACATTTGGTTCAACGATTGTCACTGAGCACTATTCGGGAGAAAATAGGAATTGAGGTTTGTTCTTTACAAAATCGAAAGATAATAACAAAACAAATGACCATAAAGTATCAACGCGCTCTTTGATTTCGTACCATGGTGCCATGAAGATGAATCCTCAAAGTATCAAAGGGTTAAATGTAGAAATGATACCCCCCTCTCCCCATCCACTGCCTCACTGGTGAAACGTTCTTACATTATGAAACACGTTAGCCTCGGACCTGACTGTTATTGGTTACACAGCTTGTTGGTGGCCTAATATGGAATTAACTGATACCATATATACCATATTAGGCCACCAACAGCCTGTGTAACGAATATATCTTACCGACTGCTGCATCGATGCACAGAACTAATAATAACAGCGATCAAAATTAAATGAGATAATTCTCACAATGTGTTCACGTGTCCTTGCCTTGTTACAATTTATGGGAGAGTGCCTGTAGGCACTCTCTCATAAACTGTAACAAGGCAAATTCATACATACCAAACAGTTTCATTTCGAAGGTAACATGACACACATCCACAGAATATGAAGCCTTTCAAGTTGCCTAACCTGCACTTCAGACCAAATATGGGCTTCCAACACTCAATCGTTCAACTTGAAGCGTTTATCGGCTGCCGCCATTTTGAATAATCAACGAACAAAGGAGAGATTACCCATCGCTGTCAGCGTATATTGATGTTGACAAGCAGTATATGGTTTTATATGCAGTTTGCATGTGACGTCTTTGAACCAATGAAATTCCCAGACACTTGCAGGAGGTAAGATATACTTTCATTTGCAGTTTTGTTCAGCTGTGCCTCCCCCACCCCCACCCCCGCTTCATGGATATTGTTCAATTGAATAACCTTGTTAAACGAAACTAACTCCCAAACCCTGATACCATTCACTAATAAATTGTAACTAATTAAGCCTGTTTTGAAGAAAGTGATAATCTAAAGCTTGATGGTAGAAAAAAAATGAATTGTTTTAAACTGCTTCGCTGCAATCTACATGTACTGGGCGTGCCACTGGGCACTATCCAGTGGATTGGAACCAGGCACATGAACAAGACAAAAATGCTAACAAATTCCCCCTCCTGTCCGCTGCTTCACTGGTGTTATAGAGCTGAATTCCTGGAACGTTATTTTTTACATATAACATTAAGAAACATTTAGCCTGGGACTTTACTATACCTTATTTTCAGTCTTATCCAATTGAAATACTTTGTTAAATTAAACTAACTTCTTACCTCTGATACCACGCACTAATAAATTGTAACTAATTAAGCCTTTATGAAGAAGGTGCAAATCTAAACCTTGGTAGTATAAAATTGAACTGCATAAAACTGCTCCGTTGCAATATATTGGGGTACCACTGGGTTCTCTCCAGTGGATTGCAACGAAGCAAATGAACAAAAACCAAAAGTGCTATCCCCCGTCGACTGTCCCCCTGGTGCCATGGAGCCGAATCATTGAAAAGTCCTTATGTTACATATTACATTATGAAATAGTTTAGGCCTTGACTTGATCATACCTTATTTGCAGTTTTTGTTCTGCTGTGCCACCTTGCTTGGATATTGCTCAAATGAATCTAATTTCCAAACCTTGACACCATTCTCCAAGGATTTGTATCTAACTAAGGCTATATGAAGATAGTGCAGATTTAAGGCTTGGAAGTAGAAAAAATGAACTTTTTAAAACTCCTTTGTTGTATTCTATTGAGAGGTACCACTGGGCACCTTCCAACGGATTGTTGGGTAGCAAATGAACAAAAACAAAGTGCTGCCCCACCCCATCTATTGCTTCACAGGTGCCATGAAGATGAATCCTCCAAAAGTCTTATGTTACATATTATTACATTATGAACCATTTTAGCATAGGACTTGATTATACTCTAATTGCAGCTTGTTCAACTGAGCCCCACCCCAACCCTAACCCTCCCCTCCTCCTGCAGTGATATCTCTTAAACGAATAAACTTATTAAATCAGACTAACTTCCAAACCCTGCAGCCATTCACTACTAAATCATAACTAATTAAGCAGTAGGAACATTGAACTGTATAAAACTGCTACGATGCAGTGTATATGCGATACCACAGGGCACTCCCCAATAGCTTGTAACGAAGCAAATGAGCCAAACCATAACGGTTACCCACCCCTTCCCGCCCCACCCTATTCACTGCCTCGCAAGTGCCATTTAGCTGAACCACTGGCAAGTTCTTATGTTACATATTACATTATGAAACAGCTTAGTCCTCGACTTGATTATATTTTATTTGTAGTCTTGTTCAATTGTGCCGTCTTGCTTGGATATTGCTTAAATGAATAATCTTGTTAACCCTTTACCGAACATGAAAAGCAGAAGACACTTGCAAAAACAATTCTTGACTACTAGTTTTTTTTTCTTTTTAGTCTCAAAAAGATAGGTTATGACCCCTTATTGAAACGAGCTCGATGAGCTCGTTCCAACGAGGGCTCATAACCTATGTTTTTGAGACAAAAAATGAAAATATAATGTAAATTAACTGGCGATTTTTTAGAATCGCGCTGGCCGCCCCCCCCCCCCCCCCCCCCCCGCCCTTCTTCGTCTACTGTCTTATTGGTGTCATGTAGCTGAATCTTTGAAAAGTTATTATGTTGCATATCACATTATGAAACATTTTAGGTCTTGACTTCATTATACTGTATTTGCTGTCTTGTTCAGTTGTGCCATCTTGCTTGGATACCACTCAACTGAACAACCTTGTTACTTGCAAACCCTGATACAATCCACCAACAAGCTGTAACTAACTAATGCTTTATGAAGCATGTGTGAAGCTAAAGCCTGGTAGTACAATGGAGCTCAGTTAATTGGATATTTCTTAATTGTATATCCTTGTTAATTGAATATAATTTTCCAACACAAAACCATTTACCACACCTCCAGTACAAATTTGATCTGTTAATTGAATATAGGTTTTTTGAGTAAACTCCTGTTAATTGAATAAAAAGCCTTGCAACCTGTCGAGAAATTACCCTGACTCTCCCCTGTTTTCCTTTGTTTATAGACCTATTTGGGCTCAGTACATTCAATACAGGCATTTAATCTATTATATCTTGTTTGACAGAGCTCACTGAGAATAAATGCTAAGTTTATCTCTAGAATACAGAAAAGTGACAAACCCTGTTAATTGAATACTCCTGTTAATTGAATAATTTTCATTGGCAAAGTGGCTATTCAGTTAACAGGGTTTCACTGTACAGGAACTGAACTATATAAAACTGACTCGTTGCAGTCTTTTAAGGGTTCCATTGGGTGCTATCCAATAGATTGTAACGAGGCAAATGAACAAAACTAAAAGTCCTACCCAAAGCCCCCCCCCCACCCCCCCCCCCCCCCCCCCACCCCTCCATTGCCTCACTGGTGTCATTGTGCTGAACTCCCGAAAAGTTCTTAAGTTACACATTACATTATAAAACGTTTTAGTCTGGGACTTAATTATAACTTCCCTGTAGTCTTGTTCAGTTGTGCCACCTTGTTTGGATATTGAAAAATCTAACTTCCAAACCCTGATCTCATTCAATTTTGTAACAAATTAAGGCTTTGTGAAGAAAGTGAAAATCTAAGGCTTGGTAGTAGGGAATTAAACTGTATAAAAACGCTTCGTTGCAACAGGCCTGAAAATAAGCAGTCTGACATTCGCAGATCGAGGTCCCCAGAGGGTGAATTTGATGATGCCATCCCTACAGAAGGCCATTTTATCCTCGGGGTACCTCTTTCTGTTTAGTTTTGATACCCTGATTCAAACTGAGGTTCACAGAGGGTAAACTTAGAGATGCTAAACTACTATGCAGGGTAGCATCACTAAATTCGCCCTCGGGGGGGACCTCGTTTTGGAGATGACAGTCTGCTTATTTCCTGGCTTGAGTTGCAGTCCATTGGGAGATGCCACTAGGCATAATCGAATGCATTGTAACGAGGCAAATGAACAAACACGAAACCGCTACCAGAAAATCACCCACCCACCCACCCACCCACATACCAACCCACCCACACCCACCCACATTCTCTCTCTCTGTCTCTCTGTCTCTCTCTCCCTTTCTCTCTCTCTGTCTCTCTCTCTCTCTCTCTCTCTCTCTCTCTCTCTCTCTCTCTCTCTCTCTCTCTCCTCAATGGTGCCATGGAGATGAATTCTTGAAAACTTATTTTTTACATTTTACATATAGAAACATTTCAGCCTGGTGCTTTATTATACTTTATTTGCAGTCTTGTTCAGTTGTGTTGGATATAGGTCAAATGAATAACCTTGTTAAATGAAACTACACGTAACTCCCAAAGACTGATACCATTCACTTACAAATTTTCACTAAGCCTTTATAAAGAATGTGTAAATCTAAATTTTGGTAGTAGAAAAACTGAACGGCATAAAACTGCTTTGTTGAAATCTATTGGGGGCTGCCACTGGGTACTCTCCATTTGACTGTAGCGAAGAAATTTTACAAAAGCAAAGGTGCTACCCCTCCCCCATCCTCCCACCCCCACCCACCTCCACCCTCCATCCACTGCCTGACTGGTGCCATGGAACTACCTTGCCACAAGTTGTTCTCATGAAATATTACTGTATTATCAGTTCTGGTGCGAATACGGTAGCTGACTTCCAGGAACCAGTGGTGCCTGCTGTCAACTCTATGAGTTGATTTCATACATTTTTCGTGTTTTATATCGCCCCCCCCCCCCCCCCCCCCAACGTTCATTTTGATGTATTATTTGTGCGTATTGAACTTGGATTTAAGGAATATCAGAGGTTTGAATTTCAAAATAAACCGAATCCCATTACTTATATAGTACCTTAATAATCTGTAAACGATACTCTACCATACACCAAGCAGCTTTCACACAACCTGATCTGTATCCATAGACTGTATTAAAAATCTTTTACTGAACGAACTGAATGACATTACCTATACATACTTATGCCTTTTCGTGTGTATGACATGATTCATGTATTCAAGCTGACCGAGATTTGTTTTGTTTTTTTTCAAATCGTTCTTATCTTGTTCACCTTGTAGTCTAAATATTCTTACATGTCGTTTCTCAGGAGTCCCCGCCTCTGCCTCCCGTGATGGCCAACACCGGTCAGTCATTATTAAAAAACTTTTAAATATAGCTCCTGTCACTCCGCTGGGGTGAGCTCATTGTCCAGTGGGTGATCAAGAACTGTGTTTTGGGGTTGAAATTAAGAATGTCGTGTTATTCAAGAAGTCTTCTATGCAACTACTGTATTCTATCCGCGTTGGACACTGGGTTAACCTGGTGGTTGTGATGCGGAAGTCTCCGGGAGACGATGTGTCAGCTCTATTACTGACTTATACCAGACGTTTGTGTAATGCATACAAATACTGTTTAAATTAAGGGCCTATATAAGTAATGACTTTTTGTTTATTTTGAACATTCTCACCTCTGATATTCCTTCAATTCAAATTAAATATACACAAAATGTACATCAAAATGAAGGTTGGGATGTATAGAACACGAAACACCTGTGCAATCAACTCATAGAGTCGACTGTAGGCACCACTGGTTCCTGGAAGTCTGCTGCCGTATTCGCACCAGAACTGATAATTGAATAATATTTCACGAAAACAACTTATTGCCAAATGTGCTTTACATATCCAAGAACAAAGCTAGGGGATCAAAATTCTTCAAAACACGGCGACAGAGCTGCATTGGGGAAAATTCCAAAGACTTTGCTTTTGTTTACGTATGAGTATACTTTCGATTTCCGGTCGACGTCATCGGACAGAAAAAACATGTAAAAACAACGCCGTCTGAAATCAAATAATGAAAAAGATCGCCTTCATACAGTATACTGTTATTAGATAGAGATTGTACAGTCGCCATATTCAATGCAAGGTAGAATGATACCTGTTGAAATTTCTTAGAATTACGATTTTGTTTTTCGATGGAAATTCGTGGTAACGAGAGATTTGCGCATGTCTGTCGAGCATGGAAACCATCTTCAATAAAAAATGCAGACAGTGTTGTCCTTTTCCAAAAGGCAGTCCTATCGCTGTATTCGAAAGTGTTTTGAATGCCTAGCTTTGTTCTTGGATATATGAAGCACATTTGGCCACAAGTTGTTCTGATGAAATATTATTTTATTATCAGTTCTGATGCGAATACGGTAGCAGACTTCCAGGAACCAGTGTTGCCTACAGTCGACTCTATGAGTTGATTACATATGTGTTTCGTGTTCTATACACCCCAACCTTCATTTTGATGTATAATTTGTGTATATTTAATCAGAATTTAAGGAATATGAGAGGTGAGAATTTCAAAATAAACAAAATTCCATTACTTATATAGGTCCTTAAATACTAAAATCACTCATACCTGCCATTGTAATTGGTAACTCATTGTAATCTTGTTGTTGGTGGAGACGGTCTTGTATAAGCTTATAGCTTCCTGCCGAATCCACATTAAGGGGACGTCCAACCTAACTTTGGTCAAATTTCATGTAATTTTCTTTCAAGTCTAAAAAAGTCCCAAAATGAATAACCCCAATAAATTATATACCAAAATGCTTGGAAACTGACATTTGCCATGGAACTGCTGCCATGTGTAAATAGCACCACCTGAAAGTCTGCTGTGGAATAAGTAAGAGAACAAAATTTTTACAATAACATACCTCAAAAAAAAAATAACATCTGTATTCTATAAACATTTAAGTACATACTCGAAGAAATATTTTCCTAATTCATGAAAGTAATAAAGATTGAGACCAAATGTTATAAGTGGAGTGCTCACTGACTGAAGGCAGACATTTTCTTTTGTTTATGTTTTGATTTGGGGAGTTCAACAAAGGTCAACTTGAAGGAGTCCAGCAGAAGAAGTATGGAAGGACAAAAGAGTGTCTCCCAATATAAAGATGTATGTGTTACTTTAATGGTTTGGAAAGAAAATATGATATTCTCCTATGTAGAATGCACTGCAGAGTCATACATTGTAGTTGAATAAATATACAAATTTACAAACCCCTTGCACTGTAACCCCTTTTATCCCATGCACCAATTTGATAATGATTAAATTGTTAAATTTGTCTGGTTTATCAATAAGTATAATAGCTTTGTTTAACTCTTGGACACCAATACACTCATGATATCTGTTGGAGAAGAAATAAGGGTAACTGTAACCTGTCACTGCAATAAACCATCTAATGAACTTAAAAGTACATTGTTATTCAAAACACATCAAATCAACCTTACATAACCATTATTGCATGTACTTTCCCCAAGGAGGCTTATTGACATATTGAGATCAGAAGGGCACATCCAGAGGGTCTCACATATTTTTTTCAAGAACGCAGTACACAAAGCAATCCCAAAAAGGTGTCAAGTGAGCTCCATTTGACACAAAAAATTCCTGGGGGGGGGGGGGGAGGGAAGGGGGGGCTCGCTTCCGTGTATGACTCTACCTCCGGCACTCAAGGCATATGCCTATTTTTCTCAAAGTTTAACTCTTTTTTTTCTTTTTAAAGATCCTGGCCACACATGTTCCAAACACTATAACACAGGTAACCCTCCAAATAAGTGTATCTGCAAAAATCATGTTACATTGCAAAACATTCTTTTTAGACTTTTAGTTCTGAACCTTTCATGCTTCTTACTTTCAACTATAACACTTAATTTATCGATTAATGGGTGAATAGAAAAGTCCTGCCATAATCAACATTTTGAGTTCCATAAGCCTTCAAAACAGCTCCGATAAAAGTGTCAAACATCAGATCTGTGGCTTTGTACAGAATATTTATTAGGTTATTGCTTGATAAGTAATAGGAACAAAATCTTCACCAGAAAATTCTGTAGCAATACAATTGAAAGTATTAGCAGGCACTTTCCAACAAATTGTAACAAATCAACTAGTTATAAACAAAATTTTAAAACAGTGAAAAAGTACCACAACTCTGAAAAAATGTGGGAAGAAACACATGCTACAGCAGCTACACAGGCATTGTTTCCCCATGTTGCTCGATCACAACACCAAATATCCTTCAAATTGGAGTAGCAATGGTTGAGATACAAGGGAGAATGTTGGTACATGTAATGATGAATGGGTAAGACTAAGATTAAGAGGACAGGGGTCACCACTGCACGGCCCTAGATGCACCTTTGATTTTCCAACTTCCAGGTCTGGGGCATAATAATCGCAACACACCCACCTTATCAGTTCATAATTTCAGTAAAATAAAAGAAATTATCAATTTGAATTAATTAATAGATGATGGAAAATATTTGGCTTCCTTCGCCTTCTCGTACTATTTAATTACCACAAACAATATCAGTTTGATGCCGACAAACGAAACTGAACGCATGTGGTCTGGTTAAAAAGTAACTCGGCATGAATAATGATGAAATTGCGAATATTTCGTGTATTTCATTTGTTTAAAAGCCAATTGCAGCTAATATTGACCGTGCATTCGATAATTCGTTTCGGTTTTGACCACACGGCCACGCTGACACTCAGTGACAGCGGTTATGTTTATTGTGATATGCAAATTGGGGGATGGTTTCCAGTGAAGGAGATTTGTCACATTTGCCAGTGTAAAAC
Source organism: Pictodentalium vernedei (assembly GCA_031216915.1). NCBI lineage: Eukaryota > Metazoa > Mollusca > Scaphopoda > Dentaliida > Dentaliidae > Pictodentalium > Pictodentalium vernedei. Next base: position 73,650,225 of record CM062294.1, on the reverse strand, counting down.
GATCATAAAAGACACTGATCGACGCTTGTATTACTATGGTTGGTTGCAAGAAAAAACTAAATTCTCAGCATCGTCCAAGCGCACCTTATTTAAAAGCATGAATGCATCATTTTCAACCCATCTTCAATCGGTCCTTTGCAGACATCAACACAGTCCGTGGTAACTTACAACATCACAACATCGGGGGAAATCAACACGCTCAATATAGTTCCAGGTCACTTGGAATATACTTTGTGAAAAAGTGATTTCTGAAGCATTCTGCTTACTTTATTATGAATATTGCCTTATTTTATGTTTATCGTCCCGATTTTATACACTCGGTTATTTTTTTACAAGTGGTTCATGTTGTCTTTCTAGAGCGCAATAATTCAGATTTTTTGTCAACAAAAAAGTTCAGACGGCCTGTAAACACGAGAGGGAATTTCGAACCATATTTTGCAGTTATGGCATTAACAACTCAAGTATTTGCTGCCACCTGTTTGCAAATCCGTTCATACATTGTCTCAAACAAATAAAGGGCGTGATCACGTCCTTGCATTCTTACGATTGCCCAAATTGAGTATTTCTGCAAGAACCACATCGTAATCACATGACTGGAAAAACATCATTGAAACATGGCCACACCCGGAACATCAAAAATTTGTGTTGGTGTTATTACATTCAAACGTCAAAACCCACCAGAGTGTGTGTCAAAAAAATGCTTTCTCCGAGTCTGTAGTATGTTATCATTATATTGAGGACAAGGCTTTCGAATTACCGATCATTTTGTGGTTTTACCGGTTCGTTACTTACGCCATTTGCAAATTAATCTTCTTCAAAATCCTAAAATTCACTTTTTTTTCCTGAAAAAAATTATATGTACCTTTTCTATGCACTTTACTCATTATTTTGATATATAATTTGCCTTTCCTTACTTCTCTTATCTGTTTCTGAGGCATTGGGAAAAATGTCAAAAAATTGACCAAAGTTAGGTTGGACGACCCCTTAATGTATGTAACTCATTTTTCATATTATTTTGTTCTCTTGAAATAAATTATGTTTAAACTGAGCAGCTTTCATCTGACTGTTTCGTGTTTGACAGGACTTCTCTCCCAACGTCGACTAGGCTATCTGCTGCGTTTGCCGTTGTCTCTGGGCAAACAGTCAACATAGCCTTGCCAAAAAGTTGTAAACCTGAACAGATGTAAATATACAGCTGGAGACTACACACCATAGCAAGCTTACATTATATAATCCATTAAGGACCATGTTACCCCAAATTTCAAAAAGCACAGTACCAAAAGACACAATTGAAACATTTCGGATGTTGATGCTTCACATCTATTGGATCACGAGTATTTGATAACACATCAATGATAAATCAAGAGACCAGAAAGTGATTTTGAAGTTAAAAAATACTTTTAATTATCTCGAATATAAAAAAAAACAGCTACAGCTGAATACGTGGGAAGTATGACACATTTAAGAAAGACTATGCACATATTGAAAACATACGTTTGGAAAATATTGAAAAAAATCCAGGACAAAGATCATTTGCTAAAACCATGTTAAACTGTTTATGGGGGAAAAGTGCACAAAACAATTTAAGAACAAAAACAGAATACATACAAGACCCATCAAGATATTTTGACCTGATACAATATAAAGAGATCATTATTAAAAATGTTGAATTGTTTGATCATGATACATGTATTTTAGTCAATTACACAAAGTCTACTGATGTTTATGAACCTCACAAATCAGCTAATGTTGCAGTTGCATCTTTTGTCACAGCTTATTCACGAATGGAATTATATAAAGTAATAGGACGTTTGGGTAGACGGGTATTATATTTTGATGCAGACAGTTGTATTTACATCCATAACCCCTCACTTTAGAATCCACAAATTATAAACAGTAGGTTAGGTCAATGGACAGATGAACATCCAGATGCAAAAATTATTGAATATGTAGGATTAGGTCCAAAAAATTATGGTAACAAATACATTAAAGATGGTCAAATACACACTTCATGTAAAGTTAAAGGAATCACATTAGATTACAATACATCACAGAAAGTCAATTTTGAATCCTTGGTGGAATGTGTACAAGACAGACACAATTACAAAATGAACATTGAATACACACATAGAATTAAACACAACAAGAACAGACAAGTCACAAGTGAAAAACAAACCAAAACATTCAGATTTGTGTACACAAAACGTTTTGTAGTGGATAAATATGACACAAGACCTTATGGCTTTAAAGTATAAAAATACCCTTCAGATTCCTCATTTCAACTTTGAACAAGAACAGACATGTCACAAGTGAATTACAAACCAAAACATCCAGATATGTGTACACAAACCGTTTTGTAGTGGATAAATAAAACATAAGACCTTATGGCTTTTAAGGTATAAAAATTACTCTTCAGAATTCTCATTTCAAGTTTGAACAAGAACAGACATGTCACAATTGAATTACAATCCAAAACATTCAGATCTGTGTACACAAACCGTTTTGTTGTGGATAAATATGACACAAGACCTTATGGGCTTAAGGTATAAAAGTACCCTTCAGATTTCTCATTTCAACTTTGAACACTGAACAGGCAAGATGTCTCTACCACTCAATCCTACTTATCCTATATACTTGCCAGAGTTAAGAAGACTTTCGAGTTTTAGTATGACTACAAATCCTATTTTAAAATCCAAGAAAGAAGAATTAGCTAAAGCTGGATTTTTCTTCTATGTGGGAGATGGTAAAGTAAAATGCTTTGTATGTGGACAAGGTTTAATGAATTGGGAAGAAAAAGATATTCCTTTGCAAGAACATGTTAAGTGGTCACCAAATTGTCCTTATATTCAACTGATAAGAAATTGTCAATTATACAATCCACCAACAAGTATGCAAACACCCCCAGATAAACTATTATCAGTGATGGATTATGGATTCACTTTAAATCAAATATTTTCAACAATGAAAAAATATGACAAGTGTTTAGATGATTTTCCAGATTCTAATTCTTTATTTGCACTCATGGTGCTAAATTATCAAAGTACAACATTTAGTACCATAATTGCAAGACAAGCTGCAGGACAATTCAAAACTAAGTTAGATAAAATGTTTTCAGATAATGTAGGAAATGATTTTCCTGACTGTCCTGATGTTCAAAGTGCATGGTGTAATATGGTACCTGATGCACAAAATACATCAGAACAGACAAAAGAATCATCACTTTGATTTCAACCATGGAACCAGTAAGACGTATCTTAGACAACAAGATTACACGTAAGGCATTATTATATGCATTTCAATTGATCACTCCTGGTTATCTAACAATAACAAAAGAGTTTATTCATAATCAATTGGGAAAAGATGAAATGTATGGGGAATTTTGTAATGCATTACAAATCATGAATGCTTTTTACAAAGATAATATAGAAAATATTTGGACAAGAGTTGTGTGGGGTAATATAATTTATGATAAAGAAATCATTAATTACTTGTATAGACAATGGGTACCACAAGTAGATAGAAGAATAGATTTTTCAGAAACTTTATTTGAGTTAAAAGCACCCTTAAAACGAATACCTACTAAAAGACATGAGCAAGGTATGGAAACAGAAAGTATATAAGTGAGTGATTTGACAACTCTTTTTCACACAAATACAATTATGGCATCGAGTGAATGTTTATTGTTTCAACACCCTTGTAATATCTTTATTTCGGGACCTAGTGGTTCAGGAAAAACAGAATTTGTCAAAAAGCTTATTGATATGAAACATGACTTATTTCAAATTCCCCCACAAAAAATTATTTGGTGTTATAAAGAATGGCAAAATACTTTACTTAAAGAAAGTGAAGATATTAAATTCATAGACGGTATCCCCGGTGATGAAAATGAAATTGTCATTGATGTCACTATTCCCCATCTTGTAGTTTTTGATGATATGTTAGGAGATAAAGATGAAGAAAAAATTAAATTATGGTTCACACGAAAAGGGCATCATAGAAATGCAAGTGTCATTTACATTACACAAAATATGTTTCAACAATCTAAATCTAGTCGTACCATAAGTTTAAATGCACATTATATGGTTTTATTTCAAAATACCAGAGAGAAAGGGCAAATTAAAGTGTTGTCAAATCAAGTTCAATTACCACATTTAAATGCATGTTATCAAGATGCAACAAGTATTGATCATGGTTATTTATTAATTGATTTTCATCCTAGAACTCCTGAGTCTTTGAGATTAAGAACTGATATTTTTTCATCCTTGGGTAACACAAAATGAATGTGGCACCATCATTTATACAAAACTATAAATTCCCCATGTTCTAATGAGTTGGTGTTAGTTAGTCAAAGTTTGTCAACGACTACACATCATCATGGTATCATTCATACAATCTTTGGAACAACTTGGTCAAGAAACAAGTCCATTTGCAAGACAAAAATTACTTAAGAAAGGTTTTAAGAAAATTTTAAAATGGTTTATATTAGCAAGTAGAATCATACTTAATAAGAAAATTAAATTGCCAAAACAAACTTTAACCTACATGGATAAACATAAACAAGATCTTGAACAACTTGCAACCCCCAGAGTTGATCTTGCAACAAAACGAAACATTATTTTAAAACCAGGAGGTGGTGGATTTTTTGGTGGTGTTATCATTCGTAATTTAATTCGATGGGATGGTCATAAGACAAGTAGATCATTCTATTCACCATTCAAAAAAACAAAGAGTAAGAAACAAAAGTCACCTAGAAGGAAACGAAAATCCCCTAAGAAAAGATCAAATAATTCATCAAGTTATAGAGAGATAAAAAATCAACTGTTGTGTTCTGTATTATACTGTATATAGTCTTCCATAGGTTAGGGTTAATTATAGTCTCCAGTGGACAGCAACACTATTGGGAAGTGAATACTATTCAAGTATTTTGATTGGACACACTGCTTCAGGTGTGAACACATTGTAAGCTAGGGTCAGAATGATATTGATTTTTTCTAACAGTTTGATATGAATAAATTTTGGTTCAGAAGCATTATTATGTTCTCCTGTATGATTTCTTACTAAATACACTACATTTTTGGCGACGATAAGAGAACCTACCAGATACTTTTACAATAATGGCTACTAATTTCATAAATTCACCACCTACATTTCTGCAGTGTCCAGGAAATCCTGCAATTGAATTCAAAACATGGATGAAAATGTTTGATAATTACATTACTGCAATTTCGACTACAACTGATGATATTCCTGATCTACGTAAGAAGGCAATACTTTTAAACTGTTTGGGTGTTGAAGGACAGAGAATTTTCTATACTTTGCCTCTTTCTGACGAAACTTACAAAGGTACTGTTGAAACTTTAAAAACGTTCTTTTCTCCCACTGTCAATGTCGTGGCCGAACGCTACAAATTTCGTCAAAGAGCCCAACAACCCAATGAATCAACTGAACATTATATTTCCTCCCTCAGAGAGCTTGTAGTGACTTGTGAATTTGGAGTTATGACCGATGAAATGATCCGTGATCAGATGATCGAAAAAACAAATATTCCACGAATTCGAGAAAGACTGTTGCTAGAATATGACCTCACGTTAACAAAGGCACTTAGTTTGGCGAGGCACATTGAATCTGCTATGCACGAAGCAAAAATTATTACTGAAGGTGAATCGCAATCTGTGAACTTTGTTCGTTCAGACAAAACTTCCAAAGTCAGAACAAAGCACTTTGATCAAACCAAAAATAAATATAAAAAATCCACAAATTTTCAACAGAAAGAACAATTAAAATGTTTTCGCTGTGGTTCCACTTCACATTTAGCGGATAGTGATGCGTGTCCAGCTAAGTCCGTACAATGCAAACAGTGTTCTAAGACTGGTCATTTTGCTCGGGTCTGTAAATCGAAATCTCGTGCAGTGAACGAAGTAACGGTACCCGACATAACTGTTCTTTGTGTGGATAACAGCCGAGCAGTAAAGTGTAACGGTAAACTCTTTTGTGATGTCCATATTTCTTTACCAGATGTTCAAGAAACAATTCCAGTGAATTTATTGGTCGATACTGGGTCCTCAGTTTCGATTTTATCAGCCGAAATTTACAACAAACATTTCAGAAGTTGTGCGCTTTCAAACGCCCAAGCTAGACTTGTAACTTATTCAAAGCAAAGCTTACCAGTATTGGGGTGTTTAACCAGTTTTGTCTCATATGGTGGAAAAACTGTACAAACTGAATTTTACATTGTTGAAAATGGAACTCCTATTTTAGGCATGGATCTAGTGTCTAAACTTGACATTCATATTGTCAGGGGTGCATTGAAGATACCTCCCCATGACGTCAATAATCTTTCAGACCGCCTTGTAAATGAAAACGCCAAATCATATAGCAAGTTGAATGATACTTTGGGCAGTTCTCAAAGTACCATTGGACATGCTAGAGGATTTGTTCATAGAATAAAAATTAAAGAAAATGTCAAGCCCGTAAGACAAAAGTTGAGACTTTTGCCATTAGCTGTTCGAGAAGAGGTAAAAGCAGAATTACTAAAGCTAGAAAAAGAAGGTGTTATTGAGCGTATTGAAGCTTCAGAGTGGATCTCCCCAATACTAGTTATTCACAAGAAAATGGGTGGTATAAGGCTATGTGTAGATTTACGGGAGCCCAACAAAGCTGTTGTTACAGATAGTTATCCACTGCCTCGTATTGATGAAGTGGTGTCTGAATTAAGAAATTCAGTTATGTTCACGAAATTAGATCTAAAAAGTGCATATTACCAGTTAGATCTACATGAGGATAGTAGGGATTTAACAGCTTTCATTACACATGAAGGACTTTTCAGATTTAAGCAAGTCCCTTTTGGTCTGTCGTCTGCTAGTTCGGCATTTCAAAAAATGATGTCAACCATTCTCGTAGATTTGTTGGGTGTACAGTGTTATATGGACGATGTAGTAGTACACGGCCATACGCCAACTGAACACGAGACAAATCTCAAGAATGTTCTGTATCAGATCCAAAAGAGTGGTTTGAAATTGAATCTTGAAAAATGCGAATTTCGCAAAAATAATCTAAAATTTTTGGGGTACGAAATTAGTTCTGAAGGGTTAAAACCGGATCAGAATCATGTTTCAGACCTTATTGAAACTACAGCACCTACAAATTTAGCAGAACTCCGTTCTTTTCTAGGACTTACTTCCTGGTACTGTAAGTTTATACCAAATTATGCAACTTTAGTAGAACCACTACGTTTCCTTACTCGTGGAAGTAAAACTTTTGAATGGAATAAACTGGCTCAAGAAAGTTTTGAAAAGGTTAAATCTGCCATAGTGAATAGTCCAGCATTAACTTTGTTTGATCCGAATTTACCTACCATTGTATCATCTGACGCTTCGGACTGTGGTTTAGGAGCTGTACTTACACAGCTGCATGACGGCATAGAGCATACAGTCGCATTTGCTTCTCGAACTCTGTCTGAGACTGAACGAAAGTACTCTATAGTAGAGAAAGAAGCATTTGCTTGTGTGTGGTCTGTTGAAAAATGGCGTACGTGGCTTTGGGGAAATCAGTTTACTCTTCGCACTGATCATCAGGCATTAACTACCCTGCTCTCAACAAAAGGAAACAACAGAGCTGGTATGCGTATTGCAAGATGGTCAGCTAGATTGCTTACTTACAATTACAATGTACTTTACAGGGCCGGTAAAAAGAATGAAATTGCTGATTACTTGGCAAGACGTCCAGTAACCAAAGTAGAGCCAGATTTAGGTAATCTTGAATTGGTTGCAAATATTTCTGAATCATCTTGTTTTGACGCAATTACGGAACAGGAATTTCGTAATGCAAGTTCAATTTGTAAAATTCTCAGTAAGTTGAGAGAACAGATTTTGAAACCTTGGCCCAAACGTAAGAATTTAGATGCAGAATTGTTACCATTTTACAATATCAGAAATGAACTTTCAGTTCACGGTGAACTTGTTTTGAAAGGAGAATATAGGTTTATTGTTCCAATGTCATTGCAAAGCAAAATAATTTCCTTGGCCCATGAGAGTCACCAAGGGATAGTGCGAACGAAACAACGGTTACGTAGTTTGTATTGGTGGCCAAAAATGGATAAGGCCGTCGAGATAGCTATTAGTAATTGTGTTATTTGTCAAGCACATGACAAATCTGCAATTACACATACTGCTCCTCTGCAGCCAGTGAAGTTTCCAAATAGTGCTTGGGAAAAGGTTGCAATTGATATTGTTGGACCGTTTGATAAAGCTCCACTTGATTGCAGATATGTAATCACTTTAGTGGATTACTTTAGCAAATGGCCAGAAATCGCATTTGCTTCCAAAGTTACTTCATCAGTTATCATAACATTTCTGAATACTATTTTTAGCAGAGAAGGTTTTCCAAAAGAATTAGTTTCGGATAACGGAAGCCAATATGTTTCCGCCAAATTTTCAAATTTCTTAAAGTCAAGAAATATTTGTCATTTACGTTCTTCTGTCTATTACCCAAGAGCTAACGGAGAGGTAGAACGATTCAATAGAGTTCTTAAAGGCTGTTTACAATCAGCTCACTTAGAAGGTGTTTCTCTCAGAGATTATACAACAACATTTTTGAGGAATTATAGATCTACTCCGCATGCTGCAACTCAAGAAACTCCTTCATATTTACTACATAATCGTCAAATGTGTACCAAATTGAATGTTTTCCCACTTGTACAAAACAAGAAGCAAGTTTCAAGTGTTCCCTGTCGTGTAAATGATTATCAGAACAAAAGTAAAGCTTACACTGATAGAAAACGGTCTGCTAAAGAAAACAAATTTAAAAAGGGAGATTTAGTATGCTCCAGAAATCCAGGAATTATTCGAAAAGGTGATTTTAAATTTTCACAACCGAAAGTCATAATAGAGCGTAAAGGCAAGCATTCTTTTAAATTGGATGATGGACGGATTTGGAATGCGTCACATTTAGCACATTTGACATTTAATGGTCACAGTAGAACCGATGAGAATAATCAGTCGAATACCTCTTCAATGCATGTGCCACAGAATGATACATGTCTTCGAAGAAGTACTCGAACGAGAAATCCTCCTGTTTGGTTGAACGATTATGTCAGGCAGTAAATACCGCATTGTGGTAGAGGGGATATGTTGTGTTCTGCATTATACTGTATATAGTCTTCCATAGGTTAGGGTTAATTATAGTCTCCAGTGGACAGCAACACTATTGGGAAGTGAATACTATTCAAGTATTTTGATTGGACACACTGCTTCAGGTGTGAACACATTGTAAGCTAGGGTCAGAATGATATTGATTTTTTCTAACAGTTTGATATGAATAAATTTTGGTTCAGAAGCATTATTATGTTCTCCTGTATGATTTCTTACTAAATACACTACATCAACGAAAGGTAGGACCTAAATATATGTACACAAATTTTGAAATTGCACCTCATAGATCTCCATCTACAAAAACAAAAGCATTACTTGTGAAAAATCTTCAAAGACAAAGAAAAGTATCACCACTTAAGTTAACACGTGTAGTGTCAATAACAAAAGATGGTGTTAAAAATCATGAACCAATGTATTCTCTACAAAATACACAACATGTACCATTAAAAGAAAAGATTCCCACAATGGCACGTTTTACAGCTTTAAATACACCTAAACCTGTTAAAGGGATAAGGTCTTACTTTAAGTGAAATAAATAAGTTTGCACATGTATAAATAGCATTACATTTTATATTTGTTTTGTTTATTCATTAGATTCTATAAGAGCAAGATGGTGAGACAAAATAAGAAACAAAAAATTCCTTTAGTTAAAAAATATGGTGGTATGTTAATAGGTTTAAGTCAAACTCCTCCAGCATTTCAAAAACAAATTATGAAAAATGCACCTAAAGAATTAATTAATTGTGTGTCAGAATGCTGTCATAATCTTTTAAAAGGCAACATACATCTAACAAAAAGTCAGAAACAAAAATTACATCCAAAGCGTCAACAACTACGAGCACTCGCTAGTAAGTCAATAACTCTTAGAAAGAAAAAACAAATTTTATATCAAAAAGGTGTTTTTTTACCATTACTTGGTTTACTTGGACCTGCTATAGGAGTTGCAACAAATCTTGCAAATAAATTAGTCAGTAAAATATGAAAAAGATGGCTATTGTACCTTATCAAATGTTAGAAGATATGCAACATTTTAGAAATGAAAAAGCTCAAAGACCAAGATTACCCCCTAACCCACAAGTTACAAATACTGCACAACTTCAAAATAATTTATCATCTGTGTTAGAAAATTCAGAGTTGTCCAAAAGTGAGAAAGAACAAAAGTATGGGGAAACTTTACAAAAATTTCAAATGTCACATAAGATAGCATTACAACCAACTTTGGCTCCATTGCCTGAGTCAGGAGAAAAATCATTATTTTTACGGGATCATATTATAGAAAGTGTCCCTGTTACAATGAGACGTAAAGCAACTTCATTATTATCTGCTTTATCATCTCATCCACACATGAGTTGGGTTGATCAGGGTGTATTAAGTTACGATGTAGAAGTCATAAAAGGTTCAAATATCATAGATTTAGTCAGTGATGTTCTTAGACACTGAAAAGGTTTAAACTGAGTGGATGGGAAATGTTTAGTCGTGGGTTAAAAGATATAAATATCCCTCAAGATTTTGTTGGTAATCGTGAACATTGATTATGGATGAATAGACAACCTATACCCAAGCCCAGTAAATATCAAAGTTCTCCAGAAGATAGTTGGTCTGAAACTCCTCAATCATCCTCTCCAAAACATAAAGTTCGTTGGGGTCATAGAGTGCAGTGGAGTGAAGACACACCAAAGTCAGCACTAAAGCGTAAATTGACAAAACATAGATTATCTGAAAAATGGGAGGCTTATTGAATGATTTATTAACTGAAATATATTACAAAACAAAACATCCTGCTGGTTATGGCGGTATACAAAAATTGTACAAAGCAGCTCATAGTAAAGATAATTCCATCACAATTGATCAAGTGAAAAAATGGTTGAAAGGAGAAAGAACTTATACTTTACATAAACCCATATGTAAAAAGTTTTCAAGACGTAAGACTATAAAGGGTGGTATTGATCATCAATGGCAGATTGATTTAGCAGACTTACAAAGTTTACAATCTTACAATGACCAATTTCGTTATTTAGTTTGTGTTATTGATGTATTTTCCAAATATGCATGGGTAATACCCATTCACAATAAATCAGGAGAGACATTAACAAAATCTTTTCAGAGTATTTTGAAAACTTCTGGACGTAAACCATTATTATTACAATCTGATAAAGGTTCTGAATTTAAAAATAAAGATGTACAAAAATCTTTAAAGAAACAAAACATTCATTTCCTCACAACAGAAAATCCTGAAACCAAAGCTAGTATTGTTGAACGTTTTCAACGCACATTGAAAACACGAATGTGGAAATATTTTACACACAAACATACATTAAGATACATTGATGTGTTGGAAAATTTAGTTGATGGATATAATCATAGTTTTCATCGAAGTATTCAGAGAACTTCTGCTTCAGTATCATTAGAAAATGAAGTAGAAGTATCTCAACATTTGTATGGTAAAAAAAAATCTAAAAAGAAAAAAATACAATTTAAAGTTGGTGATATAGTACGTATTAATAAAACCAAACGTACATTTGAAAAAGGGTATTTACCAAATTGGAAAAAAGAGTTATTTAAAATTACTCATGTAAAACATACAATACCACCCACTTATAAACTTGAAGATATGGGTGGTGAAAATATACAAGGGACATTTTATCCACAAGAAATTCAAAGTATAAAAGATGATAAAAAATATATAATTGAATCAATTCTTAATAGACGGTCAAGACGTGTGGGAAAGAAAATTATTAAAGAACTTAAAGTACATTGGGAAGGTTATCCAAAGAAATTTGATAGTTGGATAGCAGAATCAGATTTGATATAAAAAGAATATGTTATAAAATGAAACTTCATTACCTAATGAAACCACAAGTGTTGATGTACAAAGTCAACAATTTAAAATTTGTGGAAATCGTGTTGCAAAAAATCAAGTCACTTATTTCACACAGATTATTATCATTTATGGTATTATAATTACTGCCATTGCACATTTGAGTTTACAAAGCCCTGATAAAGAATTGTGGTTAGTGTTATTAAGTAGTTCATTAGGATATATTCTTCCAAGTCCAGGTTTAAAATATTTGAAACAACCACAAGATAAGAAAAATGAATTCATTTTATGTAACCCTTCTGAATGATAGTTCTGTGTATATGTTTCCAAATAATAACCAATGTTGTTTTCAAACACAATTATCTAAACCCATTCATGTTGATAAAGAACATTGGGAAGTGGGGTTAGTTGAAGTAATTTTACCTTCGGAAGCAAAAAATATTACAGATGAAGAATCTGTTTTTAAAATCTTTGTGACAGATAGCAACATATCAAATCGTATTAATAAAATGAAATTGAAACATACATTTCACAAAGGTGTTGCTGCTGTTGAAGTAAATATTTTATCAGGTGCATATTCAAATGGCGCTCATGTCATAGATGCAATGCAAACAGAAATTCAAGAAAAACTTGGAGACATATTTAAATCATTTGATGTATTATTTCATGTTGGATTTTCAAGTCTCCAAGGGCGTGTAAAAATAGTAGGAAATAGTATTGGGAAAGTGGGTATTAAAATGTCAGAAAGTTTATTACAAAAATTGGGATGTAAAGATAGTTTTCCTGTCATTTTTCCCTACACATCAAAAGATGCATTTAAATATAATGTGGACTTAAATGTGGATTTCAATCAAATCTTTATTTATGCTGACATAGCAGATTATACATTTTTAGGTGATATTGAAGCACCTATTTTACAAGTGATTCCATTTGAATCACATAAAGAGTCTCTACATACTCATATAGAATTTGATAATGTACATTACGTACCAGTATCAAAATCTTATTTTGATCAGATTAGTATAAATATAAATGGGAACACTGGTAAACCCATTCAGTTTGTAAGTGGCAAGACAGTTGTCAAGTTGCATTTTAGACAGAGACATAAATTAAATTGGTAAAAAATGATGCCGGTGTATCAAGGTGTACCACGGCAATATGGATATGGATTAGGGTCTATTTTTTGCACAGCAATAACAACAGCTGCACCATTTATAAAACCAATTGCAAAAAATGCATTTCAAACATTAAAGAGAGATGGATTAAGACATGGTTTAGAAATAGCAAATGAATTGATAAAAAAACGTAAAGCACCTAAAGACATTTTATTAACTCATGGAAAAGATCTTTTGAAATCAGTTGGTGAATCTGCTTTAGGTATAAAAAGACAAAAACAAGAACGAAAACGTCAGTCTGTGGTTCGTTCTCATAGAGGTAAGACACGTCAAAGACAAGCTTCTTTAAAACGAAAATCAAGACCACTTGATATATTTAATTGAAAAAAATCATGATGTTACATGGATCTTGCAGACATTTTGGTAGTAGTTTTGATCCAGATAATGTATCACCAATATCAAGTGGTATAGAAAATATTGGTGAAATTGAACAATTTCCTATTGCATCTTTAAATAATTCTTCACCAATAGAATTTTTAATTCCAAGACAAACAACCAAGTGGTTAGATCTTGCAGCATCTACACTTAAAGTTCAGTTTAAAATTACAAAACAAGATGGGAGTGTTGTGGCTGGAGATACACAAATTGCTCCTATCAATAATTTTTTTCATAGCATGTTCAGTAAAATTGATGTTACACTGAATGGCAATCTTATCACCACCAATACAGATCTTTATCCTTATAGAGCATATTTTTAGCATTTTCTTAGTTATTCAAGAGATGTGAAAAAACACATCTAGCTGCTAGTAAGATGTGGTATACAGATACTCCTGGACACCACGCAGAAACAAGTAAAGATTCGTCGAACAAAGGTTTGACTGAACGAGCTAAAATAATTGCTGGTAGCAAAAATGTACAACTAAGAGGAAAACTGCATTTAGATCTGTTTGTGCAAGATAAGTATTTACCAGATGGAGTTGAGATGAGAATTAAATTGCATCGTGCTCCAACTAAATTTTGTTTGATTGGTAGTGACAATGGAAAAATAGAAATTCAAAAAGCCATATTCAGAATACCGGCTTTGGATTTATTTCCAAAATTTGCGAATGATCTTAATGCACAAATAGATTGAACAAATTATAAAATGCCTATAAGATGTAGTGAAACTAAAACTTTTACTATTGGAAGTTGTCTTCGTTCAAAAATAGAAGACTATTGTTTCATAAACAGATGCCAAAACAAATTATTCTTGGTTTAGTTAGTAATCGAGATATAAATGGAGATATTGGCACTAATCCATTTAATTTTCAACATTTCGATTTGAATAATTTGGAAATCACAATAGATGGACATTCCATTAAAGCACGTCCCTTTGAACCGAATTTGGAAGGTGGACTCTATCTAAATTCATATTTATCATTGTATGAAGCTATGGGCTATTTTGGACAAAATCAATCATTTAATTTATCTTTGCAGGATTATGCAAAAGGGTATACCCTTTGGGGTATTGATTTGACACCTGATCAGAGTAGTAGTGAGCCCTTGGCTCACCAAATAAAGTCTGGCAATCTTAGGTTTGAACTTCAGTTTGCTCAAGCTCTTCCAGAGGTGATCAACGTTGTTGTCTATGCAGAATGTGATAGTGAGATAGAAATCAACAAATTCAGAGAAGTGATATTTGACTATTAAACAAGATGAGTCAGTGTGAACATTGCAAAATGTGTAAAGAAAACATACAAACATTATTTCAAGAATGTGTAGTGACAGAACTGACAAAATCCATTCAACAGAAAATGAAAAATATCTGTGAAGAAGAAAATCGAACCAACACAACAACATTAATAGATATGAACATTGCAGAGTGTTTACAGAAAGTGTGTCCAGTGACTATTCTATATAATCTACACAAGAGAGCAAGAAAAATAAACTTATTAGAATATTGTGCTCATATAGACTTTGAAATAGACTGCCAAAAAGACATTCAAAAGTGGGCAGATTTAGTTAAAAGAGACTGGTCACATTATACAGCATATCCTGATTAACAGCTCTGTGCCAGCCTTTTCCAAGGCTAAAAAGATGGAAACCATACAATTACAAACTATACTTGACAGTTCTCAAAGGTATCATCCTTAAATGGAAAAGTGTGTTCAAAAGACTTGTTACCAAAACAAAAACCTAAACACAGACAAGCATATATTGTGAACACAGATTCATCAAAAGAACCAGGAGAACATTGAATAGCAATATATTTTAAAGACAATCATTCTGCTATCTACTTTGATTCATATGGTTTACCACCAACAGATAGAGACATGTACAATTTCATAGTGAAAAATACAGATTCCTGGACAATAAATACAATGAGACTACAAAGTGAATTTACTGTTGTGTGTGGAATGTACTGTATATTTGCTTTAGATCATCTTGCAAGAGGATATGATTTAGAGACAGTTCTTACTATCAAATTTGATCCAAGAAATTTCCAAGAGAATGATTGAGATGTTCGACGATGGTTTGAGCAAACGTATAGACATTATTTGAAATAACTGTAATAAATATCAGGATTCAAAACAATCCCACAGAGGTAATTTTTTACATTTTTTAAGTTTTTTTATTAAAGTCAATCTTCTATTCTATAATTTTCACCAGACATTTGTGTAACAGAGAGATAGGGTTTTTTAGTTATTTTTTTATATTTGTTTCAAAATCAGATCGCTTGAGTGATATCAGTTTTTTATCTGATTTCCAAGATTGTTTTCAAAAAAAATCTTGGGTGTCAAATAAAAAACTAGCATAAAAAAGAATCTTGATGTAAATAGGTTTTCTCATGGATAGGCAAACTCAGATCTCGGTGTATATATGTTCAGATTTCATTTCAATATAATGATTCAACTTTAAATACAGTTTTGTTTTCTGTCAAAACCTCTGTGATAGTTTAGTCGATTTTGTTAGGTTAGTCCTATAATCCCTTTTTTATCACCGTGTCCCTATTATTTCCAAACAGTAAAAAAGAGTTAAGAGTCACTTCTCGTTTTCACTTAGAGTATTAGGTTTTAATATTGTATGCATACTTATCAAAAACTTTTATAGTGTAACCTGATATACAGTTTACACTGTAGAGAATTTTTTGTGATTGCTAGACATACAATGAATACTATTCTTACTATAGAAAAAAACAACTATCACAGAGAGTTTGACCACAATGCACGCCATCAAGTTTTTTTTTTTATATTGTTTTTTCTTCTTAGCTTTTCTAAAAAGCAGAGGAGTAGAAACAAGATATCCTAAAACAAGCTTGGAATAAAAAAATGTTGCAATTACCCCTCCAGGATTGTCTACGGGAAAAACAATATGAAATAAAAACTTGCAAAATAGAAAAATAATTTTGCAAACACAAAAAATATTTTCTTAGAAAATATTTTTTGTGTTTGCAAATTTATTTTTACAAAAAAAAACTTTTTCATAAAATTTATGAAAAAGCTTTTTGTAAAAATAATTTGCAAACACAAAAAAATATTTTCATAGAAAATATATTTTGTGTTTGCAAATTTATTTTTCTATTTTGCATAACATAAAAAATATTTAAGCTAAACAAAATTAATTTGCAAACACAAAAAATAAATTAATGTACAGTGGAAACTTATAAGCCCAAAATGTACTATAGGATCTGGCCATAAAGCATGATGCGGTGGCACTATAGCACCAAGCATTTTTAACACTGAGTTTTCCATACGGTCCATAGGGTTAGTGTTAAATTGTGTAACTTATAGCCTCAAGAATTTATAGTTGTAAAACTTATAGCCCCAAAAACTTATAGCCCCAAACCTGAATGCACTGTGCCACCAGTGCATTCAGGTTTGGGGCTATAAGTTCTTGGGGCTATAAGTTTCACAACTCTAAATTCTTGGTGCTATAAGTTACACAATTTAACACTAACCCTATGGACCCTATGGAAAACTCAGTGTTAAAAATGCTTGGGGCTATAGAGCCACCCCTAACTACTTACGACCAGTCCGCAGCGACTGCATTGTACTTACAAACTTTACAATATAAACATTTTCAGCAAATATTGTACGCAAATTCAAAACTACATAAATACAAACTTTCTGAAACAGAGCATTGCACGTTTTGCAAAATCAAGAAAGAGACAATACCTCATTTATTTTCTGAATGTTCACTTTCAAAAACTGTCGTCTAACATTTTCACAGTTATTAAAAGACAAAATTTAATGCAATATTTCTCTCCCAGTGAACATCGCTCACGTACTTTTAGATTTCTGTGAAACTAGAACAGAAGATACAGTAACTTTGTCTGTGTTAATATATAAAAAAAATACGCCCATGCCTGTAAACTAAGAAAATGCACACCGAATAATTTCTCCTCCATTGAACAACTGAAAGCGCATTACAAACCGGAATTACTGTCAATATGGCCATACTCTTTGAAAAAGGCCAACAACCTAAAACTGAGATGGAATGTGATAAAAAATTGTTCTGTCAGCTGACAATTGGCTGATAAAGCTATTATCAGGTAGTCCGGTTTGGACCATTATTTGCGCATTTGCACGCGGAGGTCTGCCAGGGTGCTCATGCATATGTGTGTGGTGTACATATCTGCATGTGTGCGTTTGTCCATGCACATGCGCGCTTGTGTATATCTGATATACAAATACATGTGAATGAAACCATCTCTTTTGTGTGTGTACACACGAACTTTCCACACTCAGCGAAGGAAAAATAATTCACAATATTTTTAGGTCAAACTACAGTCCCAGAAGAAAATGTTTCAACCATTCGCGAAACTCTATGAATTAAAAAAGAAAAATATGAATTTAGAAAACCTGGCATTTTTGGGAGGAGATGGAATGAGTTTGGCGCACCATTATTTTTTATGAGTTTAATGATGAATGAAATAATATCCTCATATGATAAACTTCGTCCGTTCGGAACATGTTGAGTATTTTGCAGCCCACCTATACCCCTGACCGGGCATCCACTGAGTCCATGTCCGCCAGTATTACAATACACCCTGGCAAAATAGGGCTTTATAGGAAAGAGAATGGAATTCGATGCAGCAGAAATGCGACCTCTGTATCAATAGACGAATTTTGAATTAAACTTGTCTCTAATTGGAATTAAATCCTGGCACGAAGATAGTGCGACGTCTTTAACGGGCTTAACCCATCCCTATACATCAATCAAAATATCGCGACTTCAGTTCTCAAAGAAAACACAAATCGAAAATATAAAACAAAGCGGACAAAATAATTTTTAAAAAAATAACAAAAAAACAAAAGAAAACAGTTGAGGTAGAACTACAACTTACATCATTCTCGAACCTGGCTTCGGCCAAAAGCAGGGCGACAACAAGAACCAGTGCTAACAGGTACAGTTTCATCGTGGCGATCTCTGACGAATGTGAAGAAATCTAATTAAAAATTCATTTTTAAGCAGTCTTGTAATCAAAGGCGGCACCCTTCACTTGACTAAAACTTATTAAAGGAAACAAAAAACTACTTTGTAATTTAAAAGTCAGAACTAATCTATTGAAAGCCAAACTACGCGGATACGGGGTCGTCAAGAGCAGTACTGGAAAATATTTTTTGGTTCGAAATAAAAATTCCTGGTTATAATTAAGGTAGTAGTGAAGACACTGACCTTCCAATAAAAGTTTTTATACCACCATAGTATTCTTAATGAATCGCCAAAAACTCAGGCAGCACTATAAAAATAGTTAGTATTCAAGTCTTTAATGTCCGAACTGTAGATTAATGGTGAGATTTCAATGAAGAATGAAAGTCTTCAGTAAACTTGGAATAAATGATTAGGTAAGATATGATTTTTAGGTGCAGTTCTTGTTAGACGAGAAGAACGTACGAATACTAACAGCAACACTGTCTGAGGTGGTGGGAGCTCAACGAAAACGGTGTATGTGTATGAGGGAGGGGATTGGTTGGGCGCTAGAAGGCACTAATGCCTAAGTTTCACTGCATCTATCGAGGTTAGACCACG
Organism: Pictodentalium vernedei; assembly: GCA_031216915.1. Taxonomy (NCBI): domain Eukaryota; kingdom Metazoa; phylum Mollusca; class Scaphopoda; order Dentaliida; family Dentaliidae; genus Pictodentalium; species Pictodentalium vernedei. Next base: position 73,631,131 of record CM062294.1, on the reverse strand, counting down.
TGGTATGTGTGGGTGGGGAGAAAGCTTTGTGAATCACCAATTGGGAAAAAATGAAAGTCTAGTTTATCCCAACTGCGAAGCCTCGAGCCCCGATTGATCAAGTATCCCGACTTACAACTACATCATGAAAGGATGTCTTCATTGTAGATGGAATTTAGTCAGATGGGATTACAGTTTTACAAAAACTCAAAAATTCTTTTGATATTTATTTTCGGGTATATTATAAACAGAAGGCGTGACACTACACCTTATTTAATTAACCCTTTACCCAACGATTAGCCCGCTGGCAGCTGCTCGTCGTTGCTCGGTGGTTCTCTCCGAGTGCTCCGGCTTCCTCCACCCGTAAAACTGTCGCCGACACGATATGACCTTGGCTGTTAAAGTGTCGTTAACCCTTAATAAATAAATAAATAACGAAACGGCCACATCCGGCCGCGTAATGTGCAAATTCAGCAGCTGAAAAAAATATTTTTCAAAAAATTTTAACAAAACCATATCATGTGACCCCTCTTTGGAACGAGCTCGTTCCAATGAGGGGGTCACATGATATGGCTTTGTTGAATTTTTTTAATAATTTTGAAAAACTGATATTGAAAATGATAAGTTCTAATATCGTCTGCATTAGGTAAACGGTTAAACATTCCGTACCGGTACTGTAAATTGGTCGTGCTGGCCCCCAACAGTCCGAATTGTGTACTGCAGACCTCCATTTGTATGACCGACTGTGTGTGTGACACGATTCCAAGTATCAAATCTAGTCTTGTAAGAAAGTACATCCTTACAACAGATATATGTCCCAAATGGAAATAATGGCTGGGGGGGGGGGGGGGAGCTCACACCCCCAAATCCTCCTTAGCAACGCCCTTGTTTCATGTCACGCTGTATAATATGGTCTTATGTCCCGATACCAACCGTAATACCTTGCAGTGATTGGACAATGCCTCGTTGATTTTATTTTATGTCGCCGGCACGCGCATGTGTCTACTGTCAGCGATTCCTATGTCCACTGTCAAGGAAAGCGTATCGTTTGCACTTGAAATCAACTGAAACAAATACATAAATACACATAAAAGTGCCGTTATTGCGTACAAAAAGATTAGTTATGTAAAGATGGGTAATTATTTATGAACCCGATTAGATTATAAGGTCTCTTTTCATTAATTTACTGTAAATTAAACTGAAACGAATCGAGAGCATCTCGCCCCGTTGATTGCGTACGTAAACATTGAATAAAGGGAAATCACTCCAGTCTGTTATCATAAAAGTTAACACCTTACCGAAACAACGTCTGCTTTCTAATATTCACTGTACAACAACAATTTTTAAAATGATTGGAATGAAGCGATGAACGGGGCATATACGTTATTTGTTGACGCCTCGGTTAAATATAAATTCCATGCAGGGAACGTGAGACCATGTCCCCTGTCAACAAACATAATAACTTATAATGTCAGTATATGTACGAATAATTTCGGGTTGCAAGATAGCTGATTGCAAGTTAGCTGAAGATATCGATAGAACACTCTAAAGATGATATAAATACATCACTGACTTATATCACCATGACAATCGACTATCGATAAAGTTATCGCCCTTCAGATTTTTAGACGCGCGAAGAAGAAGCATGTCATTGTTGAGAAAACACATATGTCCTTTGATATAATTAGAAAATAATGCCAGGTTTCCCTTTGTTGCTTTTAATAAACGGAGCTGTCTGTTGTTTTCGTTTATTAAAAGTACCAAATGGGAAATTGCCTTTATGACAAGCTAATTACACGCAACAAGTTCACAGCTAATTCGTCTTTAAGAATATATATCTCAGTATCACACCTTCCAATACCAAGTGTTTACTTGAGCAAATGTGTTTCTACAGTAATTCGTTGATTTTTTTTTTGTTCTTCCCGGGAAAAGAAGCAAATCCCTCCTCCTAGACTTTTATAAAATTGGAAGGACAATGTTTGTATTATATGTCACTATGCTCACGCTGTTGATATAATGAACCCGAAAAAAATACAGAACATGAAAAGGTAATGAAACCGCCGTTTGGGGTGGGGGTTTTGTTTTTGTTATTGTTGTTGGTTTCTTTTGTTTTTGAAAGTGGTTTTTGAGAGAAAATAATAGCTAAACATTCAATTTTATGTATTGAGAAAAAAATTGTTAGAAGTCAGCTTCTGTGTTTTTAATACTCTTCAGGAAAATAGATGAAGTTTGCGAAATGATGCGCACATCGATCATATAAATTCGTTAATATTTCTAAATTTTAAACTTTATATAAATTGTCAGACTTTTGGTGTTAAATTGACTGACAGCTTTAAGAAGCCAAGGGAAGCTAGTTTTCCTGTAAATCTCTTCCAATGACGAAAATTGTCAGCCATGAGCAACTGACTTTGTTAACATTATAAGTTATTGTAATGAATTGACGGTAACATTGTATGAGGATTGCGGCTCGAGGCTTATGTTCAAATGAGACGCGAAGCGTCGAGGTTGAACATACGCTCCGAGCCGCAAACCCCAGACCATATTACCATCAATTTATCACAATAACGTATACACTCCCGTACGACCCTACCCACAACCCAAAACCTACATCGTGAAACACGGGAGGCTTATTCACTGAACTTGTGATCGTTAAAAGGTGCCTTGTTCAAGGCAACTTTTAACGATCACAAGTTTAGTAAATAAACCCTTCGTGTACCCCTCGACAGCAGTGAATAAATAATCAATAAATCAGATAAACTCATTCCATCTTAGTTCAAATCGTAAATTTGTTTGTAATTTAAACAACACTTCATTCGGGACACTCTCTGCTACAAGTGCGAAAAATCCAGAAAAATGAAGCGGCTTGCTAGTCACTCCGTTGATGAAGCAATTACGAAACGAGCGACGTCATTTCAAATATTTCATGTTGTGATGTCAGACGGTAACATTTGCAACTGGAGCCGTAAACATAAAAGAAACTACACCAGCTTTAATCCAATCAGAGAGCGAGGATTTTACTCTTATTGGAACACATTCAGATATTATATTACAGGAACACGCTGTATTACCGAAATGGTGTGTGCTGGTCAAGATTTGGATGACGGCTTGTTAACCAACCGAAGTCCAGGTATGATGTCTCGTTAAATTGTACTTTACTCTTACTCTGCAAAAGACAATTCGCGCGAAAGTTTAAAGGGTTGTGTATAAGGTATCATGGAAGGTGCTGATAAAAGAATTAATAGCGATTATGTTTTGCATAATTAATTCGTACAGAATCTTTGTCCAATAGTTTCCATCTGTAATGTCAAATTTGTCATTTATGACCTCGAAATAGCTAAATGTAAAGCGAATTTGGATCATAATTCGCAGATTAGATGGAGCAAACATTTATCCATCGATATATTCTCCACGTCTGTCGTCCAAAAGAACACAATGTGCCAATATGGGGCATATTTCCTCGAATGGGTTTATAAAAAAGGAAACGGATGTGAGCTGGTGAAAACTATGTAGTGGATACATCACTGCTGTGACGGAGCACGGATTATTGCTGGTATTCCTCCATACTAACGCGCGTTGTGTGTGGTGGGAATTTCATATCTGCTTGTAACCTCGATGTATCACTCATTTAATACACCGAAGCAAGTCGATGTTATTTTATTCTGATAAAATGGTTGATTATCCGTTGATAACGGCTATTACAAATAACTAACTGGTAAACTGTGAGTTTCAAACGTCCATATTGTAAACATAGTCAACCTGAATGATGGTAAACCACTACTGATGGTAAATATATTTAGAGTTTTATATTTCTTCGAGATAGGCTGAATATTTTCTCATTATTCAACAAGAAACTTAACAAATTCAATTTTGTTTGACAGAGTTCCATGAGCTTTGTTAACCCTTTACCCAACGAATCGGCAGCATCCGCGCGCGTAATACAGTTAAAACTAGAAGTCCTGTCACGAATAGTGCGCTTATCTAGGCTTAATTGCGCGTTGGAATTGCGCGCAATTGCCATATCGAATGGCATCACAGCAGGTTCTCCTCGTTACTCATAGCAAACACATGCAATGTTTCTGCCAATGGACCTCCGGGTTACCCGGAGGTCCATTGGCTGAAACATTACCTGTGCACAGACCATATGTACAGAATATGATAGTTTAATTGGGCCCTAACGCGCACATTAACGCGCATATCAACGTGCTATTTGTGAGCATTTCATGACAGGACTTCTAGTTTTAACTGTATGCACATTCAGCAGTTGAAAAAATATTATTTTTCAAAAAATGTCAACAAAACAGTATCATGGGACCCCTCGTTGGAACGAGCTCGTCGAGCTTGTTCCAACGAGTGGTCACATGATATGGTTTTGTTGAAATGTTTTGAAAAATTTCCCAAAAATGCTATTTAAAATAATAAATTTTGATATCGTCTGCGGTGGGTAAAGGGTTAAACATCATTATTAAATTGGTTAAATTCCCAGTTGCATTATACGAAAAAATTCCTTCTTGAAATTTTGCTCTTTAGAAATCCGTGTGCAGAGAATTAATACACTTTTCTTAAGGGGATAACAGGTAGATAGACAATCTGGCTATGTTAACCCCTCGCTGAATATTAATCTGTACTACTCTTTAACAATTGTGTATACAGTTCTGTGTTATATGCTTGTATCGCGAAAAATAAATAATCGGAATCTGCAAAATATCTAAGGTTTAGTATTTATTTATTTATTGATTGGAGTTTAACGACACTTCTGGCAGCCAGGATTACCTCGTGGCGGACAGTGTCAGGGGTGGAGAAAACCAGAGGACCGCAACGGCAAACAACTGGGAAACTCCCTAGCGTACTAACTCCACACACGCGCAGGGTTAGCATTTGTTGACGACAGGTGCATCATTGACGTGCAGTACCCATTAGTACACAACGCCTCCGTGCCCCCACACGGGCAATCGGAATTAAGTACCTTGCTCAATGAGACAATGACACAGCGCTGTTAAAAGTTAATTATCACTAACACACCTATGTAGTGGAGTTTCCACTTACAAAATAGTTTAATAAACACTCTCTTTGAATTCAAGCACTCCATTGTCTGAAACTTACACCGTTTGGGATTCTTACACTTTCTTGAAATACATGGGTCTTTGCCTGGGTGGAAAATCAATCTGCATCTTCATGCACCCAAACGATAAATTCCCCAATCAACTCTTTACCCAATGCTTAACGACGATATAGGCCAACACTCTGCACAAAAAATGGCATTCAAATTTTAATATTTTGGGCTCAACTTGACAAAGGACATCTGTGAGATTGTTAGTCTGGCCACAATCTGTTCGACAGTTCACAATATTTTTTTTCTATCACCAGACTTCACTTGCATGTCCAGGTTCATGCCTAGAAGAGACGTCCCATTTTGGTCATGGTCGGCTGTCCACAATATCTGCCACAACAGCCATCTTGGATGTCTTCAGCACAGGCCACAGAGCACATTCGTGTATGATTTTTTTTTTAATTTTACGGGGGTGACAGAACGATGAGTGGATGAGAACGTCAAATTCTTGTATTAATTCGCCATATTGGAATTTCTACAGAACACTGTCCACAATTCGTTCATTGTGGGCTTTAGCCCACAGTTCTTTCCGATTATCATCACATTTTATTGCACGTTTAGATTTATACCTTGATAAGTAGATGAAGATGTCCTATGCTGGTCATTGTTGGATGCACATAATGGCTGCCATGGTACATGTAGCAATCTTGGATTTCTCAAGTACACCCTACAGGCATTTATGGAACAGATGTCTTGAAAAGTGGCAGGATAAAGTATGAAAGGCAGATGAGAATATCATGTTTCCGTGATGGTTGGCTGCCGAGAATGCATATTTTTTCCTGTTTACGTTTTTCATTAGCGTTGTTTCATTTACGTTTTTCATTAGCCCAAATGAGCGAAGCTCAAGAGGCGTTTTAACCCTTTACCCTACGTAATGGCCAAAACCGGCCAGCGCTGTTCACAAAAATTCTCCATTCAATTGTTATTACCTTTTCATTTTTGTCACATAAACATAGCTTAAGACCCCTCATTGGAACGAGCTCAACGAGTTCGTTCCAATCAGGGGTTATGAGCTATGTTTTTGACGCAAAAAATAAAAATAATTAGTGCTTCAAGAATTTTATTTGAAGTGTCGTATGCTTTTCGATTGGGTAAAGGGTTAATTATCACTATCCATCTGTCGTCCGTCTGTCCTCCGGCCATCGTCTGGCATGAACTTAGATTATCGACTTCTCATGAACTACTGGTGGAACGTATTAAATTAAATTTGATATGCATGTTTCTTATCATATGTTAATTCAAGTTTGTTCAAATAATGTTGCCATACCCACAGGGAGCACCACAAAGAACAAAACTCTGTTAGCACCCACAATAATATATTTAAAAATTACAAAATCTTCTCCATAACTACCCATCAGTATTTTTTTTTAGTCTTGGTATACAACATCATATGAGGCGTGAGGTTCAGGTTTATTTGAATCAAGTCCCTGGATTATATCCTGGATGCTTATGGGGCCTTGAACTTTAACTTAATACTGGTGCAATGTGGGGAAAATTCTTTTAAAATCTCTATCTTCCTATCTACCAGTCAAAATCTCTTGATATTTGGTATACGGCATCCTTAGGGAGGGTCAGCTGCAAGTATGTTCAAATCAAGTCCCTGGAGATACATTTGGGCTCCCTGCATGAGCCCAAATTTAAACTTTGTGTAATATAAGGAAAATTCTTTAAAAATCTTCTTCTTCAGGTCCTTCAGTCAGAATGTTTTGATATTTTGTATGCAGCATCCTTATTGCGATGAGATTCAATTCTGCAGAAATCAAGTCACTAGGCTCACATTTAGGCTCACCATGGAACTCGAACTTAAACTTAATAATACAATATGAGAGAAAATCTTTAAAAATATTTTACGGATCCACTGTTCAGAATATTTTGATATTTCATATGCATCATCCGCAGGTGGTTCAGATTCAAGTTTGTTCAAGTTTTTTCCTGTTAAGAATTTGAACTTTGTGCAGTATGGGGATTATTCTTTTCACTATTCCAGATCCACCTGTCATAAACGTTTGCTTATGATATTTGGGATCTTTAGTGGGGTAGGGGGTTAAGCTTGTCCTATTGACGACCCTGGGTTCATATTTGGGTTGTGAGGGTAAATTGGGAGCTTCAACTTAGTACAGTATGTGTAGCATTCTTCAAGGATCGTCTTCTTCATGCAGATCCATGGGGCAGAATTTTAATAAACTGCTGAAACTAACTCACGCAGGGGGGTGTGGGTGGGGGGTGTTAGGTTTGTCGCCCCTATGGACTCCCCTCTCTTAGTCTATCCGAAAATGTGTAAATACATGTACGTCGCGTTCTCACTGTCTTATTTTCTCTCTTACTGACTCGTCCACTGAACGAGTCAATAAGGGGAAAATGCGATAATGAGAACACATTATAGATTAGATATTAACCTCATTTATGTTTTTTTGTGTTGTTGTTGTTGTTGTTGTTGTGTTTTGGGAGTTTTTTTGTTCTTTTTGGAGGGGGGTTATGTTTGTTTTTTTGTTTTTTTGCTTTTTGGGGGGTTTGTTTGTTTGGTTTTTGTTTGGTTTTTACTTTGTAGGCCTAGCAGCACTTCCCTTAGCTGGAACCGCTAATTCTGATTAAAGGTAGATACTTACAGACGGCGGCTGAAGTTCATCAACAACGTCTATATATAGACATTTCTAGGGTTGAATATAGTCTACATTTCGATAGGCTCGTCTACTTAGACAAGTCTACAAATTGGATTTAATTAATTTTCACAAGCAATGTCTAAGGCCTCGTGTGACAGGACTCGTCTTTCTCTGAAAATACACTAAAAATCAGTGTGATATAAGTAACAGACTTGAGGAAACGGGCGTTTCCTGTCCTTTCCACTCCAGCCTGCGCCCATGCGTGTGTATATTGGGTGTGTGTGTGGGGGGGGGGGAGTGTATGTATAATGTGTGTGTGTGTGTGACGGAGTGGGTTGCAAGCGCTTCGCGATCGTTCTCGGAAGCTCTGTATTTTTGTTCACATTTATTGTATAAATGTTACAGTTAGCTCCATGGAGAACGGGATCGGGTGTACTCTAGCCCGGTAGCATTTTTCCCCTTTTACACTCATAAGGAGTATTTCTTCCATCTTTTATTAACAACGGTTTATTTGACTACTACTTTAAGGACGGACATGAAACTGCCGCATTATCTATATAATAATATATCGATTAAACCTGACCCTCCGCCTCCTCCCATGTATCCGTCAGTGCGGAAAGGCCATGAATGTTCTGTTTCCACGACTTACTGTACAGTCGCCGTGGACTGGTCACTTTCCACGCGTGGGCAATATTTTCACGGATGCAATAATATTAGATTCCAAACACTAATTACAGGAATAATCATCAAAAATTTAATTAATGAAGCACCGGGTACAACCCGGTGCTTCATAAATTAAAATGTTGATGATGACGATTTTAACTACCTGGTAAACAAATGCGTAGACATCCTCCTCCAGCTCCATTTCTTCAATTTTCCAACCTCACAGGATCCATTTGCCTCTGTGTTGAAAGTATCACAGTGAAGGTGCAATAAATATTCATGCATGAAGACAGACTTCCCCTTGGACATGCCCCCAAGCTTGTTTAGGATTTTAATCTAAAACTGCTTAGTTACGTGTAACCTTAGGTATTGTCTAGCGTTAGACAGCTGTTATGAATACTGTTCAAGTCTTAGACCTCGCTAAGGCAGCATTCAACGCCAGTCTACCTTAGATTTTCGTTAGACTTTGTTCATGAATCTCATCCAGGGCGTTTTGTGGTTAGTGGTGCCTTACAAACTATTGGAGTTGTTTTCAAGTAAAAGAGCCTGAAATGGTTTATTAAGTATGTTCGTAAGACAAAAGTTGTCTTCCTGAAACCGTACCAAAACCGAATCTACAAAATCCCAACCTCCCAGCTGGAATCCAAACCCATTCAACAAAAAAACATCAACCTTAGAAGACACCAGAAAACATTCAACCGATCAACTGCCGTCAAACAGAGAGCTAGTTGGAAACCCTTGAACATGTATGACTCAAAGAGAAAAAAAGAAGATATGGTACAAAGGAACCGATGGAATAGCTCTATCAAAATGTCGAACAAATCCGAAATCCGTAGACACCAAAGTTTCCAGTAGAAAACGAACGACCACATGGACCACCCTACCACTATATTACAGCGGCGAAGGATGAAGAAGAGAAGAAGTTCGCCTTAGTGGAACCCAAACTCTTGGTAGCCTACAAGAACGTACAAACAGGGACTCCAACGGAGGAGCTGCTCCGGAGCTGGGCAGACAAATGAGAGAGATCATGAGGTCACAAACCATGAATGAACATGAAACGATACATAAGTAAATCCCGATCCTACAGGGATACACTGCAAAAATATAGGTTATCTTTAGAACCAAAACTGGTTCTAATCTTGTCCCTGAGATGGAACCAGCTCTGTTTAAACAGTATTTATTTCAAATCAAATAAATTTACCAAGATTAGCATTCAATTTTAACAGAATATTAATATGAACTGAAGTAGATTCAGCACTAAACTTGGAGCTTATTCAACGCAGTCGCCAAACATTTTGAAACAAAGGAGATATGAACAGTAGGCATATCGAACCAGTTTTGGTTCTGAAAAGAACCAAAACTGGTTCGATATGCCAACTGTTCATATCTCCTTTGCTTAACAATGATTTGAGACAACCTCGTATAAGCTCTAAACTTACGGCTGAAACCCCCTCAATTTATGTTTAATTCTGTTAATATTTAATATTAATCTTTATAAATGTATTTGATTTGAAATAAATGCTGTTTAAACAGAACTGGTTCCATCTCAGGGACAAGATTAGAACCAGTTTTGGTTCTAAAGAGAACCTATATTTTTTGCAGTGTACATGGAAATGTATAATAAGGCACTACAACCTATTATGATCAAGTTACATACACGATAAACACAGAATGAAGGTTACAGAGAACTAGGATCAAAGACTGAACACAACGGATACTAATGGAAAACAAAATGAACTGAATAAAACAAACTTTAAAGAGAATTGAACAAAACGAAGATGAAACAGATTAAAATTTGTTTTTGTTTCAACGAGGAGCGCAGAGTTAATACGCTTAAGTTTTACATCATCCGGGGGTTGGGCATTTGCGTAGTTTTCATTTAGCCCTCTTTGCACTAATGTTACAATATTCAAATTTCGACTTCTAATTTGCCCCACAATGCAACTTGAAATTTAGCGAATTCATTATGGTTGGACAGAAACAAATTGAATTGGTTACATTCCAAGTTTTATTTCGTTATGTAAACAATTTGTTACTTGAAATGTTAATTTGTCAGTAGATAGAGGGTTAATTATTCAACAAAATATAATTACATTTAAAAGGAAGTTACAAGAAATGTTGGTGAGATTAGTTCAACAGACGAAATTGTTTTTGTTGACTGAATAGAGATCTCAATTTTCCTTGGTATTTTCATTCTCCTTCTGAATTACATCAACTGTCAGGAAAACGTAGAAAGCAGGGGACTTGGTAATTTCTGTAATTGTTGTCTGCAGTGTCAAGCATATGCTAGAATAAAAGAAGTGAAATATACAGTACGTGGAGAGTGTATTACTAAATCACCCGCAGAGTGGAGATTCCACCCGAGGAATAATTTCAAATTTGTTGCAAAGCATAACCAGCACCAGCAAAGTTTCAGCCAATGGACCTCCGGGTTAAACCCGGAGGTCCATTGGCTGAAACATTGCTTGTGCTTTTTGTCGATAGGTACAAAATTTGAAAGTTATAGCCTGGGTGATAACTCCACTCCGCGGGTGATTTAGTTACAATCCACTCTCCACGTACTGTAATACAGAGAAAATATTAAAAATAAAAGTATTTATTTATTGGAGTTTAACGACACTTTGGACAGCCAGGGTCACCTCGTGTCGGACAGTTATCCGGTTGGAGGAAACCGGAGTACCAGGAGAGAACCACCTAGCAAGGGCGAGAAACTGTCAGGCTTCAACATACTAACTCCACACAAGGAGGGTTAGCATTGGTTGAAGACAAGTGCGCCATCGACATGCAGTACGCCTCAGTACACAACGCCACCGGTGCCTCCAAGGGGGCAATGCAGGTGAAGTGTGTTGCCGAAGGGCACAACGCGCGGTTACCGCAGGTAGGATTCGAACCGAGGACTTCTCGGCTTGCAATCTGCACCTCTACCTATTGCGCCACAGCGGGCCCAAAAAATGAAAGTAAGAAAAATAAATAAAAAGTATTCATACCACGATAGATGTGACAGTTACTTGATACAAATACACGCACTGGGATTTTTTTAGATACACCGCGCGTGGGATCTGGATTACGAGTACGAACGCCATGTAAGAACGCATCCGATTGGACGTTACATGTCTGAGTGACGTTATGAGAATGAAATGATTCTACACAAAAGAGTATCAAGTAAGGACGTGATAATCTTCTTTAAAAATATTAACTAAATTAAAGTTTAATGGCGGTATAAGTACAGAACCCAACTCGGTCGAGCGCACGTGAAATACAAGAAAGACTTCACCCCAGGTTGTTGGTCCCAGTACCCTGTATTCCACCCTCATTGTGTTCCGTCTTCATAGTTACAAATTACAACACTCAGATACTGAATTACCACCGAGGCACCCGTTGCGTGAGCTTCCACACTCAATATTTGTAACAAGTGATAAGCAAGTCAAAGTTTAAACCAACTCGGTGAATAGACCACGGGCTGAAATATCCATTGTGTTTAATATGCTTTAAATAGAAATCAGATTTTTGACTAAGTGAAAATTCCACCCCGCGGATGTGGTGACAACGAACTCATCCCGTACCGCACGTATTCTCCTTCCTAACGGTGCGCGTGCACTTTTATCCTCCAAAACTAAGCACATTGCTTCAGTCACTATTGACTCGACCTCAACAATCACGTTCCTATGAAATGATTTTTTTTTTTTTTGAGTAGCCAGTATTAGTGAACAGATTTATTCAAAATAGATTTAATGATAATGTTTAGTAATTGTTTATCATTATGTTAGGTAAATGCTTTTAACCTGTGAAAAGAGCATCGAATAAAAGATAAATCAGCTTGTGACACTTTCATTGTTTAGTTTTGGCAATACATGAATCAATAAAAAAGTACATTTATTCAAGCACCCTCGTTAAACAAAGAGAACACACTTGAAAAACGCAGGTGGTCGTTTGATTTTAGCCGTGACGTTGTTGGTACATAATTTCAATTTGTAAAGTAGTGAACTTCAAGTGGAGTTCTATTTAAACGAGTTCATAGTCTGGAATAAAAGTAGTAATACTATAGGTAGTAATACACAGAAGCTTGGGTATAGAGGAAATGACGAAGTGAAAAAGGCGATAAATGGCCGAAATATTAAATGTGCAGCGTACAGGAGGAGTAGAAAACTCAAGGAGGTGGAAAGCAACGAGGCCAGGGTAGCAAAAGAAGAATAACAGCAGGCACGAAATACAGTGAACATGATTAAAGTCGAAAATCGGTGTGTGTGAAACTGCAATCTTAAAAGGACGATAAGATTGACAGGAGAATCGAGTTCGAATGTATTTTGGAAATGGGTGAAAAAAGAAACAAAGGAAGTAATTCACAGAGTATTAAAGTAGAGCGGCGGAAATACAGACGACCAAGACCAAATTGCATCAGAATTAGTCAAGCACTGGAAAAAGGTAAACGATAAGCGATGGTGCATGGGGAACCCACCTGAGCGCCACTTTGAGCTCCAGGAAAATTAATCGGACTTCGTGTTCAGCGAAATAAAAACCGAGAAGGGACAAAAAGTAGTACCAAAATTGAGGAACGAAAAAACGGAAGAGATGGACGAAATTTCCAACGAGTTCGTAAAAATGAGGGGGTGGGGGTGGGGAGGGGGTGGGTGGGTTTCGTGGGGGGGGGGGAGAAGCTCTGTTAAAGCTTAAAAATCTACACCTACATGCGTACCTTATAACCCTCACAAGTGCACACTTGCTCTCGCGTATAACACACACACACACACACACACACACACACACACACACACACACACACACACACACACACACACACACACACACACAGAGTCTTGTCTTCCCTACATACCGAGGTACCCCATTGTTTGTCCTTTGTGTGGACTAACGGTTTCAACTTCGTTTTGCCGGTACAGTTCTGGGAAAACAACCGAGGTAAAGGGTTTCTTTTGTCTTTTGTACCTCGGTAAGGCGAAACACGCAAACTCTTTCGTCTAGTTACCTCGTCAAGTTGGTAAGACACACACACACACACACACACACACACACACACACACACACACACACACACACACACACACACACACACACACACACAGTCTTGTTTTCCCTACATACCGAGGTACCCCATTGTCTGTCCTTTGTGTGGACTAACGGTTTCTACCTCGTTTTGCCGGTACAGTTCTGGGAAAACAACCGAGGTAAAGGGTTTCTTTTGTCTTTTGTACCTCGGTAAGGCGAAACACGCAAACTCTTTTGTCTAGTTACCTCGACAAGTTGGTAAGACAACACACACACACACACACACACACACACACACACACACACACACACACACACACACAGAGTCTTGTTTTCCCTACATACCGAGGTACCCCATTGTCTGTCCTTTGTGTGGACTAAGGGTTTCAACCTCGTTTTGCCGGTACAGTTCTGGGAAAACAACCGAGGTAAAGGGTTTCTTTTGTCTTTTGTACCTCGGTAAGGCGAAACACGCAAACTCTTTTGTCTAATTACCTCGTCAAGTTGGTAAGACAAACCACACACACACACACACACACACACACACACACACACACACACACACACACAGTCTTGTCTACCCTACATACCGAGGTACCTCATTGTTTGTCCTTTGTGTGGACTAACGGTTTGAACCTCGTTTTGCCGGTACAGTTCTGGGAAAACAACCGAGGTAAAGGGTTTCTTTTATCTTTTGTACCTCGGTAAGGCAAAACACGCAAACTCTTTTGTCTAATTACCTCGTCAAGTTGGTAAGACAAACCACACACACACACACACACACACACACACACACACACACAATTTTCTGTACTTTTTGTCATGTTTGAAACCAATCAGGGTTCAGTAAATGAAAACAATTTTTCGGCGGCATATTAAAAGAAAAAAACGTTTCAGTATGAAATGTCTGTGCCAGTGCGATTTTTTAACCTCAAACACACACAAATACACACACACACACGCACACACAGTCTTGTTTACCCTACATACCGAGGTACCCCATTGTTTGTCCTTTGTGTGGACTAACGGTTTCTACCTCGTTTTGCCGGTACAGTTCTGGGAAAACAACCGAGGTAAAGGGTTTCTTTTGTCTTTTGTACCTCGGTAAGGCGAAACACGCAAACTCTTTTGTCTAGTTACCTCGTCAAGTTGGTAAGACAAACTCACACACACACACACACACACACACACATACATACATACTTAGCTTACTTTCGTCTTACCCCGAAAGTAAATTTGGTCGAAAAAAAAAATTATTGAAAAGGCAGAACAACAAGACATCGCAGACCACAGATACCACAACAAAGTGCTCCGTGCAGATTTTTTTTTATCAGGAGATCGGGTACATGCACACACACACACACAGAATAGTAACACAATAGGTGTGCCTGGTGCATTTGTTTCCCAATTTACGAAGACCTACTATTATTTAACCAATTACGAGGGCATGAGTGGGGAATTATTTGGGACAACAAAGGATTTCCTCACGAATAGTGAGAAAAGGGGAAACAATGTTCTGCTACAGTGACCCGAAAATTCTACAGCTAATTCCAACAAACAACTCCTATGACCAAAACAGTATTATTAATATTGTTTATACAGTGCTTTCAAATACAAGGGTCATCATTTTCACTACTTAACCTTTATAATCGTTTTCAAACAGGAGAAGTTAAATCTCTTAATTTTAACTAATGATTATCCAATGTATCATCACGAATTTTAAAGTGTAATCTTTAGATATTTTGCTAACTTAATTAAATTCGTTTTATTACCCGTTGTCAGGTTTTTTAAAACCCTACTATACAGTAAGGCAGAGTACGTTTATACGTACTCGGCCTAACTCTATAGTAGGGTTTTAAAAAATCACTTCTCGCTGAATTATATTTATTGCATTCCAGAATAAAATGGAATTCATCCTCGATCTTATTCTCATCACAAAGTCGACACACGCTACTCCTCCGTTCGCAAGAAGAGTACCGTCCCACCTCTATGTTTAATTTATGTGAAGAGATTCTTATTTCAGTAATAAGGCTCCTTAAGTTTTTTGGTATATTCATAGTTAAATACGTTTCTACAAGATATTTATATAATTCACATTTTTTTCTACTATTCAATTCACTCCTCACGAACTGGATATAATTATCTCTCAGTGTTAAACTTAACCTTATCACGACTTCATCACAACCAGAGGCCCCTTGGTTTATCAAGACATTCCCAAGCCCCATCATTCACCCGTGTATTCTGCTTATTCATGTATTCACATGCATTATAACGATCAACATAGACGCAGGACTCCTGATTGCCAGGCGGTGTTGCCGAGGATTCGAATCCCGGCGGGGGATCAGAAATCAACATTCAAAATTCCTCTAAAACATGATTGTGTCATTTGAAAAAACACACACAAGCCCGTGCCAGTCTTCGTCTGAGGCCATCCACAGCACTTTCGTCGTACTGTAGCCAGCGCGTTCCACACTTTCATGCTGCTGCCGAAAGGAAGATGAACCAATTAATCATGAGGACTTCATCTAAAAAGCTAGATTCCAGCCATCGTTTTTTGACGGTATGCAATGGTTTAGTGGTTTAGACGCTGGACTCCTGATTGCCAGGCGGTGTTGCTGAGGGTTGGAATCCCGGCGGGGGATCAGAAACCAACATTCAAAATTTCTCTAAAACATGATTGTGTCATTTGAAAAAACACACACAAGCCCGTGTCAGTCTTCGTCTGAGGCCATCCACAGCACTTTCGCCGTACTGTAGCCAGCGCGTTCCACACTTTCACGCTGCTGCCGAAAGGAAGATGAAAAAAAGTAATCATGAGGACTTCATCTAAAAAGCTAGATTCCAGCCATCGTTTTTTGACGGTGTGCAATGGTCTAGTGATTTAGACGCTGGACTCCTGATTGCCAGGCGGTGTTGCAGAGGGTTCGAATCCCGGCGGGGGATCAGAAACCAACATTCAAAATTCCTCTCAAACGTGATTGTGTCATTTGAAAAAACACACACAAGCCCGTGCCAGTCTTCGTCTGAGGCCATCCACAGCACTTTCGTCGTACTGTAGCCAGCGCGTTGCACACTTTCATGCTGCTGCCGAAAGGAAGATGAACCAAGTAATCATGAGGACTTCATCTAAAAAGCTAGATTCCAGCCATCGTTTTTTGACGGTATGCAATGGTTTAGTGGTTTAGACGCTGGACTCCTGATTGCCAGGCGGTGTTGCCGAGGGTTGGAATCCCGGCGGGGGATCAGAAACCAACATTCAAAATTTCTCTAAAACATGATTGTGTCATTTGAAAAAACACACACAAGCCCGTGTCAGTCTTCGTCTGAGGCCATCCACAGCACTTTCGCCGTACTGTAGCCAGCGCGTTCCACACTTTCACGCTGCTGCCGAAAGGAAGATGAAAAAAAGTAATCATGAGGACTTCATCTAAAAAGCTAGATTCCAGCCATCGTTTTTTGACGGTGTGCAATGGTCTAGTGATTTAGACGCTGGACTCCTGATTGCCAGGCGGTGTTGCAGAGGGTTCGAATCCCGGCGGGGGATCAGAAACCAACATTCAAAATTCCTCTCAAACGTGATTGTGTCATTTGAAAAAACACACACAAGCCCGTGCCAGTCTTCGTCTGAGGCCATCCACAGCACTTTCGTCGTACTGTAGCCAGCGCGTTGCACACTTTCATGCTGCTGCCGAAAGGAAGGTGAACCAAGTAATCATGAGGACTTCATCTAAAAAGCTAGATTCCAGCCATCGTTTTTTGACGGTGTGCAATGGTCTAGTGGTTTAGACGGTGGACTCCTGATTGCCAGGCGGTGTTGCCGAGGGTTCGAATCCCGGCGGGGGATCAGAAACCAACATTCAAAATTCCTCTAAAACATGATTGTGTCATTTGAAAAAAAACACACACAAGCCCGTGCCAGTCTTCGTCTGAGGCCATCCACAGCACTTTCGTCGTATTTTAGCCAGCGCGTTCCACACTTCCATGCTGCTGCCGAAAGGAAGATGAACCATGTAATCATGAGGACTTCATCTAAAAAGCTAGATTCCAGCCTTCGTTTTTTGACGGTTTGCAATGGTCTCGTGGTTTAGACGCTGGACTCCTGATTGCCAGGCGGTGTTGCCGAGGGTTCGAATGCCGGCGGTGGATCAGAAACCAACATTCAAAATTTCTCTAAAACATGATTGTGTCATTTGAAATAAACACACACAAGCCCGTGCCAGTCTTCGTCTGAGGCCATCCACAGCACTTTCGTCGTACTGTAGCCAGCGCGTTCCACACTTTCATGCTGCTGCCGAAAGGAAGATGAACCAAGTAATCATGAGGACTTCATCTAAAAAGCTAGATTCCAGCCATCGTTTTTTGACGGTGTGCAATGGTCTGGTGGTTTAGACGCTGGACTCCTGATTGCCAGTCTGTGTTGCCGTGGGTTCGAATCCCGGCGGGGGATCAGAAATCAACATTCAAAATTCCTCTAAAACATGATTGTGTCATTTGAAAAAAACACCCACAAACAAGCCCGTGCCAGTCTTCGTCTGAGGCCATCCACAGCACTTTCGTCGTATTTTAGCCAGCGCGTTCCACACTTTCATGCTGCTGCCGAAAGGAAGATGAACCAAGTAATCATGAGGACTTCATCTAAAAAGCTAGATTCCAGCCTTCGTTTTTTGACGGTTTGCAATGGTCTAGTGGTTTAGACGCTGGACTCCTGATTGCCAGGCGGTGTTGCCGAGGGTTCGAATCCCGGCGGGGGATCAGAAACCAACATTCAAAATTCCTCTAAAACATGATTGTGTCATTTGAAATAAACACACACAAGCCCGTGCCAGTGTTCGTCTGAGGCCATCCACAGCACTTTCGTCGTACTGTAGCCAGCGCGTTCCACGCTTTCATGCTGCTGCCGAAAGGAAGATGAACCAAGTAATCATGAGGACTTCATCTAAAAAGCTAGATTCCATCCTTCGTTTTTTGACTGTTTGCAATGGTCTAGTGGTTTAGACGCTGGACTCCTGATTGCCAGGCGGTGTTGCCGATGGTTCGAATCCCGGCGGGGGATGAGAAACCAACATACAAAATTCCTCTAAAACATGATTGTGTCATTTGAAAAAACACACACAAGCCCGTGCCAGAATTCGTCCGAGGCCATCCACAGCACTTTCATCGTATTTTAGCCAGCGCGTTCCACACTTTCATGCTGCTGCCGAAAGGAAGATGAACCAAGTAATCATGAGGACTTCATCTAAAAAGCTAGATTCCAGCCTTCGTTTTTTGACGGTTTGCAATGGTCTAGTGGTTTAGACGTTGGACTCCTGATTGCCAGGCGGTGTTGCCGAGGGTTCGAATCCCGGCGGGAGATCAGAAACCAACATTCAAAATTCTTCTAACACATGATTGTGTCATTTGAAAAAACACACACAAGCCCGTGCCAGTCTTCGTCTGAGGTCATCCACAGCACTTTCGTCGCACTGTAGCCAGCGCGTTCCACACTTTCATGCTGCTGCCTAAAGGAAGATGAACCAAGTAATCATGAGGACTTCATCTAAAAAGCTAGATTCCAGCCATCGTTTCTTGACGGTGTGCAATGGTCTGGTGGTTTAGACGCTGGACTCCTGATTGCCAGTCGGTGTTGCCGTGGGTTCGAATCCCGGCGGGGGATCAGAAACCAACATTCAAAATTCCTCTAAAACATGATTGTGTCATTTGAAAAAACACAAACAAGCACGTGCCAGTCTTCGTCTGAGGCCATCCACAGCACTTTCGTCGTACTGTAGCCAGCTCGTTCCACACTTTCATGCTGCTGCCGAAAGGAAGATGAACCAAGTAATCATGAGGACTTCATCTAAAAAGCTAGATTCCAGCCATCGTTTTTTGACGGTGTGCAATGGTCTGGTGGTTTAGACGCTGGACTCCTGATTGCCAGTCGGTGTTGCCGTGGGTTCGAATCCCGGCGGTGGATCAGAAACCAACATTCAAAATTCCTCTAAAACATGATTGTGTCATTTGAAAAAGCACACACAAGCCCGTGCCAGTCTTCGTCTGAGGCCATCCACAGCACTTTCGTCGTACTGTAGCCAGCGCGTTCTACACTTTTATGCTGCTGCCGAAAGGAAGATGAACCAAGTAATCATGAGGAAATCATCTAAAAAGCTAGATTCCAGCCATCGTTTTTTGAAGGTGTGCAATGGTCTAGTGGTTTAGACGCTGGACTCCCGATTGCCAGGCGGTATTGCCGAGAGTTCGAATCCCGACGGGGGAGGATAAGAAACCAACATTCAAAATTCCTCTAAAACATGATTGTGTCATTTGAAAAAAACACCCACAAACAAGCCCGTGCCGGTCTTCGTCTGAGGCCATCCACAGCACTTTCGTCGTACTGTAGCCAGCGCGTTCCAGACTTTCATGCTGCTGCCGAAAGTAAGATGAACCAAGTAATCATGAGGACTTCATCTAAAAAGCTAGATTCCAGCCATCGTTTTTTGACGGTGTGCAATGGTCTGGTGGTTTAGACGCTGGACTCCTGATTGCCAGTCGGTGTTGCCGTGGGTTCGAATCCCGGCGGGGGATCAGAAACCAACATTCAATATTCCTCTAAAACATGATTGTGTCATTTGTAAAAACACACACAAGCCCGTGCCCGTCTTCGTCTGAGGCCATCCACAGCACTTTCGTCGTACTATAGCCAGCTCGTTCCACACTTTCATGCTGCTGCCGAAAGGAAGATGAACCAAGTAATCATGAGGACTTCATCTAAAAAGCTAGATTCCAGCCATCGTTTTTTGACGGTGTGCAGTGGTCTAGTGGTTTAGACGCTGGACTCCTAATTGCCAGGCGGTGTTGCCGAGGGTTCGAATCCCGGCGGGGGTTCAGAAACCAACATTCAAAATTCCTCTAAAACATGCTTGTGTCATTTGATAAAACACACACAAGCCCGTGCCAGTCTTCGTCTGAGGCCATCCACAGCACTTTTGTCGCACTCTAGCCAGCGCATTCCACACTTTCATGCTGCTGACGAAAGGAAGATGAACTAATAATCATGAGGACTTCATCTAAATAGCTAGATTCCAGCCATCGTTTTTTGACGGTGTGCAATGGTCTAGTGGTTTAGACGCTGGACTCCTGTTGTCTGCCCTTTGCTCAATGGTGGACGCTTTTTTGACAGAGAGAAATTCAATGTTTTATCGGTGCCATCCGATGAAGCGTGGACAATTTATGCCCTCAACTTTTGCTGTTTCTTTTTTAACATCACTTTTGAAACATTATTTCTGATTATTGTGTGACATTTGTTATTGGTTTCGTTGGATTTGGTGGTTGATTATTTTTGTTGAGGAGAATGGGAGATGGAAATGTACACTTCAGCGAAATGAAAACTGATTAAACTAAGAATTTTGGAGCAATGGAGAGATTGAAGGAGAAAAGGAAATCTGTATCTGTTGAGTCATTCCGTGAAGAACTAATCCTTCGCATCAATGTGCTAGATAATTCAAAAATAAAAGCTGTGGAAATAATTAAAGCAGTTGATGAACTATGTGGGAGTGATTCCTGTTTAGCTTGTGTTCCTGTAAGTGGGGACTTGTATGAGGTGACACTGAATGATGCTGATGCGACCGAACTCTTACAGGATGGAATAACTATTGGAAAGCATAAATTTGTCTGTTCAAAAGTGTTTTTTGACTCTGTTGTTGTATCATTGCTACATCTTCCTGCATACATTACAAATGAAGTAATTGAAGAAAAACTGAAAGTTGCTTATAACATTGAACTGTTATCTCCCATATACAGAAGATACTATCCCGGCACATCTGTGGCTAATGGCACACGTTATGTGCGCGTTCGGTTCCCCCCAGGAGTACGATCACTTCCTTACTCTATGAAATTTGAAACAGCTAATGGTATGAACTATTTTCGTGTTTTGCACAACAACCAGATAAAAGTTTGTTCAAAATGCTTATCACCTGACCGTTTGATTAAGGAGTGCCCACTTTTTATCTGCTTCAAATGTAAGCTGCCAGGCCACCTTGCACGTAATTGTTCAGTAACACCCTGCGTTAACTGTTCATCATTTGTTTGTAAATGTACTGTGCGTGAAAAATTTAATAAGTCAGATGCCAGTTCTGATTCAATTACAAGAATTGACAAAGGGAAAGATTCAGTTTCAGTTCAACCCAATGTTGTATATTCAAGTGAACTTTCAATGAAGGATTTGAATAAAAGTGAGACCTGGATTAATAATAACTCTGTTTGGGAAAAT
Source organism: Pictodentalium vernedei (assembly GCA_031216915.1). Lineage (NCBI taxonomy): Eukaryota > Metazoa > Mollusca > Scaphopoda > Dentaliida > Dentaliidae > Pictodentalium > Pictodentalium vernedei. The sequence continues at coordinate 73,609,536 of CM062294.1, read as the reverse complement.
GACTCATGGGATTCTGAACCAGTAGGTAGTAAAAACACTTTGCCGTGTTTAGCGAAGCGCAGTTCTGTTGTGGGATCAAAAGACTGCGTTGACCCTTCCCCAGTAGTTGATGACAGTATAGTTGAGATAAAACCCCGTGTTATTGTTGAAGACTTTGAAACTTTGGATGACAATACAAATTATGTTGAGTTTTCTGATGATGATAGGTGTGATTCTGACGTTGACAATAGGGACATAAGTGCAATGATTGACGACTCTGCTAATAATGTGGTGACCCGAAAACGTAGGTCAAGGCTTGTTGTACACCCAAAAGTAATAAGAGAATGTGAGCAAAAACAAAAAAGTGAGGATACAGGTGGTAACACTTCCTGATGGATCGATGTTATATTTTCAATCATTTGGTTCTTTTCTTTATGTTTCAGGTCTGCAGCTTCAATGTTAATGGTCTCCGGGATTTATTTATTTATTTATTTATTGGTGCTTAACGCCACATCAGCAGCTTGGGCTATGTCGTGGCGAGAAAACAGAGGTATATAAAAAGTCATTATCAAGAATGAAGTAAAAATTTAATGAAATAAAAATAACCACAAAAGACATTTCAAAGACAAAAATGATTAGAAAAGCAATGAGTAATGAGATAAGAAAATACATTATAAATCAACCTGAAGAACTGAGACTTGATGATTCGAGATTAAAAGACTAAAAACAATTTTAAAATTTTGTAAAAAGGTTGATTACTTTTAGAAATGACACAATTTTGTGTGGGCTCGTATTATAAAATAGATCTCTAAGGGATCCAGCTGTGAAGTACTGCCCTCTGACAAGATTAAAATCAGTGCAATGTAAAAGAATGTGTTCCACTGACAACACCTGCTGACATGGAACACACTCTGGTCGCAAATTACCCTCTAACAGAAAGGAATGTGTTAGTCTTGTATGACCAATATGACAACGTGTCAGAATAACACGATCTTTCCTACAAAGGTTACTAGATGGGTAGTGATCAGAAACAGTTGGTCGGAAGCGATGAAGCTTGTTATTAGTTACCCCATCCCATTCCGCCTGCCACATAGATTTGATGTAGCTACTAATATGTGGTTTGAAATCACTGAAAGGGATGTTAAAATCAGTAAGAGGCTTTGTTAAAGCCTGTTTTGCTGCACTGTCTTGTCTGTCCTGGTGTTACCAGCGATACCTACATGACCGGGTAACCAGCAAAACTCGATGTCACATTGGTCAGACATGAGAGTTGTTAACTTCTCACGAAGTTCCAAAACTAGAGGGTTCTTCAACCTGGGGTTGAGTAAAGCAAGTAAAGAGGAAAGAGAGTCGGAAAAAATAATCGACTTCTTTTCCTGAGCATTCTCGATATGTTCAAGAGCGAGCTGTAAAGCTTTAACTTCAGCTGTGAAAATAGAACTCTGATTCGGTATTCTGATTGAGGTGACATGATCACCAGTAACAGCAGCTGATGATACTTTGTCACCGTCCTTAGATCCATCCGTATAGATCCTTGTATATGTACTATACTTGGACTTTATTTCGGCATATTTGTGTTTGAACAGTAAGGAATTGGTATAAGATTTTTTGGTAGAAGCAAGGTCCAAAATAACTGTAGGTTTTTTAAGATGTCAAGGAGGAATATGTGTTTTACGATTTTCTTTTATTGTATGTGGTTCAATTTTGGTGGACTCCATGTGGGGTTTAATTCTAATTCCCAATGGAGGAATATGTTTCTGGTGGCGGTTAAAGAAATCAACATTTTGAGGGTCTGTAACACAATGATAAGCAGGATTTGAAGGATTGCCAAAAGTTTAGACACATATTGGAGAGACAATTTAATTCTGCGCTTCTCAAGAGAAGGTTCCTCTGCTTCAACAAGGGTCTCCGGGATATAAACAAGCTTAAAAATGTTTCACTTTATTTCAGGACAAATCTCTGGATATTATTAGTTTACAAGAAACTCACTGGGATGATAATTTTTTAAACGGTTTAACACATACCTGGAAGGGTAACATTTTTCATTCTAATTATAATAGTAAATCCAGGGGCGTTGTCATATTAGTAAGTGATAAGCATAAAGACCACACCAGAGTTGTTCAACAAGATAATGATGGCCGTCTCATTAAGATTGAAGTAACTATTGGCGACATACTATATTATTTTTATAGTGTGTATGTACCCAATTCTTACCGAGACAAAATTATTTTCTTTTATAATATTAGAACGTTTCTTTTCATGTTCTATCGGTCGATAGTACCTGAGTTTGTGTGATTTCTGAAATAAAACCTGAAGCAGCTTCGCTGCTTCAGGTTTTATTTCAGAAATCACACAAACGCAGGTACTATCGACCGATAGAACATGAAAAGAAACGTTCTAATTATTTTATTATGCCGAACAACAAATAACGTTCATTGTTAAGCGTTAACTCTAGCATGCCATCAATCTTGTAACAACAATGTAGTCAAATCCAAAAACATGACGTCATTTCGAACGAATGACGTCTCTTCGAAAATGACTTGTCACAAGTGCCGTCGCTTTGGGAGTTTCCATATCAACAAATGCCAGTGTTTACAGCTGTTCTTGTTATAATTCATTGTTAATGCTTGTGTGAATAGTGGAATAAATTAATGGAAAATAAATTCATGTTTCTCGGACGACGGCAGTTGATAGAATTAAGAGGAGTGAAACAATTTATTTTGAACTTGAGGCGGAGGATCAGTGAGGATGGGGATTAATAAACTTGTGGAAATATAATTGATTCAGGTCATAACTCATATTCAGGATTCACTGAGGTGGGGAACAACACGTAAGTTTTTAATATTTCAAAATCCAGATTCCATCTAGAGTCTGATAGATCTACAAAGTATTTTTTACAATTAGAAAAAAATAGGCAGCAGTCAAATTTATTTTCGGCTGTTTTGACATCTGAAGGTGAAGTGGTTGACAATGTTTATGATATTTTGAATATTGCCAAAGATTTTTATGCTGATTTATATGGTAAAAAGGAGATCGAAATGAGAAAAATTAATGCTGTTTTGCATTTTGTAGACAAAACTTTGTCTGCAGAAGATAAAAACACATGTGATGAAAGTTTTACCCAGGAAGAAATTTGGCATTCTTTAAAATCAATGGCGGCCTCTAAATCCCCTGGATTAGATGGCCTCACAAAAGAGTTTTACTCTACATTTTGGAATAAATTGAGCCCGATTTTAAAGAAGGTATTCAAAGAAAATATTTTATCTAGATCTATGACAAAAGGTGTTATAGTTTTAATTTATAAAAAGAAAGGCGACAAACGTGAGTTATCTAATTGGCGTCCAATTTCACTTTTAGGTGTTGATAGAAAATTAATTGCAAAAGTCCTTGCTAATCGACTGAAAAACATTATATATAGGTTAATTTCTCCTTACCAAACTTGTTGTGTTCCAGGCAGAGATTTGAGTGAAACAGTGCTTTCTATTAGGGGTTTTATAGAGTACATTGAAACTAATAATTCTGAGGGTCTGGTCATGAAAGTGGATTTCAACAAGGCCTTTGATAGAGTTAACCATGATTACTTGTTTTGCTTGCTTGAAAAAATTGGCTTTGGTAAAAACTTCATCAATTGGGTTAAAATTTTATACAAGGATGCTCGAAGTTGTATTAAACTTAATGGTCACACATCTTCTTGTTTCAACATATCTTCATCTGTAAGACAAGGTTGTCCTCTATCTGCTCTTCTGTTTATTTTGTGTTCAGAACCCCTTGCAAATCTTGTGAATAATAATACACACATTCGTGGCCTACAGGTCCCCAATACAAACCTTGATTGCAAATTATTTCAACATGCTGATGATAATAAGTTACTGCTTGCAGATTTAGCTTCAGTGCATACTTCTGTTGAGTGTTTTCAGATGTTTTGTGAGGGTTCTGGAGCGCGTATTAATTATGACAAATCAGAAGTTATGCTTTTAGGGAAACTTAAGGATTTTGATGGGACTAATTTACCTCTTAAAACTACAAATGGTTGTATGGAAATTCTTGGTATTTTTGTTGGACACAATGCCAAACAATGTGAACAACTCAACTGGGGTAAAAAGGTTCAAAAACTGGCCAGTATATTACATTTTTGGAAAGATAGACATCTCACATTAAAGGGTAGAGCCATTATTTTACATACATTATTGTTGTCAACACTTTGGTACACATTAAATGTTATACCCATACCCGATCTCTTTGAAAAACAGATTAGAGACCTATGTTTGAATTTCTTGTGGTCGTATTCTATTCATACCATCAAATACAGCACAATACTTGGTAAATTTAAAGATGGTGGATTGAATGTTCCAGATATTGTGTTGAAAAGGTGGTCTTTTAGATGTAAATGGATTAGGAAAAGCTTGCAAAGTAATTTTCCATGGAAACATTTTATGTTTTACCATTTTGGTAAATACAAAAATTTATTACTGTCAGAGGGTATATTTGGCATAAGTTTGGATGTAAGGTACATAAAAAATATTTCGAAATTTTATAGTGAAATTCTTTTGGCATGGAAGGAGCTAAATGGATGCCATAATCATTTAATAGGTTCAGAAATTGTTTTCACAGAACAATCTTTATTTGATAACCCTCAAATAACCCATGAAAGTAAAACAATTAATTTTGAAAATTTTGTTCAAGCTGGTGTAACAAAAGATAAGGACATACTATATGAAGTAGTTCCCGGATTTTTACCTGAAATAGCTATCCACGAGTTGGTGTGTAAGCAATCCTTTTGTGACTGTGCACCTGTTAAATCGCAGTATGCGATTATTTTGTCAGCTGTCCCAGATGTGTGGAAATCTAAAATTAGTCACCCTCAGATCGAACAATCACAAAGAGCAGTTTCACAATCTCCCAGTGACTCGTTTTTTTTTATGTGAATGAACATGGCAACAAAACTTCCATTTCAGAATTTTCTGCCAAAAATGCTTACAGTGTCTTGAGGGTGAAGGTGTGCAATGGTCTAGTGGTTTAGACGCTGGACTCCTGATTGCTAGGCGGGGTTGCCGAGGGTTCGAATCCCGGCGGGGTATCAGAAACCAAGATTCAAAATTCCTCTAAAACATGATTGTTTCATTTGAAAAAACACACACAAGCCCGTGCCAGTCTTCGTCTGAGGCCATCCGCAGCACTTTCGTCGTACTGTAGCCAGCGCGTTCCACACTTTCATGCTGCTGCCGAAAGGAAGATGAACCAAGTAATCATGAGGACTTCATCTAAAAAGCTAGATTCCAGCCATCGTTTTTTGACGGTGTGCAATGGTCTTGTGGTTTAGAAGCTGGACTCCTGATTGCCAGGCGGTGTTGCTGAGGGTTCGATTCCCGGCGGGGGAGGATACGAAACCAACATTCAAAATTCCTCTAAAACATGATTGTGTCATTTGAAAAAACACACACAAGCCCGTGCCAGTCTTCGTCTGAGGCCATCCACATCACTTTCGTCGCACTGTAGCCAGCGTGTTCCACACTTTCATGCTGCTACCGAAAGGAAGATGAACCAATTTATCATGAGGACTTCATCTAAAAAGCTAGATTCCAGCCATCGTTCTTTGACGGTGTGCAATGGTCTAGTGGTTTAGACGCTGGACTCCTGATTGCCAGGCGGTGTTGCCGATGGTTCGAATCCCGGCGGGTTATCAGAAACCAACATTCAAAATTCCTCTAAAACATGATTGTGTCATTTGAAAAAACAAACACAAGCCCGTGCCAGTCTTCGTCTGAAGCCATCCACAGCACTTTCGTCGTACTGTAGCCAGCGCGTTCCACACTTTCATACTGCTGCCGAAAGGAAGATGAACCAATTAATCATGAGGACTTCATCTAAAAAGCAAGATTCCAGCCATCGTTTTTTGACAGTGTGCAATGGTCTAGAGGTTTAGACGCTGGACTCCTGATTGCCAGGCGGTGTTGCCGAGGGTTCGAATCCCGGCGGGTGATCAGAAACCAACATTCAAAATTCCTCTAAAACATGATTGTGTCATTTGAAAAAACTCACACACAAGCCCGTGCCAGTCTTCGTCTGAGGCCATCCACAGCACTTTCGTCGTACTGTAGCCAGCGCGTTCCAAAGTTTCATGCTGCTGCCGAAAGGAAGATGAACCAAGTAATCATGAGGACTTCATCTAAAAAGCAAGATTCCAGCCATCGTTTTTTGACAGTGTGCAATGGTCTAGAGGTTTAGACGCTGGACTCCTGATTGCCAGGCGGTGTTGCCGAGAGTTCGAATTCCGGCGGGTGATCAGAAACCAACATTCAAAATTCCTCTAAAACATGATTGTGTCATTTGAAAACCTTATACACAAGCCCGTGCCAGTCTTCGTCTGAGGCCATCCACAGCACTTTCGTCGTACTGTAGACAGCGCGTTCCACACTTTCATGCTGCTGTCGAAAGGAAGATGAACCAAATAATCATGAGGACTTCATCTGAAAAGCTAGATTCCAGCCATCGTTTTTTGACGGTGTGCAATGGTCTAGTGGTTTAGACGCTGGCCTCCTGATTGCCAGGCGGTGTTGCCGAGGGTTCGAATCCCGGCGGGGGATAAGAAACCAAAATTCAAAATTCCTTTAAAACATGATTGTGTCATTTGAAAAAACACACACAAGCCCATGCCAGTCTTCGTCTGAGGCCATCCACAGCACTTTCGTCGTACTGTAGCCAGCGCGTTGCACACTTTCATGCTGCTGCCGAAAGGAAGATGAACCAAGTAATCATGAGGACTTCATCTAAAAAGCTAGATTCCAGCCATCGTTTTTTGACGGTGTGCAATGGTCTAGTGGTTTAGACGCTGGACTCCTGATTGCCAGGCGGTGTTGCTGAGGGTTCGAATCCCGGCGGATGATAAGAAACCAACATTCAAAATTCCTCTAAAACATAATTGTGTCATTTGAAAAAACACACACAAGCCCGTGCCAGTCTTCGTCTGAGGCCATCCGCAGCACCTTTGTCGTACTGTAGCCAGCGCGTTCCACACGTTCATGCTGCTGCCGAAAGGAAGATGAACCAAGTAATAATGAGGACTTCATCTAAAAAGCTAGATTCCAGCCATCGTATTTTGACGGTGTGCAATGGTCTAGTGGTTTAAACGCTGGAGTCCTAATTACCAGGCGGTGTTGCCGAGGGTTCGAATCCCGGCGGGGGATCAGAAACCAACATTCAAAGTTCCTCTGAAACATGATTGTGTCATTTGAAAAAACACACACAAGCCCGTGCCAGTCTTCGTCTGAGGCCATCCACATCACTTTCATCGTACTGTAGCCAGCGCGTTCCACACTTTCATGCTGCTTCCGAAAGGAAGATGAAACAATTTATCATGAGGACTTCATCTAAAAAGCTAGATTCCAGCCATCGTTCTTTGACGGTGTGCAATGGTCTAGTGGTTTAGACGTTGGACTCCTGATTGCCAGGCGGTGTTGACGAGGGTTCGAATCCCGGCGGGTGATCAGAAACCAACATTCAAAATTCCTCTAAAACATGATTGTGTCATTTGAAAAAACAAACACAAGCCCGTGCCAGTCTTCGTCTGAAGCCATCCACAGCACTTTCGTCGTACTGTAGCCAGCGCGTTCCACACTTTCATGCTGCTGCCGAAAGGAAGATGAACCAATTAATCATGAGGACTTCATCTAAAAAGCAAGATTCCAGCCATCGTTTTTTGACAGTGTGCAATGGTCTAGAGGTTTAGACGCTGGACTCCTGATTGCCAGGCGGTGTTGCCGAGGGTTCGAATCCCGGCGGGTGATCAGAAACCAACATTCAAAATTCCTCTAAAACATTATTGTGTCATTTGAAAAAACTCACACACAAGCCCGTGCCAGTCTTCGTCTGAGGCCATCCACAGCACTTTCATCGTACTGTAGCCAGCGCGTTCCACACTTTCATGCTGCTGCCGAAAGGAAGATGAACCAAGTAATCATGAGGACTTCATCTAAAAAGCAAGATTCCAGCCATCGTTTTTTGACAGTGTGCAATGGTCTAGAGGTTTAGACGCTGGACTCCTGATTGCCAGGCGGTGTTGCCGAGGGTTCGAATCCCGGCGGGTGAACAGAAACCAACATTCAAAATTCCTCTAAAACATGATTGTGTCATTTGAAAAAACTCACACACAAGCCCGTGCCATGCCAGTCTTCGTCTGAGGCCATCCATAGCTCTTTCGTCGTACTGTAGCCAGCGAGTTCCACACTTTCATGCTGCTGCCGAAAGGAAGATGAACCAAGTAACCTTGAGGACTTCATCTAAAAAGCTAGATTGCAGCCATCGTTTTTTGACGGTGTGCAATGGTCTAGTGGTTTAGACGCTGGACTCCTGATTGCCAGGCGGTGTTGCCGAGGGTTTGAATCCCGGCGGTGGATCAGAAACCAACATTCAAAATTACTCTAAAACATGATTGTGACATTTGAAAAAACACACACAAGCCCGTGCCAGTCTTCGTCTGAGGCCATCCACAGCACTTTCGTCGTACTGTAGACAGCGCGTTCCACACTTTCATGCTGCTGTCGAAAGGAAGATGAACCAAGTAATCATGAGGACTTCATCTAAAAAGCTAGATTCCAGCCATCGTTTTTTGACGGTGTGCAATTGTCTAGTGGTTTAGACGCTGGACTCCTGATTGCCAGGCGGTATTGCCGAGGGTTCGAATCCCGGCGGGGGATCAGAAACCAACATTCAAAATTCCTCTCAAACATGATTGTGTAATTTGAAAAAACACACACAAGCCCGTGCCAGTCTTTGTTTGAGGCCATCCACGGCACTTTCGTCGTACTGTAACCAGCGCGTGCCACAATTTCATGCTGCTGCCGAAAGGAAGATGAACCAAGTAATCATGAGGACTTCATCTAAAAAGCTAGATTCCAGCCATCGTTTTTTGACGGTGTGCAATGGTCTGGTGGTTTAGACGCTGGACTCCTGATTGCCAAGCGGTGTTACCGAGGGTTCGTATCCCGGCGGGGGATCAGAAACCAAAATTAAAAATTCCTCTAAAACATGATTGTGTCATTTGAAAAAACACACACAAGCCCGTGCCAGTCTTCGTCTGCGGCCATCCACAGCACTTACGTCGTACTGTAGCCAGCGCGTTCCACACTTTCATGCTGCTGTCGAAAGGAAGATGAACCAAGTAATCATGAGGACTTCATCTAAAAAGCTAGATTCCAGCCATGTTTTTATGACGGTGTGCAATGGTCTAGTTGTTTAGACGCTGGACTCCTGATTGCCAGGCGGTGTAGCCGAGGGTTCGAATCCCGGCGGGGGATCAGAAACCAAAATTTAAAATTCCTCTGTGTAATTTGAAAAAACGCCCACAAGCCCGTGCCAGTCTTCGTTTGAGGCCATCCACGGCACTTTCGTCGTACTGTAGCCAGCGCGTTCCACACATTCATGCTGCTGTCGAAAGGAAGATGAACCAAGTAATCATGAGGACTTCATCTAAAAAGCAAGATTCCAGCCATCGTTTTTTGACGGTGTGCAATGGTCTAGTGGTTTAGACGCTGGACTCCTGATTGCCAGGCGGTGTTGCTGAGGGTTTGATTTCCGGCAGGGGAGGATACGGAACCAACATTCAAAATTCCTCTAAAACATGATTGTGTCATTTGAAAAAACACACACAAGCCCGTGCCAGTCTTCGTCTGAGGCCATCCATAGCACTTTCGTCGTACTGTAGACAGCGCGTTCCACACTTTCATGCTGCTGTCGAAAGGAAGATGAACCAAGTAATCGTGAGGACTTCATCGAAAAAGCTAGATTCCAGCCATCGTTTTTTGACGGTGTGCAATGGTCTAGTGGTTTAGACGCTGGACTCCCGATTGCCGGGCGGTGTTGCCGAGGGTTCGAATCCCGGCGGGGGATCAGAAACCAAAATTCAAAATTCCTTTAAAACATGTTTGTTTCATTTGAAAAAACACACACAAGCCCGTGCCAGTCTTCGTCTGAGGCCATCCACAGCACTTTCGTCGTACTGTAGCCAGCGCGTTCCACACTTTCATGCTGCTGCCGAAAGGAAGATGAACCAAGTAATCATGTTGACTTCATCTAAAAAGCTAGATTCCACCCATCGTTTTTTGACGGTGTGCAATGGTCTAGTGGTTTAGACGCTGGACTCCTGATTGCCAGGCGGTGTTGCTGAGGGTTCGAATCCCGGCGGAGGATCAGAAACCAACATTCAAAATTCCTCTGAAACATGATTGTGTCATTTCAAAAAACACACACAAGCCCGTGCCAGTCTTCGTCTGAGGCCATCCACAGCACATTCGTCGTATTGTAGCCAGCGCGTTCCACACTTTTATGCTGCTGCCGAAAGGAAGATGAACCAAGTAATCATGAGGACTTCATCTAAATAGCTAGATTCCAGCCATCGTTTTTTGACGATGTGCAATGGTCTAGTGGTTTAGACGCTGGACTCCTGATTGCCAGGCGGTGTTCCCGAGGGTTCGAATCCCGGCGGGGGATCAGAAAACAACATTCAAAATTCCTCTAAAACCTGATTGTGTCATTTTAAAAAACACACACAAGCCCGTGCCAGTCTTCGTCTGAGGCCATCCACAGCACTTTCATCGTACTGTACCCAGCGCGTTCCACAGTTTCATGCTGCTGTCGAAAGGAAGATGAACCAAGTAATCATGAGGACTTCATCTAAAATGCTAGATTCCAGCCATTGTTTTTTGACGGTGTGCAATGGTCTAGTGGTTTAGACGCTGGACTCCTGATTGCCAGGCGGTGTTGCCGAGGGTTCGAATCCCGGCGGGGGATCAGAAACCAACATTCAAAATTCCTCTGAAACATGATTGTGTCATTTGAAAAAACACACACAAGCCCGTGCCAGTCTTCGTCTGAGGCCACCCACAGCACATTCATCGTACTGTAGCCAGCGCGTTCCACACTTTTATGCTGCTGCCGAAAGGAAGATGAACCAAGTAATCGTGAGGACTTCATCTAAAAAGCTCGATTCCAGCCATCGTTTTTTGACGGTGTGCAATTGTCTAGTGGTTTAGACGCTGGACTCCTGATTGCCTGGCGGTGTTGCCGAGGGTTCGAATCCCGGCGGGGGATCAGAAACCAACATTCAAAATTCCTCTAAAACATGATTGTGTCATTTGAAAAAACACACACAAGCCCGTGCCAGTCTTCGTCTGAGGCCATCCACAGCACTTTCGTCGTACTGTAGCCAGCGCGTTCCACACTTTCATGCTGCTGTCGAAAGGAAGATGAACCAAGTAATCATGAGCACTTCATCTAAAAAGCTAGATTCCAGCCATCGTTTTTTGACGGTGTGCAATGGTCTAGTGGTTTAGAGATTTTCTACCTGAGAAGCACAAAGTAGGCAATCCAGACATAAAACTTTCCACCATATCTGAACAAGGCGTATAGGCAGACGCGATAGAAAATTATATTAGTTGGATAACACCGAGAGACTGACCCAGATATTTAATCTTGTACAAAACAAAAATAGATTCAAGTTATTGCTCAACATATTTTATAGTTGCGGCTGCAATCACCACGATTGTGGCTGCAGCCAATGAATACGGATAATATGGAGAACAGATCATGGGGGCCGATTATAATTACTTCTAGGTATTACATTATTTTGACCCAGCCATAAGGTGCAACAATGGTTGGGCACCATGCTCAGTCACAGATTTGGCTCATTGTAAATACAGAACCATAATACAGTTCGCAATGGCATCCAATCCTGGCTGTATAGGAGCAGTCATGGACGAACTTTGTGATGAGTGAGATCGCGGAGGCATATTACATTCGCTTCATGTTGAAGTCCTCACCATATCCGATCATGGCTGCATAGAAGCAGCCATGGATGGATACCAAGGAGAGTCAGATCATGGAGGCAGATTAAATTCACTTCCACAGGCAGTAATGGTCTAATACCGTGCAGAAACCCAGACATCTGGATCATCATTATACCATACCATGATACAACTGCCCACCGCATCTGAACATGGTTGCATAGAAACAGCCATGGAAGGATGCTATGGAGAGTCAGATCTTGGAGGCACATTAAGTTCACTTCCAGATATAACATGAATTTTCTCCAGCTATGGAGTACAGCCAAGGTTGCGTACCATGCACAGTCACACATTTGAGTCTTAGTTGTAGAATACTGTGATACAACTCTCCACAGCATCCGATCGTGGCTGCATAGAACCTGTCATGGGCGGGTATCATGGAGAGTCAGATCACGGAGCTTATTGTTTGCACTTTCGAGTATTACTTCAATTTTCAACGCTTTTATATGTGTAGGATAATAACCGAACCATTTTTTTGTTTTGTTTAAATTTCGCGTCATATCGGATGAAATTATTCATCAGTTCACAACATTGGTCATCGCGGAGACTTGCATCCCTAAATAAAATGCCAACATTATATGCATAGTAGTATCCGTACCATTAGTCGACTGGGTAGGTATGAAAACGGCTCATATCGCATCGTGGCTGCATGGAAGCAGCCAACGTTGGGAATCGCAAAGCATGAATACTTTGGTCAATATGAGCTATTATCTTTATACCAGATAACTTGTTACCTGATTTATACAGCAGATTCTGGTTGAAGATATTAGATTTTAAGAACACTGTCAGTAAAGTTTGAAGTTTTCATCACACCCTTTCATTATTAAATTGGGGCTATAATACGACCCCTTCAACTAGTATTCAACATTGGTTCCAGTTCAGGAGCAAAGGCAGCGTGGTGAAAACGTTCGAAATGTGAGGTTTAAGATCAGTAAAATGTGCCATCACCGAGCTGCGACGAATCATGAAGAGGGGGTCCTTGGGTAATTTTAACTAGTTCGTCTTCAGTTCTAAACCGGATTATGCGTCCATTCACTAGCTTAGCGTACAGTTTACCGTCGGTCGACCAAGAATTGGAGACGTTACTTGACGAGAAGGCCCTTTTCAGCAGGTCACTATTTAACTTAGTCAAGTCCTCTGTGATCAAAATTCCAGTTCCTTTCAGTCTTTTTCGCTCTCTGACGACTTCCAGTTTGTGAGATCGACTTGTAAACTTGACAATAATCGGTGACTTGTCCGGAGATCGGAGCGATTTCAGTATGTGCGCAATGGAAATGTGAGTGTGCTCGAACTTGAGGCCCAGTTTACTCTTCACAAGATTTAACACTTTTTTAGATGTTTCATTTGCAGTTTCATTTCCATCCAGAGGAATTCCGAAAATCCAAACACTATCCTTCCTAGAGTGTTGCTCAATATCGTTAAGGCTATAGCGAATTTCCATTTTTCTTCCTGATTTCCTCTAAGTTGAGATGCTAACTTTTTATTTTCCTCGAGCAGGAAGACATTTTGGTTTACCAAATCAAACACACAGCTCTATATCGAGTCTATTTTCCGATTTAGCGATTCCAGAATATTGTTCTTCAAATCCAAGAGTTCTTTGTTGAATTCTGACTTTGAAATCTGTTTTTTTTTTGTGAAGGAGAGAAACTCAGTTTTGGTGATCAAATTCTCCATACGGGTGTAAATGGCTATCAATTTTTTGTTCACGTCAGCTAAGCTAACATCATCATCATATGCACAGATAGCCTCATCGACACCGAGAGCAGAAGCTTCTTTGGAAACGGTTTCTTCACATTCAAACATAGGTCTAAAGTCCTTCAGGGCAGTCTGTCTTTTACTTGACGGGGTTAACTCTTTACCTAACGTAATGGCCAAAACCGGCCAGCGTAATTCTCAAAAATCGCTTATTAATTTTCATTATTTTTTCATTTTTTGTCTCAAAAACCTAGGTTACGACCCCTCATTGGAACGAGCTCATCGAGCTCGTTCCAATGAGGGGTTATAAGCTATGTTTTTGAGACAAAAATGAAAACAATTAGTTATTCAAGATGATTTTTGTCAAGTGTCGTTTGCTTTTCATGTTAGGTAAAGGGTTAAAAAACCCTTACTATCGGTGGGACTTCTAGTGCTTCCTCTACTTTTTCCTTTGCGATCCATGGTTTTAAATAAGTCAAATGATCCAAAAAGTTAGGTGGAGGTAGAAAATTACCAAAATAACACACAATATAGGCTATAACGCTATTGATAACAAACAGGATTCCACAACTGAAAACATATCGAGGAGAGAGTTAATTTTTCCAAGAGAGAATCCAAAATGACAAATGGTGAACATGTGCACTACAGTAGAATAGAGTTAAGCGAACTAATACACATTATTACCACTTTAGCGTGCGTACATATTAACACAATTTTACCTTTACGGTAAAAGTGCATAATGCACAGACTCAAACCGGAAGTTGTGTGTTAATGTGGTTAACAGCCCGCTTCCGAATAAATGTTTCGTTACGGTTTATGTAATCCGTCATATCAAACGCGCCACTGGTTCCGAGATGAAGAAACGCGCTTAACTGCAATGAATGTTAAAAAACACGTGAAATTTGTGATTTCCCTATTACTTCGGTGATGAAGCATTCGAATTGTCAAGGTGAGTGTAATGAATTCATTACGGTAGGTTTTTGTCAGTAGATTTCGGGAGAAGGTCAATTTTTCGTGGCAAACAAGAATATTTAAATTAAGCTATCATGTGATTGACCACGTGGCGTTTTGTTTATCAAGAAATAGACGACACATGTGTTTTGGTCAAATGTCATTGCGAAAACTCGGGATGTCACAATCAAGTGAACTTGATGAAGAACCTTGGGATTTAACCATTTTAGAAGTGGTAATAATAGTAATAATAAGATTTTGTTGGGCGTCCCTGTTTATTAACGGCCCTCCAGGAATGATTAACAGCCTTCGGGCCGTTAACAGCCCTCGACTTCGCCCTCGACATCCAGAGGGTCCATTAACAGCCCGAGACGAAGTCGAGTTTATTAACGGCCCGAAGGCTGTTAATCATTCCTGTCGGGCCGTTAATAAACCGTAACGCCCTCCAAAATCATGTTTTTGGTATAGTAATGAATACTGTTGTGAATACAGCTCACTACGATATTATGAACGGTCAGTTAGACATGACCGCTTGGATTCACTCGAAAAAAAGAAAATTACTCAACATGCTTCAGAAAACAGCTATTATAATCGGATCACAACATTTTTGAAATGTTCCATGCTGAAGTTATAAACTCCCTATCTGAGGTGTTCAGAATCAAGCCTTGAAATCCACACATAAACACCCTCAAACAACATCTTTATCAAGAACTCAGTACACTCGTACTCTTTCTCATTATTTCTTGTCAGAGATTATTATAAAATTTATCTTGGAGAATAATAATTTTCACTTTGGAGAGAGGATTGTCCAACAAATAAAAGGTACAGCCATGGGCAGTAAAGTTGCCCCTACCAAGCAACTCTTACTCTTGGATACCCTGAAGAAAATACTTATAACAAGTCAGAAACAATATTCGGATAAGAATTCAATATTTAAGTCCAAAGTAATTTTAAAAGGTTTCTTGATGATTGTTACATTTTCGTTTTGTGGAATAGGTCGGAAATTGACCTCTTAACTTTTTGGCATTCTAAATAATTTAAACCTAGACATAAAATTCATTATGGAGAAAAGGTATGAAAGTCTACCATTTTTAGATGTATTGGTTCAAATACGGGAAAATGAAACTGAGACAGACATATTTTATAAACCTGCAGGCACAAGCAATATTTACATTTCTCGTCTTGTCACTAGGGCTGCACGATATCCAATACTGAATACCGGTATCGGTATTCAAACAAATACTGCGGTATACCGGTATATCGAAAACTGTTCAAATATATGAACACAAGTACCACAATCGAGACTCGAGGCATCACAGTCGGAACGAATTAGCACGCCTTGATGATGCGGTTCGAAAAACCTTTACCCAACGCAGACGATATCAAAATTTATTATTTTCAAAATTAATTTATCAGATTTTCTCCAAAGATTTCAACAAAACTAAATCAACGAGCTCGTTCCAATGAGGGGTCACATGATATAGTTTTGTTGAAATTTTTGAAAATTATTTTTTCAACTGCTGAATTTGTATATTACGAGGGCACAAACATACGATTCCTTGGATAAAGGGATAATATTATTCATTCGGGGCTGAAGTTAAAAAACTCAAGACATCTTGAAAATTAAATTGTGGGAAAATAAATAATGACGATAAACCTATATTTTTGTAATTACACCGGTATTCAATCGATATTGGTTTGAATGTCGGTATATATCGGTTTATCGATATACCGTGCAGCCCTACTTGTCACCCAAAACACAAAACAACTAACATCTCATATAACCCAGCAACACGAATATGCAATTTTGTGTCAGATCCACGAACAAGAAACAAACGATTAGCAGAGTTAGAAAAATATCTGGAAATACGGAGCTATCCATCAAATGTTATCAAATACCGTCTAGAAAAAGCTAGGTCTCAAATTAAGAGTAATAAAATAATAAAATTCACTCCCGAAATACTGAAATGACTGATCAATTTGCATTTGATTCAACCTTCAACCCAGACAGACAAGAAATGCACCCCACAATACTGTCCAGCCTGCCGCTCCTAAATGGAAGTAAAGCAAATTATGCGAGACTTAAAATTGTTAAAAGTGAACGTCAAAGTGAAAACTTGAAGAAATTACTAACAAAAGCAAGGTTTGTGGACGGAAACGAAAATTATCAAGTGAAGAAATGCAGTCGACCAAATTGTAAACTTTGTTCTTCTCTCCTAGAAGGAAACGAAATAACAGAACTGGTACAAATTTTAAATCAAATCATCTTTCTCATGCGATAGCAAAAATCACATTTACGTCATGAAATGCTCTGGTTGTGGTGGATTGTACACAGGCGAAACTGGGGACACCGCAGAATGACCGCCTATCGGCAGCAGATCCGTGTCCCCGAAACAAGGGTTTTGAATGTAAATGAACTCATGACCACGTGCGCTCAAGGTCATACTATTATATTGATGGTCTTTCCATTTTCCAAAGTTATGACTTAAAAAACACGATTGATAAAGGAAACGCAATGTATAAAAAGCTTTAACCCTTTGAACTCTAATGGTATCTTCCATGCCAGTTCAATGGAAGCAATTAGGAGAGTCCATATTCATTATTTGGGATAAACCAATCAGTATTTTCAAATTGCAGCCTCGAGCTGCACGTTGAAAATACTGAGTGGTATACCCCTACAATATTTACTGAAGAGCCATCCAAAATAATGACGTTATGGCGTATCATGTTCCTAGCCGGAAAAACGGCCGCTGGGGTTCAAAGGATTAAAAGTACACTTAGCAAAAACTAATCAAACTGGTACATAAACTGTTATACGCAAGAAATCCCTCTTTCCCAGGGAGGAGGAGAGGGGCCGCCTTGTCGCCTGTTCAACAAAACAATTAATTCTTCAAGCTATTTTTTTATATAAGTGCAATAGGTTACAGCTGTATCAGAAATATTGATTTAACTTTGGTTCGGGTAGTTCTTTGAACTTTTCAAAGAATACCCAAACTAAAGTTAAATCAAGATTTCATATTTGCCATCAGAGAATAGCATTAGCCCCTTCAGTTATGTTCGCATAAATCTTTGTGTCAAGAAAAACTCGGTTGGTGAACAACTTGATGGACAGCAAGTAAATTAGGAGGAAGCGTTCGAGTATAATCACGGGAATTTTGGTGATAATTAATTCAATAGCTATGTGGGGTTGTATTATTATGTTACTATTGGGGCTTCCAAAAATTTCAAAATAGACTCGCCATATCGCCTTAAGCAGTATTGCGTGCTGAGATCCAGCGCCGTAACTCAGCGTTGAATGATATTTGTGATGTAAAAATAACAAATAAACAATTATTCTATTATCATCATAGACTGCGATCAGCCCTTTCAGCCCGGTACACGTACATCTTTGCGTAAAAGAAAACTCCGTGGTCGGTTGGCGAACAACCTGATGGCCAACCAGTAATTAAGGTGAGTTAGTACTAGATTTATCACGGAAGTTTCAATAAGATTGTGTGCTATGAAACCTACGGTAAGTTGGCGTTCAAAGGAGTTTATGGTGTGATAGTAAATGAGAGATGAAGACACCTGTGATTCTGGGGAACAAACTGTCGTTAATTAGCAGATGTTATTAGTTACACAGTTTGTTAGTGGCCTAATATGGTATATACGGTGTCAGTTAATTCCATATTGGACACGATATATACCATATTAGTCCACCAACAAACTGTGTAACAAATACATCTTACCGACTGCTGCATCGATGCACAGGACTAATAACAACAGCGATCAAAATTAAATGAGAGAATTCCCACAATGTGTTCACGTGTCTTTGCCTTGTTACAATTTATGGGAGAGTGCCTATAGGCAGTCTCGGACTCTCCTATAAAATGTAACAAGGCAAATTCATACATACCAAACAGTTTCATTTCGAAAGTAACATGACACACATCCACAGAATATGAAGCCTTTTAAGTTGCCTAACCTGCACTCAGACCAAACATGGGCTTCCAACACTCAATCTTTCAACTTGAAGCGTTTATCGGCTGCTGCCATTTTGAATAATCAATGAACAAAGGGGAGATTACCCATAGCTGTCAGCGTATATTGATGTTGACAGGCAGTATATGGTTTTATATGCAGTCTGCATGTGACGTCTTTGAACCAATGAAATTCCCAGATACTTGTAGGAGGTAAGATATTGCATCATATCCGCGGAAACCATTCTGAGGGGCCCTCCTGTGAGCGATTGAAAACTCCTGTAGTATCGTCTTTCTTACTGAACTCAAAAGACATTTACAAAGTTCAGACAATTCCGGTAATACTATTTTTATTCTAAGTGTGCCGATATGGGTAGTATCTATCACTACAGCCCCCTACATGTGAGAAATTAAGATCAAAGCGATGAACCCAGTCTCAAAATGACGCCATCACAGGTTGTGTGATCCCAAATATCATTATGTAACGCAATGCTCACAGCACAAGTTTATCTCACTGATCGCAGGAGAATTGTTCGCAAACTTTTCAAAGGATAGTTTTAGGTTCTCGTACAATTGGTTCCAAGATAAACGAAAGGATGTCTACAGCATTTATTTCCCATCCCGTTCCGTCCACTTAAATCGCAATATATTTAACAGGGTTTGAATCCCTCTTTGGTACCTCTCGAAGTTCTATCAATGCTTGTTTTCTGTGGTAAACAAGTTTTGTTTTACTAGTACGGTAACTGGCGCCTGGGGTGAAATTCCTTTAAAGTGGGCAACATGAGTATAAACGATTGGCTGATCTTGACTCCATACCTACAGTTAAAACTAGAAGTCCTGTCATGAATTGCGCGCTTATCTTGACACAATTTCGCACAAGAATTGCGCGCAATTTTCCTATTGAAAATACCCAAATTACCGCAGAGTCTTGCCATTACTCACAGCAAACACAAGCAATGTTTCAGCCAATGGACCTCCGAGTTAAACCCGGAGGTCTATTGGCTGAACCATTGCTTGTGCATAGGCTGCGTAGCGAATGTGATAACCTTTCCATATGACCTAACGCGCCGATAAAGGCGCTAAATGGCGAGGTGATTGCGCGCAATTGATGAGAGGACTTCTAGTTTTAACTGTATGTTGGGATCACAAGATAGCCATAGGTGCTGAAAGTTAACTTAAGAACTAATAAGTAAAGGAATAAATAGTAGTGATTATAGGAATGCTAAGTATATGTGAGTGTCCTCTTGTTATTTATTCATAACTTCAAATTTATCTTATAAAGACCTTCCCATAGAATATCTTAGGAGAGTGAAGCACAGTTGCCTGACACAACACAAAAAGCTCACATAGGGGTCCCTCGGGCGATAAGGCTGGCAATTAACTCACATGGAAACAAACTTCATTTTCATATCTCCACAAAGATAATTAGACATACAAATGGGGCATGATTCCGATGGGTTTAGGGATGTGGAGAATAGTGATGCACATTCCAATTTTGAATTAAGTATTCTTTTTGGCTCCAGGACTCTGGAGGGGGTGTTTGCTCGGGACTCATGTACTCCCTCACACGCGGGTGATGGGATGGTGGTGGTGTGAGGATATTGCTGGTGAAATGGAAACCACTTTTCGACATGTTTGGGAGGATTTGGAAGCATATGCTGTATATACTTGTTGAATGTTTTGAAAGGGTTTTTTTCTGATTGAGTTTTTTTTCATAATGCATAATGCGACAACTCGTGGAGCCAATTTCTCTTCAAAACAAGGTCTCGAAAGACAACTTTGTTCCATCAGCTGTCTGCGGCTCGCTTTAATGACAAAACGAAAATGTTTAAAAATTTATTTCATGTTCCCCACAGCGAGGATTAAGATAAAATCTATCAGCTTTTGTCTCTTCTCTCTCGAAAAATTTGACTGTAAGTCTTCAACAATTCTTTATTTGGGTGAAATTAAATCCACCCTTTAACATTTTACAGTAAGAGATAGTACAAGTAATTGCAGAAAAAAATAAATATAATTATAAACGAGTATACAGCCCAATGCGTCAATGTCATATTTAAGGCATTATACGACGAAGGCACATATTGCACAATCAGTGGGAATGGGGAAATAGTCCTTGTTTTTGTAACTCCCGCTTCAGTTCCTTCAAACAATTGCGTGTCGTAAAAATGAGTTATGTATTCATCTCACCATACCAATGTATAGCCTAATATTTTTTTATTGGTGTTTGGTGGGGTGAAACTTGTTCCACCTTGTTTTAAGATTACGAGTTTGTTTATGTGGTAGTGGCATGCGAAGAATCTTTTATCGTGATTTATATTTTCAAATCACCAATCCATACTGGTTCTCCTCACTTTTATCAAACGAAGTGATTATTTTTACAATCAAAAGTGATCGCCTTATATCCCGTTTTTTCCTCTTTGGCAATTTTTAAAATGGATTATTTCGGCTTTTCATTTTGGAGCTACACAGTTGGTGGCTGGACAAGTCCCCGCAGAAAACCGTATATTGGCTGTTCATGTGGTAATCCATTATTCACGCGTTTTGTCTGTACCTGATAACATCATCTGTTGATATTTCCGGAGAGGGCTCGCTGAGCTCTGACCGCACTGCAAAAGATGATCGTGTCCTGTTAGAATAATTTGCAGTAATGAAGTAATGAGTATTATAGTAGTGATAGTGGGAATGGTAGTAATAGTAGCAACAGTAGCAATATCTTTCTTGTGGCAAGTGTGTTCCGTTAACATTATTGTAATTAAATGTAACCTAGCTCTGGTCCAATTGACCTTGTCACATCAAAGAATCAGATGTGCAGATGTGGTGGATAAATTGCGTATTAGGAGGGGTGATGCACTCTCTACATGAGTCCAATATTATAAATGCAAAATTGCCTTCAAATTACAAGATCAATTTCTCACAATAAAAAACCTTGAATTCTTACACGCGGAGTAATTTTTCTGTGCATAAAGAGATGAAAATGAAGCATATAATGTGTCGTGTCCAACATGGAACTATGAAACCACATTGCTAATGTGTTTCTATATTTGAATTGCTTGAAGCACTGAAGTTGGAAAAACATGCAGTTATACCACGAAGTGTTTCTATAACGTTGAACAAACGCGCTCAGTAATTTTATCCCAGGTTTGGTAGAGTTCAGGGCAGCCGCATACAGTTTCAACCGAAACGACCAGCGTTTCATGAGTCAGAAAATGAAATCTGAGATAAAAATGCTAGTAAATCAAGTTAGTGGCACAATTGCTGAGAACTACTGACACATCTATAATTAACATTGTATATGTACATGTACAAAAATTTGCATCAGATTTTCGTTCTTGTTTCTGTGGTCATAACTAGAGGAGTCTTCGAGGATATGTCATTAGAAAAAAGAGCGAAACCCTGATACTGCATTGTGTGTATATATCAACATATTTGTGATATTATATATGTATGCACTTCATACAGCTAAGACGTTCTCATTACAGGACAAAATGGGTAATCCAACTTCAACCAAACCACGGTTGGCAGAGCTTTGTGCAAGCAATGGATGACATATTCAGTTTTTCTCAGTTGTGAAAACTGGAGTTTTGTGTTTCTGTAGATGGGAGGGGAGGGGTGGGGTGGCGAGAGAGTTCGAAATAATTTTTCAAAGGTGATATGTGACACGAGTATTTGTTCTATAAAAATGCCACGCTCCTTGAAAGGGGCATCTTACTTTATCATGACTTTGTTCATAAATAATTGTTTTGTCTCGTTTTATTACAACATTCTGGAGAGTACCTGCTGGCTCTCTTCAATAAACTGTATAAAAACTATTTAAAACCATTTTTCCTACTGCTCAGAAAACAACAGGCTAATAAATACAGTGTAAAACCACTTCACTGTAGAGTTTGAAGATTTTAGGGGAGTCATCCTAATTTATTAACATGTTTTTGCCTTGCTACAATTTATGGGATGCCGCCGAAAGGTACTTTCCTATAAATTGTAAGAAAGCAAATCCTCATACACTAAATAAATTTGTTGATAATGTGTACATTTTTTTTCGCGACACTGAGAACTGAATATTTACAACATACCTATTTCAGTTATTGACAAAAACAAGCGCCAAGAGGGGAAAGCTGATACCGTGTTCTTAGTTTTCGAGATAGGTTTTCATTTGATGTTTGAAGATGTGAAATCTGTTACGTTGTGACTTCACGATATCAAATATCAGCAATGGAACGAGTTTTAACGTCGATTCACTGACACAGCCTTTGGGGTGGAGGGACGTGGTGGTGCAGAATGAGCTTCCGCTAACATTACTAGAATCTAGTTATATAGAAATCAGTGGATCATAGAAAATGAGCCACCTTGAATCCCACCCCATCCAATAAAAAAAACACGTTCCGTGCTCGTTATACGAAAAGTGTCAATTCCTGAATGTTGTTTAAAGTAAATGTCATGAGGGCAGCTGGCAGATAAAAGTTGTCCTGTTACGTCCAAGATCACTTGGAATGAATACATTTTTGACCAACGTGGCACCTAGAAGTTCGATCGAAGAAAACATTTTCTGAACCAGTCAATTGTTAACTTGGATTTGGCTTTACGAAATAATCACAAGAACGAAACGAGCACTCTCATTACACTTGGGACAGAGATTAACGTAGATTAGATTAGATTCTTTATTTTGCAGTATACAAATACAGTTTATATATACTTATTAGATTAAATTCATGTGGAACTGAAAGTATACTACAGGGAGATGACTTAATCAGATTGGCTGTCTACCTGTCATCTCTCATGTAATTATCATTAGTGTATTCAATATTACACTGTCTTCAGACTGCGCCAGTTTATCGAGAAGTATCAAGTATTCAGTATCCTCTGGTTGTACACTCTGATTGCTATCAATTTGTTGGACCACCATCTTCCATGCATCTCTATTTTACGTTCTTTTCACATGAAATAGCTAATGTCCCTTGTACATTTGTTCATAATTTTTTTTATAGATTTCCAAGAGTATAACTGGGTCACTGCTCTATAAACTGCAACAAAATGACCATGGTCGACGAAACCAAGTATCAAACGACACACTGCATTTTGAGACATTTAACCCTTTGAACGGTGGTGGTATCTTCCATGTCAGTTCAGTGCGAAATTAGAAGAGTCCATAGTCATTATCTGACAGTAGACCAATCAATATTTTCAACGTGCAGCCTTGGGGTTGCACGTTGAAAATATTGATGGGTCTACCCACTATTAAATTAGCAGGCATCCTACTTAATGAAAGTATGACGTACATGTACAATGTCTCTGGGACGGTAAAGCGACCCTTCGTGTTCAAAGGGTTAAAATGTCTGTATGTATTAACTTATTGGCGTCTGTTTGTTGATGGGGGAATAATGACACTTTCAACAACCAGAGCCACATTTTGTCAGTCAGTTTTATTGGTGGAAAAAGAGTTAGTTCATGGAGAAAGCAACCGTGCATCGGAGGGCAACTGTCAGACTCTCCAACTTACTAACTTGGCACAATGAGAGTTAACAGCAGTTGAAGGCTCGAGCATCATCAATGTACCGAACGCCAAATCACACACTGCCTTAGAGCCCCAGGTGGAAAATCGGGATTAAGTATCTTGCCCAAGGATACTATGTATTCGGGGGCATACTCCATGCTTTGTGTTGCTATTGTTTTTCCTTTGGCGACTC
Organism: Pictodentalium vernedei; assembly: GCA_031216915.1. NCBI lineage: Eukaryota > Metazoa > Mollusca > Scaphopoda > Dentaliida > Dentaliidae > Pictodentalium > Pictodentalium vernedei. The sequence continues at coordinate 73,585,434 of CM062294.1, read as the reverse complement.
CGGTGAAGTGGAGCAATGCATGTTTACTGTGGTATATATACGTAGACTTTTTAACAATTTTTACCGTTGCGTATTTGGATAGATAAGGAATTTGAATGTGGCATTGCACAGGAAAATGGATTAAAGAGGTCGTCCAACCGAACTTTGGTCAAATTTCAGGAAATTTTCACCAAAGTCCAGAAATGACTAGAAAGAAAATACCTTAGTACATTAAATACTAAAATGTTTGGAAAGAAACACAGAACATGTGTAAACTCACTTTGCCATGAATTGCTGTCACGTGTCTGGGAGCACATAAGTAAAAGACCAAACTTTTGACAATAACCTTCCTTAACCCTTTACCAAACATGAAAAGCAGACGACACATGCAAAAAAAATTCTTGAATAACTAATTGTTTTCATTTTTTGTCTAAAAAACATAGGTTATGATCCCTCATTGGAACGAGCTCGACGAGCTCGTTCCAATGAGGGGTCATAACCTATGTTTTTGAGACAAAAAATGAAAAAAATAATGAAAATTAATTGGCGATTTTTGAGAATAGCGCTGGCCGGTTTTGGCCGTTACGTTAGGTAAAGGGTTAAAATAACTGATTGGTTGTATTTTGAAATCGTTCTGGGACAAATGCTGAGAAATCTGTGTGCCATTCATATTCATGAGAAGAATGAGCAGTAAGATTATTTCCAATCCATGGTACCTATAATTTCTAAATGCTGCCATTTTGTTTTCTTATTGTTTTGATGAAGAAAGTTCAGCAGGGGTCAACTTCATACAGGTCAGAGCAACGGGTATGGAGGCACAAGTGACTTCAAAATTAAAAGAATGTGCAATGGGAATATTTTGCAGTAAATATATCTCATAATTCTATTGAAGATTGTTTAATACTCTTCGCAAATTCACAAAAACTATTTCATTAAAAACAAGGGGAAAAGACTCTCCTTATGTATTGGTTTGGTATCACGTGGGTCATCTCTGATGTTTAGCTGTGGTAATTGTTGCTTATGAGTTCAGCTAATGTGAAATATGGCAACAAAGATTGGAACAGCCACCTATACTAACAGTTACAAATTAATACACAAACATCGACAAATGATTTTGTTTAAGTATCGACAACAACCAAATTATAATATTACGAAACAGAGACGTAGTGATCCATTTCTAAAACTGGTATCCATGGATAAGGAAATTGAAAAGTTGTTCTGCAATTTCGACTTATCTCGCATTAATGTCATTGTCAACGCATCTCTCCCCCGTGGATCTATTGAGCGTTTTCAATTCCATTGCCTTTCAGATTTGAGAAAAGTGTGACCGTTTCTGCAGTTCTTTGAAAACAATATTTTGCCCAAGTTTACGATTTGCCTAAAATGGTTGTAAACCGTCATGAGTCGGATTTCCCTCATGATATTTTCAAATGGAAGTTTATTGCTTTTTCGTGCATTTTCTTTTGGGCGTTTGTAATATAAAATGCAAAATGTGCTATTTCCGAGTCTGGAGTTCGAAGTCTTTTATTTGAAATCCGGTTACTGGAATTACAGATCTATTCTTGATTTTTGCAATTCGTTATTTATGTTCTTGGAAGCTTGTCATGCCTCAAAATCATTAAAAAAAATTCGCGAAAATATATTCTAGTTTCTTGTACTTTAGTCATTGCTAGGGGTCTCCTCGCGAGCAGAATGGTATCTTTGGAAAAAAATTCTTGCGTTACAGATGACCTTTGAAAAAATAATTTAGCACTCAACCAATTAAATATTCACCCCCTCAAAGTTTGTGCTAAATCTTGTCTTTGAAGCATGGAATATTCAATATGTTTGACACCAAGTGTTGTCTTTGGTTGAACGGACTTTCCCACGAAAGCAGTACATATAGCAGTATATATATAGAGGTTAATACTTGGTTCGTTTCATATCGGCCGAGATATCAGCCCGAGGTAACTTCACATGAGTCTGAGACCGAAGGTCGAATGCTGATGTGAAGTTTCCGAAGGCTGATACATCGGCCGATATGAAACTAACAAGTAATACCCTCTTTATTTATTAATCCAAAACAAATAATTCCAAAAATTGCCAAATTTGTTACAGTTCCTGATACTGTTATTGTTCAGCTACCCGAACGTCTCCGCTTATGGTCTGATAGCTGAACTATCTCTTTTCTCACTTCTACGAATCGCCACTTACAATTCTGAATCTTACATTGCGTTGAATTGCGACATGAGGTAACCCTGGCTGTAGAAAGTGTCGTTAAACCCCAATAAATAAATAAATTTGCGTTGAATTTTGTGTACACGTCTCTTATCTTTTTTCTCTTCATTCATCTTATCCTTACTTATTGCCATCATTTCTTTCTTCTTAAAAATCGCCAATTTATTTTCATTATTTTTTCATTTTTTATCTCAAAAACATAGGTTATGACCCCTCATTGGAACGAGCTCATCGAGCTCGTTCCAATGAGGGGTCATAACCTATGTTTTTGAGACAAAAAATGAAAAAAAATAGTTATTCAAGAATTTTATTTGCAAGTGTCGTCTGCTTATCATGTTAGGTAAAGTGCTAAATAAATAAGAATGTACATATCGTCAATTTCAAGCAGGATTCACCCAGGCATTGCGCCAGGTACAAGACTCAACTGAAAACTGTAAATATTTCTCCATTCGGCCTCGGCTGGTATCGATCTCGGAACTACGACACCGAATCGCCTACCCCTGAATGTTCTGCTATCGTATCAACTGAGCTAACGATATCGTCTCTCACTTCTGCGAATCTCCACTTACGACTCTGAATGTTAGTTTGCCTTGAATTCCGACATGAGGTGACCCTGGCTGCCAATAAATAAATTTGCATTGAAATTTGTATGCAACTCTCTTCTTTATTCTCTTCCTTCACCTAATCTTTACTTATTGCTATCATGAATTTCTCACCATACAAACATTCTCTTTTGCCTGGTAACGCCAATTGTACTGATTGATTACGTTCGTCTTGCAAAACAAAATGTTTTGCGCCTAGTAACGCACGAAAGGGGCAACTCTATCGTGGTTCATATTGGTCGAGATCGGAGACATATCAGCCGTGTTTGAAGTCATATCAGCTGAGCTTGATAATAGGCAATTCTGGGGAAGAGAATCGTATCGAATAACTAAGTATGTATATATCGTCAATTTCAAGCAAGAATTACCCCAGGCACTGTGCTGGGTACTGTTCAACTGAAAACTGTAAAGTTGTCTACAGTTGGCTTCGGCTAGGATCGATCTCGGGACGCCGGCACTGAATCGCCAAGTCCTGAATGTTCTGCTATCGTATCAACTGAGCTAACGATAACACCAAAATAGGTGTGAAATTAACTCAGCCAGCTTGTCAGTTTATATTCACAACTCGCCCCATGAATTGACAATTGCTGAATTTGAAATTATTATTTCTGTAATCATTTACGATATCGCCTAATTTTATTGTGAGGCTGACTGGGGTATGTCTTGGATATTTTATTTGCCCCCTCCCTCCCTCCACAGACCCTCATCCGCCCACACACACACTTTCATTGACATTCGGTCACCTCTGATAATACAAATTTATCAAAAACAGAAATTGCTTCTGAATATGGGCATCGGAGTAGTATATGTTTTGCAATGAAAGTATAACTGTATTGCGTGTTGTGTGCTAAACTCGGGAGACGGGACGGTAACATGCGTGGTAGAAAATCTGTCCCCCACCCCCCCCCCCCCGCGTCCGTCATACGGAGTATATCGTAGTCTCGAGGCCACCCTATTGCTCATTGCTTTATCCCACTAGGAAGCCGTTTTTACTCCAAGTGTAAAGGCGCGCAAGCAAACGGCGCCGCTTTTGAGTTTTGTATTTTCCTTTAACCGCCAGGGAACCCTTCTAATCGCCATGGAGTCTTATTTCATTCTTCACACCATCTTCGACCACAACAGAGGATGTCCTTTTGAACTCGCCCATCCGGCCTTTTTGTAACCAACATGGAACTACCTCCCCACCCGTAATCCGCTATGAGGAAACGTGCAGGCCGGTAACAGAACCTGTGGTCAATCCTGTTAGGAGACCTTGCTTGTTTGTTCCGGTCATCTTCCGGTCAAGAACCCAGATACACAAGCCGACTCCAACTGGAGGCAGACTACACTTGTTTTCTGGCGGTCATGCCTACACACAAGTCAGTTATAAGCAATAGACAATACATGACTGAAGAGCCAATGAGCCAGAGTCACTTGGCAATGACCTCCCCTCCAGACCTCGAATGCATCAAGCCGCTGACTATACTTGCCCGAAGCCTCTAACAACAAGACCTAAACTGACCCTATATCCTTCCTCCCGGACAGAGTTTTTTGACCCAGTATCCTTCCTACTGGTCAGCGTTCAGACATGCCTGGAATTGATCTTAATTATATTGTTAAAATGATCGAAAGGAGCTATCCTGCCATCGACGCACGCAAACATTTTTTACACCATGCACCACATCTCCGCAAAAAAAAATCAAATTTTCAAATCACAAATTCTTCCTACCATGCATCTAGCAATTTAACCAATTCAGTCTTGTGTGACAGAGCCTATCGAGTTCTGTAAAACAACACTGAAATGGTTAAATTCCTAGTTGCGCAGTAGGAAAAAGTTCTGCTTGAAATTTGGGTATTTTGAGATCAGTACGCAGATGGTTAAATATGTTTTTAACGAGATATATATAAATATTTTTTCTGACACAAATGTATCTGATGTGCTATGTAAGTGTCAGGGAGGGGTTTTGTCAGTGAGGTATTTTGTTCAGACGGACTTGTCGGCGGGTATTATGTCGGGGTGGGGGATTATTTCGTGGTGAGATTTTGACGGTATCCCGATATTTGTACATTTACTGTCGTAATTATGATTGTGAAACGCGGTGCAACAAAAGGACGTCAGCTATTCCATGTGCGCCTCACTTCAAACACACACATGCACACTTTTTTCGTCAAAACCTCAAAATCAAGGAACTGGCGTTTCCGTGGAATAATTTTCCAGTTCTCTCCAGTGAACCGGACTCTCGTCCGACGCTGCTTCTTGTGTGCTTGTGCCTCTTTCTTTTATTGAGTGTCCGCGACCTCTTGGTATTACCAAACACAGAAATAATGACAAAACAATGCTTCAAGTATTTATTATGAAATAAAGGAAAATTGAACAGTTTATAATAGAAATTTCAGAGAATACATAAAATCACCAACTTTACTGATCAGAATCCGGCTTTTTGGCCGAACAGCGGAACCCATAAATTTCAATTACGTCATTAATGGGGAGGGACGTGGGAGTCAATCTCAATTTGTTAGATTCCAGGGCCGCTAACGTTCATCTTCCCTCAGATGTTGGAGGCTTCTGCAAGCCCCTCAAAGAGAGATGACATCATTCACCTTGGTATTGTCCCCAAACCAAAGGGCACTACATGATGAAGTTTTAATAATCAATACTTTTCAAAAGCCGGATGTGGTATTTGTTTTTTGTGAATCATTGTAAAATATATAGAAAAATAGATATAAAAAAATATAGAGTATATGGCTATTAGTCGAAAACTTTTTGGAATACATTACGATACAGTGGCGACGCGAGAAAATATTTCGGGGGGGGGGTCGAGGACCGGTTCTGCATGAAGAGGAAAGTCAGCAAGTGATACTTTAGGAGTATAGCATCATTCGGATACAGTAAACATCTCTCCCTTTAGAACGAGCAATCATAGGGTTTTTAGGGTTGTTGTTTTTCTTTGGGGAGGGGGGGGGGGGGTCTAAAATTAAATAGCGCCTTCAAATGAGGCCTACTGGTGGTTTTTGTTCCAAAAGCCATCAGAAGGCTTCGTTTGAACGCAGAATTAAAACTGAAGGGAGACGATGTCAGTTTGTTGTTTGAGCGAAAAACATGGCCCATATTTTGGAGACACGGTGCATGAACGCACAGGGCTGATAGTTATCTGATTGTGAACTTGTAAACCATTACTGGATATGTTCATCTGCCGGGTATGTATGGGATAAGAGAGACAGTGTGAGGGAGGGGGAGGGTGTGGGGTGAGAATGTGTGTTGTGGGTGGAGCGGGGCAAATGTGGGGGTCAAAGTCTTCGTTTATGGTGGTAAATGCCCACCAGACACGCTGTAGCGTCGCCACTCATACGACAAAGTTGTTCTACAAGATAGTTATCTATAGAGATCTACATAATACAAATAAATTAAAGTCTTGATTTCTTGAATTTTCGTTATTCTGTAGTTCCGATGTTATTAATTCTGTAAATAAAATAAATACGTCATCATTATACAAGAATATTATATCTTATTTATTAATACTATAAGTACAGGTTCAAATAATACATAATAAATTTACAGGTAAATATAAATTAGATGATCAAAATTTCTATCACAATCTTGTTGTTGGATATCTGAAGTATATTTGGGCCCAGGATGTTCTAATTAAATATTATTTTATTATCAGTTCTGGTGCCAATACGGTGGCAGACTTTCAGGAGCCGTTCCTGTCTGCTACCAACTATGTAAGTTACATGCATAACTGTTTTGTATTTTATACGCCACAACCTTCGTTTTGAAGTATAATTTGTGTATATTGGTTTGAAATTTAAGGAATTACAGACTTGTAAATTTCGAAGTAAATTGTTTTTCTTTATTTATTTCAGTAGTCTTTAGAAAATTATTTCTCTATCAATTCAATCAGAGCTATTTAAAATGTGTTCAATGTAAATTGAAGAATCCATACCACATGTTGGACAATCTACTCACTGACTCAAGATGTATTTTGAAAATTCTTTCAATGTTACACGCTTCAATCAGAGCTATTCAAAATGTGTTAAACGAAAATTGAAGAACCCATACAACGCGGTGGGCAATCTTCAAGAGTCTTGAAGGTTCTGTTCACTGCGGGGTTACGATTATTATTTTCCCGAGATGTTTACTATAATCTGAAATTGAGCGTATAATGAATTCAAGTAATGATCAAGTAAATGACACATTAATTAAATGGTAACGAATATAAACAAATATCATCTTGATTTGCACTCTATTTATGCTTTATAAAATAGAGACGCAAGTTTATATATAGAGGATCTCAAACGAGTGATGTTTGGATATAAGATTTTTTGAAACGAGTTTGATGAATTTGATTCACAATGAGCCTTTAGGCGAGTTGTGAATCGAATTCATCAAACGAGTTTCAAAAAATCTTATACCCAAACATCACGAGTTAAAGATTCTGTATATCACATGAGTTTTCGAATGTTTTTTACACTTTTTATTTAATTCATTGTCGCTAAATTCTCCCAAAACAACCGACAATCAGTTCGTGGGCTCAGACACTTCACCCCATGACGTCGTGAATGTGCTTTACTTGAACCTGTTGTCGTTATTGACGTCATGTGAACGTCATGTCAAGAATACAACGCTGCTGCTATGGGACCACGCGCCGATTAGACACTAGTTGATAATCAGGAAATAAGACATGGCTTGTTACGTCGAAATTAACGACGTTTCATGTGATATAGGAATATTTTATATGGCAGTTTATTTACGACTGAAAATCAAATTTGCAGTTCATCCACAACAGGGCAGTAAGTGTCTCCCCTATATTCAATAAAAGGAACACCAACTCTTTATGGTGACAGCGACCCGGCGTGCATGAGCTAGAAGTCTATTTTATTCACCTAACCACAGTTTTAAAAGTTATCATTTTTTAGAATAACATTAGCATTTCTCAATACGCAATCAAAACAAAACCTTTGTTTTACAACAGAAAACGTGTAAACGACCAATATCATCACCGATGACATAGCGACCCAGGTAAAACCAGAGTAATACTCTGGAAACCTGTGTCCGTTGGTAATGCTAGAGCCACCTCTGATCCAGATGCTGTGCCTACATCTGTTCTGAACGAAACCCACAATACGATTGTGTAAATTTCATGGAACAGAAGGGTACAGGAATCGGATAAAAAAAAATACAAAACAAAACATATGATTATGATTAACAAAACAGAACTTTTTATATATAAACAGAATAAACGTATAGTGTTTTCATATAGAATAAATGTATAGTGTTTTCATATAGAATACACGTATAGTGTTTTCATATAGAATAAACGTATAGTGTTTTCAAGTAAAAACTTGATTCTACGAGTAGGATTAAGAATGAAACCGACGAGCCTCTGGCGAGTCGGTTTCATTTTTAATTCTACGAGAAGAATAAATGTTTTACTTAAAAACACTAAACGTTTACTTTGCTTATCCCATAAATCTTTTACATGGCAGTCGCGGCGAAATCGTGCTGTTACACGCTTCAAAACACAGCGAGAAGTGAGGAGCACAAAGGTCCAATTCGATGACAAGCATTATTAAAAAAAATAAAAAAGGCTCAGTGGTACATTTCTGTATAAAAATAATTCCCCTACAAACTGCGCTAAACATGCAAACATACTTTATTAAATGAACAATGTGTAGTGTTTTCTACTGGCATTGTGTAATACTTTCAAAAAGGTTTAAAGAAAACAACAATTGAACTGGTAATTATTAATAATAATTATAATTTATTATGAGGTAGAGGTGAGAGGTCAACAAGTCCGTCTCTACTGTAGGAATAAATTCTTTCAGTGTTAAACCTATGGGGAAAATTTATCACCCTACTGGGCGAATAAAGCAAACCTTTATCCAAGGCTTTTATTGTTCGAATATAGAGACATTTATGGGATAAATATACAGAAAGAATATATGGTAGATCAAAAAGACCCACCTTCCATCTCAATACAAGCGCACTCGCCCCTCTCACGAGAAAAAGATGACCGCCCAGCACGGAAGAATCGCTAGAACTACTCAAGAGATAACTTCTAGAAAAAGAACACGTGAACCCAAACACCTCACCGATAATTCGCTCCTTTAACACTTTTACAACCGAAGCGGAGAAACAAATATTTCTAGCTTCACTTCGTGCCTGTAGACATATAAAGTACCCACGCGTCATTCAACTGAGAATTTGTTTCAATGATCGATAATCACCATTCTTCGATTAAAATTAAGGGAGTTGTTGTTGCCCTTTGTTTATGGAATTTTGCCTGACCTTTCTTTCAAGTTGGTTATGCTATAACTTGAATAGTTGTCCTGAGATTTCCATAAAATGCAAAAGATTGCTTCATATTAGCCCTTTACCCAACGTAACGGAAAAAACGGGCCAGCTCTATTTACAAAAATCAACATTCAATTTTCATTATTTTTTTTTTCATTTTTTGTCTCAAAGCATAGCTTATTACCCCAACGAACTCGTTGCAATGAGGGGTCATAAGCTATGTTTTTGACGCCAAAAAAAATGATAAAAATTAGTTATTCAATAATTTTATTTGCAGGTATCGTCCGCCTTTCGTGTTAGGAAAAAGGTTATGATTGGATATGTTCGAAAATCATTTCTCAAAAACTGTGAGTTTAATTAAGCTTTGTTTATTGATTTTTGTCCGAAATTTCATTGTTCATGATATAGATTGAATAGTAGTCATCAGATTTCTATTAACCATTTACCTAACGTAACGGTCAAAACCGCCCAGCGCTATTCACAGAAAATACCATTCAATTCTCATTATGTTTTCATTTTTTGCCTCACAAACATAGTTTATGACCCCTCATTGGAACGAGCTCATCGAGCTCGTTCCAGTGAGGTTTCATAAGCAATGTTTTTGACGCAAACAAATGAAAAAAAATAAGTTATTTAAAAATTTTGCTTGCAAGTACCATCTGCCTTTCGTGCTACGTAAAGGGTTAAATTTAAAGTCTATTTCGTGTTAACCTTGTCTTGAACAAGGTCGAAACTCACGGAGATGTCTCAAAACCTGAGAGAGCAACTTTCATTTGTTTATTGAATTTTGTTCGAAATATCATTTTTAAAAACTACATCCGACTTCAATAAATTTTGATATCCTGTCTTGTATTTTTAATGTCTTGGAAGTTAAAAAAATACGATGACTTCTTCAAAATTGAAGGAGTTATTGCGCATCGTTGGTTTCGTTTTACTTAGAATTGTAATGTTTATGTGATTACTTGAAAAGCAAACATTAGAATTCAATACATATTAGTCATTTCTACCATGTGGATTTCCGAGATGGTATATTGAAGTGGAGACCTCGTCTCTGGGTACATATCGACGAGTCCGTTAGGACGAGTAGATATACGATCCAGAGACGAGTTCGGGAAAACCCCTTGGAAACCTACTTGGTGGTAATAACAAATTTATCTTTCAATATTCTTTCCTTTCTTGACGTGTTCGCATTTATTTTGACAATATCCTTCAGCGTCTATGAATTAGTTGGGTGTTTTTGTGAATACGGGATCATGACGTCATGGTATTGCGTTCTCGCGATATGTATGATGTATTATTTGTTCCACTTGCACTAAAAACGCGGAATAACTTGAACAGGAAACATTCGATTTCAAGCAATTTTGTTATACTGTAATGTATTTTTGAATGTCTTGGACAAGTTAAAAAATTACGACGCCTTCTGAAAAATTGAGGGAGTTAATGCCCTTTGATGGTTATGACGTATGATTAAGGTCAAAAATGCCCTTTGTTGGTTCCATTTTACTTGAATTTGTCATGTTTATATGATTACTTGAAAAGAAAACATCAGATTTCAATAAATTGTATATTCTGCTTTATATTAATTACCTTGTATATGATTAGATGGGAAATGACGATGTTTTATTACATATTTTTCGAAGATTTTCAGCATATGCAACAAAATAAATTTAATTTCAACATACAGAAATATATAAGACGTAATGTGCATTAACTCATTTGTTCATGTTGTAGTTAATTGTTTTATTTGAACAGTTTAAAAACATTGGAACAGGGAAATTAAAGAAATGAGCAAGCTGGAAATATCATTTCTATTTTTATCGCAAACCTGTATTTGGAATCAATATATCAACATACCTACGCTATTTATAGATAGCAATGTCAGCTCGGTTTAATATCAACTCGATTTCGATAAAAAAAAATCGAATAAATCAGCAATACTGGAGTATATCAACACTTCTGACGAGTGTTTTTTTTCAAATTAAATTAGAAGATTTTTTCTGTTATCCCTTTACCTAACATGAAAAGCAGACGACACTTGAATAACTATTCATTTTCATTTTTTGGCTCAAAAACATAGGTTATGACCCCTCTTTGGAACGAGCTCGTCGAGCTCGTTCCAATGAGGGGTCATAATCTATGTTTTGAGACAAAAAATGAAAAAATATGAAAATTACTTGGCGATTTTTGTTAATAGCTCTGGTCGGTTTTGGCCGTTACGTTGGGTAAAGGTTACATAAATAATATAATTTAAATTACCTTGTATAGGATTAGATTGATTTGTTGAAAATTGAGAGAGTTATTGTTCTTAGTGTATTATGTTCTACTTTAATTGTTTATGTTTATTTGATAACTTTAAAAATAATCATCAGATTTCAATAAATTTCGCCTGCTTTTTCATATTGACATTGTCATGGAAAAGTTTGGAAGTCATGGTTATTTGTTGAGAGCGGATAGCGTTGTCGCCTTTTATCTCGTCCCATTGGACATTTTAATGACTATGTGATAACTTGAATGGTAATTTTCATACTTCAATAATATTTGTTGATTACACTTTTGCATACATCATATTTCGTCGTATGTGTGTCTATGTCGGGGGAGGGGGGGGGGGGTGGGTCGAGAGGTTTTGCTTCACTGTGCGATGCAATTTTCTTATTGGGACTTAGCAAGAAGGGGGGCGCACAGACACTTCACGCTTAATGTTTGAAGATTTTTCGCTTGAGGCGTCTATTCTATACGACTTTGAGTTGAGAAAAATGCACTCTTGTGGCTCCATATTTAACGAATTTTCCCCCGCTCCGAAACATTGTTCCGGAACGATGGGTAAATTTGTCAAATATGGATCCGCAAATCTGAATGTTCATTTTAGTCAATGTAGATGTGCGTTAGTCCCAAACTTATCTACATGTATTGTATTCTGACACATCTTATTTATATCAGTGTGTGGGTGCCCACCCCCCACCCCCACCCACACACACACACTCAAGTTCGAAATGCCTCATACATTCCTGGTAAATACACAGAACGACACACGCATGTGAATGGGTTAATCAATATGGCACGAGGAAGGATAGAACGAGAGGCCATATCGATTAACCCATTCACACACGCGTGTCGTTCTGTGTTTATTACACGCCTTCGCGTCTATAAAAAATATTAGAAGAACACTCCGCAATTCATTTGACAACTATTAACAAACAGAACAGATTTTATCGCCAACCAACTATGCGAGGGGAACCCGTGTTACTATTTAGTCCCCTGAGTTCCAATGTGTTCTATGTGCCTACGGGAACATAGAACACAATGGAACACAGGGAACGATTTTCAGCTATCGCTAGGGATTCAAATTGTAATTGCGTTGCACGGATGTGGCCGACCTGTGTTAACCCTGATGGTATATTCCATGCCACAGAGTTATCAACTGGTAGAGTTTGTATTCGTCACTTGGGAGAAGATCAATATTTTCAATAGCCTGGAGCCTTTACACTGAAAAAGCTTGATTGATTGGTCTCCCACACAACTTCATTGAACAACTATCTACTTTACGAATTAAGGTCGTATCACGATTCTGGGCCGGAAAAGCGGCCTTTCGTGTTCAAAGGGTTAAGATACTCCCTTTTGCACCCACCTTCTCTTTTTTTAAACTAATGGTTTGAACATGTACAGTATGTGTCTTTATATATCGTTCTGTGATGAAACTGTCATGAAAAAAATTCACCTAGGCGGCGAAATGGAGGGAGTTAATTTGGTGATTATCAACTAGCCTCAGGCATTGTACTTGATACCACCTTCTCACTGGCATTGGCACACGTACAATACGTTAGAAACGTATACAAGAGAGTTTCTCAGTTACAGTTGTCGGAAAGTAAAGTCCACCTTTTCACTTCTGTTGAAGAAGGACACGCACTTCACCCTTCTCCCGCGGCCTCAGTCACTAATACTTCACACTGTAGATTTAACACCTGAGACTGAAAAATTCAAATCGAGTGTTATTTAATACTCAGAGACTGGACATAAGAACCAGGCGGACGTGCCTTCTCTCCCATCCCCACCACGTCCAACTTTATTCCAAAGATAGATGAAAGCGATAGGCAGACCTGTATTTCTCCTTTGGGTTCTCGTTATTATCGGCTTATGGGGAATTAGTAGGGAGTGGTGGACGGGCTCTTTACCCTCAATATGAGTCCCAAGATTTCCTCGTATGATTGTTTTTTCGATGGCCTTGAAAGTCGAGAAAAGTGCACATTTTTGGGTCCATGTTTAACAGATTTGTTAAATGTGGTCGCAAGCAAAGTTTTGTGTATTCTATCCACCCCCCCCCCCCCTTGATGACCGTACACGCCCCCCCCCCCAAGCTCGAAATGCTTTCTAAACTCCTGCTACCATAGTTTGCCAGATACTAGACTGAAAGTAGGCTTTAGTTCTGAAAGACAAAACTGTTTCATTGATCTCCAGGAACCATAGGCGTGACCCACAGTCCATACAGGAGGGAAACGATTGTATTGTGCTAGGATGGACCAAAGCTACATACAGGCGTGTCTTTCTGAAATGAGCTTGTGGTGTACCGCGATGTATTTTCTCATCCAAACTTGGAAGAGTCCAAGCCTTTTATTGAAGTTATTTAGTTGGGGTGGGGACTTTCTCAAAGGGCTACCACTGTTTTCATCCATAGTCGGATCCAGACCCTTACTAGAAGCTAGGCGTTTGTGAATCACAAGGGTTTGGTTTTTGTTTTACGTGGAACGTCATCAAAAAACACCGCCACTCAAACTGCACCCCCCCCCCCTCCGCCCCCAATACGTCGTCAATCAACTAGGTAACTCATCGTTATCTATGACGTTTTATGACAGGAAAGTTTTTACTTTACATGGCATCTACGAATAGTGTATGAGCTTTCCAACCTCTTATCCCTGCTCGATTATCTTCCTGGTTTAAGGAGTTCGTTATACACAGGGGAGATTACTATGTATGGGTATGTACAGATTACGGGTAATGAAGCACTGGTGATTTTAAGACATGGACCAAGGGAGATATCAGAAATAAAAACAACACTTGATAGACAGGGTAGGGTGGTTAGAATAGGGTCAGTTCTTGGAGAAACAAATTGAATCCGAGGATTTCGTGGGAAACCCGAGTCAAATAAATAGTTATTGGGTTGTTTGTGGTAATTCTACGGAGTATCAGAACCAATAAAATTGCTCTTATACAAAGGAACGCGTCTTATAACACTGCGTGCTACTCTTATTAGCCCAAAATTGTGAAATCCGTACTAAATAAAGCCCGTTTCGGTAGTTTTGGGTGATTTGGAGGGATTGTCGGACTGCCTGTGGTAATAAGATGTAATCTAGTTCACTCGAACTTCTCCCCAGGAGACCGGTCCTATAGAACTACGTGTTACTATTATAAGCTTAAAATAGTGGTTTGCCAAGTCGGTTTCGGTGATTTTGGATGATTTGGAGGAATTGTCAAGTTGTTTGTCGTAATTAGATTTACTCCTGTTCAACCGAACACACCCTCCGAACAAAGTCCCGTTCTGTTGTAGGCCTTTTGGCCACATAACAACCTCGTGCTACCACAGAAACCAAGATGGTGTCTCCAGGATACAAAATGGTCGACGGAAACACGTATCAGCCTAACAATACGCGCTGCATGCGCACTAAAACCACGTATTACTATGGAGGTGATGTCACAAGATGGCCGCTCACGCGGGCTACCATGACAATCAGACATAACGTAACTATGTCACGTGACATCAGTGTACAAATCTGAACTGCATGTACCTAAAGTTAAAGGCTTCATATTCTATGGATGTCTTTCATTTTATCTTGGAAGTAAAATTACTTCTTCTCCATCGATTTGTATTGTTACAATTAATGGGAGAGTGCCTATTGGCACTCTCCCATTAATTACAACAAGACAAAAATAAGTGAACAAATTTTTAAGGCTGAGAACAAATTTAGCACTCTACCAGTTAAATTACTCAGACGTTACCGTTCAAGATCCAACTATTTAAATCTACACTGCTCATCCGTTCGTGTAGATTTAAATTTGTGTAACCACCAGGCAAACGAAACGAGCGTTCTCGTCAAATTTTGCACACTGTGACATGATGTCACTTTCGGGGCCCATTGCGGGGTCAATCTGAATTGGGACGGTCGGGTACATGATCTACTACCAGTAATAACTAAAATATGTTATAAATATTCAATTTATATTGCCAGGAAATATGTGTACATCAACAAATTCATTGTTCGTAGACATCAAAATATATTCTTTAAAAGGCGAACGGAGGTAACGAGGCGTCGTTAAAGATAAAACCTTCGAGAATACTTTTGTTAGTTGAGCATTGTTTGTTTAACAACTTCGGCCCTCCTCCTCAAATATGGCGGCAGTGGAGTCACTTTCCCAAATGTGACCAATGAGCGTTGCAGCAACCCAATTTTATAGATAACAGTGAGATGATCCTACTTTTAGATTTCAAACAACCCCTACTCAGTCGCGTTTTACAATTAGTGAACATCTGTTTAAAGTCCTTCATACTGTTCTCTTCTGAAATTACATACATCAGTAGTTAAGAATTTTTCTATGACGTCGCCTGAGTGCTAGAATGTCCTATGTCCCTTATGGGACATAGGACATTCTAGCACTCAGGCGACGATGAGTCAACAAAGAATTTCAAAATTCCGACAAGGTCGATCATCTTGGATGTAGCCAGCCCATTGATTAGTGGTTTACGGTAAAGCCATTATTGTATATAGGAGTCAAGTGAGGAGGCTGTTTCAAACGATTGTCGCCCAGCAGGATCCCCCCCCCCCCCCCGCCCCCGGGGACGTGGAGCAGTGCTCGTTTAATGTGAGAAACAAATTCCTTGTGATAGATCAAATAGGTTCTTGTAACTAGCGGCTGGGTGGAAGTCCTTTAAATTGGCCAGCGTATGTTTAAACGACAAAAGCTGCACATACATGTACGCACAAACCAATACTGGCTCATTTATCATCCCCTGGTGTCTTGCCTCTTGCTTCTATATCGCTTCTGGTTCCTAAGCAGTCTCGAGCACATTGAGGTTCATAATATAGAAAGTCATTATAATCGATCTTCTTTGGAAACTTAATCGCCAAAGACAACCTCTCGGTGGTATGCAGTTCTTTGCTCTTCACCCTCCTCGAATGCTGGATAACCATCTTCTGATTGTAGTCTTAGTTTTCAGTGTTTTTTGAGCATTTTTAACTTTGTTATTTTCTCTGTCTGTGGTAAGCTCTAGTTTCGGTGTGTGGACTTCTATTTGATTGGTTCGAGTTTGTGAAAACGGACAGCCTCGCTTTGTTGCTGCTCTTCACACAGGCAGTTTGACTTTGTTGTTTTCTTTGTAAGCTCCAATTCTCATTGGTCAGCATTCCTTACTTCAGTCTTAGTTTGGTTCCACGTTTCAGTTCAAACTGCATTCTTTGTTTTGTCTGAAATTAGATCCCGCTTGAGCTGAAACGTCGTTCCTTTGTTCAGGACATTCGTACGTTTGGGTGACAGCTTTCTGCGTGCTTGGGTATGGTGACTGGTCGGCCTGCTGGACTATTCTCTGCTTGTTCACACCTTCGTTTCTTTGGAGTTATAGGTAGATTTGTAGCAAGCGTTTTTCTGCTTGCCTCTTCCACTGTGTTATTCAATAGTTCCACCTCTCTATATGTGGATTTAACCAAGTGGATATTTTTATTTCAATCTTGTATTTGAATAAGGCTGCGAACATTTTGTCAGACATCTTCACTCTTCATAGTTTGAATACGAAGGAGTTTTTTCGATATCGTCTTTCTAACATATATATTTTTTTGAAACCAGGACCATCGAATGCCCATATGTAGCCAGTGATCTAGTTCTTACAGCCATTTACACACCTGGAACTTAATTACGCACCCCCAGATATGTTTCAAGACAGTGAAGTTGATGCTGCTGGTTATTATGTTTTAATGATTGCTATGTCTTGCAGTAAATTTCATCTCGTGAAGCATGAGGTTTCTGGATGATAGAGTACACCAAAACAAAACAAGAAAATTTGTCATTTCTTTTACCAGTAAATGTTGACATGGCAAGGAGGAGACTGTCAGACGCACTGAGATATCATTCATAGCTATTGGAAGGCACCTTGGCTATAGTCATTCCGTTATCAGCAGAATTATGCGAAAAAATCAACAACCAACGATGCTAAGGACCGATCAAGGCCTTTATAACCCCGAAAGAGTCTGGCACGACTCGTTAAGCGTGAACCCTTTGTTTCCAGTGGGGATTTGAAACGCCTTTGGCTCCCCAACAGGCGTTTGTGCAACAGAATAGTCCGAACCCGTCTCAAAGCACTGGGTATGAGGTCCAGAAGGGCCATCAAACGTCCAGCTCTGTCCGATCAGTACCAAAGACTACGTTTGGAGTGGTGTATGGCACGACAACATTGGAATCTCAGGACATGGAGGAGAGTCCATTGGTCAGAGTAGAATAGGTTCCTACTTAACGTCACAGATGGTCGCTTGAGAGGGTGGAGACACAGAAATACTGCTTACGTGCGCATGAACATCACAGCTGCTGTTCCTTATGGTGGAGGATCAGTAATGATCTGTGGATGTCTTGCATCTTGATTGTAAACTTAATATGTTGACTGTACGTCGGAATCTCAATGGTCATCAGTATATTTGACATTCTCAATCCAGTTGTCGTGCCTCATTTGGACAATCGCCCATTGGCTACTCGCCCTGTATCCATGGGCGACAATGCAAGGCCACATAGTCCCCATGCTGTGAGAGCGTTCCTACAGACCAACGCTATTACATCACTACCTTGGCCTCTAATGGACCCCGATTTGAATCCCGTAGAACTCATCTGGGATCTTCTTGGTCGTCGTGTGCAAGTCAGGAATCCGCCTTTACAACATTTGGTCGATTTGGGACTTCATTGCATGAGGGGTTGAGGCAGTTGCATCTGGATCGTATCAGAAGTCTCACTGGTAGCATTAGGAGGAGGGGTCAGGAAACATCATAAAATATCGTTTTGATTTGCATTCTATTTTTGCTTTATAAAATAGAGACGCAAGTTTATATAGGAATCTTTTCATTGGCATTTTAATTACGACTGAGAATCATTTTTTCAGTCCATCGACAACTGGGTAATAAGTGTACCCGTGCATCATTGAACTGAGAATTTGTTTCAAAGATCGATAATCACCCTTCTTTGATGAAAACTAATAGCGGGGGAGGAATTCGCTAGAATTGTGCACTTGGTGATACCTTCCTGAAATTTGGCATGATGTAAGGGTAGGCATCAGAGATTTCAAAATCGATCGGCTACAAGTTGGCACCATCCTCTAGCCACCACTAGCAGCGAAATCCAAAATGGCCGCCAAGCGGATCGAAAAAAGCTATTTTCGCCGATCGCACAACTGAAGCTCCAAACCTAACACCATACATGTGCTGTAATTGATGTGAATGATGGAGTGAAGCCCTTGGAACAAGTTGGGGGGAAGATTAATGGATAATGGGATCAGAATTTCCGTCGATGTGTGCGTCTGTGTGTCTGACTGTCAGTATGATCGTCCGTCCGTAGATAAATTAGTGTTGAATGTTTCTCGGGAATGCAATGGTCAAATGAACATGGTATGAGAGATTCCTGTCAACACATGAACAAGGGTACTCGATAGTATGCAGCAGTGGGGATACTTGGACATTTGATAATCCAATTAAAGTGACAGTCTATTCTCAACTTCCGGCATTTTCGATAGATTTATTTTCTAAGAAAATAAAACTATCAAATTTCTAGAGGAGTTCTGGTTCAATCTCAACACCATAGCGACACGTCTGCCAGCAAGGGCAGTGCTGGAATGAACTCGGGATGCATTAGTTCCCGTTGTTAATTATACAATGTTATCTTGCCAGTATAGAACATTGGCAAAATGGGACTAGAAGGGGTGAGTGTATGTTTGCAGTCATTCGAGGTACAGGAATATTTTTTGACTACAAGTAGTATTCTTCATTTTCGGCCAGTTAAGATGTGGTGTGTTCCAAGTCAGGATTAATGTTGCCGACACTTAATGCCCATCCCTCATGGTATGCTACTTTACCAGGGATATAGAGATATAGCCACCACTGGGAGCCAAAACATGACCTTTGATGTCGATGAGTGGTCGAAATGTTTTAGCGAATAACTTATCGAAATATGATCCGGTATGGCAATTTGATACCTTACGTTAGATTTATTAGATCAACTCAGGTATGGATTCATTGAGACATGAGTGCGCTACAAGATGAAGGATTTCCAAGTTGATTTGCTATGGAGTAGGAACTGACTAGTCACATGTGGCCTATGGCCAGAGAAAGACAAGGATACCATAGATGAACACACGGGTGAACGAAGGTATCAACTGTTGTACAGAGGCAAAATAGTTGGGGATATTGTATCATGCTATGCATGAATTAACACCGTCTTGTGCAGTAAATAACAGACTATTTTCCGAAATCTAAAACTGTATTCCTATACCCCGGACAATGTAGCAAGCCACATGGGATGAACATTTGTTAGCAAAATCAACTCAACTAGAAACATGACATGTGTTAACTGGCCGAAAATGGAAAAAAAAATACCAGAATAGGAGATGACTGGTCCTAACATGACAGTATACTACTCAATATTGTTACAACAGCCACCTTCACACTTACACAAAGGTGTGCACCTTAATCCAGCTTTCAAGCATTTGCAATTGCCCTTGCAGGCCTTGGCACAACTACAGTGGAGCATCAGTGCACATGCAGCACTTGCGTCTCCTAGGTGAGTCCAAAATGGGACCAGAATATTGAGACGTGGATTCCACTCCCATCCGTACTGTGATGGGTCTGGCACACATAAGTGTTTCTGCAGAGCACGATGCCAAATGAAAGATGACACAAGAATTACCCTTTTTACATGTTGATACAGAGCTGCTTTGGTGGGCGGGATGTTTTCCATAGACTTAAGGCCATGTGTGAACATATGCCGTCTCGCATCATTGACACGTGTACTGACACAACTGTTACTGTACATCTGTATGGTGAGTTTTTCGATATGCTGCATATGAGGGGAATCCTCTGAAAAGACTTGCGGATTCTCAGTCAATTCTATCATCATTTCAGTTGATGCGGGAAAATTCATCCATGCATTCCATCCTGTCTTCTTCCCAATGCCGAGCATGCTGGATGTTACATCACAACCTGTGAAGGCGTGGAAGAAAGTCAGGGCCTTACAGTAATCAGGTCCAAGTTGTGAAGCTATCTCATGAATTGGCATATCTTTATATGCCTTTCCAATTCCAAACCCAATCCACAGCTCACTGAGTCCAAGGTCACGGAATGTTGCGAAATGGTGCAAAGACAGAATGACGACATCAGAATCAACCGTGCGAAGAAAAGCTATTTTGTGACCTTGTGAGACTGCATGGTTGAGATGAAGCATCATGCGCGTGTCTGCTTCCTCGTGGTTCGATGGAGATATGTCACATAAGCTAACATCCTTATTGCATAGTACATATTCTCCTGATGTCGTTAACAACTGGTACTCGGATGTTGATGTTAATTTCAGCAGTTCAGCAGACAGGAACTTGAAAAATTCGTCTTTATTCTCACTAACTTTCAAGAATGCCTGCCAATTCTTCCCTTTAGGTAAAGGGACGTTCTCGGACACCCGTATCAACCTAACTGCTGTCTCACCGAGGCGTTTTGCTCGCGTCTGATTCTTCAAACTGCCTTCGGGGTAACAGTCATAGATCGCATCAACCCTTGTGGTGTTCGTGTTAATCAGAGATTCGATGTATGGCAATAATTGCAATCGAGCATATTCTCCAAACAGATCCGCTTTCTGTGGTTTGATTACATGGACTACAGCAGGCATATCCAAGATGACAACTGAAGCTTGTCTAGCTGCTGAATTCTTCCCTTGTGCAGGAATAGCTGGTAAACAATTGAGAATTTGAGATTTTGTCCCACTCCGTAGCTTACCTCTATCGGATAATGCTGGCGGATCACGTGCATTCTCGTGCATGAAAAACTCATCCATGTTTGAATCAGGCCGGGCTTGCAGTGAAACGAACATCTGGGTAACTATTGCGGCAGTTGCTTTACTTGACATGAGTTTGTCTCGGCCTTTGTCCAGGTTGGCTGGGGGTGGGTTAAGGAAGGTATATATATTTGCCTTGGGAATAACATCATTCAGGGGTACGGTGCATTCCACAAGCCTTTCCTTCAAGAAAGTGGAATATAAATGCTTGCCCCTTTCGGGTAATGACCGTAAACTCTTACTAACTTCGGGGTCCATATATTCACCAGTATCTAATGTCACCAGCTGACCACTAGTTTCATCATAAGGGTTGATAATGAGTCCCTGATTCACCAGATCGAGGAGAGATTTCAATTGATTCAGAAATTTTTTCTGCTCTGATACCGAACTTTCCGGGTGTTCCGTGTTATCTGATGATGTTGTGTGGAAACTTGCATATTCATACTCATCTATAACACGCAGAACTTCTGACCTTGAAAGCTCAATAACGACTTTCTCTTCAGCCTGGCCATAGAGACCTTTTGGACCACTGTCTTCTTTGAGTAGTTGGATACTATGTTCTTGGCTCTGATCTAAACCCATCATACTGAACTTCCTCTCACTACGCTGGACCACAAAATGGCCTTCCATGAATTTGTTGTGGATTGAAGGATGCCGCCTGGGTAGCTGAGACATGTCTCTCAGAAATACGGGGACCCACCGACAATAATTTGTATGTCCTAGGGCAAAAAAGTAACTGCACAACTCATCGATAGAACACAGTGTACCAGGCCAGTTACCGATTCGTTGGTTCCGAACGAATTGACAGCTTGTCAAGAGAAAGTTCCGAACGATTTCACCCCAATAGCGCGCAGTTGGAGATTGTGAAAGAATCCTCTGTTCCCACATTTCAAATGACTCATGGGGCCCAGTCTGCTGACAGTAAATCTCATAAGCATTCTTTCTGAGGATCTCAAGCCAAGCTAGAGTGAGAAGATATGCCTGTCGCGTCCTCTTGACATGTTTCCCACCAAGTAGGGATGATGCTACACCGGGTGTGAATATCTTTGCGAGGTGAAACATTCGCTCCCAACCAGAACCACCCATAAGCTTACCACCAGCTTCTTGGGTGCACATTTCAAGATGCAGGAATCCAATCATACACACCATTCGATCCTCACCTATCTCCTCTGGGAACAGCCATTGACATTTTTTCTGCCTGGCATACAACGGACAGTCACCTTCAATGACAGGTATCTGGCCGGGGTTTACGAAAGCAGTAGCTTCCCTGACCACATACATAGCATGCTTCTGCATACTGAGTGAGTCCGCTTTTTGCTCACTGAAAACAGGGAATACCCCAATAACTGCACGAGGTTTGACATTGTCTTGATCTTCATGTTTTGAAAAGAAGCCTGAAAAGGTCACAGGGACTTCATCAAGCTGCCAGCTGCCATCAACCTTCCCTTTATTGCTGATCTGTGACACATGAGACAACCAGTCATTCTCTCCCACGTTCAAATCTGCATATTCATTGGGCCGTACATTACATTCATCTGGAGATTCAAGCCTGATGTCCCCACCAAAGTCTTCAACGAAAGGAACAAATGCATAGTCGTCTGGGAGTTCAATTTGTGTGTCTTCTGGAACATCTAAACTCAGTGGTGGGGGATCAGTACCCACATTGTCCCTGCTCAGTTGACCAATGAGTGTGATGGACGTACCATGCATATCAGATCTACCAGATACATCAATGTTATCAGTGGTTCCTATCGAGAAAACATTACGTTTGCAGTTAGCTGGGACTACAACACCTTCGTTCTTGAACCGCAGTGAAACAGCTCTCGCGAAACTCCTGCGAACATCCATTACGCGATCATAAGAGACAGAGAGTCCCATTTGATGAAAATCTCTGATAAGATTTTTCATACGATCATGGGCATGCAACTTCAAACCCACATAAAGAGGCATTGGAGTTTCTCTGTCACGTCTCTGGTGAACATTTTGTGCATGTTCGGAGCGTTTCGCTGAATTGCTGATCAACATCTGTGAAATAGTACAAGCCACTCGAGTCTTGGCATTAACAGTCTCATCATCGCCTAAGTTCTGTATACTACATGTGCCCTCAAGTAGAACTCTAAGAAGAGTCAGGAGTGAGTTGGGTACAGGCTCGCTCAAGCAATAAGATGAAAATGATCCCGTGAAAGGAGCTTGAGATATGAGTATGTGTTTACGCAGAAGAAGACCCACATCAACTATCTTTTTTGCCTCTTCCTCAGACACTATACGAGTTAAAGATTCGGACAACAAGGAGCCAACTCGAAACCTACTTGAAATAAACACATCTCTACCCTGTGTGAAGGCGTCCCAGCCATCGCCCAATTTCTGCAACAAATGTTCTTTGAATCGAGTGGAATGTATTTCTTCACTAAGCCAATCAGAACCGACTTGCTTCAACCTCCGACTGTACAGATTCTTGAGATCGACAAGCTTCATCGCGGAATCGTTGTGTTCAACAAATGTTATGAGCTCTGCCATAACGAGAGGGTCATAGGGCAGGCCTGACGCGGAATGTTCGGCGTTCTTCGACTTTTTAGATTTAGCCGCTCGTGCTTCATTGGCAAGCTTACAATAACAGGTTTTGTGATAGTAAAGATCACTAGCAGCGGAATCAAATGCTGCATTGACCCGAGAAAAAACAACCCAGTTCTCGGCTTCCTTTGCCATAATTTTGAGTTTATTGTTATCAGACATTGATCTGCAAATAGGCTCACTGCTGTCACCTTCGCGTTTGTGACAATAAACACACTGGGGCAGTTTCCTGTCACAGCCAGATTCAAAACTTGTCCGTGTTCTTTTAGGACTCAGCGTGGAGCAGGATGCCACTGCCTCATTTCGCTCTCGCTTGTGTAGCACGCGCTGTACGATGTGAGTCCGAATACTGTCACGGCATGTCTTATGATATATTGCCTTATTCGTCAACAGTGACATCGACATACACTCATCACTCTCTCTCATCAAACAATCAATGGTCAAATTATATGGAAGCTCAACGCCATTATCTAGGAAGCGCGTTATGTCTTCCTCAATAGCTTTATAGGCGTCATGAAAACGAGATTCTCTATACGGACGCATCAATTTCTTGGAACTGTCTTGCTGGCAAAAGCAACAACGTTCCCAGTCAGTACTAGTCCGTACACGAAGAGGATTCTCACTCATTCTGTGAATGATTTTTGTGAACAATCGCGTTCTCGAATTAATTTCGACAGACAAATCAGAATTGCTTGCGGAATTACGCCAAACAAGAGATTGTATGGCAAAGAGACTGCTTCATAAAGAGCGTTGTTTCTCCGGGATCAGCGTCATTCAGGTTTGCCTGAATGACGCTGATCCCGGAGAAACAACGCTCTTTTCAAGTTCCAAGAAATTGATGCGTCCGTATAGAGAATCTCGTTTTATTCTACATCATCTCCCACGTCTGTTTCCAACACGTGCGTGGATCAGAGTTCACTTTCGCGCCCTTACAATCGGATGTATAGTCGGTAGACCGTCGAAAAGGAGGTTCCCTTCAGCCGCTGGCGGCCATTTTGGATTGTGCCGCTACTGGTCGCCACCGGTCGGTGTCAACTTGTAGCCGATCGTTTTTGAGAACCTCATAGCCTACACTAACAGTGTGCCAAATTTCAAGAAGGTATCACCAAGTGCACAATTCACCTGTATGTGACGAATTCCTCCCCCGCTATAAGGGAGTTATTGTCCTTTGTTTATTGAATTTTGCCTGACCTCACATTCAATTTGGTTGTGCTATAACTTAAATTGTGGTCCTGATATTTCTGTGAAATGTGAAAGATTGCTTCATATTAACCCGTTGCCTAACATAATGGATAAACTGGCCAGCGCTATTCACAAAAATCACCATTCAATTTACGGTGGGGAAATTCGTTCAGTATGGAGCCACAAGTGTGCATTTCTGTTTATAAGTCTTTGCCTTTTTGTCTTTATATTTATTCGATACCATAAGAAGATTTTGAACTCAAACTCTCCTTTTATAGTTCAAAGCACGAAAATAGGCAATTTAGGCCACCTCAAAAATCGCATTTCCGGTACGTCGGGATTTTTTGCCAACATCCCGTGGAAATTACACACCTCTGTCGGCAATGTAGTGATAAAAAACGGCAACATTCTCTCACAGCTTTCATCACTACTTAGAGATTTTCGTGGCGAATGACGTTGAATATGAATCTATATCTTACCTCCTACAAGTATCTGGGAATTTCATTTGTTCAAAGACGTCATATGCAGACTGCATATAAAACCATACACTGCCTGTCGACATCAATATACGCTGACAGCTATGGGTAATCTCCCCTTTGTTCATTGATTATTCAAAATGGCGGCAGCCGATAAATGCTTCAAGTTGAAAGATTGAGTGTTGGAAGCCCATATTTGGTCCGAATTGCAGGTTAGGCAACTTAAAAGGCTTCATATTCTGTGGATGTGTGTCATGTTTCCTTCGAAATGAAACTGTTTGGTATGTATGAATTTGCCTTGTTACAATTTATGGGAGAGTGCCTGCACTCTCCCATAAATTGTGACAAGGCAAAGACACGTGAACACATTGTGAGAATTATCTCATTTAATTTTGATCGCTGTTGTTTTTAGTTCTGTGCATCGATGCAGCAGTTGGTAAGATATATTCGTTACACAGTTTGTTGGTAGCCTAATATGGTGTCAGTTAATTCCATTTTGGACTCGAGCTTCGCTCTCGTCCAATATGAAATTAACCGACACCATACATACCATATTAGGCCACCAACAAACTGGGTAACTAATAATATCAGAACAACACAAAGACCAATGGATATCTGCCCAACAAACTCCATCCGACTAATGTGAAAAATACTCAAATTTAAAAGAAACTAAATATATATTTCCGTTAGCAGTCAACTCAGTAAATGTTTCAGGAATATGTCGCGAGACTCCCGAATAAAAAGGAACTGTTAAATCTAAAGACACGACTGGGAAATATTTATATATCTGATATCAGTAAATGTTTCCCGAATATGTCGGCTGAGATATACTTATATCTACTATTCAAAAAAAGTAGGGGAGATTTGATAAAAGTGAGATATATGAAAAAAATAAATTTATATGTTCATCAAAAGGACAGGTGAGGCAGTGCACCGTGAAATCTGGTGAATGAATTCAGCGATAGTTGGGTGTCTGACAAGGACACATCCCACGCACTGAGCTGTAGAAGACATGGAAGGCAAGTCAGTGAATTTACCACATTCAGTCCAAGACTTCAATACCTTGTAAATCCTCCTCGGTTCGCGAGACAAGCGCGGATCCGACGTGGCATACTCCTCACCAAACGTTCAATATCAGCTTGACTGATGTTATTCCATTCTTCCTGTGGTGCAGCCGCGAGTGCCTGGATATTGATAGAGGTCTGTTGGCGTTGTCGAAGGCGCCTACCAAGCATATCCCAGACGTGTTCGATCGGTGAATGATCTGGACTTAGTGCTGGCCATGGCAGTGTAGTGATGTTCTGCTCCTGGAGGAACTCTGTAGCGACGCGGGTCGTGTGTACTCTTGCATTGTCATCTTGGAAAATGAATCGACGGCCACGAAGTCGCGCAAATGGCACCCGCTAACATGCTGTCACAGTAGTACTGCCCTGTGGTACGCCCTTGGATGACATGTAATGCTGTTCTGCTTGTCGTGGTTATGCCTCCCCACACCATACCCGATCCACTACCAAAACAATGGTGCTGCATAACGGTTACGTTATGGTATCGTTCGTTCTGCTGCCGCCACACTCGCCTGTTTCGCCTGTCGTGGAAGTCGAGAGTGAACCTCTATTCATCGGAAAACATGACGTTGCTCCACCGATGATTGTCCCAGCGCTGTCGTGCTCCACACCAATTATGACTTGCTGCGTTGTGACGTTCAGCCAGGCGTGGAATATTCGAGGTCGTCGAGCGTACAAATTCCAGCCGTGTAGACGATTTCGGATAGTCTGACCAGTGACTCGCACATCTGTCGCTCGGTGCAGCTGCTGTCCAATTTCTGAGGCACTTTGATGGCGGTTACGTAATGCTTCGATTTGGATGAAACGATCCTGGTTAGCAGTTGTCGCCCTTGGACGACCTGACCGACGTCTGTCATCAACATTGCCTTCTGACGGTAGCGTGACCACAACATGCTAATCACTACTTGAGTAAGGTTGAAAATTTGAGCCACTGCACTCTATTGTCAGCTTTCAACATGCCAACGGCACGCAAACGTTCGTCACGTGTCAGTCTTCGCATGCCTCAAAAGTTACGTTTTGACCAGAAACTATTGATAAACGAGTTTATACCAAGGAAAGAACGATGAGACCCCCGAAAAAGCCCGTCCAGTTCAAATGAAAATTTCAAAACGTACACCACAGACATTAACGCGGTGCTCGTGCGAAAAACCTGCACGAAGTTTTCGTGGGCCGGTGACCTTCATGATCAGCACTAAACCTGGTAACATATTGATGTGTCCATTCACGCGTATCCAATACCATTTTCCGAAAATATCAACATCGGTTTGGATCTTACATTTTTTAACCTTTATCTAACCTGAAAAGCAGACGACACTTGCAAAACAAATTCTTGAATAACTAATTTTTTTTTCATTTTTTGTCTCAACAACAAAGGTTATGACCCCTCGTTGGAACGAGCTCGACGAGCTCGTTCCAACGAAGGGTCATAACCTATGTTTTTGAGACACAAAATGAAAAGACAATGGAAATTCATTGGCGATTTTTGAGAATAGCGCTGGCCGTTATCCCCTACATTTTTAATATCATATATATGATATCAATCAACTTTGTGACTGTTTCATGAGCATGTCGTGAGAATATGCACATTGGCCGTATTCAAAGAATCTTGAATCACGAGCACCATTTTTAGTAGTGATCTATTCTCCACGTATTGAAGCCACAAATTATCGACCCTATGAACAAAGAACCCTCAAAACAAAACAAAAATAAACTAACATTCTGGGTCGATCGCGTATTCATTCAAAACAAGGAAACGTTGAATTATTCAATAAACTTACATTTGCCACCAAACGTATCATCTTTCACACCCTCTGCTAGGTTCATCTGAAAAGAGAAAGAAATGTACGTTCAATCTAATTTTTATACTTCAACGTTAGTATGTTTAATCAGAATGCTAGAATACCGCCAAAGTGTTTCGCCGTGTCAGATAACTCACTTGATATTATTTATTACTACCACGTTTGCGAGCGTTCCTAGCACATTAACTATGTTTTACCGGGCGTTGACAGCGGTACTTTCGCTATCTTTCGATGATGTTGGCAATGAATAATCGGCATTTTTCTGTCCTGTAGTTATATTTATGGACAAAAGGGTCATCTATTGTTTTTGAACACATTTACTGTTTCACTGTTTCTGACATTCGCATTTAAGCTGTTCCAGAAACTCATGGTAAATGGCAGAAATGAGTTTGAGAACCGATGTGTGTTGCATTTAATTTCCCGTCATAAATAAGATGTTTTTAGCGGAAAGTGGTCACTTCAAAAACTGGGCTGGGTAATGAAACGCGCGTAATTAGGTACATCCAAATTTTCAAAATAGTTCATTTCAGAAACTTCAGGAATTTTCCTGTAGTTAGTATAAAAGTACAGCAGCTGGATGTTTTACTTTTCTTCCAAATCAGTTTTAATGTTTGACAATTATTCTCTGTGTAAAGCTATTTATAAATAATGAAACGATACTTTCGCTACTTTTCGATGTTATTTATAACTTGTTTCTGTTCATTACATCAACAGTGTGCGTATCCTGACATATAATACAGACGACCAGCGCTATGTTCAAAAATCTCCAATTATTTTTTTCATTTTTTGTCTCTAAAACATAGGTTATGACCCCTCATTGGAACGAGCTCCACGAGCTCGTTCCAATGAGGGGTAATAACCTGTGTTTTTGAGACAAAAAATGAAATTAATAGTTATTCAAGAATTTTTTTTTTTGCAAGTGTCGTCTGCTTTTTATGTTAGGTAAAGGGTTAAAAAATGCAAAAAAAACCCCAATGAAGTCCGCATTGCACCCAAGGCAAAGCGTCTTCGTTTGCGCGCACGGATACATGACACAATTGTTGATTGCATAATTCACTTGTGAAGTTATCGTTTTCACTCAAACCCGGAAATCCCAATAAATCACACTTTAGAAAGTAATAAATGCGTATTAGGTACGTCCGTGTCAGTATTTTTTAACATAGTTCATTTTACAAACTTCAGACATTTTCCCGTAGAGTAGTATAGAACTACAGCAGCTGGATGTTTTACCTTTCTTCCAAATCAGTTTGACGTTTGACTATTATTCTCTGTGTAAAGTCATTTATAAATAAGAAAAGGATGCTTTTGCTATCTTTTGATGTTCTGTAACTTCTGTAACTTTTTTTCTGTTCATTATATCATCAGTGTGCGTATCGTGACATATAACACAGACACTGTCCGTTCCATTAATATAACAGACCAGGAGGTAAGATTTGCCATTTTTTCCTGGGAAGGTTATAAACTTACAAATTACTGTAAAAACATTATTCGCTTTACAAAGAGCCAAATTGGACAGTTACTTGGTTGGTTCTAATTAGCTTGCCATAAAAAGCCAACTATCCTTTCAGTTAGTTACTTATTTATTGGTGTGTAAGGTCACATATTTCTGCACAATGGCTAACCATGGCCGTGACAGTTTTACGGGTGGAGGAAGCCGGAGAGAACCACCGAGCAACGGCGAGCAACTGTCAGCTCCCCAACATACCAACTCCACAAAAGCAGGGTTAGCATTGGTTGAAGACAGGTGCACCATCGACGTGCAGTACGCCCTAGTACACAGCGTCACCGTGCCCCCACGCGGGGGCAATGGGGGTGAAGTGTCTTGCCCAAGGACACAACGCGGTTGCCGCAGGTGGGATTCGAACCGAGGACCTCTCGGCTTGCAGCCTGCATCTCTACCAACTGAGCCACCGCGCCCAACTATCCTTTCAGATCCAGGAGCTGTTTGTTGTTTTCGTTTATCGAAAGTAATAAAAGGAAACTTCGTTTTAGTTTCTACTGATGTCCTAGGTTTTTTCTAAATAATTACATGCTTCTTAACTGGGATATCCTCGCCCGTCTAATAATTCCAAGGGAGATAACTTCACCGAGAGTCGAATTTTGCAACGAGATAAATCAGGGATGACTGTAAATTTCCCAGAAGTACATGTATTGCATTCCTTCTGTCGTCTCATATTACATCCGCATAATCAAACACTGAAAGAAATAAGTACATATAGAGTGATTTTAACGCTTAACTCGCTGAGTAGTTTTAAGATATTTGTCTTGGAATCTAGTCATGGCTGCTATGAAGCAGCCATGACAAGATTTGATGAAAAATTCTTCTAAAGTTAACTTCAAAATCATTGGGAAAAAATCCATTCAATTTACAGGGAGGAAATTGGATTAACCCTTTACCCAAAACTGGCCAGCGCTATTCACAAAACTCGCCAATTAAGTTTCATTATTTTTTTCATTTTTTGTCTCAAAAACATAGGTTATGACCCCTCATTGGAACGAGCTCGTCGAGCTCGTTCCAGTGAGGGGTCATAACCTATGTACTACAAAAAATGAAAAAAATTAGTTATTCAATAATTTTGTTTGCAAGTGTCGTCTGCTTTTCAGGTTAGGTAAAGGGTTAAATGAGCCTAAATTATACATATTTCAATGTCAAGAGAAATCCTGTCCTGGGCAGGAATATCCGCCAGTAGCATGAGGAGTTAATGTGGGTCCAGACAGTGTGTATTTTAATGCTCTTGATGTTCTGTATCTTTCTGCTGTTCATTATATCGGTAGTGTGTGTATCGTGACGTATAATACAGACACTGTCCGTTCCATTAATATTACAGTCCGGGAGGTAAGATTTGCCAATTTGTTTCCTGGGAAGAATACAAACTTACAAATTACTGTAAAAACATATTCGTTTAACAAAAAGGCCACATTGGACAGTTACGTGGTTGGCTCTAATTTGCCTGCCATAAATAGCCAAGTTTCCTTTAGTAACTTTTAATAAATGAAAACAACAGACAGATCCAGGAGCTGTCTGTTGTGGTTGTTTTGGTTTATTGAAAGAAACAAAAGCAAACTTCTCTTTCGTTTCTTCTGGTGTCCTGGGTATTTCCCAATTAATTGCATGCTTCTTAACTGGGACACCCTCGCCCGTCTAATAACTTCAAGGGAGATAACTTTATCGAAAGTCGAATTCTTTTGTCACGAGACAAGTCAAGGATGACTGGAAAGTACATTTATCACATTCCTTCTGTTGTCTCATATTACATCCGCATAATCAAACACAGGAAGTATTAAGTATATATAGAGTGATTTTAATGCGGGCCCAGACTGTGTGTATTGTAACCCTTTACCTAACGAATCGCCGGCATCCGCCCGCGTAATATGCAAATTGAGCAGTTGCAAAATTAAATTTTTCAAAATATTTCAACAAAACCATATCATGTGACACCTCATTGGAACGAGCTCATTGAGCTCGTTCCAATGAGGGGTCACATGATATGGTTTTGTTGAAATTTTTGGAAAAATTTTAAAAAATTATATTTAAAATAATAAATTTTGATATCGTCTGCGTTGGGTAAAGGGTTAAAGATCTGGGGACAGTTTATCATAGAATTAATCTTTTTCACAACACCATCGGCATTGGCATCCAAGAAAGCAATTTTGGAAACTTGTTATTCCCAATTGTTTTCGTTCGCTCTTTTCTTCAGTTTGTTGTCCGTGTAACTATAGGCTCGGACAAACAAGGGGATTAGATTAACGAAATAAGATACTCTCTTTTGGGGAATTAAATTGGACCTGTCACATACCTTTTGTAGTGATGTATTCTCCAGGTATTAAAAACACACCAATACATCGATCCCATGAACAAAAGAAAATAAAAACTCCAAACGTATCTAAAATTCTTGGTCGATCAAGTATTGATTTCATACAAGAGAACTTTAATAATTAAATAAACTTACTGCTTTCATAATATGTTTTGGTTTTACTTTCTTTGCATATTTCATCTGTAGAAAAAAAAAACATGTTAAAATATAATACGTACAGATTGGTACAACAGTCAGTTGATCTGGGTAGCTTGATCCGGCAGACTTGATGAGGGCAGATCAGCTAGATGAAGCAAGACGTCTTAGATTTCGTGTTTGATCTGACTGCTCTGGTATCTGATAATACGCTCTAAACTGGTAGAGTGCTAAGTTACTTTTGGTCAGCAAAATTTGTTCATGTGTCTTTGCCTTATTACGATTTATGGGAGAGTGCCAAAAGGCACTCCCCCATAAATTTTAACAAGGCAAACCCATATAGGCTAAGTAATTTCACTTCTAAGATAATATACCACTCAAAGTTTGCTGAGCACCAAGTATATCCAACTACCTATTTTACGTTTTAGTTGAAATATTGTGATGAAAAGTGTATATATTTTTTATTTAATTATATCATTAATGATTTAAGTATAGAAATTAAGATTTTATTTGTGTTTGGCATTATTTTTTAGCTTTTGAATGCGATAACCATGAAAAATGGATGTTATTGGTAAAAGGGGAAATTTTTCATATTTGCCAAAAAGTTGACGGAGCGAACTGGTGTGGGTTCATCATCGAGAATGATACCCCTTACTGTTAACTACAGCTTGGCAAAGCCTTCTCATGCTCCCACTCAGGTTCCTGGTGGTCCTCTGTGAGATGTTGTTCCATTCTTGGACCAGCATGGCACCAAGCTCCTGGACACTTCTTGCCTGGACTGGGTGGGCTGAAATTGCAAGCTGCAACTCATTCCAGACATGTTCGATTGGATTGAAGTCAGGGGATCTTGCTGGCCAGTCCATACTCTCAATCCCCTCCGTCTGTCGGTACTCCCCGACAGCATGGGCAACATGGGGACTGGCATTATCGTCCATCAGAATGAATCTATCACCCACAGCACCTGCATACAATCTGACGTGGACATCCGGGATCTCATCAATATACCGCTGTGCAGTCAATGTACGACGTTCAAGGACATAGAGCTCTGTACGTCCATCCCTGCTGATGCCGCCCCAGACCATGATTGACCCTCCACCATAGCGGTCATTCTCAGCAATGTTGGCTGCATGGAATTGATCGCTCTCCTGGTCTTCCCCATACCCCAGAACACCTATCTGTGTGGTCTACGCAGTACCTTGACTCATCTGTAAAAAGGACAGGTCGCCAGTCCTCTCTGGTCCATCCAACAGGGTCCACCACTGCCCCACAGTCCGCCATATTTCTGCATTTCTGCTTCAGACAAATGTCTTCTTACATTTGTATTTGCCATATTCAATCATTAAATCACAAGGGTTTTGTGTTGAAATGAAGACTGAATACCCCACACATGTCATGTATATGTAGACAGTACATGAAAACATCATGAAAATCAAGGGGTACATGCTTTCCATGATTGTCACGAAAAGTCTGCCTGTCACGAGAGCTAATGTAAACACTGGGGACCTTCTCAATACATTCCTCAATCATTTCCACCAAAAATATCGCAAATATGTAACAAGCAAATTTCACAATGATGTGTCAAATATTTGGAGCTTAGCAAACTTTGAGTAGTATATGAAGCACATCCATGGAATATGAGACCTTTAGGCTGGGTATCTCCTCTTCATATTAAAGCCCAAACATGGACTTCCAGCACTGTACCAGTTAAGCAGTGCTGAATACCAAAGTGGCGTGAGAATTATATGAATGTGAATTACCATCGTGTTCCAATTTGTAAAACATCATTTGTTGTTCTTGTGTGTAGAAAGGGTGTAAAAGTATATAATGGGTGTAGTCTTCATAGCGATAGACGCAGCCATAGCCCTCATTTTCTCCTAAAAATCTGTCCAACATATGACCATTTAGTTCACTACAATTTTGTTGGTGGTGGATACTATATGATCTTCTGCCTTGTAGTAATATTTACCCCTTTACCTAACATGAAAAGCAGACGACACTTGCAAAAAAATTCTTGAATAACTATTTTTTTTCATTTTTTGTCTCAAAAACATAGGTTATGACCCCTCATTGGAACGAGCTCGACGAGCTCGTTCCAAAGAGGGGTCATAACCTATGTTTTTGAGACAAAAAATGAAAATAATAGTTATTGAAGAATTTTTGTTTCAGGTGTCGTCTGCTTTTCGTGTTAGGTAAAGAGTTAAAAAAAGCAAATAAAAAACAATGAACTCCCCATTACACCCACGACAAAGCGTTTTCGTTTGCGCGCACGGATACATGACACAATTGTTGATTGCATAATATAATGAAAATTAATTGGCGAGAACAGCGCTGGCCAGTTTTGGCCTGTACTTTGGGTAAAGGGTTAGGGGCAATGGGTTTATCAGTTTCCAAAACTTTTCAAAGATATTTACCGTTTCACCGTTCTGGAGTTCTCATCTAAGCTCTTTCGGAACCTCATGCCAGATGACAGATATGAGTTTGGTAAGTAATGTGTGCTACAATTTCTAAAATCTGTTCAAAGATATTTACTATTTTGCCGTTTCTGGAGTTGTCACCTAAATTCTTTCGAATCTCATGTGTGTTACATGTAATTTCACGTAATAAAGGAAATATGCTTCGCGGATAAGGGGTTACATATAAAACGGAATGGGGGATAGGTACACGCGTGTAATTGGGAACATCCATGCTAATAAATTTAAACATAGTTATAATTTTGTAATTATAATAATCCACATTCTTTATAAATAATGATATGACTTGTTATCTTTGGCACTCCAATAATTGTATGTAATGTGCCTATATGTAAATTTTCGAAAACTAAATATTTTGAATCACTGCGGTTATCCCAAATTACATTCGCATAGTCAAACACTCAGGCATGAAGCTAGGATCTCACCATTTTCCGACATGGTGGGGTTCAGAGTTAAAAATGTCCGATAGTGTTACCGGGTTGTTGACCATGGGTACCCACATTAAAACTAATTCAATACACCTCTTTAAAACAATAACAAACAAAACAGATCCGAAAGCTAGGTTCTCACAATTTTCCGACATGGTGGGGTATGAGTTAAACTTGTCCGATAGTGTTATCGGGTTATTGACCACCATCGGTACCCACATTAAAACTAACTATACTTCTTTAAAATAATAATAAACGAAAGAGATCCAGAATATTTGTTTTTTATTATTACTTTAAAGAATTACTTTCGTTCAACGAAAGTGATTCTTTAAAACAATAATACGAAACGAACGAGCGATTTCATACGGACGAGATGTGAAATATAAGGGTACTTTGCAAAATGAAGATTGTGGTTTCGAAACTTTTTTCCAAATTTCGGATTTCAGAACAAATTTTAGCGTTCCGGAGACCAAGTATTTTCCTGATACATTTCAAAGAATTCCGCCAAACATGTACATGAGAGGCGTCATTGTCACCATGCTTACTTCAGGCCAGCAATCTCTGGAAGACTGATTGAAAATCTACTGAGTGTGTCTAACAAGGTAATGAACACTCTGTATTTGAAAACTTCGAAGGCAGTTCACAACTCTTTTCACAACACCGTTGAAATGGAGTTACCTTTTTTAGGATTAACCTTTTTCACAACACAGTAATCATGGGCATCTCAAGAATCCGTTTTGGAAACACATTTTGCCCAATCGTTGATGTTCACTATTTTCTTCAGTCTCTTGCTCGTGTATGCACGATCAATCAGGGGAATTTTATTACGAAACATAGAGATTCTGTTTTTATATCACAAAACACAACTCTTATATCAATGACAATAAATGAATGAATGAATAAATAGATACTACTACTTCTTCTTACTACTACTACTACTACTACTACTACTACTACTACTAATAATAATAATAATTAAAATAATAATAATAAAAATAATAATAATAATAATAATAATAATAATAATAATAATAATAATAATAATAGTTGTTTTTATAGCCTGAAATCCATACATTGTGCTCTATGGCTGCCTTATGGAAGAAAAATTGATTAACGTTTTTACCGTGATTATAAATCCATTGTGATTCGGTAAAACCAAAGGTCAACACACGAGCAGCATCCAGGAACTATTGCTGTCATATTTTCTGTGCTGCGATAAGATGACGCAGGACATTGCATTTGTTTATCCATATCTACACAAGCGTGACTGCATTTGTTGTGTTGCTGTTCTGAAGTCAATGCCGCTGAAGTCTGTGCGAGAGTAGTGTGATTTTCCAGTGTGAGTCTTATGAGTCAATCGGGGAAGTGTCATTCCACGAGCAGCCTCCAGAGGCCCACACGTGGCCCTGGTAACGCAACTGCTTAATTACTAGATAAGCATTTTCGCCTCGTGAGTTCACGTCAATATTGAGTAGTATTTCCAAATGAAACAAGATACTGTATTTTGATTGGCTGAGAGGTGCGGTGTAACTTGCAATCCACAGTAGCTTTTTTTACACCGTGGTGTAAAAAATGCTACCGTGGATTGGAAGTTAAAAAACAAGAATACACAACAGCAGGCTATATGGCTAAAAAGTACCCATTTTTAATTATTAATTCATATCTGGTTATGTTAGAACAAAAGTAAAAATACAGGAAATTTGATATTTATGAGCAATAAAATATTACAGATATGGATATCTTTGGAACTGGCTCATTTAGTTAGTTCCAATAACGTCCATATTTGCCTTGTTTTATTACGAAACATACAAAGTGCAAATTTTTTATCAGTTTTTCCCCACAATGTAGGTTAAAGTATTAAGTACACCCAAATTTTTGGAAATAAGTCCGTTATCCTTGTGTTTTCCAGGGTATATGGGAGTTTACATCGGTGTGGGAACTCATACACCCTTCGGCTTCGCCTCAGGGTGTATGAGTTCCCAAACCGGTGTAAATTCCCATACACCCTGGAAAACACAAGGATAACTAATAATATTTGGGGGAGGGGGGGGGGACTGGGCTGTGCCCTTTGAACACACAACGTAAGTGGTTGAACATGGCGCCGCGGTTACACTTCTTCTGGATGACCGGTTGGGGATCTCGATCAGTGCGTCCTAAATTTGCCCTACCAAAGTTCTTTTTGTCAAAATGAACTCCAGTCGGATGACGAAATTGGGAGTATTTAGTATCAAATGAGCTGTCCGAGTTGTGGCTTGGTGATTTGTTTTTCCGGGAGTATGATATTTGTAGTTGAACCATACTAAAACAGATGTGGAAGCAGGGGGGCAAGAAACAGAAGTGGTAGAAGAAACAGACTTTGAGGAACAAGGAGTTTTAGTGAGAATACTTAGAGAACTATAGAAAGATGTCTGAGGGGAGAAGGAGGTAGAGGAATGAGAGACAGTGTTACTCAATGTTGCGAGCATCTTCAGGCAGGGAGAGAGGCAAAAGGAAAACAAGAGGGAGAAGTGATTTGCCTTGATCTTTTCTTATTTTGTTTTTCTCTGGGCGAATTTCCGAAACACAACAATCACAGGCCAAAATCATCTTATCTGTCAACTTATTTTTAAAGGGTGTATCGAACTCAGATCAAGACACGCACCACGGCGCTGTTGAAGTCGATTGTGTTTCAACGCCAGAAGGTGGTTGCATCGC
This sequence comes from Pictodentalium vernedei, assembly GCA_031216915.1. Classification (NCBI taxonomy): domain Eukaryota; kingdom Metazoa; phylum Mollusca; class Scaphopoda; order Dentaliida; family Dentaliidae; genus Pictodentalium; species Pictodentalium vernedei. The sequence goes on along the minus strand of CM062294.1, from coordinate 73,547,673 downwards.
CGAAATGATTTTTTGCTTCAACGCATTTCATTTTTCTTATATTTCTCAACTAAAGTATTTAAATTCTGGCTGGCCCTTCCAACACCACTCTGTCGAAAAATATTTAAAAAAAATGCTTGGGGTGGGTACAGCTAGTAAAAACGGCACCCAGCTCATCCACCTCCTTCTGTATCTGCTTCGCTAAATCCCGATTCGCCAAATGTTGCTCCACGAGCAAAATGTGTTGAAAGCACTGAAACACCTAGAATAGAGCCTTGATCGACCTGGAACAGAACGATTGTTCCAGGCCCGTTCAGATCGGACAACTCTCTGTCCCTTGTACTTCTGATCTTTAGTAGGCATTGCAGAAGAAGTAGATGGTTTACATAGAAAACAATATTATACCTCACGTGACTTCCTTGCATTCTGATTGGCTGAAAGGTGATACCCTATTTCGTGTAGTTTTCCAGCACAGAGCTGAAGGGTCACTACACTATTTTTAGTACGGGCACTATATGCTTTTTGTGGTTATAAAAACGTACAAAGCAACGATTTATCCAAAATGGTGGCAGAAAATCCCGGCCACCAATTAGACAATTTGATTTACATAAAAAAATATATACTTCGTTTTTTAAGTGTCGCAAGAATAGCCGCAAAGTTTTCCGAGGTGATACGTTCCGATAAATAGAGATTATTACCATTATGTGGGTTCTAATGGCAGATTAGGACGAGTCGAAGATGAGTCGTGATCTTCCCTTAGAACCCGGAGTGACACATTGGCAGAGGCGAGAAATAGTATCATTGTGTCGAACAATTATCGATATCCACGCATTATCCTCATTTCTCCTTTATTGTTTAAAATAAAAAACATCATTACATGTTTACAATTTGGATTGTAGATTATTTGGTTAATTTGCATTTTCGGGTTGTTCGATATAATATAAGGACTGGTGCATGGCTTGTCGTTCACTACGCCCATATAGTGCCCCGTGAGGTGGTATAGTTCCCTCCGCCGCTTCGCGTTGGGAATTACACCACCTCATTGGGCACTATATGGGCGTAGTCAACTCCAAGCCATGCACTATTCCTCAAAATTATGAAGTGAAATAAAAGAAAATGAAAAACTAAGAGCAAGCGCTCATGTACATGTAAAACAAAAGTTTCACGTCCACACTCATGAGATTATTCCCGATATTCACTAAAACAGTGCAGATATCCTCAATATATTGGTAATAGTCTTCAGAAATTTTAGAAAATTATCGGTCCGTCTCGATGCATTCTGTTTAGATTTGCTTCTTCAGAAGGCTTGGGGAAATGAATTCCAACTTGGAATGAATGAAAAGGTTCCTCGCGCCGTAGGCGCACAGGGACAATGTGGATTTGAAAATCCCTTTCGACCAGAATAACTTTGTTTGCTTATGAATATCCACGAGAGTCGGACGTGAGGGCAAAAATTTTATTTGGTTTGAGTGTGCGCACTGGAAGTAGGGTACTGGGATCAGACGCCGAGAATCTCGAACTGGAAGGTGACTAGGAATTGTGCATAACTACATGAATTCTGCTCTATGTTTTACTTCGAAACGTAGGCATATTTATAGTAATACTGAAACCGAAGTTTAATGATTGTTTTAGAATAAAGAAAAACAAACCCAAACAGTCACTGGTTTGGGAGCATCTCCGGCATATTATCCATAACGGTTATAAAAAAGGAACAAATATACCAATATGTGTTTTTGAAGGCTGGGAGTCATCCATCAGCCTATAAGGAAGAATGGGTACTTTTTGAGTGGATGCTGAGTCTTGGCCATCTGGTCTGCCTTCAAGGGGTTAAAAATTATGATGATGCCTCACAAATGTTATCAGTTGGAATGAGTATTCCCTGGCGTAAGGTTTTTGAAATCAAACTTTACATGAAACAGATATTTTGTGTTTCTTGCCACCTGAAATTCTGCATTGTAAAATGAATGTCTTAGGGTTAGTCCAGATTAAGAATTTTGTAAATTAAAATAATAGTAAAACTAAATATCATATGGCTTGTTCATTTTGTTCACTTTAAAACATTTGATATTTTATTTACATATTAATCAGTGATAAATAAAGCCTTCCGTCAATTTCATTAGTCAATTTCAAAACTAGACAATTTGATTGGCTGAACAAAATACAACTGGGCCACATTTTCATAATTTGCATAATTAGAGTTGGGAGCTTTCATTGGTCAATTTCAAAACTGGACAATTTGATTGGCTAAACAAAATACAACTGGGACACATTTGCATAATTTCAGTAGGGAGAATTGACGTTATATGTCCTATTTAGGATGGGTTATATTGTATAAATCTTTTACCAACAAGAAAAACGTCATTCATTTTTTTTTATATTTTCAATTTTTGCTTCTAAAACATAGGTTATAACCCCTCATTGGAACGAGCTCGACGAGCTCGTTCCAATGAGGGGTCATAACCTATGTTTTGGAAGCAAAAAATGAAAATTTTTAGTTACACGAGGAAGTTTTTTTCCAAGTGCCGTCCCTAACTCAAGTTAGGTGATGGGTTAAAAGTCATACTAAGTGGCTAATTTGTGCGTGCGTGTGTCATATGATAAATAGAATATGAAATGAGTGTTTTTCTCGTATAATATTTATAAAACTCGTCCGAATTTTCCGTTTGGGCTCGCCAGTGGCTCGTCAAAACGGAAAATTCTTAGACTCGTTTCATAAATATTATATGAGAAAAACATTCATTCCATATCCTTTATGTATAAAAAGGAAAATAAATACAAACAAAAGAAATAAAGAATCGAAGAGAAATAAATCAAAGGGACAGTAATAAATGAATATGAAAATTAAGATAAAGAAATGAACTAACACTTGAATAAACTAAAACCTGTTTGGTTTAGGGGCATATATGGACTCCGGCACTCGCATGTGTGTGTATAAGGTACCAAATATACACTGTGGCACAGCCATTTCCACTGAAACGTTTTTTTTCCAGTGATTAAGCCGCCGAAATATTGTTTTCTTAAAGATATATATATATATATATTTATCTGATAACCATAGAGTATAACAACCGTTGTATATACTTGAAGTATATACAACGGGTGTTGTATATAATTATAATTTATGCGAACGACCTCTGACCTCTTTCAATTCCATTTTCATTCATTCATTCATGAAACATCGTTATATCACAGGGCAGGTTTTAATTGTACGCTTATTGCACTTTGTCAAAATCCTCTGATGGTGTCATTTCTTATTTATTTTGCTTCAATAAAGGCAACCTAAAATTTTGCTTCAAAACATTGTAGACATTACTTGAATGTTAATAGTAATTAGTATGCGGCGACAGCGAACTATTTATAGTCACGGCCTCGATCAAAAGTACTCGCGGAACTGCGCTAATTAAAAGTTCGTCTGCTCTACCTGAAAAAAAAACACGTCGTAAAAATTGTAAACAAACGCAAAATTATTTGTTATATTGGGACTACAGCATAAAACACGGAGGAAAACTGGAACTATGTCAAAAAAAAGAATAACTCTACTGAAACACCGTTTTGTTACTGTTAATAAAATAGTTGAAATTTATTTTGTTCCAGCGCAGTTACATGATGCAAGAAGTTCAATCGCACTTTACAATCGCCGTCATCGATTTTGTAATGTAAGGGACACAACTCTATGCGTCTTGTCCTATTTCTTTTGTCTCGTAGACTGGTTTTCTTTGGAGGCCCGTGGGAAGCATATATAAGTCGGGTAGACGCACGAGACGGGTGTCTGTTTGTTATCAGATAAAAACAATAAACATATAGTGTGTTTTTATATCTGTGTTATACAACTCGTTGAAATATGGTTTATTTTTTCTCGGCGAAGCCTCGAAAAAATAAACCATATTTCAACTCGTTGTATAACACAGATATAAAAACACACTATATGTTTATTGTCTATATATTGAACCTTGATAGGTTTCAAACATGACCAAAAGAAATACACAAATGTGATTTAAGCAAAGTGTTCAGCCTAGGAACTGGTTAAACTGCCTACCAATTAATAACGTTATTCATTGAAGAGCTCCAGTTGGGTTCTTAAAAGGATCTTACGCAAGGTTTTGTTGACGTAGTAAGTCGTTATAACGAATCTCTAAGTCGTTATAACGTGTTAGATATATCGTAATAACGAGTTAGATATGTCGTTATAAGAAGTTACGTAAGTCATTATAACAACTATAACGAGTTAGAAGGTCGTTATAACGAGTTACGTAACACATGTTCTAAATACGGTTCCGTAATATTGTAACGGTTTTGAATAGCGTTGTCACAACTGCGGTCAAACAAATGGAAAAGCCAACCGATGAGTATGTAATTTTAATTACACTGACAAAGTTGCCATCGGCAGTGTAGTCGCTTTGTATTTATCAAAAGTAAGGAAAGGAAACTTAGCATTCTCTCTCCTGATGTTATGTGTGTGTTTCTCAACAATTACTTGCTTCTTAAAGTGCTATATAAAAAAGGGAACTTTAGCTTGAAAATGGTGTACATGTTTTTTTCGATGGTGCTATATGTTTAGAAAAGTTGTTTTGTGTTCAAAACTTTGAAGCGTTGTTATTAATACAGATGGATACAAACAGTGACATTAAAAATAACCTATTACTTAATTTCAAGATAAATTTGCACCTTAATAGGGTCTTCCTTGCTTGTCTAATAATTTATTGATCATTTATTTATTAGGGTTTAACGACACTTTAACAGCCGGGGTCATATCATGTCGGTGACAGTTTTACGGGTGGAGGAAACAGGAGCACACGGAGAACCACTGAGCAACAACGAACAGCTGTCAGCGCTCCAACATCGTAACTCTGAACTCTGCACCGCGGCACAGACAGGGTTAGATCGGTTGAAGACATGTGCATCAACGACATGCGATACGCATTAGTACACATCGTCATCGTGCCCTTATGTAAGCAATCGGGGTGAAGTGCCTTGCCTGTCTATTATTTACAAGAGATATAACTTTATCGAAAGTCGATTTTCATGACAGAAGTCAGGAATGGCCAATCTGCAGTACCATGGTAACAGCTGTGACAGGCTTTTACCGTGACTTTGCAGATTTTCGTTGCTTATGACGGCGAATGTTGATATCTTGTCTAATTACAGTACGTGGAGAGTGTATTATCATTAAATCACCCGCAGAGTGGAGATTCCACCCGAGCAATAATTGCAAATTTGTTGCAAAGCATAACAATCAAAGCACAGTTCCAGCCAATGGACCTCCGGGTTAAACCCGGAGGTCCATTGGCTGAAACATTGATTGAGTTTTTTGTCCATATGTACATAATTCGAACGTGATACTTTGGGGGATTACTCCACTCCACGGGTGATTTAGTTACAATCCACTTTCCACGTACTGTAGCTTGTAGATAAGTATTCCTTGAAACTTGTATGCAGCAAGTACGTCTCGTGTCAGACAAATGTGGCGACACCATGATGGCTGCTGCCCATGCGAAAAGAGGTATCAGTCACCACATATCGATTTCTATGATTTCAAGGATTTTACCCGGAACCATTATCCTTTTTATTCCGTCCCAAATGCAATTCTTGATTATCCTGTAGGAAGAATGATGATGCACAAATGCAATAAATGGAAAGGTTGAAGGTTGGTGCTAACAGCAACAGATTTTGATGGAAATGAAAAGAAAATCGATAGCTCCTACCCTGGTCAACCTGAATTAGGAAAGGACGCTGGTTTTGTTTACATTGGCATGGCGGGGGTTCAAATCCACGCCGAGAGAGTTTCTTCGGCACCAATCACCTAGCGAAACTATACTGAACCACGCACACCACTTGGCCACCGACAGATCCCAGGGTCTGTCGGTGGCCGAGTGGTGTGCGTGGTTCAGTATAAGGTCTGTCGGTGGCCGAGTGGTGTGCGTGGTTCAGTATAATTTCGCTAGGTGGTTGGTGCTGAAGGAGACTCTCTCGGCGTGGGTTGGAACCCCCGCCATGCCAACGTAAATAAAATTCCTAATCCTGCATGTTTTGCCAGTCAGACTTGACAATTTATTAATTTATTGGTGTTTAAGGTCACATACTTCTGCATAATGGCTCATCAAGACCACAACATGGAGATGAAATCAAGGTCAGTCAATCATTTATACCCTATGCTGCCTATTTTAGAGGACTCGCACCCCAAGCATTAGTGACTGGGTCCTATTTCACCAGTGAAACAGAGCTTGTTACACTGCTTCACTTCCCGGGGTTCCCGCGGGGGTGACAATCGTTCAGAAATAACCTGACACAAAGGTTGCTCACTGTACAGTAAAGTCATCATGGACTGGTCACTTTCCTTGGGTGGGCAATATTTCCACGGACGCTAATAATATTAGAATCCAAACACTAATTATAGGAATAATCATCAATGAAAGTGTCAATGATACTGTAACTCAACTTGACAAACTTGAACTTGGTAAGTTGTAAGTGAAATGGCAAAATTGAAGTTCCAATGTTATTTGGTGAAACTTCAACATAACAGCATTAGCATTGTGTGTGCATAACATCAGAGCAATCCATGCATTTTTAAATGCAAACTGTAAGGCTGGCTAAAGGAAGAATGCTGATACACAAATGTAGTCTGTTCAAAAGTCATTGTAAACAGCAACGTTTTTCACAAAAATGGATGCTTATCAATAGCTCTTACCGAGAGGTCTAGCCAAATGAGCACACCAAGTTCAAAAACGATCCTATGACAAATGAGCCCTGGAAGCCATGTCAAAGAAGAATGTTGATGCACAAATACAATAAATTCAAAGGTTGTTGACAACAACAACAGTTTTTAATAGAAATGAAAAGAAATTAAATAGCTCCTATCTTGGTCACCCAGAATAAGCATACCAAGTTTCAAAACAACCCGATAATAAATGCGCCCTCTGAGGCATGCCAAAGTCTTGTTTTAAGGGAATTCATAAATATGCCGTGCAAAGAGTGCAAAAGGGATAGGTTGTTGTAGAAATGCACTAAGTTCAAAGGCTGGCACTAACGACAATAATTTGTTTATGCAAATGACAGTAAATCATTTCAATGATGGATAACTGCACTTTCTGATGGAAATGGAAGCAAACCGATAGTTCCCAACTAGAGGTCACCCCAAACAAGCATACCAGGTTTCAAAGCGATTCGATCATAAATGTACCCTGTAGGGTGTGCCAAAGAGAAAGATTGATGCTTAACCAAACAAAGTCCAAACGTCGTTGCCATCGGCAAGATGTTTTGATTGAAATGGAAGAAAATCGATAGCACCCATCTAGAGTTCACCCAAAATAAGCATACCAAGTTTCAAAGCGACCCGATCATAAATGTACCCTGTAGGACCTGCCTAAGGAATATATTGATACCTCACTAAACAAAGTTCAAAGGCCGTTGCCTGCGGCAACATTTTCGCACAGAAATGGACGAAAATCGAAAGCTCCCATCTTGTGGTCACCCCAAACAAGCAAACCAGTTTTTTTCAAAGTAATCCGATCATAAATGTGCCCTGTAGGGTGTTCCAAAGGGAAATATTGAGGCCTGACTAAATTAAGTTCACAGGCCGTTGCCAGCGGCAACATTTTTGACTGAAATGGACGAAAATCGATAGCTCCCATTCAGAGGTCACTCCAAACAAGCATACCAAGTTTAAAAGCGAACCGCTCATAACTGCAACATGTGGAAAGGAAATTGTGGACGAATGTACGCATGCACCGACGGATGTACGTACGTATGCCGACAGGCGAGAAGTCTCAGCAATAGTTAAACTTGACTTCGCCAAGTTGAGCTAAAAATGCATCTATTTAAATCTAAAACAATAACTGAATGCTGTATTTAAACATCCATTAAAAGACTTTTAAATGGGAAACGAAAAAAGTAAATTATTAACGTATTGTTTTACAAACGATACAGAAGGATATCCATAACATCTCAAGCCAGTTTACCAAAAGACAAGTGAAGAATCAGTGGCCAGCGCTATTCTCAAAAAACGCCAATTAAATTTCATAATTTTTTCATTTTTTGTCTCAAAACATAGATTATGACCCCTCGTTGGAACGAGCTCGTTCCAACGAGTGGTCATAACCTATGTTTGTGAGACAAAAAATTAACAAAGTTAGTTATTCAAGAATTTTGTTTGCAAGTGTCGTCTGCTTTTCATGTTAGGTAAAGGGTTAAGATGTGTTAGATATTCTCGCGGCTGTTCCATCATGTACTGAACAACGTGACGTTTTTTAACGTTGTGATGACGTCCGTGGTGCCTAGTATTCATTCAATAGAAAAGAATGCTCAAGAAACACTTGCTTCACTAATAAGGCATATTCCCCCTACGGCAAATAGCAGGTTTTCTCAGGAGAATTTACCCATTTACTGTATACCCACTGGTATTATAGGGAGATGGCGGGGAGGGGGCTTAACTGGGGTTTTTTTGGACAGTATAGTAGCACTGATTACCACTTGCTTCATAGTAAGGGGAAGTAGTTCTCCTTCTAAACATGAGATTATAAATAACTACCTAATTATCCAGGCCAGGATGAATAATTGACTAAGTTACACTCTATATCACTAAAACAAAATCAGATTCACCTATTTTCTAATTTTCTTATTGTCCTTTCTTTATTTTTTTTGTTTTATTTTACTGACTTTTCTTCGCCAAATTGTGCGAAAACGTCTTGTACAATTTTTCTGAAATTTGGCACATCTGTAGAGCTCGATGCGAAGTTTTTTGGTTATGTCATGCCATTTCTGAAGTTTTTCGTTTCCTGCCAAAGCCGTGTAAAATGTAGTCAAAATGTCACCTTTTACCTCAATTCTCAAAAAACCTTCTGGACGATTTGGCTGAAATTGTCATAATATTTGGAGCATAACAAACTGCATCTGCCTGCAGAGGAGGTATTACCCACATTTGACCATACTAGGCCGCAAACTTCCCCCGAAGAGGCATTTTTGGCGAAAATGGCAAATTTTCACCAGCGATTTCCCAGCACTGCAGCCACATTTTCTCAAAACAGGTCCCATAAGGAGATTGGGCCTTGTAACAACCAGTAGTGTAATAATCAACCGGTAGTGTAATAATCAACCGGTAGTGTAATAATCAACCAATAGTGTAATAAAATTTAACCAGTAGTGTAATAATGAGCCAGTAGTGTAATAAAAATCAACCAGTAGTGTTATAACCAGTAGTGTACTAAACATCCATGTAAATCAACAATTTTTCAAAAAAATTTGAAAACATTTTGAGGTGACTCAAATCATAGTTTGGGTATATCTTATCGATTTTTAATCATTTTATCGTACATTTAAAGGCGTTTTGCAGGTCAAACATCATTTCGTGGGCTCAATACGGCGAGGAAACGCATTTTTATGATTTGTATGTGATGTGCCTGTTTTCTGGTGTTTAATGGTCACTTTCTGCGTTTGCGGTTTTATGTAAATTCAAAGTTGGCCAATTATTTGTAGTAATGCTGTGCTTTTGAGAGACTGCTTACCCCAGGCATAAGCTGTCAAGTTCTATCATACCAGAAACCTTATGGGTGATAAAGTGTGGTATCAAGGGTTAGAATTGTGTGATCTCCTGCGTTGTCTACAATTATAATATTTAATACGGACCCGGCGAACTCTGAAGGTCTCTCTCACATCCACCCATTTCAGTCGCTGTATCATTATGCGTGGCTTTTTCCGTCTAGTTAAAATTCGTTTTTCTTCTGGGCGTGGTGCTCATCATATTCCTTGAGCATAGACACTCTACCGTATTTTACGAAGTTGTGGTGGGGATGGGAAAGGGAGGTGTACCTAAAATCTGTGGTCAGTTATTTTTTTCCACCTTGAAGGGGAAGTCGATAAGAGAGTAGAGGGTATCTAAGGCGAGGTGAATAAGGTGGGTTCTTCGGAGGGCCACTGCCATTTCCGTCTGCCATGTCAAGTGATTGTTCTCGATTACCAATGGTAGACAGATATTTAGACCCTGTGATGATTTACATTTAACCCTTTACCTAACATGAAAAGCAGACGACACTTGCAAAAATAATTCTTGAATAACTAATTTTTTTTATTTTTTGTCTCAAAAACATAGGTTATGACCCCT